>OZ035884.1:98319298-99004891 GCA_964034835.1 Muscina levida | reverse complement strand
GGCTAAAAGAAAACTAACAAATGATGATAATATCTCAAGGAGCAGAACATAGGGAAGAACTTCATATAATATATGTATCTCTATTTGAACATACTATCCAAGTCATTTTTATACAGAAAAAGTAATACATTTTAGTAGAGCTAATATCTTGAAAAATGGATTTTCGGTACTTAATTTACTTAATTTGCCGGCGCTTATTTTGCCACAGCAAATTCTGCAAAGTTCTCAGCAAAATTATCTGCGTCCATCGAGTTCATTGTCGAAGACTTTTCAAGCTAGAGCATTTTCAGCCATGCGTCATTCAACATGACCAAGCCAATGCAACCACTGTACCTTAATGCGCTACCGTAATAAACAGCTCATGATCCATACAACTTCGATACTCTTCGTTAACGATGATGAACCTATATATATTTTACGAAGTATTTTCCTCTTGAATACTGCCAGAACTGATTCATCCACTTGTGTCATAACCCAGGATCCTGAACCATACATCAAGACAGGTAGAACTAGTATCTGGTATTCGTCGAGAGAGGGCTCTGTCATTAAATCGCTAGCTTAGTCTGTAGTAGTATTTATTTTCAAGCAAGATTCTTCTCCGGATCTCGAGGCTGTCATTATTTGTCCTATTGATGGCGGAGCCTAAGTAGATAAAATTATCTACCACCTCGAAATTCTAGTTGTCAACCTTCAGGCAGTTAACCAAAAGAGTAGATTTTTTGTTCGTTGCAACTAATAACTTCGTTTTGTCCTCGTTCACCGTTAGACCCATTTTCGTTGATTCCTTCTGTATACCTGTGAAGGCTGCAGTCACAGCCCTCAGTTTTCGACCGATGATGTATGCGTCATCAGCGTACGCGAGTAGCTTGTGGCTTTTGTAGAATATCGTGCCACTCGTGTTTACTGCAGCTTTCCTCATTATCATCTTCATCACTATGTTGAAGAGGTCACACGATAGGCCGTCGCCTTGTTTTAGGCCTCGTCTGATCTGGCTTTAGTCTTTCATATAGCACACTCGACAGGACCTTATATTATATACGATGGGTAAAATGCTGAACACGCGGTAGTTTGAGCACACACTTGGATAACCTTTATTAGCACTGGACATCGGGACGTGCCAGAGCGAGATGCGTGTGGCAATCTACCGCCTTAAAAACAACAAAGCTGCTGGAGCCGATCGTATCCCTGCTGAATTGTTTAAGGCTGGCGGGGAGGAGCTGATTAGGAGCATGCATCAGCTCATGAAGAACACCAGGTAAGAGGAGGGCATACCCGGGGATCGGAGTCTCAGTCTGTTATGTCCCATATATAAGAAAGGAGATCGTAGTGAATGTAAGAACTACCGTGAAATAAGACTATTACCAATTGCGTACAAAGTCCTTTCAAGCATATTGTGTGAACGTCTAAAGCCAATTGTAGAAAAACTAATTGGACCACATCAGTGCGGCTTTAGACGGATCAAATATTCACCTTACGACAAATCCTGGAAAAAACCCATGAAAAGCAGATCGACACCTACCACCTCTTTGTCGACTACAAAGCTGCCTTCGACTCTCCGATAAGGAATAGGCTTTATGCGGCCATGTCTGAGTTTGGTATTCCTGCAAAGCTGATTCGACTTTGCAAATGTACCTCAGGCAACACCAAATCCTTGGTTAAGATTGGTAGGGATCAGTCTGAACCATTCAACACGGAAAGAGGTCTCAGGCAGGGCGATAGCCTGTCCTGTACACTATTTAATATAGTTATGGAGAAGGTGATGAGAAAGGCTGGTGTCAACATGTCTGGCACCATATTCCACTAGAGCCACATGCCACTAGCCTATGCCGATGATATAGACATCATTGGCAGAAATCTGCGGGATGTTACAGCAGTTTTCTCATCACAAGAAAAGGAGTCAGCAAAAATGGGTTTAACGAGGACATAACAAAAATAATGATTTCGACGAACAAAGAGTCCTCTCGATGGGGACACACCATGAACGTTGACAATTATTGTTTTGAGGTAGTCGATGAGTTTACCTACCTCGGATCTTCCGTCAACAAGAAAAATAATGTCAGCCAAGAAATTAAACGGAGAATAGTGCTAGCCAAAAGATGTTTCTACGGACTTCGGCGGCACTTAAGTAACACCACCTTATCTCGGAATACTAAGAAACAGCTATACCAGGTGCTTATCTTACCTGTTCTGTTGTATGCTGCCGAATCATGGGTGCTTACTACAACGGACATACAAAACCTGGGAGTATTCGAGAGAAAAGTATTCCGAAAAATTTATGGACCTATCTGTGTCGAAGGCGAGTTTCGCCATCGGATAAACCATGAGCTGTATGAGCTTTAACACGACATCGACGTAGCTAAAAGAGTCAGAATCCAACGACTTCGATGGCTGGGACATGTTGCCAGAATGGATGTAAATGCTACAGCGAGAAAGGTGTTTGAAGGCGAAACTGAAGGACGGCGCAGAGCAGGGAGACCCAAACTCCGTTGGAAGGACCAAGTGGTAGGCGAAGTGCCATCATCTGGTAGGCCTAACTGGAGAACACACGCAGAAGACCGAAGCGTGTGGAATTCTTTATTACTTCAGGCCTCAAATTTATGAACTACGTTTCGTAAATTGTGTTTGGCCACTTAAGTAAGTTAAGCACCGGACATAATACGTTTACATTCCAATCGTCGGGCATGCACTCTTTAAGCCAAACCGTGCGTAAGAGCTAGTGCATGCTCGTTATCAGCTCCTCGCCACCGGATTTATAGAGCTCTACCGGAAGTCCGTCGGCACAGCCATATAGCTCTTTTTACCTCGGCCTCTCTCGATATATGCAGCACATTCTGCGTGTCTGTAACCAGCTTTCCAACCTTGTCCTTACATGACTGGTGACCAGTACCCTCAACTTTGGGTATATCTTTCTGGACAAAATGTTCGCGATTCACCTCTACAGGGGTATCGTCGTTCTCCCGTTCCTTGATCTGCAGAATTTGTAGTGTTGCTATGTAAGCCGCATCCTGTTCTTCAGATGCTATGCGACATTCTTTATCGTACCAGAATTCGTCTGAGCGACTGTTTTTATATCTAAAACCCGTTGTTGTTGCATATGCCATGGAATGCGCCATATACTGCCACTGTGTATCGGAAACGTCAGAAGTACCCAGAGGTGAAAGGAAGGACCTAGAAGGCCTTTTAGAACGCTTTCAAGTGCAGTCAAACTGTATTCCTTCTTCCTTTCCAAATAAAGTAGGGTATCATTGGGAGGCAAGGCTTTCATCATCGCATTCTATAAGAAGGTCTGGTGGCAGGCCTACATACACGGAAATTTCTCTTAAATATTTAGATATATTTCTCGCTTTTATATATTTATTTCTAAACAGCAGTAAACCTTGCTGGATTTTGTACCTACTACCCCACGATTTTAAGTCACTCAGGCTAACATCTAGCCTATGAAGATGCATTCGGGTTGTGTGATTGAAACTAAACATAAACTGTTTTAAGAAGAATATACGAAAAACACTCGATACCTTATCTTTTCATGTAGCATGTCATTTAGGTTGATCAACATTGCGATTCCTCATATTTGCTACCACTGAATGGATGTTCTAAAGTATATGACGGGTTTCGAAGCATAGCATTACCTGTTGCAGTTGGCATACATGCTTATTGGCATGTATGCCTCTGGCTGAATTTAGTTAATTTTATCATATTCTATGTTATAACACTACAACTATGTACATATTCTCTGTATTGCCGCATAATCAACCTGGTTTCCGGTATTCTAATGTGTGGATAACCAATGGGGGATTATTTGCTTTGTTGCATTTTATTAAAACTATTGATTATTTAGTTTAATTTTAGAAATTACATTTCCTTACTTAATTTATAATTGAGTGGTTATTGTGCTCAATGTTTACTCTTTCTAACTACAGGAAATATTTGGTTTATTTGTCTGAGAGAATATTAAAATTTGAATAGATACTGTGGTTACTATGTTTGTATGTATGTACTAGTATTTTTAGCATCGATAAATGTTTACTCATCTCGTATGGACTTCATAGAAATAGTAGGGTGTTAAGCAGTAAATTCTAGATTAATTAACGTGTTTCATAAATTGCGTAAAAATAAAATAAAAGGTAAAGTTATACGAGATTATGAACCATAACGCAAAAATTTAGGAATTTTAGTTAAAATTACACACTGCTACGGAATGGAATACATTTAAAGCGCATTGGTAGTGACCTAGCAAATAGGTCTGGTCGAGTACAACATGAATCTGTAATACAAATTTTTCTAACACCATCAAAATCTTGACATACGGTAAAAATACGCTTTTCCATATCTATCCTCACTTATGCAGTACAACATTTTTCAGCTCATTGATTAGGGACTCAATTATGAGAATCAAATAGCGATTTGAAGTAAGTAAGTATCGTGTAGGGGAATTTGTCACGTTTTAGGCTCTTTTGTTTGACATAACTCGAGAATCACTAGTCCGATTTAGCTGAAACAAATTTTAAAAATTAAGAATTACAATTTCCTTATTCAGTTTATATAACAGTTTCAGTTTTCCATTCATCAAATTAGTTTGAACTAGGTTTATTTTGTAGCAGTTACACTAAAGCTGTTGTACTCCATGGCGTATGATGTACGTGGAATATTACTTATGGTAATCATACGCCACCATACAGTATTTATAGTATGTCAAACAAAATAGCCTAAAACGTGACAAATTCCCCTATACGATACTTACTAACTTCAAATCGATATTATATTATTATGGCATGTAACTTGACAAAACGAATGATGCAGAACTTCTTAATATTGGAGCTACTTTCACAGCAGTTCTCAGAATTGAGTCCCAAAATCATGTGTTGTACTGTGTTATGAGCTGATAACTCAAAAGCCTTCCATTCTATTGGTGCCTTGGAATTTGATTTTAGTTCTATTGCTATGTTGTTTTAAATTAATTTAAAACATTACAGTTCTCAAGAATGTCAAACATTTTATTACATAACAATATCTTTGTATTACTACTGACGCGCATTACACAAATAGCTTATGTAACAAGCTCAATGTGTACGAGCTAATGACTAACAGTAAAGCGTCAATTTACCCTTTAGATGAACATCTAAAAATATCTTACATATCTTGGTATGAGTAATTTAATTTCTACATCTAAGGAGCTTGGGCGCCAACTTTAACGTTAGTAATTCCTTTCCAGCTACTTCGGCTAATATTGCCTGCGAGCAAGGAGACACAAGGGTAAAATAAGTAACTTAATTAAATGTTTGTGTGTTCTGTAGATAATTGTAGATATAAATAATTACATCAAGACGTTGTGTTAGGACGTCTTGTCTGTATAGTTTAGCTGCTTGCTGCTTGTAGGCGACGGCGTGTCAGTGAAAATGGGTAATTTGATATTTCAGGGTTTATTGCAAATTTCATCAAATTGAAGACGGCACTTCATACACAAACGTCTAAAATCAAAGGTAAATCGTTAGCGTTTATTATTGACGACTTGTAGAGCAAAGAAAACTAATTAACGTGTGCCAATTAGTATACAAAGGATAACGTAGGATTTTATTGGCGTGAGTTTAGTATAAAGTGTTAGTCACTAGCCTTACTAGTACCAGGACTTGTCGGGGCATGGGTTTTCATGCCTAATGTGGTCGATGCGGCTGCAATTACAGAAAACAAGTGACAGCAGTATATGAGTGTGTAACTTGGAATAGGCATTGGCTACATCGGTGGTATGCACACATTTCAATGTTTAGCTTTCATTGAGTTTGGTTACGAACGATTTTGGCACTTTTTTATCTTATGCATAACGATTGAGGCATGGCTTGCATTGATTACCGTGATCTTTTAATCACGGGGTATCCTTGTAACATTGCGAATATCTCTGTGAGGAAATCTGGCAGCGTTCACTACCATGTTTTCTAAAGTTCACCAATATGAATCCATTATCGAGGTGTAGCTGGCTAGACTGATAGTTCTAACTCTTGATTTAGGAGCATAGTTTCTCTAATTTTAGCAAAAAATCTCCTATAATCTTCACATCAAGAGGCCAGTGGCTATATATTTCCTCCAGGGGCTCATAGAATGCATCATTAGTGTCATCTTCTTTGCCTTTTGTAGGGGGTGTACGCAAATCAGCAAATTGTGAAAACAGTTTGCCTTAATGTAGATAGTGGCCATTTGGTCACTTACCGGAAAAAACCCGACAACAGATGTCTAAGACTCTAACCCACTAAAAATCTGATAACTAATCTGTCTAGTAACACAAAATCCACTTACCTTTCATGAAATCCTCATATATAACTTTTTCCTTATGTTTTCGCTATGATGTTAACAAAATCTAGAAAAAAACACCTCTAGTGATTATCACTATTTCTTTACTTACTTGTTCTTGTTCTCCCATAGAAAAAACGCTTATATATTCTCACTGTATGCAAAATCACTTAATTTAATATCAACACTCTAAGTGGCACAAAAAAAAAATAGAAATTCCCAGAAGTTTTGTAATTGCTTTCACTTAAATTACCATGTCATGCCCGAGCTTATCTTTGTTGTTGCTCGTTGTTGCTGTTTGCCATGGCCATCCAGAACTTTCATTGTGCACTTTTAGTGATTATCACTGTATTGCGTTGTAATCACCATATGTCAGTCGCTTATACCATTCTACTAAGCACTTTGTATATTCTACATGTAACTAAATCTGTGGTGAGTGCAATGAAAATAGAATGAAATGAAAATCTTTTAATTTACACCAACCAATGGTGTTACTAACGTTACACCCCCCAACCTGAATTAGAAATTGTGTAATAACAGCCTAGGCGATGTTGAGATGTCCGTCCATACGATGAACACATCACATGTGTATTTCGTTGACTTTGTGGCATTAGGAAGATTTCATAGAAATTTCTATTATTAGATAAAACACATGTGCTGAGCTTATAGTTATAAAGGGCTTTAGTAAAGTTTTGTCAGTAAACAGTATTCTGGTTTTTTTACGCCAGATGAAATTAGAGTCTCATCGATGATCCAGGTTTATATCAGCAATACGTGGATATCTTGATGATGGGGGTTTTGTTGCTGATTCAGATTTTTATATCATCAATACGCGGTCGGCTTTGGTGATTCGGGTTTTGTTGGGCATTCAGGTTAATCTCAGAAATTAGGGAATATATAGTAAATTCGGGGTTGTTGGTAATTCAGCTTCATATCCTCAACTCAGGATCGTTTTGATGACTTGCGGTCTTCAGCAAATTGACTTCTGCACCTCGTGGCTGTGTCGATGATTCGGCTTTCGTCGGTAAATCAGTTTGGTAACCTCAACTTCGGATCATGTTGGTAGTTTCCATTCTCTAGTAAATCGACTTCTGCGACTCGTAGTTGCATCGGTTCCAATTTCGCGACCGAAGTCCAATTCAACAGACTGAAGTCCGATTCAACAGACCAAAGTCCGATTAAAAAGAGCGGAGCCCTATATAACAGACCGAAAACCGATTCAACGGACTGAACGAAGTTCGATTCATCCGACCGTTGTCCGATTCACAAGACCGAAATCCGGCTCTTAGACCAAAGTCCGATTTAACAGACGGAAGTCCTATTCTATAGACCGAAGTCCGATTCAACACACCTTGTTCCGATTCAACAGACCGAAGTTTGATTCAATAGACCGTGGTTCGATCGTAGACCGTAGTCTGATTCAACCGACCGAAGTTCAAATCATCAGATCATAGTCCAATTTAACAGACCGAAGTCCGATTCCACAGAGCGAAGTCCGCTTCAACAGACCGAAGTTCGATTTAACAGACCGAAGTACGATTCCAGAGCCCGATGTCTAATTCCACTGACCGAAGTCCGATTCAATAGATCGAAGTCCGATTCAACCTACCGTAGTCCAATTCAACCGACTGCAGGTCAATTAAACAGACTGAAGTCCGATTCAATAGACAGAAGTCTGATTCAACAGACCGAAGTCCGATTCGACATACCGTACTCCGATTCGACAGACCGTACTCTGATTCGACAGACCGCAGTCCGCTTCAACCGACCGAAGTTTGATTCAACAGACCGAAGTCCGATTCAGCAGACCGAAGGGCGATTCAAAATACCGTCGTCCGGTTCAACAGACCGAATTAAGTCCGATTTAAAAGGCCGTAGTCCGCTTCAACAGGCTGAAGTCAGATTCAACAGGCTGAAGTCCGGTTGAACACACCGAAGTACGATTTAATAGACCGAAGTCCGATTCAACAGACCGAAGTCAGAAGTCCGATTCTGCAGACTTCGGTCTGCGATTCCGTAGTCCAATTCCACAGACCAAAGTCCGATTCAATAGACCGAAGACCGATTCATCAGACCGAAGTCCGATTCAACAGACCGCAGTTCGATTCAACAGATCGAGTTCAGATTCAACAGGCAGAAGTCCGATTCAACAGACCGAAGTCCGATTCAATAGACCGTAGTTCGATTTAACAGACCGAAGTGCGATTCAAGAGCCCAAAGTCCGATTCCACTGACCGAAGTCCGATTCAACAGACCGAAGACCGATTCGACAGACGGTAGTTCGATTCAACAGACCGTAGTCCGATTCAACAGACCGAACGAAGTTCGATTCAAAAGACCGTAGTCCGCTTCAACAGGCTGAAGTCAGATTCAACAGACTGAAGTCCGGTTGAACACACCGAAGTACGATTTAATAGACCGAAGTCTGATTCAACAGACCGAAGTCCGAAGTCCGATTTTGCGGACCAAATCAACAGACCGAAGCCCGATTCAATAGACCGATTCATCAGACAGAAGTCCGATTCAACAGACCGCAGTTCGATTCAACAGAACGAATTCAGATTCAACAAGCAGAAGTCCGATTCAACAGACCGAAGTCCGATTTAATAGACCGAAATCCGATTTAACAGACCGAAGTACGAATCAAAAGACCATAGTCCGATTCAACAGGCCGAAGTCCGATTCAACGGACCGTAATCCGATTTAACCGATCGAAGTCTGATTCAACAGACCGAAGTTTGGAAGTCCGATTTAACAGGCCGAAGTCCAATTCAACAGACTGTAGTCCGATTCAATAGACCGAAGTCTGATTCAACAGACCGAAGTCCGATTCAAAAGGCCGAAGTTCGATTCAAAAGGCCGAAATTCGATTCAAAAGACAGTAGTCCGATTGTAGCTATTTTTGTTTGCCCACCAGGTAGTTGAAGTATTATTTGTCGATCGCGGTGATTAGCTATATTCAAGGGTAAATGAAGGTTTTGCTGGTTATTGATAGTATGGGATGATGTTTAAGGGTAAATGAAAGGTGTAGGTATTATTAAATAACTGTTAAATAACAGTTATAATTGTGTACATAGTTAGCGATACAGCTGTATGTGTAGGTGACGTATATGTAAGGACTGTCACAATACAAGTCATTGGTGAAAAAAAAAATTATACGACGGCTCAGACTGTAATTTGGCGCTTAAAATAACCGAAAAGTCAATTGTTGTATTTCTGATGTCTGCATTAGCCAACCACAATTGACGACAGGGAACTAACACGTTTATCAATATAGTTTGAAGAAAAATATATTTTACAATATAATATTAAATTTAACTAAAACGGCACCTACTTGTTTATCGACGAATGCGAACGTCACTGTTTGAGAAGATTTTACTAGAGATGCCGATTATCTCGACACTTATACTGCGTAGTTGCTATCGACAACATAGAGAGGGCCGGCAATGAAAGAAAAGTTTAGATGACTAGAGCTAGGAATCCAACCACGAATCTCCCGCATGGTAGTCGCGTGTTTTAACCAATATGACACGTCCGGTCAAAAACTACTTTTCTTTATGTAATAACAATTTTGCCCATTTTATTATTGAATAACGGAATTCAACGAATTTCCTTGTAAATTACACGTAATTCACTTAACATTCGACTCAATTACTTTGTAAGTAAATACCAATATATATAGTACCACTCCTATCTGTAGGAGGGTGAAATCTGTTTGCCCCCTACCTTTTGCTTTATTTGACCTTATTCATTAAACCATCGTTGACATGACAGCGATAACAACACGTACACGCAGTGATTTATTTCCCTAAGCATTAATTTTAATGGATTTACAGACAGGGGTACTGCCAAATAGTGATTTGGGTAAAGTACACAGTTGACGACTCGTACTAAATACAACTTATCACAACTTTTAGGGCTAAAAGCTACTACCCGCCACCTACATTTGATTGAAATCAAATATACTGCCAAGTTTACCATCAATTAACCGATAACTTATCTAACAAACATGACAACAATAAAATGTTATATACATCAGTATATTAATTTAGGGCATCGAGTATTGCAAATACAAATACATATACATATATTTCGAATAAAAACCACTGACATGTTGTTTTGGGGGTGATATATGAACAATTTAATTGAGTTATATCATAATGAGGCATTGGGTATACCTACGCATACAATCGTGTATAAATGCGACATAACTGCAACAAGCAGTTGGCTGCCACTGATTTATATCGTGTTAATATAAATCTACTTAGTGGAATTTTACCCCAATTATAGAAATAGTATTTAGTTTGTATGTGTGTGAATTAGATTATTAAATAACACTATTAAATTTTGCTATATTTGATTTCCACATAATACTAAACAAATTCTGAAATATTTATTATGTGGTATCAAATCCTAATATTAATTTGTGGTATCCACTAGTTATAAATGAATGCAAATTATTTTGTATCAAATTTTGGGGTATTTGCATTTAAAAGTGTGAGTTGTGGCAGTTGTTGGTTGAATTGCCATTGAGACTTTGTTACAACTTAGTTGTTAGATACATTTTTCATTAGTCATCGTGTTAAATGAGCAATGCCAAAAAATAGTCTGGAAAATAAATATTCAAAGATAGGGATTATAAATGCACCCATGATATATATTGCTGTAATGATCGCCAGATGCCAGAGACACAAATTCTGGACAGTCATGATTGAAAGGGGGGAGATTTATGGTATATGATATATGGTATATACATAACACAGCTATTTCAGAATCCCACCACTCGTAGTAATTAGCCCGAAAGCCTACCAAACAACGAAACAATAAAGCTGACAAATGTTTGCTGCCTTTAATGTCCTTTGTCAGGATGGCAAATCGAAAAAAATGTTTTAAAATGTCAGCTTTGCTGCTGGTTTATGTCCACGCCGATACACTTTCTTATTATGGAGGCAAAGCTTTGCAAAATAATGAGGTTGTAATTGTATCGTATGTTTTCACTTATATAGACAACATAAGGATGATTTAACTTACCATAAACTAGTAAGGTTGTTGTTGTTGTTGTAGCAGCTCGATCTGCAAATACATGTAAGGCACTTTATATTAGTTGTAACACTGTGGGACAAATGGTAGGGGTCAGTGATCGGGAAGGGTTCAAACTACCGGGCACAGTTACATCGGTAAAAAATAAGTTATACTTATCCCGGCGTTTCGCTGGGTCACGTCTAGGAATCGAAATATATCGATTTGAAGTTGGTAACTATCATATAGGGGAAATTGTCACCTTTGGTGTTCTTTTTTCTTGACATAACTCGAGAACCACTAGTCCGATTTTGCTCAAACAAATTTAAAATCTGTTCATATAACGTTTTTTTATACAATCAACAGTTTTGCCGATAAAAATAAATGTATCAAGAAAAAAAATATTTTTTATTTATTATTTATTTTATTTTATTTATTTTTTATTTTTTAAATTCATAAAAAATCTTAAAAGGAAAAAAAGGCAAGTCGTATTACTTTCAGGCCAATTCACATAACCTTTAAACAAAATGAGATATAGATCATGAAAATCGTGGTTCTTGTTCTCGAGGTGACAATTTCCCCTATATGATAGTTACTAACTTCAAATAGATATATCTCGATTCCTAGTCGTGACCCAGCGAAACGCCGGGTCACGTATACCTTGTTTTTTGTCCGATATTTCATTTCCCGTTGGTTTCATCCCATACAGATTTTGACTGTCGCATAGTGTAATTAGTAATTAATTTCATCTCTCCTCAACCTTCCTCCGACTCATCTGCATCCAACTGTAGGAACTAAGCCACTTCAATGGGTTGGGTCCTGCGTCTGGGTCGCGACGGTTAGGCCGAGTAGTTGAAGAGGTGGAGAGTATAATGTGGACCTTCTACGATAGCCGTACCTACGAATATCCGAAACTGGCTCTAACAAAGGACTGTCAACCCAACAACACCTGCTGAGGTAGTTAGGTAATTGTCTTCGGTTATGCCGAAACTTATGTTCCCATCACCATTTTTAAATACTAAACTTTGTAACGACAAATAAAAAAGTTTATTATGCATTTTTTAACTTCCAAAATGGGGGAGTTCTATATGGGTGGTGGGAGTAGTTTCTGTACGATTTTGCTCGTCTACGTACTTAACCTCCGCTAAGAGGATACAAGCTTATATACAGACCGATATTTCATAAACTACTGCTGTAATTGCAGGGACAGACACACCGACACCCAAAAAAGGGGAGTTTGTATGGGAGGTGGGAATAGATTTTGTCTGATTTTGATCTTCTTAAAACTAAACCTCCACATAGGAGATAAAAGCTCGCATTCCAAATTACAGCTCTATAGCTTTTAATCGGCGGCTGGTATCGTTGGAACAGCCAGACGGACTCCTCCCAAAAAGGAGAGTTTGTAAGGGTGGTGAATTTAGCTTTTGTCCGATATCGATCAACTTAAATCCTAACTTTCGCTTAGGCGATAGAAGCTTGCATAGCTAATTTTAGCTTGAAAGCCCTTAAACTACGTTTGCAATCGCGGGGACAGACAGACGGACACCCCGAAGTAGGGAATTTGTATAGAAGATAAAAGTAGGTTTTGTCCGATCTTGGTTATCTTAGAACATAACCTCCGCTTAGACGATACAAGCTTACATACCAAATTTCAGCTCAACAGTACTAACACTGCAGCCGTAATCGTGGGGACTGACGGACGGACACCTCCCAAAAAGGAGAGTTTGTATGAAAGGTGGAAGTAGTTTTTGTCCGATCTTGCTCATCTACGTACTTAACCTCCGCTTAGAGGATACAAGCTTACATACCAAATTTCCGCATAGCAAATTTCAGCTTGAGAGCTCTTAAACTGCGTTTGCAATCGAGGGGACAGACAGACGGACACCCCCCAAAAAGGGGAGTTTGTGTGGGGTTGGGAGTAGTTTTTCTCCGATCTTCCTCATCTTGAATCATAACCTTTCGATAAGAGGATAGAAGCATGCATAGTGAATTTTCGCTAGATATCTCTTAAACTACGACTTAAGTAGCAGGAACAGACCCTTAAAAAGGGACGATATTTATTAAAAGTGGGCGTAGTTTTTGTCCGATTTTGCTCATCTTAGAACTTACCATACGCTTAGAGGATAGAAGCTGACATACCAAATTTCAGCTCGATATCTCTTAAACTACGGCTATGATCAGGGGACAGACACACAAACACCCCCAAAAAGGGACAGTTTGTATGAAAGGTGGATGATGTTTTTGTCCGATCTTGCTACTCATGGAACTTGACCTCCCCTTAGAAGAAAGAAGCACGCAGTCCATATATCAGCTCGATATCTCTTAAACTACTGCTGTACTTCTGATTTTTCTTATTTGGCAGGGACAACAGGTGCAGCACATGCCGCACGTATAAAATAATTCCTAGCGCTGCGGTCTCTTGCGCTCCGTATATAGTTCCTTTTACCAAGTTTAGATAACGTCAGGTCCATCCACGCACACAATAAGCGTCAACGCTGTCGAAAACCAATCGTGTTCCTATGTTCTCCGAACAATCGTTGAACATTCTCTATACAATACACGCGGAGAAACGAAAGAGCACAATGAGAAGGGAAATACCTCCCATAATGTGGGAACACAACACAAAACTGCTAATTGGATGGTTGAATGCAAGCAGCCGGGATAGCTAAGTTCGTTAAGGCAACGTCGCTGATGAGTCTCTAATCCAATGATGAAACTCGTACCGTGATGGGTGCCGGATGGAATCCCAGCTAGGCCACTTGTTTTTACATTTTTCTAATTACGAAAATAAACAGTTTGTGTTATTTATTTCTGATTTGGTCAGCTCAACCAGAGAGAGATTAAGTAACAACTAGAATTGCTGTCTCTTCTTTTCCTTCAATCGTTGAACATTGTACTTGCGTCTGTTTTTTGTTATTTGCAAAATAAGCGTGTGTGCTGTTGCTTTCATAACACTCAAGCAATGACTGACCATATCCGATCGTGTCTGTGAGAAAAACAGTTATTGCTGGCCATCGTGAGGCTATGAAATGTCAATCATTGGTCTAAAACTACATTGATAAGGTTCTTAAAGATGAACTTTGGTCTTTTATGTAACACATCTGACAGGACCTTGTATGCGAGGGGTAAGAGGTGTGGTGCACACACTTGGATCGCCTTGCTTAAGCACAGGACTTAAGACAATCAGATGCCAGTCAACGAGTATCCATTGCTTGAGCGACACCATGTTTATGATCTGATGCTTGCCAGCTCATTCCTACTGGCCTTAAAATGCTTGATAGTTTGAAGATATGCAAATGCGGTGTTGATCTCGTTTTGTCTCGGTGGTAGACAATGTACTTCGTCGTCGGCGATTGCCGTGATTTTGCCACTTGTGCTGTCTTCGAGAACGATCACAGTACAAATATGTTCCGCCCATATTTGCAGCGCACTCTGAGTGTCCGAGACAAGACTCCCATCATTGCCTTTGCATGTGGGAATTCCTGTTCAAAACCTTTGCTCTTACAAGTAGTAGAACTTTCGGGCTTTAACTCTATCCTTGCATTTCCCGATATCTTAGCTCTCTCTTTTCTTCCATAGACGCCTTATCTGCCTGAAGAGGTATTTCGTCTTTCTTCTATTCTCATTTTATCGTACCGTCACGTCACGTGTTACCATTGGCAATAGTTTTGCCTTTTATGCAGTATTCATTTCCTCATCATATCAGAGTTTGTCTGAGCTTGGTTTTCCATATCCCAGTACCGTCGTTGTGGCAGTGGTCATAATATTCGCAATATGCTGCCACTATATGTTGGGAACATCAGAATTAGAATCGTTGGTTTGCAGTTATTGAGAGAGTTCGTTTGGCAAGGCATTGGCTATTTCGGTGGTATGCAGTTATGCGTTGTCTAGGTTCCTTTGCCTTTAGTTAAGAGCGTTTTCAGCGTTACTTAATCGCGTGCGTAACTTGTCTGCAACTATGAAGTGATCCGAGTCTATATTTGCACCGCACATCACACGCACGTCCGTAACGTTTGCAACATGCTTTTCATCGATTACTATGTGATCAATCTGGTTTCTTGCTTTTTGATCAGGGAATATCCAGGTTGCCTTGTTGGATATCATTTAGCGGGAACCTGCTTCAACTCCTGCCTACTCTTTGCTCATAATATTGACAATAATGTTTCTGCCTTAACTTTATTTAACTGATAACATTTGCTGACTTACCCTTGTATTTGCAGCCATACCTTGACCAGTACGACTGACTTTAGTATTGAAATGTAATGTAACAACAACGGAAATGTACTAAAAACTTTTTCGTATTTGCAAATTCAGTGAAACCTAACACCTGTTACAATTTATGCAATAAAAAAAATTTAAAAACGTTTTCATTTCATTCAACCGTTATACCTCGAGTGATTACACAAACAATGAGAGAAAGAGAAAGAGAAAGAGAGAGCTAATTAAATTTAATATTTTGTATGTTTTTGTTAGAAAACTGTACAACATTTGGCAAAATCACAACTAATTACAATTGAATTGTTGTTTTAATGTTTGCGTTAATAAAAAACCAAACGAAACAAAAGCGGAATTTTTAGCATATGTTGCTGGTAGCGTAGTTCCCTTTGGCATCGCCATGCCAACATTTCAAATGTAAAATAGTATGAACACACACACAACATGTTAACAATATAAAAGTCATAAATCATAGCAAATGTTTATTTAATCACTAAAAAGTGAACACGAAATTTCTTGCGAACTTTCAAATGTGGAATCAGAAATTCTAGGAGCCCCAAGTCAGGTGTAACAGCAAAATTTAACATTAATTAATAAATAATGCATTTCTAATGGCAACGGTTAGAAAAGGGAACTTAGGAAGTACTATTGCTGCCATAGTTAGCACGAAATGTATTTAACATTTGCTAACACAGAGGAACAAAAATACTACGGGGTAGTGTTTATGGGTGAAATTTGAGTGATTTTGTTTCCAAAAAATAATATTAATTTTTCACTTGTGTCATTAAACAAGATTCTACGCTGTAGAGCAAGACAGTTAAAGAGCTTTGTCATTAAATCGCCTGCTTAGCGCATAGTAGCAGCGGTTTGCGAGCAGTACTCAGTACATGCTGACATTATAACGTAGACTCTTTGTTCGTTGAAAGAAATAACTTGGATATGTCCTCATTTTTCACAAGACCCACTTCTTACAACAGCTTCTTAATGTTCGAGAAGGTTGCAGTAACATCCCGCAATCCACGGCCAATGATATTTATATCATCGGCATATGGAAGCAGCATGTGACTTTTGTTACAAATTGTACAAGTCGTATTTACCATCTTTTTTTATAGATGGTACCATTACTGTTTACTGCAACCTTCCGCATAGCCATGGCTTTGTGATCAATACTCGTCTCTTCATGTCCAGGGCTGACAATATTATTTTTACTTAAACTTGTAGACTCTTTGTTCGTTGAAAGAAATAACTTGGATTTATCCTATTTTTAGCACCAGACCCACCTCTTACAACCGCTACTTAATGTTTGAGAAGGCTGCAGTAACATACCGCAATCTTTGGCCAATGATACCTATGTCGTCATACGCGAGCAGCATGTGACTTTTGTTACAAAGGGTGCCAGTCGTGTTATTGCAGTCTTCCGCATGATCATCTCCATTAGGATGTAAAAAAGATTGCATGGCAGACTATTGCCTTGGCTTCGTCTTTAAATCGCTTGCTTAGCGCCTTTAATGATCTGTTTGCGATCAATACTCGTCTCTTGATTTCCAGGCTGTTATTATTTTTGTTTAAACGTTTAGACTCTTAATTCGTTGAAAGAAATAACTTGGACTTTTCCCCGTTTTATCACCAAGACCACAACTATCAACTGCTTCTCAATGTTCGAAAAGGCTGCAGTAACATACCTTAATCCTTTGCGAATAATACCTATATCGTCGACATACGCGAGCAGCATGTAACTTTTTTGTTACAAAAAGTATCATCCGTATTAACTGCAACTTTCCGCATGATCATCTCCATTATGAGAATAAAAAGATCGCATGGCAGACTATCGCCTTGGCTTTGTCACTAAATCGCTTGCTTAGCGCCTTTAATGATTGGTTTGCGATCAATACTCGTCTCTTGATTTCCAGGCTGACATTATTATTTTTGTTTAAACGTATAGACTCTTAATTCAATGAAAGAAATAACTTGGACATTTCCCCGTTTTATCACCAGAGCCACTTCTGCCAACTGCTTCTCAATGTTCGAGAAGGCTGCAGTAACACACCTTAATCCTTTGCGAATGATACCTATATAGTCGGCATATGCGAGCAGCATGTGACTTTTTTGTTACAAAAAGTGCCATTCGTGTTTACTGCAACTTTCGGCATAATCATCTCCATTATGAGAATAAAAAGATCGCATGGCAGACTATCGCCTTGGCTTTGTCATTAAATCGCTTGCTTAGCGCCTTTAATGACAGCGTCTTGAATGCTCGGTTTCGTTGAAAAAATAACTAGGTTTTTCTCTGTTTTATCACCACACCCACATCTGCCAACTAATTCTCAATGTTTGAGAAGGCTGCAGTAACATACCTTAATCCTTTGCGAATAATACCTATATCGTCGGCATACGCGAGCAGCATGTAACTTTTTTGTTACAAAAAGTACCATTCGTGTTTACTGCAACTTTCGGCATGATCATCTTCATTAGGATGTTAAAAAGATTGCATGGCAGACTATCGCCTTGTCTATGTCATTAAATCGCTTGCTTAGCGCAAGCCTGATCGGTTTGCGATCAATACTCGTCTCTTGATTTCCAGGCTCACATTATTACTTTTGCTTAAGCGCGTAGACTCGTTGGATGGATTGGATTTTTCCCTGTTTTATCACCACACTCACTTTTGCCAACTAGTTTTCATTGTACGAGAAAGCTGCAGTAACATACCGCAATCCCTGTACAGTAGGGCGGGTCGATTTATTTTTCGACAATTTCCCTATGATTTTCGTATTCTATGGGTTATTCCATGAAAATTTGCCCAATGAACCATACCTCTATCGTTAAAATCGAGTCCCCTACTTTTTGTTGGTAGATTTTGACGTTCGTATGAAATATTACCTACACGTTCACATCCATAACTCAAAAACTATCGATCGGATTTAATCGCCAGTAGGTGCGTTGGAAAGGTGAGCTCATTTTGGTCAATCTCCAACATTGGTCCAAAAGTTACGGGCATTTTTGTCCAAATTTTGGACCATTTTTCCATTTTTTTCATGATTTTCACCAAGAATGGAAAAATGGTCCAAAATTTGGACAAAAATGACCGTAACTTTTGAACCGTTTGACCATTAGTTATTAATTAATCGATTAAATCCGATCGATAGTTTTTGACTTATGCAGTTTTTTTTTTTGAGTTATCGCATGACAGACTATCGCCTTGTCTAAAGCCGCGGTTGGCTCAATCGGATTTTTGCATTCTTTCACTGAAGACTTCGTTCTCGACAGTCGAATATGCATCTTGGTCCCAAATAACAACATATTAGATGACTAGGATTGATTTGTTACTCAGTCATCTGCATTTTTTCATCGGCGACACCTTCAATGTTCTCAACAGCAACTTGGTTGTAAAAGTCATGCAAAAGTTTCTCAATTAGCGGACGTTCACAAAATTATGACTTACACAGTACCAAATTTTTCAGCTCATTGATTTGGGACTCAATTCTGAGAACTGCAAGTGAAAGTAGCCCCAAAATGAAGAAGTTCTGCATCATTCGTTTTGTTAAGTTACATGCCATAATAATCTAATATCGATTTGAAGTTTGTAAGTATTGTGTAGGGGAATTTGTCATGTTTTAGGCTATTTTGTTTGACATAACTCGAGAACCACTAGTCCGATATAGCTGAAACAAATTTAAAAAAAAAAATAAGAATTACAATTCCTTTAATCTGTTCATATAACGCTTCCCTACATAAGCAACAGTTTCACTTTTCCATTCATCAAATTCAAAACAATTCATCAAATTCAAAATAGTTTGTAGCAGTTACAATAAAACAGTTGTACTCCGTGGCGTGTGATTAAGTGGAATATTAATAATGATAATCATACGCCACCATATAACAAAAGAGCCTAAAACGTGACAAATTCGATTTGATATTAAATTATTATGGCATGTAACTTGACAAAACGAATGATGCAGAACTTCTTCCTTTTGGGGCTACTTTCACGTGCAGTTCTCTGAATTGAGTCCCAAAATCATGTGTTGTACTGTGTTTCATTGTTGAAAGTGCACCAAAATCGTATGATAATCGTAGGTCGTTAAATTTTACCAACCCCACTTATCACCTAAACACTTAACACTATCAGTCTGTGCACTTGTTGTTTTATGATAAGTTAAGCGGATTACAGGCAGAACTTCATTTTAATAAAGTGATGTTAATTATAAATCACATAAACCCGTGGCTAATGTACACACACACACACTCCTTGGCTCACCCAAAATGTTGTGCATACTAAATGACATTTAAAGCATTTGTTGACGCTTACAAGAGTAACATAACACTGAGGAGATATATTGTAACAATTTAATTTGGTGTTGTGTGTATTGTGTGGAAATGCTGTCAGTCATCTTCCGTCAACACTTGTTTACCCAAAAATAAGCTAAAGTTATGTTGTTTCATGTCACTGTGTTCAGCTGTCTCAAAATATTTAAACAGTGGCGTTAATTAAATTCAATTAGTTTTTTGGGAGAATAAAAAAACTTTTGCCTTAAAACCGGCGTAATTATAATTAATATTCATTAAAAATTTCTCACTTATCGCTTCACTTTTCACAGACTAGAGTGTGGGAACTTAATATCAGTGAAAGGAAGTCATGTCACGTCTTGTTAGTAAAAGGATCCTTTAAGAGAAATTACGTATGTGTAATGGATATGTGCAAAAAGGTTCGCACGATGTGTTGAACGGGATATGGGGGTGTTAAGTATATTTTCTCGTTAATAACGTCATAGAAGGTAATTTATGGTAATTAAAATTACATTAAAACCAAAATGATTTGTCAAGTAATTATCGCAGCTATTATCTGGCAAGGCGTAAATTTTTGATAATCACTTCTCACCTCTTGAAAATAGATAACAAATACTTTGTTTATAAGATTTTAAAATGAACTTATAACACAGTGCAGCACATGATTTTGGGACTCAATTCTGAGAAGTGCACGTGCAAGTAGCCCCAAAAAGTAGAAGTTCTGCATCATTGGTTTTGTCAAGTTACATGCCATAATAAAATAATATCGATTTGAAGTCACTAAGAATCGTATAGGGGAATCTGTCACGTTTAAGGCATATATAAATGCGATCGCCAGCCAACCCTTCATGGGATAGCCCAAGAAAATTAGAATGGGAGTCGGCAATTTTGGCAGCAAGGTACCGCAATTGTCGCCTTTTTCTTTCAGCTAAAATATACCAAAGTGGGTCAGTATGGGGGCCATACCTCCATTTGGCCAAGGTGAGGCCTATCATATCACATCAGCAGTTCTTTGCGGTTGCAATGAAATACAACATTCGGGCAATTTCGGTTGTAACCACAGCCCGGATGATGGTCCCACAAGGGGGCTATCAATTTGTGGTTTAATCAACCGTACTACACTGGATTCGTCACCTTTCGAATATAACACACATGGAATTTTCACATACCCGCAGACACCAATACTTTCATACCAACACCCCCGGATAGGTGGATACTACATCATAGGCATGCAGTACCCTCACCGGTAAGAGACAGGGAGAACTCCAAACCCCTTCCGCTTGACGATGGTGAACGGCAACTATGAATTAAGGCTAGGCCGGTCTGAGCACCCACAGGATCCGAGCCTAAAACGAGACAAATTCCCCTATACGATACTTACTAACTTCAAATCGATATAAAATTATTATGGCATGTAACTTGACAAACGGAATGGTGCAAAACTTCTTCTTTTTGAGTCTACTTTCACGTGTAGTTCTCAAAACTGTACGCAACTAAGACGACACGCTTCGTAGTCTGTAAAAAAGAGCGCTCTAACTACATTACGTTTTACCAAGCTAGTGTTATTATTGTAAGTCTGGCTGTATGCACAACAAAAACCAACTGTATTGAGGAGCAATATGCTCTGTAAAAGTTACTATACAAACTTCAAAAAACCTCAATTTCCAGAGAAACTTATATACTTAATGAAAGACTACCACCACACATGCTTACGGCATTTTGCATAGTGGCTGATCAGCTTCAAAGTTCATATTGGCAACTGATGCCCGGCTGTAGCATATACGTTGAAAGAATTTAATAAGAGCCAACGAATATCAAATATTTCTTTTAGTGAATACAACACATACTATGATGTACATATTTCAATAAACTACTCAAGAATTTGTACACCCAAGTGGTTTCGTTGTTAAATGAGTTTGTTTTTTTTTTTCTTTCACATCTCACACAGCAGCAAAAAACTTGTGCCGGTGTAGTTGAATGCAGAAGTGTCGATTTTAGTTATTTTTCAGTATTTACATGGGAACTGTATGCTGAAGGCACAATGCTTAGTATGTTTTATTTACATGTACTACGAATAAATATATATACGAAATATACCATGATCGAGAAAAAGTATGGCATGAGAAAAGTGATTTTTTTCATTACGGATACCCAGAACAAAAACAATGGTACAGTTTTTCGTAGTACATTTGAATAAAACAAACTATGCACTGTGCCTCCAGCATATATCTCCTGTTTGCTTGTAACAAAAACAAGACACACTGAAATCGACACTTTATTCCACATACACCGGTTCAAATTTCTTGTAGTACAACAATGCTTCTATATAATATTTGAATGAAAACATTTTGTGTTGTAAAATAAAACCAAATACTCAACAATAGTTTACTGTCAGTAGATGGCCATATAAAATTCTAGGCAATTTGCTAAGGTTGTTTTTTTTTTTTTTTTTTTTTTTTGTTTTTTTGGTATACATCATATGGGGAAGTATTCACTAAATGATACGTTAGGTTTTAGATAACTCATATTGCATTCTTCTACAACAACTGCACTTGTGCCAAGCATCAACTGCCGATATGAGGTTTAAAGCTTATTGTTGGCATTTTCGGAAAATATCTTGTTGTTGTATCATAAAGACTCTAAACTTCTAACGAACTGAAATTTCTTAAGAATATGTGTTACATAGTTAAATCATAGTTGATAGTTAACTAAGAGCATGTGTTGCTCATGCATACACTTTGTTGCATGATTAATTATGCAGTTAACATGAACATAAGCATTGCATATACACATACATACTTAAACAAGGGTAGGATGATGTACATACATATATCAGTTGAGACGATGAAGTGTTAAGTGAAACGTTATAATATATTAGGTTTCTTATAACACAATTCGTTACATTGGTGCAGGGTTTCAGTTAAAACCAGTGTAGATACATAAATACTTTTTGATAAATATCCTCACCCTATGTCCTTTCTCTATTAAATATTGTTTAACACACAAAAAATAGATTTTCAAACAGATATTTAGTGGCATCATATTAATTGATATCTTATGAAAGGCAAAAAGTTCACTCAAACTACATACAACATGTTGAAAGTCATACATTGGTTATGTACTTCGAAATATGTTACGTATGAGTACCATCAGCTTTACAAATAAATCATACGCCTCTGCAAAGCATAAAATAACACAGTACAGCATTTTTCAGCTCAATTCTCAATTCTGAGGACTGCACATGAAAGCAGCCCCAAATAGAAGAAGTTCTGCAACATTAATTTTGCCAAGATACATGCCATAATAATTTAATATCGATTTGAAATTAGTAAGTATCGTCTAGGGGAATTTGTCACGTTTTAGGCTCTTTTGTTTGACATAACTCGATTTAGCGGATTTAAAAAAATTAAGAATTACAATTCCCTTAATCTATTCATATAAAACGTTTCCCTACATAAGCAACAGTTTCACTTCATCATTCATCAAATGATTTTGAACAGGGTTTATTTTGTAGCAGTTACAATAAAATAAAACTGTTGTACTTCGTGACGTATGATTTACGTGGAATATTACTTAAGATAATCATACACCCCCGGGAACGGCGGTGGCATTGTGGTTAAAACACGCGACTACCATGCGGGAGATCACAGGTTCAACTCCTGGCTCCAGTCATCTTAAAAAAAATTGTTCTTTCATTATCGGCTTCCCTCGAATGTTGTCGACAGCATCTTCGCAGTATTAGTGTCGAGTCAATCGGCGTGTCTAGTAAGAGTTTCTCAAACAGTGACGTTCGCATTCGTCGATAAACAAGTAGGTGCCGTTAGTTGTGAATCTAAAAATAGAAAGCGTGTTAATTCACAACAACGCGAGAAGCTATCCCATACCTCATTCATGGGGTGCAAAGGGAAATTAAGTTCTTTTTAAGTTGGTTTCTATACACAAGGCGGATAAGTCCGTTCATGCCTCCCCCAAAAGGATTACAGACCAATTAGCCTTTAATTTTTTTTGCTGTAAGTATTGGAGAGATAATTACATCTTTGAGCCCTCACAATCTGAGTTCCTACCAAACTAAATACATAGTTTGGGTGAGATTCCTTTAGACGTAGTAATAGTATTACTCGAATCAAAAAGTGGGTGATATTAAACCTCTGTATTAAAGGTTTCAGAATGGGCGTGGCTAGACTTCTAGTTTTTTGTCCAAAATATTACCCTCTAATAGCTTTACCAAATACAGAATTTGCTCACGATCACGTTGGATGTATTGATATTATTACTCCTTCTATGAAGTGAGGCGGAATGGTATATTTGTATGTGAGGTACCAGAAGGGGCGTGGTCTTCCCGTTTTTTTTTCCATAAATGTATCCTGTTATAGCTTTACCAAATACATAATTAGGGCACGACCACATTGGGTGTATTGATATTAGTACTCCTTCTCTGAAGTAGGGCAGAATGGTACATTTGTATGGAAGGTACCAATAGTGGCGTGGCTAGTCTTCCAGTTTTTTTTTTGTCCAAAACTTAATCTTGTTATAGCTTTACAAAATACAGAATTTTTTTACTATAGCGTTGGGTGTATTGATTATTATTACTCCAACTCTAAAGTGGGCAGGAGGGGTACATTTATATGACAGGAAGCAGAAGGGGCGTGGCTGGTCTTCCAGTTTTATTGTCCAAAACTTTATACTGATATAGCTTTACCAAATACAGAATGGGGACACTCGAGGTGGATGTATTGATATTATTACTCGATTTTTAAAGTGGGCGGAAAGGTACATTTGTATGGGAGGTACCAGAAGGGGCGTGGCTAGACATTCTGTTTTTTCTCCAAAACTATAACAAAATACAGAATTTGGGCACGATCGCGTTGGATGTGTTGATATTATTACTCCAACTCTAAAGTGGGCCGGAGGGATACATTTGTATGGCAGGTACCAGAAGTGGCGTGGCTAGTCTTCCAGTATTTTTTTTCCAAAACTTTATACTGCTAAAGCTTTACCAAATACAGAATTTGTTCACGATTGCGTTGGGTTTATGGATATTATTACTTCCTTTCTAAAGTGGAGCGGAATAGTATATTTGTAAGGGAGGCACCAGAAGAAGCGTGGCTAGACATGGTTTTTTTGTCCAAAACTTTATAGGTTAAAAAAATATAGATTTTGGGCATGATCGCGTTGGGTGTGTTGATATTATTACACCATCTCTAAAGTGGGCGGAATGGTACATTTGTATGGGAAGTACCAGAAGGGGCGTGGCTAGACTTCCAGTTTTTCTGCAAAACTTCCCCCTTATATAGCGTAACAAAATACAAAATTTGGGCACGATCACGTTGGTTATATTGATACATTAGTATAGGAGGTACCAGAAGTGGTGTGGCAATGTAGCCCATTTGCATTACCGTAAGTAGTTTTAGGGAAATATTAAACCGATCAAAGTTTCAAAACAATTGGTTACGTCTTACAGACACAGGAAATGTGTGTAATGAGTGGTCTGAGTTATGTTCGTCGACGTTGGTCCTTAGACAGACATAGGGGTGGTCCAAGTTATGTCGTAGAGTGTTAATTCTCACCTCCAATGATAAATCGATGTTCATTTGTTTGAATTAAGTATTGGACCGGTCCTACTATTCACAGATCAGTTACAAGACTAGTTCTGTGTTGTTGCTGTTGTAACTGCTGGAAAAAGTAGTTGGGGTGATAATTCTTTATACCGATTTTCAATTTATCGGCACTCGATCGGCATGCAATCCGACTATCATTCGACCATTGTTAACAATTATGTTTTGTTCCCTTGTAGTTAACAAGGTTTGTGTCAAGGGATAGTTAGGTGTTGTTGTGAGTCTTAACCACCATATTCCTCCAAAGATGGCGCCAGCTTGTTTTCTTGATATATTTTGCGAAATCGATAAATCATTTCCTTTTTCTTTGATCCTTGTGCAATCTGGATCTTTGTAGTGGAAGCATCTCTGACGAGTTTTGTTGGCTAGAGAACCCGAAAGTATTTCAAAAGTATCTTTTCATAGATGTTGATTTGGATAGTCTACGTCGATTCCACTGAGCTTTCGAAGGCCACTAGTTAGTTTGTGTTCCCGTAGGGATATCACGTCTGCTAGTGTACTTGGTGGACGTTATGCTGGGGAAACCATGTCATCTACTCAGAACTTAGCTACCACGCGTGAAACAGATACATAACTACTAGAGTAACACCACATGGTAGAGTCCTGTTCCCTCTTCTCTGACTCTCTGTGATAAACCGAATACTTAAATCGTTCAATGAGGATGCTACAAAAATTTTAAAATATGTGGTCGATGACGTCCGCATAATATGTAGGAAATTTCTACCAACGATGTGTGACCTTAGCCAAACTCCCCTTGGAAAGCTGCTACGATGGGCCATGACCAAGGTCTGGGAGTGAAACCTCATACAACGAAGTTGATTATCTTTATCACTATATATAACTTGAAGGAGTTCAGGCCACCGACACTGACAGGAATGGAACTGAAGCTCTAAGCCAAATACCTAGGTATTGTTCATGATCAGAAGCTAAATCTGAGAGGTCTGAGGTCTGGGAGTGAAACCTCAGAAAACGATATTGGTTCTCTTTACCCCTAGATATAAGGTCAAGGACTTCAGGTCGCCGAAACTGAATGGGATGGAACTAAAGCTCCCAACGGAGGCCAAGTACATAGGTGTTGTTCTTGATCAGAAACGAAATTGCTTATGGAATATGGTGGATAGGTTAAAGTGGAGTGTCAATGTTCTTTACGCATGTCGGTACTCTATAGGTAAAACTAAAAGGGAATGTAATGGAACTAAAGCTCTCAACGGAGGCCAAGTACCTAAGTATTGTTCTTGATGAGAAGCTAAATCTAAGAGGTCTGAGGTCTGGGAGTGAATCCTCAGAAAACAAAATTGGTTCTCTTTACATCTAGATATAAGGTCAAGAAGGTCTTCAGGTCACCGAAACTGAATGGGATGGAACTGCAGCTCTCACCTACATAGATGTACTTAGTACCTAGATGTTGTTCTTGATCAGTAGCTAAATTGCTTGAGGAATATCGAGAAAAGCCTAAATAGGGGTGTCAATGCTCTTTATGCGTGCCGGAAATCGACTATAACTAAAAGTTGGGGACTCAGCCCAAAGGTCACCTATACTGCGTTAGTCCGGCCAATTACTAGCTATGAATGTCTGCTGATTTGGTGGAAATGCGCCATGAATAACGTATGAGATAGCTTCTCGCATTGTTGGGACGTTACACGCTTTCAATGTTTAGATTCACAACTAACGGCGCCTACTTGTTTATCGACGAACGCGAATGTCACCGTTTGAGAAGCTTTTACTAGATATGCGGGTTGACTGTCGACAACATCGTGGTGGCCGGCCATGAAAGAAAAATGTAGATGACTGGAGACAGAAATCGAACCATGGATTCCGACTACCCGCATGGTAGTCGCGTGTTCTAACCATTATTCTACGGCCGGTTCCTATAGATAAGGTAATTTGTTAAAAATTGCCCAACAAGTTCCTAAGGGTATCTGCAATGGGAATTAATGGGGCCAGAAGGAGCACACCGCAAGCGGCTCTCTCTCTTCTTTATCTATACCTACTAAAAGTAGCAGTTTACCCAAATTGTATATTTATTTACTACCAAGTGTTGGTGACTCCTGGTGAAGATAACACAATTTTGAATTAATAAAATCTCTTTTCAAATCAAAAGCGAATAGTTAAACAACTAGCCAAATCCCTTAAGATTTCCTAAAAATTAACCTACGTTAATCTAAAGTACTTGCACATTTTCGTTTCCACATTGTCCTTCTGCCCATTTATCCCGCATTGTCTTCAGTTCAGTGTTAAGTGTCAGAAAGTCCTTGAAATTTTTGCTTGTGCCAACAATTTTTTTTTTGCCACGTAAGAAGTTTGTCCAACATAAACAAAAGATTAGTAGTAGACGACGTTATCGTCTATTGTTCACATACCTATGTAGGGATTTGTAACATTTTATTTGCTTTAATGGCAGCTATAACAATAATTTATTTCAATTAATTGAGTGTGAAATTTGTTTGGGTGTGTGTGTGTCACAGGCGTTATAAGTTTGTGCCACTTTGTGCAATTTAGTCGAAAACAACAATTAATGTTTGTTTTGTCGTGGCCTATAGCACATTAAGCGTAAGCACTGATGGAGCATGAGAAAAATACCCGTACCGATGTTTATTTAAGCTTTCGGAAAAATATGTAAATTTACTAAAAACACCGCATAATCTAAACTGGTGTGAACTGGTGTTCTTGTAGACATTAATGCAAATTGCGGAATGTCGTTTTCAGTGCTATTGTTTAAATTATAACAGTATTGTATAGGCATTATTGATGGAGACCAGAGCGTTAAGTAAAACAAAGAGTCTATCAGGAACGATTTTATGTTTATATTAATGCTAAGACAGTATTAGCTCTCGCTAATGCTAAGATAAGCACTTATGTTTTGCGACATGCCTCTATCAATGAAGAATCGTCAAACCATGGCATCAACTTCACGTAGTTGTACACTTACAACGACGTTTTTCATAGCAGTATTATACCATATCATATCGTAGACACAATTCTAAAAGAGCACATTATCAAAGGACGTATGAGATAAACGAATAATATTAATCCATCATCCACCATAAATGTAAACATTTATATTCAATATCTCTGTCCATATAGTCATTTGTATGGGAGGTACCAGAAGCAATATATTGAAAGATACTCGTATGCATGTAAAACTATAATGGTGAATTGGGTCATTTGTATGGGAGGAGCAAGAAGAGGTGTTGCAAAGGATTTGATTTTTTGAGGTTTTACCTACATATACCCTCACCCTACGGGTAGGATGGTACATATCACATGCAACGACCCAAAAGTGTAACACATAGAAGGAGTTACTTTAGACCCCAGATTTTTTTTCAACCACACTCGATCCATGACATTTTAAGTCGTTTGAGTCACGTACGTCTGTCAATCTGTCAGTTTGTCTGCCCGGCTGGTACGCACGATAACTTTCGAAAGACATAACTAAATATTTTGAAACGTTGCATGGGGTAATATTTCATGATTTTCATTACAACGCCCCATCTGGTACCTCCCATTCTACTACCTACTTTAGAAATCGATTAAAATGCATTACACCCAATACGATCGTGTCCAAATTCCGTGCTCCTTCTGGTATCTGCCATACAAATAAACTATTCCGCCCACATCAGAAATCGAGTGATAGTATGAATACGATAGTGCTGAAATTCTGTATTTTGTTAAGCAACTTTTATATTTTTTAACTGACGGTGAAGATATATTTAAGTCGGTTTACTCGACTGAAACTTTCTTACTTGTTTTAGAAGGTTATTAGTCTGGCAGAGTTTCAATATCTTGCAATTTGTGGGGAAGGGATTGAGGAATTCAAAGTTAGGGTGATGGTACTATGTAAGTGTGCTAAAACCCCCATAGGGTTTGGCGTTCTAAGGCCAGACTTTTTTATATGACCTTATATTTTTTTACCTTAATACTTGTTTGCTTTGTTTTTCAGCTATGACACAATAACCATTGATGATTTAGCATTTCACTCTTCAGCAGACATGTAAAAATAAAAAAATTTTTGTTTATAGCCTTTCTCATATTTTTTTTCTAGAAAATTGATTGACATTGAGTGACGACCCTGACTGACAAGTACTGTACTTTATATATGGATCGAGTTTACATATGCTACTGTATGTTCAGCGTATGAGTAATATTAATTTTATACCCGGCTCGCGTCACTTCACAAGTACTTCCAATGAATCTTCTTAAGAATTTAATCAATATTGATGAAATGCAAACGCTTCGTATGACGAACGGACATTACATTTATGTGATTGTAGCTTTATACACCTCTAATTCTATAGAGAGCATGCCCATATAAGATTATAGCTTAAACCGTTTGTTCTGGATGATGGTGCCAGTTTTATCTCCTTCCGGCCTTTTTTTACCAACAAATGTTCGAATTTCTAAAAATCATCCCATCTGGCGGCTCTCTAATTTTATGGGGAGCAATGCTTGAATCTAATTTTAGGGAATTGGTTTAGGCGATAATACCGGTTTTATCAAATTTTTTGCGATTTTTGCAACTCTTGAAAAGGAACATAAAGGCCTGTGATCTAAAAAAATTTCGAAAAAAATGTTGGTCGCTGAAATAGATTTTTCAAAAAAATTAGGTTATAGAGAAAACATTTTTACACTAATGTACATGCGAAGTAGATATCAGTCTAAAAAGCCCAGCAGGGCGATTCACAAAAAAAAAATTTGCAACTCTTGAAGCGGAACATTAAAGCTTGTGATCTAAAAGAACTCGAAATTTTTTTGGGATTTTTTGAAGATGGGTATGGGTTCGCTGGAATAGATTTTATCAAAAAAGTTAGGTTATGGCCAAAAAATTTTAAATTATTTTTTTCTGGTGCTTTTTGTTCATACCACTAAACAATTCTCTTCTTAAGGATCCGATCCCACGACAAAAAAAATTATTGTTGTAAAAAATTATTATATTAAGGACCACCTTTAAAATCTTAAAAGTGAAAAATTATTTTTCCTAGATTTCAAACCTCGATAACTTGAAAAGTTTTCAACATTTTTTCAAGATGTAAAATGCGTTAGAAAGATAATTAAGATACCTTATTTTATCTTATATATAAAAATGAATTGATGTGCAGTTGTCTCGCGGCTGGACCGATTTTCAAATTTTTTTTTTGTTTTGTTCGCTATAGCATCCGGATGGTTTAAAAGGTTTTATTTTTTCAAAAAGTGGGCGGCGCCACGCCCCTTTTTTCAAATATCGCTCAGACGGCTTTTCTAATAGACCGATTGATACAAAAATTTTACCATGAGGTACTGTTGACCTGTAGATAGTTCCTGACTACATTTGGTTGTAATTGGATAAAGGGGCGTGGCACCGCCCATACAACTTGAAAATTAGAAAGGCTATATTTCATGAACTATCAGAGGTATGGAGATGATATTTGGTATATATGTAGTTGGAGCAGTATTAATTACAGTAAGGGTGGAAATAGGCTGTTCCACACCCTTTTTAAAACAAACGGTTAAAACTGTGGATGTGCTGTGTGTGGTGGGCCAATTTTTTTATTCGCAAAAATCGTAATCATCGGAATCTACGATGAGTTTTAAGAAAATTTCACCAAAAAACGTTGTGTCTAAAATCAATTCCTAGCTCGCTTTGGAAAGGATGAAGATTTCAAATAAAGATTTTTTTTGTTTTTAAATGAGCACAAACCGAAAACTTCAGATATATATTTTTTGAGACCTTCTGCGTAAAACTGACTTCCCAACAAACTAAATGAGGTATTACAGAAGCAAATCTATGTATTGGTTAAAAAGTTATGGCCTCTGAGAGTTGGCATACAGAAATTAAATATTTAAAAATCATTTTTCAGAATATTGGGGCGGATCCCAATAAAAAATCAAAAATATACTATTCTTTTCGTCTTGGTCTCCAAACATTGGAATGGTAGGCAAAAATTAGAGCCGGGGCCCATAGGTCTGAAGTAACAGAATAATTGCTCATTGCTAAAAAAAATATCTATACCTGAAATCTTCATGCTTCTCAGCGCGAACTATGAATTGATTTTAGACATATAGTTTCTTAGTAAAATACTGATATACGATTAACACGTTTTTTTGACGCGAACTAATTGATTCGGCCTAATGATCAGGCAATTTCGAACTAAATAAGTTAAAAGTGCCGAGGCGCTGCCCACGCACTTCAATAGTTAACTTTTTAACTGTATCAAATAATGGTCCGTACACCAGGCAGTTGAGGATGCGCTTGACACATAGAACTTCTGATAGGTGTAAGTGTAAATCTAGCTGTCATACTAATAAAGTGTGATAGACTTTCTTTTAGTATACTTTGCAAAATCACCATGCAAAAACTAAACAAGAACAACGTTTACAAATCTTGCAAATTTATTTTCAAAATGCGCGTTCTGTTCGCCAAACTTATGGAGCCCTTTGTGAAGTTAAGGGTGCATATAATGATCCATCTGAGCAGCTAATAGAAGCCATCGACGCTGTAGACGTTAGTTTGACAGGGGACTCGAATTTATCGAACCGACGTCTTTCTTAGCAACTCGGTCTCTGCAAATGCTGAGGAAAGATCTTGGCCCACATTCATGTAATATCCAACTGGTAGAAGAACTAGAGCCAGTGGGCGATCAATTGATATTTTTTATTTATCATGTCATTGCACATTATTTAAAGGAGAAATGGTTCCAACACGACGGTGTAACATGCCATACAGCGCGTGAGACCATCACTTTGTTAAGCCAAACGTTGGTGACCGAATTATCCCAAAAAATGGTAATACGAGTTCAATACAAAAATAGTATTCGGGATTATTCTTGATCCGTGTGAGAAGAAGACATGACAAAAGAAGTTTTTATGGCTAAAGGCATTAAGCTTCAAACGGAATTTTCATTTGCGGTCAATAGGAGAAGGCATAACAAAAATATCTTTTTATGACCAAAGAGATAGTTAGTATACAGATGGTTCCCGCTACTACGGATCAAAATAAATAATTTTGATCTTTAGGGGAATGTCTGTTTCCGATTTGTGGAAGAAGTGGTTTTTCGCCCTACATACAGAAAAAACTTAATCTACATGTCGGCACTATAGATACGACTTTGCTGATGAACTTTTTATTAGCATTAACAACAATAAAACTGAATTGGTTAACTTTAATGTTAATCAGTTACTTTAAATAAGTTACATAAGTAAATAAACTCAATATATTATTATCGAGCTTAAGTACCGTTTTCTAAGTACTTTGTAGACCTGAATGTGAAATATATTACAAGTTAATATGCAATAGCGAAGCATTGCCGGGCCCACTAGTCTTATATATATATCTTATTTTGTAAAAAGTTTTGAAAAAAAAAATAGAAAAAAAAAATTTATTTTTAAATTGTGGCTTTTTTTACACCTAAAAAGAACGAATTTCGAAAATCATCGTTGCTTCATTCTAATTCTACAGGCCACTTTGATAGTAAACATGCCCATATCAATTCGCTATTAAAACTTTAGTCGATTGGTCTAGGTGAAGGTAAAACTTTATTCCTTTTTGGTAATTTTTACCCTAAAAGAAAAAATTTCCAAAAATCCATTCATAGCTGACGTTTATTCGAAAAGGGGAACAAACACTCCAAATCTCATCATCATATCTACAGCCAGTATGCAATTTGAAATAGATTATGAAAATGATATTACAATCGTGCTATTAATATGACCGACATAACAATTTTTGCGAAAGGGGCGTGGTACCGCTCATTTTCCAGCGAGACGTAATCCTTTTTGTATTAGTAATATATAAAGCAAATCTCATCTTCATACCTCTAATAGCTCTTGAGATATAACCGATTGAAATTTCGGTTTGTGTGGGCCGTGCCACGCCCCTTTGTCTAATTATGTTTTCATGTAGCCTATGACCCTATGGACAGTATCACACAAGATAATATAATTGCAATCGGTCCATTTATTTAGCTAATATACCTATTTTTTTAAAAGGGAGGTGGCACCGCCCACTTCCATAAACAAAGTAATTTTTCTTATACGACCGATATACGTACCAAATCTCGACTTTGTACCTATAATGGTTTAAAAGATACAACCATTTCAAAATTCATATTATATGGGGCGGTGCCACGCCTTTTTTATTCTCTTGCAATTCGAATTTCTAAAAATCCCTTCTTAGTGCGCACCTACGTCATAAAAGGAGCTCCAAATTTCACAGTTCTAGCTTTAGCCGTTTGGGCTGGGGAGTGATCAGTCAGTCACCCAAGCCTTTTATATATATAGATAACACAATGCAACAGCCAACCTGGGGGAAAGGTGAGAAATTCCAAGTCAGGGTGAAAGTACTGGGCAAGTAAAGTAAAATTCCTAAAGGGTTTGGCGGTCTTAATAAATCTGCTGAAGAATGCAATGAGGTTCTTGACTTACATCTGCTGTCTAATCAGGAAGCAGCCAGACGGACACACGCAAAAAGGGGGATATTGTATTATCTCCGCATAAAGGATAGAAGGTTACAAACCAACTTTTAGCCCGATATCTCTTGAAACTATGGCTGTAATTAGGGGGACAGCCGGACAGCCCCAAAAAGGGGAGTTTGTACGTGGGGTGAGAGTAGTTTTAAACAACATACTTAATACCTACCAAAAAAAAGTTTTCATATATAAATTTTAAGCCAGGGTTTGGAGAGCCATGTTTTGATTTTAGACCCATAGTTTTTTGGAGAAGTTTCCTTGAATTCAATTAGATCCTAATGTATACTATATCCAACGGTTGCATCTACCAAAATTTAAAATTTATTTACTTTCAACACTTAAATTTCTAAACAACCACCAAGACAATAAAATCAAATATAATTTAACATCTCATCTTTTAACAATTTGTCTATATTAATACTATTTCTGCCATTGCAAATTACCACCACTGATACATTTTCTGCTGTAAAATTAAAAACGCAATTAATATCGACAATTTAACTTGTTTACTCATATGTCTAAAAGTTACAACACAACAAGCATTTCTTGCTAACTTGCGGTAACATCCTCTTAATGATGTGTCAACAGTAACTATTTGTGCTAAATTGAATTTCATATATTATTTCTCAGAAAAGTCACTATTACTATGTGTATTGTATTGCTTTCCATTATCATGCTATTAATTTCTTCAACTAACGACAATGTAAGTGAGTCTCTTATAAAGTTACAACATGTGTGCAAGTGCTAGTGTACAGCAACATTTAACAAAATGCATGAAAAGCAATAGATTAAATAACGTCAGAGGTAAGTTTTACTGCACTAAAGATAAAGTAGATAATTTATTTCTATATATGTATTGAACTAAGTATGAAAATTTCTTAAAATAGCCAGTTTCCACCCATCTAAACTCTTAGTACAACATGTTCCCCAATATTTGCTTATAATATTGCTGTAGTAATGGTGAACTAATATTTGCCAATATATATATGAGTACATTTGTATGTATATATGTGTGTATGTATGTAATTCCAATGATTTCGATATTTTCATCATAACCAGAACATTTTCTACAGTCTTGGCGGTTCATCTCTAATAATACCTATGTTTGTAAATATGGAATTTTATTTAATATTCAATATTCCTTTGATTTCTATAACAACCGACCACAACTAATTGTGTGTGGGTGTGCGGTGTTATAGGTCACTATAGTCTATTATGTATTGACTACCGGTATTTCTATGTGGGCACTCAGCACTCAGCATTCCATGGTATTTATCAGAGATATAGAGAGAGAGGGGGAGAGATGAGATACAACAAAGGCATCTAAACGTTTAGTGTCTTATACAAAGCTCGCCATTTACTAGTAATTGCTCATGTTTAGTACTAATTAAGATATTGTCCGTAAATTATATACCATATTGGTTGACACGTGTCTGTGCAGCAGAGCAGAGCACATTGTCAAGCTAATTAAATGTCGTTAGTCTGAACATTAACTCACAATGACATTATAACAATGTGAGTACACATAATTACACTTTCTGTTTAATTCTTTGTAATAGAATTTGCAGATGAGTACATACGATTGTAATAATTTATACATAGTAGACATATGTAGCATTGACATTAATATGTAAGTGCTGCGTACAAGAAGTAATTATATTAAATACAAGAATTTTGCCCAATTCTAGTTGATGCCAATAAAACACAGCGTTGAGGCTTTCATGACATGAGATTGGCGTATAATTGATTCTTATTGAAGCAAATATCCAAACATTGCCATGGACATAGTTGTGAAAACCGACAATTCGAAACCAAATTGTTGAGTTTAGTAAAATCTAATGTGATAGTGTCAATAACACAGTACACAATTTTTGCAGCTTATTGGTTTGGGACTCAATTCTGATAACTACAAGTGAAAGTAGCTCCAAAAAGAAAAAGTTCTGCATCAATCGATTTGTCAAATTACATGACATAATAGTTTAATATCGATTTGAAGTTAGTAAGTATCGCATAGGGGAATTTGTCACGTTTTAAGCTCTTTTGTTTGACATAACTCGAGAAACACTAGTTCGATTTAGCTGAAACAAATTTTTAAAAAATTAAAAATTACAATTCCTTTAACGTTTCCCTACATAAGCAACAGTTTCACTTATCGGGTTATCAAATGATTTTGATCCGAGTTAACTTGTAGCAGTTACAACAAAACTGTTGTACTCAGTGGCGTATAATTTACGTGGAATATTACTTATGATACTCATACGCCACCCTATATGGTCAAACAAAAGTGCCAAAAAGGTGACAAATTTCCTTATTAGATACTTATTAACTTCAACTAGATATTAAATTATTATGACATGTAACTTGACAAAACCAATGATGCAGAACTTCTTCTTTTTGAGGCTTCTATCACGTGAAGTTCTCAAAATTGAGTCCCAAAATCTTGTGTTGTACTGTGTAAGTTTACATCAAATCATAGCTGATGTTCATGACGTTGTTAACTGCTCTCTAAGCTTTTGCATAAAATTTAATTTAAATACAAATTTAATTTAGATGTTAAAAATAAAAAATATATTTCCGAATTTCCAAACCATTGAATCTACGGTCAATTATTTTAGTGCACACAAAATAAAACTATTACGTTCATATTTGTGGCGAATTAAATTACATACGTTGCAGCTTCCAGATCATTGCACAATGTGTGAGTGTGACAGTGGTTTATTTAATATTGAGTGTTCATCGCAGCTTGATTGAAATTGTAACAGTTGCAGTCATGTGGATGGCCGAAAGTGAACTGCAGGGTATGTTGTTGTTGTTGTTGTTAATTTTGTATTACGATACAGTATTGGTAAATACTGCAACGAGCCAATTCATACATACCAGTATTTTAAGTTCTGAGTAGCAGTAAGTTAAGCTTTTACATTGAAGTGTGTAACACATCTTAAATTAAGACCAAGAGACTGCTAATGCGCCAAGATCTTAGAACTTCTAAAAAAAAAGTCCCAGCGCCTTTCTTATTGCTACTGCACCATGCGAACAACTTGACCTAGCCAACGCAACCGTTGCACCTTAATTCGTCTGACCACGTCAATGTCAGTGTACAGCTCATGATTCATACGACGCCGATACTCTGCGTAAACGATGATGGGCTCATATATTTTACGAAGTATTTTTCTCTCGAATACTGCCAAAACCGATTCATCCGCTTGTGTCATAACCCAGGGTTCTGAGCCATACATTAAGACAGGTAGAACCAGTAACTGGTATAGCTGGATTTTTGTTCGTTGAGAGACGGCTCTGTCATTGAATAGCTTGCTTAGTCCGCTGAAGCATTTATTAGCAAGCAGTATTCTTCTCCAGATCTCTAGCCTAACATTATTTGTTTTGTTGATGGCGCAGCCTAGGTAGATAAAATTATCTACCACCTCGAAATTATAGTTGTCACGCAGTTTCCCACACGAGTGATCCTTGATCTTCGCTCAATCTGGATTTTTGTAGTGGAAGCATCTAGGATGAGAGGTAGATAACAAGGTTTGTGTCAAGGATTGTTAGGTGTTGTTGTTGTGAGTTTTAACCGCCAAATTCCACCAAAGATGGCGCCAGCTGGCTTGTTGATTTATATGCGATGTTGATAAATCATATTTATTTTCCTTGATCCTTGCTCAATCTGGATTTTTGTAGTGAAAGCATCTAGGATGAGTTTTGTTGGCTGGAGAGCTCGATTTCCCCTGATCGAACTCTGAATATTCGGATTACTAGTCTACGTCGCTTCCACTGAGTTATCGAAGGCCACGACTGATGTTGTTTAAGTCATCAGAGTACGCGAGTAGCATGTGGTTTTTGTTGAATATCGTGTCACTCGTGTTTACTGCAGCTTTTCTCATTATCATCTCCATCACTATGTTGAAGTGGTCACACGATAGGCCGTCGCCTTGTTTAAGGTCTCGTCTGGTACCGAATGACTCCGTAAGGTCCTTGCCAACTTTCACTAAAGACATCGTGTCAGTCAGCGTCATGCCATGGCTTCGACTAATTTCTGCCGTATCTGGCTGTCGAAGGCAGCTTTATAGTCGACTTGGACTTGGGTCTTTTTCAGGATTTGCCGAAGTGTGAATATCTTGTTAATTGTTGATTAACCAGGTCTAAGGCCACACTGATAAGGCCCGATCAGGCTGGATAACACTGGATTTAGTCTTTAACATAGGACACTCGACAGGACCTTATATGCGATGGGTAAAAGGCTAACCCCTCGGAAGTTGGAGCACACACTTGGTTCACCGTTTTTTAAACACAGGACATAATACGCTTAGATTGCAATCATCGGGCATGCACTCGTTAAGCCAAACAGTGCGTAAGAGCTGGTATATGGTTGTTATCAGCTCCTCGCCACGGAACTTGAAGAGCTCTGCCGAAAGTCCGTCGGCACCGGCTGTTATTATTATTATTTTTATTATTTAGTGGTGAGTTGGTGGTGGGTTCTCCCCTCCCTTCATCTGACGTTTTTTCGCCTAAATAGCTGTCTCGCCTGTTTTGCTTTCTCCTTGTGCCGTTACCTAGCAGCACGGGTTACAATTGGCTGTAGCGTTGCCCTATAAGCAGCATCCTGTTACTCAGACGCTATGCGACATTCTTTCTCGTACCAGGAATCGTCTGAGCGCCGTTTTTTATATCCTAGCACAATTGTTGCGGCGGTTGCCTTGAAATGCGCAATATGCTGCCACGTGTATCAGGAACGTCAGAAATAGAGGCGTTGTGTCATAGTAATTGGTAGAGCTGGTTGGAGTAGGCAGCAGCTATTTCTGGAGTTTGCAGCTTCGCGATTTCCAGCTTTCTTTGTGTTTGGTTGCGTGCGTTTTTCGCTCTACTCAATCTTGCGCACCTTGGCTGAAACCAGATAATGATTCGAGCCAATATTCGAACCACGGATCACACGCACGTACATGACACTAGATGCATGCCTGCCATCAATTACCACATGATCAATTTGATTTTTGATGTTTTGATCGGGGGATAGCCAAGTTGCCTTGTTGATATCTTTGTGCTGGAATCTGGTTCCACTTACTACCATGCTCCTTCCCGTTGCGAAGCTAATCAGCCGAAACCCTTTATCTGGCGTGTCGGTATGTAGGCTGAATTTACCGATCGATAGACCAAGCACATCTTCCCTTCCTATTTTTGCATTAAAGTCTCCCAGAACAATTTTAATGTCATGGTCGTATGTTTCCTCTAGGCGCTCGTAATATGCATCTTTAATCTCTTAAACTTAATAGAAAAAATCCTAATTTCCCTTTACGCCCCATGAATGAGATATGGGATAGCTTCTCGCTTTGTTGTGAATTAACACGCTTTCTGTTTTTAGATTCACAACTAACGGCACCTACTTGTTTATCGACGAAAGCGAACGTCACTGTTTGAAAAGCTTTTTACTAGACATGCCGATAAACTCGACACTTGATACTGCGAAGTTGCTGTCGACAACATCGAGGGGGCCGGTAATGAAAGAAAAATGTAGATGACTGGAGGCGGGAATCGAACCCGGGATCTCCCGCATGGTAGTCGCGTGTTCTTACCCCTATGCCAAGGCCGGTCCCAATCTCATCGTCTGTCGGGGCATGAGCACAAATCAGCGTGATGTAGAAATATTTCGCCTTGATCACTAACAGGATTGAATCGCGAGACAAGATATCTGAGTCTTTCACCAACTACAAATCCACATCCAAATTTGAGATTTTCGGCATGGCAGCTGTAATAGATGTCGCAATTTTTACGTTGCAAGCATCCTTGTCCTGTCCATCTTATCTCCGGTATGGCGGTGATGTCAGCGTTATATTTTTCGAGGACATTCGTCAGTCGGTTAGTGGTACCTTCTCTATACAGAGTCTGGACGTTCCAGGTGCATATCCTTAAATCAGGGTCCTTATTACGTTTGCGGGGGTTCCTTTTGTTACTTTTTCTTTCTCTAGTTTTCATTGCGAGTAAAGAACCTGAAGGCGGGTGGCTAGCCCAACCATCAGGGTTCATCGCACACTATCAGCCGCTATTCACGATAAAAAAAAATATCACGAACAACGTTACCCTGGTGCCACCACGAAGGTGGTTGTGAGACGGCTTAAGATGCAAGATATACTTTACAACTCCAACGGCACCCATATACGATACTTACGTACTTTAAATCGATATTAAATTATTATGTCATGTAACTTGGCAAAACGACTGATGCAGAACTTCTTCTTTTTGGGGCTACTTTTACGTGCAGTTCTTAGAATTGAGTCCCAAAATCAATGAGCTGAAAAATGTTGTACTGTGTTGTGTTATGAAAACTGCAGCTTTCAATAATGTTTTTATGGTTTTTTTTTACTCGAAATTTGCAATTTCAATGTTTATGTCCTTTGTATGACCTGCACAATTGTTCTCTGCTCAACAATGGCCAACATATTATACATTATGATGAACTTTGCCAGGTGCAGCTTACATTTCCATAATATTCATCTTAATGAAAAACAAACCAACTATTGCTTATTGCCTTGCCTATAGTAATATGTTTGAACAGAATTTTAACCGAATGAAAATCGATTGAAATATTGCAATTGAATATCATTAATTATGCATTTATTGCTATGATTGTTACCAATTTACTAGAATAACTCTTAAATTCGAGGAATGGTTTTAGAGCAATGCATAAAGGACCTACATGAATAAATCATATTTTATACATTAGTTTTGATAAAAAAAATTTGTATGATGCAAATGATGCATATTTTAGAATGCAAGTTAAGTCCCGCTTGCCATAAGTTTGGTTCGGTGCATTTTTAGTTTAGCTGTGTGTGGTGGTATTGTCTAACTACTAAGTTCAATACTTCTAAGTTGAAGTATTTACTTTATACGTACCTTACAAACACCATATCTTTCTTTACTGTGTGACCTTCGGTACTAAATATGCCCTCCATGCCCTCCGATGCATTAGCAAAGTGTTATTGGAAGTTCTGCAAATTGTGACGCAGATTACGCAGATATTACAAAATGCGATTTTGCATTAAATGCTAGTATCTGCAACATTTATGGCTTTACTCCACTCACTGTCCGCCATAATGTATTCACTCTCTCTGTGGACTGCAGTGTTTATGCCAAAGTGCAAAGCGGCAAAGGAAATCGAATTGGATGCAAAGGAGCAAGTGTTAATTTTATGGCAGTCATACAAATGTTTGCAATCGCCATTACGCTACTGTTTGAGCTACTGTAGTATTAAGTGTTTTTCCTGTTAGCGTCAGAACAACAAACAGCAAACTATAATGTAAATGTTAAACTTAGGGATAAAAGGCGTTAACAGACATGCGGTAAAATGTAGCATAGACAAAATTATATGCATATCTATGCAAAATGAACCATATTTCTCTATTGACTAATTTGGATACTTTTATTATTATTCATTTCATTTATTATTCAAGTTTTAAAGGTTTAATACAAAGCTTTCTTATTCTGCAGTACAACACATGATTTTGGGACTCAATTCTGAGAACTGCACGTAAAAGTAGCCCCAATGAAAAGAAGTTCTGCATCATTCGTTTCGTCAAGTTACATGCCATAATAATTTAATATCGATTTGAAGTTAGTAAGTATCGTATAGAGGAATTTGTACCGTTTTTAGCTCTTCTGTTTGACATAACATAAATGATATATGGTGGCGTATGATTATCATAAGTAATATACCATGTAAATCATACGCCACGGAGTACAACAGTTTTATTGTAACTGCTTACTTACTTCAAATCGATTTTTATGGCATGTAACTTGACAAAACAAATGAGCCAGAACTTCTTCTTTTTGGGGCTACTTTCACATGCAGTTCGCAGAATTGAGTCCCAAATCCATGGACTGATAAATTTTGTACTGTGTTAATATTAATTTAGATTTGGTGCCTTATTTCCAACATAGCTCAGAGATTGCCCATAGCTGCTTGCAATATCTCTATGCTTGTGACGTCTGCAACCATAATAAAATCAGCAAAATGCTTTAACAATGTATTTCGCATAAAATATCAACGGCAAATGTGCCAAGTACCTTATTCAAATTAAACCACCAGAAAAAAAGCACAATTTTTCATTGAAAACTGTATCAATACTTAATGGAAGTTTCATGTGGTTTCGTTTTAATTAAGCACAATTGCCAAAGGATTCAACGCATATTAATTTTCCATAGAGAAGAGGGGACATGTTGCATTAATGCATATTAAAGCAATACGTATTGCTAAAGTAGGTCAATTGTCGTTACAAGATTAAATATATTCTGATTTATTTTGAACCTTTTTTTAAATATTTTTAAAAATACTTACTTACTTAGCTGGTACTTCTTTGCAATTCCAGTGGATTATATACCGCACGTAAAAAAATTTATAAGCGCCTCGATCTTCTGCGCTTCTTCACCAGTTAGTCACACGAAAGGTTCTCTGTAAGGTTCTCAGTAACCTGGTCTTTCCAACAGAGTTTTGGTCGGCCTCTTCTGCGCCGTCCATCGAATTCATTGTCGAAGAGTTTTCGAGCTGGAGCATTTTCGTCCATGCGTACAACATGACCTAGCCAACGCAACCGTTGCACCTTAATGCGTCTGACCACTTCAATGTCAGTGTACAGCTCGTACAGCTCATGATTCATACTACGCCGATACTCTCCATTAACGATGATGGGCCCATATATTTTATTTTTTCTCTCGAATACCGCCGGAACCGATTCATCCGCTTGTGTCATAACCCAGGATTCTGAGCCATACATTAAGACAGTATCTGGTATAGCTGGAGTTTTGTTCGTCGAGAGAGGGCTCTGTCATTGAATCGCTTGCTTAGTCCGTAGTAGCATTTATTTGCAAGCAAAATTCTTCTCCGGATTTCTAGGTTTTGTTGATGTCGGAGCCAAGGTAGACAAAATTATCTACCACCTCGAAATTGTAGTTGTCAACGTTCACGCAGTTTCCCAAACGAGTAGATTCTTTGTTCGTTGAAACTAATAACTTTGTTTTGTCCTCGTTCACCGTTAGGCCTATTTTCGCTGATTCCTTATGTATACCTGAGAAGGCTGCAGTCACATCCCGCAGTTTACGACCGATGATGTCAATGTCATCAGCGTACGCGAGTAGCATGTGGCTTTTGTTGAATATAGTGTCACTCCTGTTTACTGCAGCTTTTCTCATTATCATCTCAATCACAATGTTGAAGAGATCGCACGATAGGCCGCCGCTTTGTTTTAGGCCTCGTCTGGTATAGAATGGCTCCGTAAGGTCCTTGTCAATCTTCACTGAAGACTTCGTGTCAGTCAGCGTCATTCCGCAAAGAATACCAAACTCAGCCATGACTTCGAGTAATTTCTGCCGTATGGGTCTGTCGAAGGCAGCTTTATAGTCGACGAAAAGATGGTATCGATCTGTTTCTCTTGGGTCTTTTCCAGGATCTGCCGAGGTGCGAAAATCTGGTCAGTTGTTGATTTTCCGGGTCTAAAGCCACACTGATAAGGCCCGATCAGGTTGGATAACACTGGCCTTAATCTTTCACATAGCACACTCGACAGGACCTTATATGCGTTGGGTAAAAGGCTGATCCCGCGGTAGTTGGAGCACACACTTGGATCCCCATTTTTCTGCACAGGACATAATACGCTTACATTCCCATCGTCGGGCATGCACTCTTTAAGCCAAACCGTGCGCAGGAGCTGGTGCATGATCGTTATCAGCTCCTCGGCACCGGACTTGAAGAGCTCTGCCGGCAGACCGTCAGCACCGGCTGCTTTGTTGTTTTGTCAGCCGCTATATTGCTTTTCTTACCTCGGCTTGACTTGGTGGTGGGCAATCTAAGCCGTCGTCGACAATTGGCGTGATAACTTCACGTGAGCTGCCTTCTGGAACCAGCAGTTGCTGGAAGTGTTCTCTACATATGTGCAGCACACTCTGCGTATCCGTGACCAGATTTCCATTCTTGTCCTTACAGGTGGGGAGGCCATTACCGTATACATTTGCTCTTACTTTATGGTAAAAATTTCGGGCCTCACCTCTATCCCTGTATCGCTCTATATCCTCGTTCTCCCGTTCCTTCATCTGACGTTGTTTTTTATTGCCTAAATAGCTGTCTCGCCTGTTTTGCTTTCTCCTTGTGCCGTTTCCTAACAGCACGGGTTACAATTGGCTGCAGCGTTGCCCTATAAGCAGCATCCTTTTCCTCAGACGCTATGCGACATTCTTCATCGTACCAGGATTCGTAAAATGCATATTTTATCTCATCGTCTTTATCTTCCGTCGGGGCGGCTACTTTAAAGTCATTGCCGAATCACATTTAATAAACATCACAAAAAACCCTCTTAATGGATCACACTTCATTTTGAAACCTAAAAATGCAAAGTTAGTCTCTCGTTTGAAGACAGCTTTGAAATATCGCTTTTATACTGTCAAAGTTATAAATTTCAGTAATGAGTTGATTTCATGTTCGCAATCTCAATTAGAGCGCACTAGGTGTATTTATGAACCATTAAGTTTTCCGAGGAATTTATACACCCCATCAAAATTTTGCAAAACTCGTACAGATTAATGTAATTGAGTAATGTTGAGTAATACGACAATGATTTTCCGCAAAAATACATTTGCAAGAAAAATCTCACAGAATTTCAGTTGATACCGTTGCATGCAAACCAAATCTTTGTTAAGTTAGTTCCATCTCATCCAATTACCAATTCCAGTGAATTTTGAACAATAGATAGAACATCATTCAGTTTACTAGTGATTATTAACTTAAGTTGTAATAATGTTGAATGATTTTTATGAGCTGTTATCCCATTCAAAGAAAAGTTTTGAGAAATATACAAGCATTGTGGTATTGCGAAAAAAAAACAACTTTCAATATTCTCTTTAAACAGAGAAAAAGGCGAATGTAATATCAACTCTTACGGAAACTGAGCTTAATTTTTTCAAATGCTTTGAGTACAATGTCCTTGCACTTTTTTTTTTCTTTAATGTATATGACTAAGATTGTGTGTGTGTTATCACTGCTGTGTTTGCCATATTTTTGTTTGTTATTGATCCGTTTAGGAGAGAGTTTGAGAATCTTTTATGTTTCACACAGTTTGCAACGGTTGTAGTGAAAAACCAGTAATGTTATGTTATGGAAAAACACAGATTTGTCACAAACCTTACTTACTTACTTACTTAGCAAACCGCAAAACTAAAAAAGTCTGTGAGATTTAACACTCAAATGCACTTTTTAGTGTTGCACCACTTTTGAGAAGATTTGCAGCAAACGTAAAAAAGGATTGCCACAATAAACCTTTTGTGTTTTTAGCAAAGAGTCGACTCGTTATTAAATTTTTTTTTTAATTCTACTGCTAATTCTATACTAGTGGCTGTGTGGCTATGGTTGAGTATTAAAGCTATTTAGAACTGAAGATATTTAATAGGGATTTTAGAATAAATCTGATTACAGGGAAACATACATATTAAAAAAAATCTGGCTTTTGAGTTTTAAAATTAATTCTGCTTTTTATAATTCTGCTTAATTAAAGTACAAAGCAAAAAACATATATAAAGGATTCGACAAAACATGCAAATGATTGGCATTTTAAACATTCTATTGTAGATTTCTATACGATTATCCACTAGTTTTTCGAAACACTTTAATCTTTTTTCCATACTTCCAAGAATGTTCTGCAATCCACTTTAATAAAGTGTATAACCCTGAAACACCTAATGGGGTTTAAGTAAACTTTTTACGTACTAAATCCAATTATTAGCTGTACTTCACATTTTTTTTTTACTATAAATCTTTTGTTGTTATCGACAACCTTATGAACTTCTGCTGTAGTTGCAGTTAACTGGAAAAGTCTCCACCGATTAAATGTAAATTGCAATCATGCTTAACATAAGGTAAGCTTTTCCTGTTGCTATACCTATACTAAAAAACACTTATACGGGAGATGAAATTTACTTTCACTCACATACGTAGATTGCTATTTAACAATGTCTGTACATGAAAGAAAGAACAATTTTGCGTTTATGCAAATTTCTCATGAACAGTATTTTAATATCAGTTTTAAGTGAATCCAACTTGTGCTTTCGAGGTATTTGTTTATTAATTATATTGACTTTTGTTATGAAATGTGCATTTCGTTCTATTTATTGGCACCTGGGCACTTGGCAGACTTTGGTACAAGAAAAAGTGCAACGCTTTAAAAGAACCGTGTTGGACCAAATTCGTTTCATGACTTTTTAAGACAATAGAGCGTCTGACTGCCTGGCTGGTGGACACGATAACTCGAGTAAACCTAGAGTAATTAGGAAAGTGGGGTGTCAATTGCTTAGAGTTCTTATGCTGACATTAGTGAAGAGGGAATGTATCCTCACTCTTAGGCATGAGGGTATATATCATAAAATACAAGCAAATGTGTAATGCATTAAAGGAGACGTATTGAACCCCAAGTATCTTAAGACCAAATTCGTTTTAGTATCTTCTAAGACAATTCAGCTATGTCCGTCTATCTGTCTGGTTGGTTGGCCGGCTGGTGGGCAGGATAACTCGAGTAAATGTCCAGTGAAAGTTTAACAGCATTAACTCCACAGGAAAATAGGGTGTCAGTTGCCTAAAAGTACCTATGCTGAGATAGGTGAAGAGGGTATACACTAGACCGGGTAGGTCCCCATACAAAATTTTATTCTTTCCAAAGTCGAGGGCAAATATTAATGACCACCTCGAGACAACTTAAAAACTTAAACAACTCCTTTCCTCGCTCAATCATAACATACAAGACATCGGTGTACAGGTCTCGACGAGTACTACATTTGTCCTATAGATGTGGAGACCTATACACCGATGTATTGGATGTTATGATTGAGCCACAAACAAAAAAGCAGAGCGGGTCGCGAAAAAAAATTTCCAAAGTCGAGGGAAAATATTAAAGATCACCTCGAAACAACTCGAAAAAAAAACATTTTTTTCCTTCCCCACCCCCCGAAAAAACAGCCAAAATCGTTTTTTTATCACTGTTTTTTTGTTTGTGGCTCAATCGTTAAATCACATCGGTGTATAGGTCTCGACGATTACTACATTTGTCCTATAGATGTCGCTGACATACGACATCATCTTGTAATGATGGCCTCATTTAGAGCAATTTCTACCCCTAAAATGTAAAAATATTTTTTCTCAGAATTAAAGTCCTTTAAAAACCAAGAACATTTTGCTTTGGAAGTATACAGTTTTATTCAAAAACAAAAAAGTTACGTATGAAAAGATGTATTTACAGCATCAACACTAATATTTTTTCCTGTTGTTTGCATTATTACAGAAAAATATTGCATACTTTATAGCGCTGATACAAAATGTTTATAAAAATGATTCTATACTTTGTAGCTCAAATTGTTGCATAAGTCTTAACGACATCGAAAAAAAATTAAAAATTTTCTCGAGATAATTCATTTTTAATATTAGCCCTCGACTTTGGAGAAAAAAAAAATTTGTATGGGGACCGACCCGGTCTAGTATATATCATTTGATACAAGAAAACCTCTAAAGCATTAAAGGAGACGTATTAGATTTAAAGTATCTTAAGACAAATTCGTTTCATGACCTTGTAAGTTAATTGAGCCAGAATTACCCTACAGGAAAATAGGGTGTCAATTGCCTAAAAGGACCTGTGCTGAGATGGGTGAAGAGGGAATGTGTCACCAAATAGATTCAAATGTGTTAAAGAAGTGTCAATGTGATTAATGAATAGTATTCCTACGGCAATGTATTTTTATATGCTGACCCTCAGTTATACCCTTACCCTTTGGCAGGAGGGTATATATCATATGATACGAGAAAACGTGTAACGCGTTAAAGGATACTAGTTGGACCCCAACAACCTTAAGACTAACATCATTTAATGTGCGACTTTCTGTTTGGCTGGTGCACACGATAACACGAGTAAAGCTTAAGTGAACCTCATAAAAAAATATCATCAGTGGGGCAGAACAGCCCCACCCCAACTGGTACCTCTCATACAAAAAGGCATAATTTTAAAAAATAATTTCCTTGTTTAGTTCCGGTAAAATTTAATTTTTTGGAGTTCGGGTCATTTTACATATTAAAATTTACTTACTTACTTAATTTCCCTTTGCACCCATGAATGAGGTATGGGATAGCTTCTCGCGTTGTTGTGAATTAACACGCTTTCTATTTTTAGATTCACAACTAACGGCACCTACTTGTTTATCGACGAATGCGAACGTCACTGTTTGAGAAGCTCTTACTAGACACGCCAATTGACTCGACACTTAATACTGCGAAGTTGCTGTCAACAACATCCGAGGGGAGCCGACAATGAAAGAACAATTTTTTTTTTTAAGATGTCTGGAGCCAGTTTTGAACCTGCGATCTCCCGCATGGTAGTCGCGTGTTCTAACCACTATGCCACGGCCGGTCCCATTTACAGAGATTAAAATCACCCCAATATTTTTGGGAAATTTTTAAAATAATAAGCCTGATGTCTACCGAAACCTTCCTCCTACAGGCAAGAGCGGTATAGCTACAAAGAAGATGTTCCATCGTCTTGGACTGTTTCTCGTCATCACACATACGGAAGTAGTCTGGTATGTCCATACCATTTGCCTGTCAGGTATCTAATATTGCAATGGCCTGCTAGGATTCCTCAGGCCAGTCTCAAATCACTCCTGCACAGACCAACCATGTACGCGATCTAGCAGTTATACAATCAGTTCTGGAGATCCAAAATACTGACTGTTTCCCATGATGAATCCTACAGTTTTAACGTGGGCAGAGTGATACATTTGTATGAGAGGTACCAGAAGGGGTGTGGCTAGAATTTTTCTCCAAACCCATATCCTGAACTAGCTTTACCAAATACAAAATTTGGGCACGAACGCATTAGGTTTATTCATATAGTTACCCGATTTTTAAAGTGGGCGGTACCAGATGGGGCGTGACTAGATAGCCAGTCTTTTTCTCCAAAACTTTATCCTGCTATTACGTTACTAAATACAGAATTTGGCACGATTGCGTTGTTTATATTGATATTATTACTCGATTTCTAAAGTGGGCGGAGTGGTACATTTGTTAGGAGGTAGCAGAAAGGGCGTGGCTAAACTTCCAATTTTTTTGTCAAAACTTTTTCCTGTTACAGCTTAACAAAATACAGAATTTGGGCCTGATGGAGTTGAGTGCATTGATATTATTACTCGATTTCTAAAGTGGGCGGAGTCGTACGTTTGTATGGGAGATACCAGAAGGGACGTGGCTCGGCTTCCTCATTTTCATCCAAAACTTTATCCTGCTTTATCTTGACTAAATACGAAATTTGGGCATTAATAATACTAAGCGATTTCTGAAGTGGGCGGTACCAGATGGGTATGGGAGGTACCAGAAGCGGCGTGGCTAGACTTCCAGTTTTTTCCTCCCAAACTTTACCCTGTTATAGCTTTACTAAGTACAAAATTTGAGTACGATCCCTCTGGGTGTATTAATATTATTACTCGATTTCTAAAATGGGCGAAATGATATATTTGTATTTGAGGTACCAGAAGCGGCGTGGCCATGCAGCCCATTTGCAATACCGTAAGTAGTTTTGGGCAAATAATAACTCGTGCAATGTTTTAAAACATTTGATTGAGTCTTTCAAAAGTTATCGAGCATACCATCTGGACAGACAGACATGGCTCAAACGGCTTAAAAAGTCATGAGTCGAATTTGGTTCAAAGAAACTAAGGGCCTTAAGTGACTACTTTTATGTGTTACACTTTGGGTCATATCAAATGATAAATATCCGCCTACCCGTAGGGTGAGGGCACAAAAAGCCACACTGGTGTAACAGCGAACTTCGAGATCTAAGATCTTCTGTTAGGTAACTTTTCAATAAAAGTCCGACAGAGATTGGGACATTTACAAAACTAGTCATAATCTGGCTAAGTGTGAAGTAAGGAAGGCTAAGCTGAAGTCAGGGCAAAACTTCTCTTAATTCATAGATTTACTTTCATAGCATTTCATGTGTACGAAATGTGTTGTGGAATGTAAACCTTTTCGTCCAAAGAATCTCTATGGATTCTTTAGGACACCTACGTTGCCATTACGAAAGGATTGGCTTTGTGCACAAATATGACGTATGTATTTGCATCGCATTCCCAAAATTTGCCTCCGGATTTTGCCTAGGGAATAATTGTGAATGTTCCTTAAAAAGGTGACCAACCGATCGCAAAACCTGAAGTGGAATAAGTTAAGACAAAGTTATTGCTTCCATTCAGTACAAGATAATAGCTGAATACACTGAACCAGACCAACGAAGGTAACAAGCTGGCTTTCGATCGAGTAAATCTTGTACTGACCATGTGAAGAGTCTGAGAATAATAGAACATAAAATTCAGAAAAATGCATGAAATCTTTATTTGAATCGATAGTACGGTCTATATAATTTAATATAATGTTTAAAGATTATTTCATGCAAATGTTGACCGTGACTGCGCCTCAAATGGTCCATCCGCTTAGTTCAATTTTGGCATACTCTTTTTAACATTTCGGCCGGTATCTCATGAATAAATGCTTCAATGTTGTCTTCCAATACGTCAATTGAAGCGGGCATGTGTGTATAGACATGAGCTTTAACATAGCCCTACAAAAAATAGTCTAAAGGCGTTAAATCGCACGATCTAGGCGGCCAATTGACCGGTCCCGAACGTGAAATAAAATGTTCACCGAACTCGCCTCTCAATAAGTCCATGTGGCACCGTCTTGTTTAAACCACATGTCATGCAAGTCAAGCTCTTGCATTTTGGACAAAAAAAAGTCGGATATCATCTCACGGTAGCGCTCATCATTCACAGTTACGTTACGATTCGCATCATCTTTGAAGAAGTACGGTCCAATGATGCCACCAGCCCATAAACCGTACCAAACTGTAACTTTTACTGGATGCATTGGTAGCTCTTGCAATGCTTCTGGCTGATCTTCACTCCACCATTGAGCCAAAAATAAGCTTCGTCGCTGAACACAACTTTTCGAAAAAAAAGTGGATCTTCGGCCAACTTTCCAAGAGCCCATTCACCAAAAATTCTACGTTGCGGTAGGTCGTTCGGCTTCAATTCTTGCACCAGCTGTATTTTGAAAGGCTTCACACGTAAATCGGCGACGAATCGATAATTGATGGTCATCATTAACACTGGCCGATACAGCTGCGATATTTTCTTCACTTCGCACTCTACGTAAGCGCGTTGGTGGTTTAATGTCCAACAATGAAAATTTGGTGCGAAATTTAGTCACAATAGCCCGAATAGCCGCTTCAGTGGGTCGATTAAACTGAACATAAAATGGAAGAAGCGCGCGATGAACTTTCTTAACAGAACACGCATTTTGGTAATAAAATTCAATAATTTGTGTTACATAGTGTCATTTTGAAATAACATAATAACGTTGACATTAACATAAGCTTAACATAAGCCAAAAGCTTTATTTATATTAACATATATTAACCGAGTTGTCAGATTAATAAATCAGTCGTTAACCAAACATCTGGTGTTTCACTATATTACATTAACTGGAAATCCATTTATCTTAATGGAAACACTGTAAAGCTTCGTTGAATCGACACCATCATTATGTGAAATACTGTAAATAGAGAAATCATTAGGATTGTTTTTATCTAAATTTTCACAACTGGAATCTGATTCTGATAAATAATTTACAACTTTTTCCTTTTTATTACAAACAGTTTGTAAATGCCCAATCTTTCCACAGTGGTGACACTTGCTCTCCTTATACCGACAGTCTCTAGATAAATGGTTTCGCCAACCACAGTGTACACACGCATTGTTGGATCTGTTGTATGTTGTTTTGTTTTCATCGTGATAATTCTTTTGCTTGTGGTCATTGTTGTAGTTGTAGCTTTTGTTTTGATTCTGGTATCCTCTGTTGTTATAATTTTTTTTGTTGTTAACGTAGCCAATTTGCATTTCACCTTCATTTTTCGTTAAAAGTTTCATCTCCATTATAAGCGACTTTCGCAGTGCTTCATCTATTGTTATTCGCTCATCCTCTTCACACAGTCGTTCAAAAATTTTGTTGTTTATACCCATGATGAAACGATCTAGCACAAAGGCTGCCAAATTCTGCCCAAATTTACAAGAGACTTCGAAAAAGAGGGTGTCAACCATGACGTAATATGGAGTGCTCTTGAATGCAAAGCTGATCTTTCGCTGTCTGCGAAAGATATTACGAATATATTGGCCTCGAACAATAACCAACAACGTTCTGTTGAATAAAACCCATCAACAACCAATAAACATGGAAACAAGAAAACGGAAGTGGCGTTGGTTTGGCCACACTTGGAGGAAACCCACAGAAAATATTGCAAGACAAGCCATTGACTGAAACCCCCCAGGGCAGCAGACGCCGAGGATGCTCATCGCACACATGGAAGCGACAAATTTAGTTAGAAACAGCAACATTCAATCTAAGTCTTACTTACCTACTTTCTTAGCTGGTACTTCTATGCAATCCCAGTGGATTATATACCGCACGTAGAATAATATTATAAGCGCCTCGATCTTCTGCGCTTCTTCTCCAGTTAGTCACACCGAGTTCTGTAAGGTTCTCAGTAAACTGGTCTTTCCAACGGAGTTTTGGTCGCCCTCTTCTGCGCCGTCCATCGAGTTCATTGTCGAAGACTTTTCGAGCTGGAGCATTTTCGTCCATGCGTACAACATGACCTAGCCAACGCAACCGCTGCACCTTAATGCGTTTGACCACGTTAATGTCAGTGTACAGCTCGTACAGCTCATGATTCATACGACGCCGATACTCTCCGTTAACGATGATGGGCCCATATATTTTACGGAGTATTTTTCTCTCGAATATCGCCAGAACCGATTCTGAGCCATACATTAAGACAGGTAGAATCAGTATCTGGTATAGCTGGAGTTTTGTTCGTCGGGAGAGTGCTCTGTCATTGAATCGCTTGCTTAGTCCGTAGTAGCATTTATTTGCAAGCAGGATTCTTCTCCGGATTTCTAGGCTGTCATTATTTGCTTTGTTAATGGCAGAGCCTAGGTAGACAAAATTATCTACCACCTCGAAATTATAGTTGTCAACGTTCACGCAGTTTCCCAAACGAGTAGATTCTTTGTTCGTTGAAACTAATAACTTCGTTTTGTCCTCGTTCACCGTTAGGCCCATTTTCGCTGATTCCTTTTGTATACCTGAGAAGGCTGCAGTCACATCCCGCAGTTTTCGACCGATGATGTCTACGTCATCAGCGTACGCGAGTAGCATGTGGCTTTTGTTGAATATAGTGCCACTCGTGTTTACTGCAGCTTTTCTCATTATCATCTCCATCACAATGTTGAAGAGATCGCACGATAGGCCGTCGCCTTGTTTTAGGCCTCGTCTGGTATAGAATGGCTCCGTAAGGTCCTTGCCAATCTTCACTGAAGACTTCGTGTCAGTCAGCGTCATTCCGCAAAGACGTATCAGCTTCGCTGGAATACCAAACTTCAAGTAATTTCTGCCGTATCGAGCTGTCGAAGGCAGCTTTATAGTCGACAAAAAGATGGTACGTGTCGATCTGTTTCTCTTGGGTCTTTTCCAGGATTTGCCGAAGTGTGAGAATCTGGTCAGTTGTTGATTTTCCAGGTCTAAAGCCACACTGATAAGGCCCGATCAGGTTGGATAACACTGGCTTTAGTCTTTCACATAGCACACTCGACAGGACCTTATATGCGATGTGTAAAAGGCTGATCCCGCGGTAGTTGGAGCACACACTTGGATCACCTTTTTTCAGCACAGGACATAATACGCTTACATTCCAATCGTCGGGCATGCACTCATTAAGCCAAACCGTGCGCAGGAGCTGGTGCATGCTCGTTATCAACTCCTCGCCACCGGACTTGATGAGCTCTGCGGGCAGACCGTCGGCACCGGCTGCTTTGTTGTTTTTCAACCGCGATATTGCTAAGCCGTCGTCGACAATTGGCGTGACAAATTCACGTGCGCTGCCTTCTGAAACCAGCTGTTGCTGGAAGTGTTCTCTCCATATGTGCAGCACACTCTGCGTATCCGTGACCAGATAGCCATCACTGTCCTTACAGGTGGGGAGGCCATTACCGTATCCATTTGCTCTTACTTTCTGGTAAGATTTTCGGGCCGCACCTCTATCCCTTTATCGCTCTATATCCTCGTTCTCCCGTTCCTTCATCTGACGTTTTTTTTCGCCTAAATAGCTGTCTCGCCCGTTAAAAATTTATATAATTGCAGTTGACAAAATTGTCTTGGAAATCCCATGTGGAGGAAAGGATCGAAGAGGCATCTGTTGCTCTTTGCTTTTGTAATGGTACTATAGACAAGCACTAAGGACTGTCCGTCATGTGGAGTTCCCTTCATAAGAAATACAATCTGAAATGAATTGACTTGACAAAAATTAAAAGATTGACTATGATTAGTGTTAATGGTACATGTAGTATCCGATTATTAACATATGAAATTGAGTAGTGACTGGGCTATGGCATCCATTGAGCGGACCTTAACTTATAAATCGTCAGTATACTGCGTAAACTGATCAGCTACACTTTTTGTGTTTCTGAGTTATTGATTATTAAAAGTTGATGGCCGTCCATATTTTGATATAATAACTACAAAACTATTTCAAATAGACGTACGATTTTTTTAAGGGGCATAGACCATTCATATTGGGAGAGTTTTGCATCATTAAGTTCATTTCACAAAAAAATTAAGTTGGTCAGTTTACGCAGTTTGTCAAAAATATCTCCTACTTGCCATTGCAGCGTATACGATTAGAAAATTGTATTCCTCCATAACTTATCGACCTAAAACATGCATTTATTAAATACGCCAGCAAGACAAATGTCCTTAGGAGTCAATTACTGAACACTCAAAGCGAAATTTGCATTTTGACTTAAAATGTCTGGTCATAAATTTTGCTTCCACTAAATTCATTAATATTATTAGCGATTATCTAGATGCAACAACTTATTGCCTTACAGTCCAATTAAATGAGAAATATTCGTAATTGAATATTAAAAGTAATTTTCATTCCTGTATTTAATTATACATGAAGCATAATAAAGATAGGATGCATTAAACTTAAGAGTGCATAAACTGCTTTATACTTATAGTTAAGTGCATTTTTATGCCATTTTTTTGTATAAACAACTATTTTTATGCACAACTTCTCTCAGAAAATAACGTCGAATTTTACAGTTTGCTCAAAATCAGGACGTGAGCAGCATTGTGAGATTTATTATTAGTTAACATAACTATAAGAGTCAAACAACAAGAAAAGATTATGAAGCTACTGTCTTTACGAAAAATGGAAAAATGCTGAAGGAAAAGGATAAAATAAAAGGACACAAAGCAATTTAATGTACAGTCAGCACATATACTTATCAACATCGCTGGGATATTGTAACAAACTTTTAGATCTTTAGATTAGAACTAAGTAAAATTCGTGTTAAAATATAGAAATAGTGCTCAAAATCCACCTAGAGTAAAAAAATGTCCTATGACCATTAAGTCACAGTACAAAATTTATCATCTCATTGATTTGGGACTTAATTCTGACAACTGCATGTGAAAATAGCCCCACAAAGATAAAGTTCTGCATCATTCGTTTTGTCAAGTTGCACGCCCTAACAATTTAATATCGATTTGACGTAAGTAAAAATCGCAGAGGGAAATTTGTCACGTTTTAGGCTCTATTGTTTGACATAACTCGAGAACCACTAGTCCGATTTGGCTGAAACAAGTTAAAAAAAAAATTAAGGATTACAATTCCTTTAATTTGTTTATATAACGTTTTCCTTTATAAGCATCAGTTTCACTTTTTATACCTTCACCATTATGGATGAGGGTATATATCATTTGATACGAAAAAAGTGTAACGCATTAAAGGAGATGAGTTAGACCCCAAGCATCTTAAGACCAAATTTGTTTCAGGACTTTTTAAGACGATTGAGCTATGTCCGTCTGTCTGGCTGGCAGGCTGACTGGCTGGATAGCTGGTCAGCAGGATAACTTGAGTAAACCTTAACGGATCAGTTTGAAAATTTACCAGTATTAATATTTTTCAAAACGAACTTATGGGATTGAAAATGGGCAGAATAGCCCCACCCCTTCTGGTACCTCCCATACAAAATTACCTATTTTTGGATAATTTATATTTCTTTCATAACTTCCCAACGGACGATCGTAAGATATTTAAATTTAGTCAGTTTATTTATCTTGCAAAAGTAGACAAACACTACGAAAATCGAAACCTTTGCCATACCCCTTCTGGTACCTCCCATACAAATGACCTAATTGACCCTCACTCAAATTTTGCATATGATGTTTGCATATGAAAACTGGACTCAGCAATGGATATGAACTATATCGGTTCAGGCCTTCTGGTTCCTCCCATACAAAATGACCTATTTTTGCAAATTTAATATTTCTCCCATAACTTCCAAACGGACACTTGGAGGATAATGACAAATGGTCGGTTAATTTATGTTATTACTAGTGGACCCGGCAATGCTTCGCTATTGCATAATGGACTAATATTACAAAATTAACTTAATAAAATACTCAGATATCAATTTAAATTAGCTCCCATTTATAAAAGCTGTGCATATGCCACTTTTCAACATACTTTGGCAACGTTTCTTTAACTCGATAATAATATGTTTCGCTTGCTTTCATAATGGAATAATTTTGAGCGTTGATCTTAGTCCTCGGTTAACAATTCGCTACCCCAAGTTACTCCCAAACCAGTCCAATCAACAACTTTTTATTGTGTCGAATGTTACATCTCACTATGACCATCCGCCCGCTGATCGAGTACTACCTGTACACCAAATTTCATGTCTCTAGGATAAAAATATCAAAATTGTCGTCTGCAATTTCAAATTCTATTTTTCTAAGACTAAGGTTCGATTTAAGCATGCCCCCTCCACCCACTGATTGAATATAACTTAGTAATTGTTGGGCATAGAATTTATAATTGTAGTGCCAAGTTATATGTATTTTTACGCCCACTAAGCCCATTGGTTCAAAAATTAGAATGTCGTCTGCATATTTATATTCGTGTTGCCGAGTACTATCTGGGTGTCAAATTTTATCTCTCTAGCTCTAAAAAAGTTTTGCCACGCCCACTCCGCCAATTGGGTCAAAAATTAAAATTTCGTCTGCATATTCATATTCGTGGTCTCGAGTTCTATCTGGGTATCAAATTTTATCTCTCTAGCTCTAAAAAAAGTTTTTCCACGCCCACTGTGCCCATTGGGTGAAACATTTAAATTTTGTCTGTATATTCATATTCGTGTTGTCGAGTACTATCTGGGTATCAAATTTTATCTCTCTAGCTCTAAAAAAAAGTTTTGCCACGCCCATTGTATCCAAAAATAAAATTTCGTCTGAATATTCATATTCGCGTTTTCCAGTACTGTCTGGGTATCAAATTGTATCTCTCTAGCTCTAAAAAAAGTTTTGCCACGCCCACTGTGCCCATTGGGTCAAAAATTAAAATTTTCGTCTGCATATTCATATTCGTCTAGCCGAGTAATATCTGTGTACCAAATTGTATCTTCCTAGCTCTAAAAATATGTTTTGCCACGCCCACTCCGCCCACTGATCCAAAATTTAAATTTCGTCTACATATTCATATTCGCCTAGCCGAGTTATATCTGTGTACCAAATTTTATCTTCCTAGCTCTAAAAATATGTTTTGCCACGCCCACTCCGCCCACTGGTCCAAAATAACCATTTCGTCAGCATATTCATATTCGTGTTGTCGAGTACTATCTGGGTATCAAATATTATATCTCTAGCTGTAAAAAATGGTTTGCCACGCCCACTCCGCCCATTGGGTCCAAAATTTAAATTTCGTCTGCATATTCATATTCGTGTTGTCGAGTACTATCTGGGTATCAAATTTTATCTCTCTAGCTCTAAAAAAAGTTTTGCCACGCCCACTCCGCCCATAGGGTAAAAAATCACAAAATATATAGCCTATAGTAATTTCCATATAGTACACTAACTGTCTTCCAAATTTCATTGAAATCGGTTCAGCCGTTTAGGCGTGATTGAGCAACAAACATACAAACAAACAAACAAACAAACAAACAAACAGACAGACATTCACATTTATAATATTAATAGGAATAGGATAGGAGGCAAAACTCCAGAAAACCTTACTATTTGACGCGCCCCTTCTGAATTCATCCGAATTCACCCTCATAGTCTTACATACATATCTTTTTTTGTAAGTACAATTAATTCAGTCAAATTTGGCGTAAATTGTACAGTTATGAAAATTTGAATCAGGAATGAATATGGATTATATTTAGGACCACCCCTTCTGGTACCTCCCATACAAAATTACCTATTTTTGAAAAATTAACACTTATCCCATAATTTCCAAACAGACACTTGGGGGGGTAATGAAAATTGGTCAATTAATTTATCTTGTGGTAGGAAGCAAAACCTTACAAAACATAAATATTTAACGCACCCCTTCTGGTACCTCCCATACAAAATTCCGAACATACCCCCATAGTTTTAAATACATATATTTTTGTAAGTACAGTGAATACAGTCGAATTTTGCGTAAGTTGTACAGTTATGATAATTTGAATCAGGAATGAATATGGATTATACCGGATCACCCTCTGGTACCTCCCATACAAAATGACCTTGTTTGGAAAATTAATATTTCTCCCATAATTTCTAAACCGGCACTTGGAGGATAATCAAATTTGGTAATTAATTATCTTGTAATAGGAATTATTATTGGGTGATGGTATTTATCAGTCAGTTTACCTGACTGAAATTTCTGTACTGGTTCATTCATCAAATGATTTTGAACTGGGTTTATTTTGTAGCAGTTACAATAAAACTGTTGTACTCTGTGGCGTATGATTTACGTGGAATATTAATTATGATAATCATACGCCTCATAAAACAATATAACAAAAGAGACTAAAACGTGACAAATTCCCATATACGATACTTACTAGCCGAAAGTGGAACTTGTTACTTATCAATAAATGTTATTCTGTAATTGTTTCTTTGCAACAAAATATTTTGCTGGGTTGTACTCCGTGGCGTATGATTTACGTGGAATATTACTAATGGTAATCATACGTCACCATATAACAAAAGAGCCTTAAACGTGACAAATTCCCCTATACGATATTTACTAACTTCAAATCGATATTAAATTATTATGGCATGTAACTTAACAGAAAGAATGATGCAGAACTTCATCTTTTTTGGGCTACTTTCACGTTCAGTTCTTAAAATTGAGTCCTAAAATCATGTGTTGTACTGTGTAATGCAACCGATTTGACAAAACGAATGATGGCGAAGTTTTTAGTTTTGAGGCTACTTTCACGGGCAATTCTCAGAATTACGTACCAAAATAATGTGTTGTACTGTGCGATATTAAATTCATTTGAGATTCAGTAAATAGAAAAGACAGCAACGATATTATTCTCTATTCTTGACTGATATGCAATATAAATTATTTGAAATCTTTTTAAGCCATCAAGTTATTTTTTAAATTTTCTGCAAATTTTGCCAATTGACGTTGCGTTAAGTCATTAAATTGTCCTGTGCAAAACAAAAGTGGTTGTCATTCTGGCTCAGGCCAATTTATCAGGTTTAAATACTAAAGCTGAAAATTTTATTGAATCGGAAGTATTGTATGGAAAAATATCTACACTGGGTCCAAAGTATATAATAAATCCTTTTCAATTTTATTGCATACTGGCATTGACTGAATTTATCAGCTTTAAATACCAAAGCTGAAAATTTTATTGAAATCGAAATTATTGTATGGAAAAAAACCTACACTTGCTCCAACGTATGTAATAAATCCTTTTCAATTTTATTGTTAAAATATATCAAAGGATACCACGCAATATTTTTTATGAACACTATAGAGTATTTTGTACTCTAAATTTGTTGTCGATAAGATTTCGCCGAATTTACTATTAAAACAGTGCATGTTTTTTGAATATAATATGTCATGTGTAAGGGCACCATTGATAATTTACTGGAAGGCATTGTATTAAAATTTTATAAAGCCGAAGTTATATTTTGTTATTGCAACTTGCTGATTCACGTACTTTCACTTGTGGAATTATGTATTTTTATAGCATGTTGCTGTATCGTGGCTCACCATATGTCCCTATGTCAGAGATTTTTATCGTAGGAGTCATCGTTTAGTCTGAAAAGGAAGTAGTAGTATAGTTTTTTGTCACACTGCAGTATGAAATTCCAACAACTGGCTGATGTGCAATATTTGATATCGACGAATTGTTAAAGAGTTTTACCCTCATCCCCAATTTGGTATTTATAGATGATAAATTGAAAAGTAAGATAACAAAAAATAAATTAAATACACATAACTGCACGAATACCACGCGGGTTTTTCGCACATGTAATTGAAAGGCTTTCATGAAGAATCTATTTGAAATATACTGAGAAAAATTGAATATAACCAACATGTCAAAAGCAACATGGTTTTATAAACGAATTCATATAATTCCTATTGCATAGCAGTGCAACAATATTTTACTTAGAATAACAGCAGTCGCATATCAGCAGAGATTGTTATTGTTAAATATTTTTCTCTATTATTGAGCCATAATCTGCTCGATTCTCAACGAAATGAATATTATCTCTTCTCAATTATTTTCAATTGGACTTAATAAAAATAGTCCTGCAAATTGTGAAAGAAGCCCCAAAAAGAAGAAGTTCTGCATCATTCGTTTTGTCAAGTTACATGTCATAATAATTTAATATCGATTTAAAGTTAGTATAGGGGAATTTGTCATGGTATAGGTTCTTTTGTTATATTGTTATATGGTGGCGTATGATTATCATAAGTAATCTTACATGTAAATCATACGCCACGGAGTACAACCCAGCACAACATTTTGTTGCAAAGAAACAATTACAGAATAGGTTTTACTGATAAGTAACATGTTTCACTTTTGGTTGCATAATACATTATTTTTGTTTGAAATTGTCCCAAAACCAACATGTTCATTCAGAACCTGTTATGGAATGAATTGCTTAATAACTGAATTACATATGCTGTTTTTTGAAATGTAATTGATTTTCAATTGGGCTAACTCTAAATATATTTTAGCTCTGATTTTTGAGTTTTTCTTAAAAATACCTTCTAAAAATCCTTCTTTCGCATATTATCGGTTTAACAAGCTTTTACAATGATCCGACGGATGTAAAGTTTCAATAACGGATAAATAAAATATTATTTTTATGTAATGTCAACACAAATTGTAAGGGTCAGGTCTAGTCACAGCAAAAAAAATAAGTTGTATTCATTTTCTGTTTTACGGAATCTGTGGTGCAACATGTTGTACATAATCGGTTATATGGAACCAGAAACAGAATAGAAGGTCGACTAAAAAAGAAACGATTCTAGTATTAATACCATTCGTAACAAGTTCTGAAAAATTTTCCTGGGGTTAGTTAAGATTTTGAGGGATACTTTGGTATACAGAGTCATGTCATGTTGCACTAGGGCCAAGTTCCAAATGACTTTAATATAGTATAATTATCAACTATGGGCGTCCCCATCGAGAGGACTCTTTGTTCGTCGAAATCATTATTTTTGTTTTAACCTCGTTGACCGCTGAACCCATTTCTGCTGACTCCTTTTCCAGTGATGAGAAAACTGCAGTAACATCCAGCAGATTTCGGCCAATGATGTCTATATCATCGGCATAGACAAGTGGCATGTGGCATGTTGACCGCTTAACCCATTTTTGCTGACTCCTTTTCCAGTGATGAGAAAACTGCAGTAACATCCTGTAGATTTCATCCAATGATCTCTATATCATCGGCATAGGTTAGTGGCATGTGGCTCTTGTGGAATATGGTGCCAGATATGTTGACACCAGCCTTTCACATCACTCTCTCCATTACTCTACTAAATAGTATATAGGCCACGCTATCACCCTGCATGAGACCTCTATTCGTGTTGAATGGTTCAGAGTGATCCTTACCAGCTTTAATCGACAATTTGATGTTTCCCAAGGTAAATCTGCAAAGTAGAATTAGTTTTGCAGGAATACCAAACTCAGACATGGCCTCATATAGCCTATTCTTTATCGGAGAGTCGAAGGCAGCTTTGAAGTCGACAAAGAGATGGTCGATGTCGATCTGCTTTTTATGAGTTTTTTTTTACAGGATTTGTCGTAAAGGGAATATTTGATCGGTCCGTCGTAGATTTGCTAGATCTTAAGCCGCACTGATAAAGTCCAACTAGTTTTTCTACAATTGGCTTTAGACGTTCACACAATATGCTCGAAAGGACCTTGTACGCAATTAGTTAGTAGGCTTATTCCACGGAAGTACTTACACTCACTATGATCTCCTCTCTTGTATATGGGACATAACAGACTGAGACTCCATTCCACGGGCATGCTCTCCTCTAGCCAGATGTTCACCATGAGCAGGTGCATGCTCCTAGTCAGATTCTTTACACCTGCCTTAAGCAATTCAGCCGGGAGATCATCGGCTCCAGCCGCTTTGTTATCTTTAAGGATACGTCTCACGCTTTGGCTGGGAGGTGGACAGTTTATACCATCGTCATGGATCGGTGCAGGGTCTTCTGATGTGGTGTCCGTACCCATAGATTGCTGAATAGATCTCTCCATATCTTTAGGACGTTATCCGATCCATCACTAGCTGGCCTTTGTTGTCCTTGCAGGAGGGTAACCCTGTTCCACTCATTCTTGCCTTAACTCTCTGGTAGGGCTTCTGCTCTGCTTCGGAGCAACTCAGTGCACTCATCCTGTTTCTTCATTAGCTCTTTATTTTTCCGTTTAAAGAGAAGAGTTGCATCTCGTTCACAAACAGCTCGCGTTGCCATTGGCTGCAGTTTCGCTCTGTATGCAGCATCCGTCTCTCTCTAGTGGTATTGCGATATTCATCATTGTACCAGGCATCTTCTTGAGTACCCGGCTTTGAGTACCCAAGTACGCTTCTTGCAGTCGGTTCTATAGAGTTGGCTATAAATTGCCACTGCGAGGTAATATTATCAGGCTTTCCGTAGCATTTGAGTAAGGTGGTTGGACTAGGCATCCGCTATCTCTGTGGTCCGCAGTTACCCGATGTCCAACATTCGTTTTGCATGGTGACGTACATTTTTCGCCATGCTTAGCCTTGTGCATACCTTAACTGCGGTAAGGTAGTGATCCAAGTCAATGTTCGCACCCCTGATTACTTGTACGTCCAGAACACTCGATGCGTGCCTTCCATCGACTACCACGTGATCAATCTGATTCCTCTTCAATTTATCTGGAGATAACCATATTTCCTTAGGAATATTTCTATGCTCAAATCTACTGCTGCTAACTACCATGTTTCTTACTTACTTACTTAGCTGGTACTTCTATGCAATCCCAGTGGATTATATAGCGCACGTAGAAAAATATTATAAGCGCCTCGATCTTCTGTGCTTCTTCTCCAGTTAGTCACACCAAGTTCTGTAAGGTTCTCAGTAACCTGGTCTTGCCAACGGAGTTTTGCCCGCCCTCTTCTGCGCCGTCCATCGAGTTCATTGTCGAAGACTTTTCGAGCTGGAGCATTTTCGTCCATGCGTACAACAAGACCTAGCCAACACAACCGTTGCACCTTAATGCGTTTGACCACGTCAATGTCAGTGTACAGCTCGTACAGCTCATGATTCATACGACGCCGATACTCTCCGTTATCGATGATGGGCCCATATATTTTACGGAGTATTTTTCTCTCGAATACCGCCAGAACCGATTCATCCGCTTGTATCATAACCCAGGATTCTGAGCCATACATTAGGACAGGTAAAACCAGTATCTGGTATAGCTGGAGTTTTGTTCGTCGAGAGAGGGCTCTGTCATTGAATCGCTTGCTTAGTCCGTAGTAGCATTTATTTGCAAGCAGGATTCTTCTCCGGATTTCTAGGCTGACATTATTTGCTTTGTTGATTATTTTCCATGTTTCTTGCTGCAGCGAAATCAATCAGTCTGATGCCATTGTTCGACGTTTTGGTGTGCATACTGCATTTTCCGATGGTAGGGTCAAATGAGGTCTCCCCGCGTGTTTTAGCATTAAAATTGCCTTGTCCAATTTTGATGTCATGGCTGAGGCTACGGTCATATACATTTTGTAGGCTCTCGTAAAACTCGTCTTTGCCCTAGTCGCTTTTTTCTACTTTCGAGCATGGGCACATATAACACAGTACAACATTTTTCAGCTCATTGATTTGGGACTCAATTCTGAGAACTGCACGAGAAAGAAGCCCCAAAAAGAAGAAGTTCTGCATCATTGGTTTTGTCAAGTTACATGCCATAATAGTTTAATATCGATTTGAAGTTAGTAAGTACCGTACAGGGGAATTTGTCACGTTTTAGGCTTTATTGATTGCCTTGTATTCTTCAAGGACAACCACCAGTTGAATGGAGGCATCTGGTCTTTATAGTGTTCTAACATTAAAAAAGCATATCCTCAAATCAAGGTCCTTAATTCGTTGGTTGGCTGTAACCCTTTCTACAGTTTTACTATATGTCTCGTCTGACATGTGACCAAAAGTTTAATGGGTGGGGTTACTTATCATACTATGATAGGATATATATTAAATTTTTAATACTTCCTGCTTATTTCTGTCAGCAACACTCATTCTTTTTTGAGGTTCCATGTATTACTAATTTACTCCTTGATATCTTTTGCATCTCAAGCAGAGCAATGAAACAATTTGTAATGCTTTCATAATTCATTTTTATTAACTAAGAAAAAAAATAGACAAATATTATATAAATTACAAACGTGCACCCTGCAACATTACTGCGTTGATTTATGCATACATAATATTACTTCACCTTTTCTTAATTTGTTGCTTCGTCCTTTTTCGCCTTGAAAATTTATTAGTCTGTATGAAAAATTCCGGTTATTTTAATATGAATTGTTTTTCCAGCTCACAAAATATAAACGGTTATCTTTTTTCACAAACAATTTAAAATATTTATTACGATATTAATTAATTAAATACTCGCAATAAAACTTAAGCGACTTCATGCCAATGTATGCGTGAGCAGTATGAAATAAGAGCACCTTCATTTAAGTCCATACAATTAAGTACATGAGCACGCACGCTGCTGCGGTTGATGTGCATGGTACAAAATGGAATAATTTATATAATTAAATCTTATGATGATAAATATTAATAAAGCAAATGCATTTTTATTTCCATTAAAGCACTTTGCCGTGAACCACATTTCGCAATACTATATATTGCAAATACTTATACTCATAACACAGTACAATACATGATTCGGGACACAATTCTGAGAACTGCACGTGAAAGTAGCCCCAAAAAGAAAAATTTCTGCATCATTCGTTTTGTCAAGTTACATGCCTTAATAATTTAATATCGATTAGAAGTAAGTAAGTATCATATAAGGGAATTTGTCTCGTCTTAGGCAAAGAAAATCATAATACGCATATAAGTTTAAGTAACAATTGTTTAGTTCAAGATTATTTGACTTATACAAGAAGCGTTTCAAGATTTTGTGATTTTAGCTTGTTTTTGAAAAGAGATATTTTGCGTATATTTTTCAAATTACAAGTTAAATTGTTATACTCAAAACTACCCATGTATTCAATGCTTTGTTTTGTAGTTTCAAGTCTGCACCTAGGAGTTCGCAGGTTTTGCTGGTGCCTCGTATTAAAAGTTAATTGATTTTGTGTAAAATTTACGGTACGATGACCTAGACTATTCAAACTCTTAAAAACGTATATAAGTAATTGATATTTATATAGTGCATGAAATGTCTAATAGTTTTGTTGGGGGTGCATATATCTTACTCTTTACTGGTTTTTTGAATAACACACGGTTTAAGTTTGGTTTCCAAAAAAATTAAGAACAACTTTGTTGAAAAAAATGTATCGGCATAACCAACCTAATAGACGTTTGTGGCCGACAGAAAATGTTTGCCAAACACTGACACAAAGTCGACAGCCTTTTTTTGGAAACCTAAAGTGACATTATATGTAGAAACATATTCCCTTACACATAAATCACCTAAAATACAGTTTTGTTGGACATTTTAGCACCAATTCGTATTAAGAACGAAGTTCTTACATTTCAATTGTATTTTAAATTTGTGGCGATTCGTTCACTGATGGGAGTAAACCTAGAGACCAGGTGTCGTAGTCTATTGCCAACCACAAATCCACAACCAAACTCATGCTTATCCGCGTGGCGGCTGTAGTACACGTCACACATCATCATGCGCGAGCATACATATCCAGTCCTATGGATTTCCTTTCGAATTCACACTCTTCGCGAACAGGTGCCATTTGGCCGAAAATCTTTAGCGTGGAGGGTATTTATCAGTCAGTTCAACTGACTAAAATTTCTTTACTAGCTTTGTCCATTTATCACTCTTGAACAAAATACCTCAGTGCGTATGAGCAACATGCGGCACAACACTCAAACGTTAAGTAAGTATTCACACATAGCTTATATCTTAAAAAGCAAATATTATCTGTTTACATAAAAGTTATTTTACGGAAAAGTCCAACAAAGTCCTGTAATGTATCCCTCGACTAGGTTTCAATTTGTCAAATATGCATTACATAATCTTAAAGCTGAAGAAATTTAAACTCTAGCACACTAAAATAAAAATTTTTCTATGAAAACTTGTGTGTATACTTGTGTGTGTTAACTTCCACTGAGAATTTAAAGGAATCCTCTGCATTTCAAGAACTTGTTATTATTTCCCTTCTTGGGTGTCCTTTCTGCTGGTTTAATCAATCTAAATAGAGTTGCTCAATCTATTTCGTATTTGTAGTTCCAAGAATGTGGATAGTGATGCAGATGTGGGAATTGTAGGAAAACGTGTCTTATCCACTCAGTTGAATTTTACTGAGGCAGCTATCTGCAACGCCTTAAGAAGCTATTAGCATTCGCACATATGTAATTGCATCGTACTTGTGATGTCAATACAATACTGAGAAATGATAACAGAAAGTCAATGTTACAATTTTCACGTTTGCACATAAAGTACTATGATAATTCTTAGTTGAACTTAAGTAAAGTACCTGCATCATTTCTAATGGGGAGATGAGGTAAACCTTCAGGTTTCTTAGTTTTCACCTTTATCTTTATTTAAATCAAATGATATACATCCTCATAGCGAAGGGTGAGGCTATCAAAAGTCAAACTCACTTCATTACTACTACCTCGATGTTGTCGATAGCAACTTCTCAGTATAGTGTCATTACTACAGCTAGTAAAACAGTTATCCTTATTGGAAGTTGTATACGTCAAAAGGAGACATCCTTTACAATGACAAATAGATGGATAGATATACTGAAATTAAGAAGAAGTATATATATGTGCATGTGTTAAATGTTACATTACGTTACCCAAGTAAACTTTTTTTTGTAAATTATTCCATGTAACATTACACAGTACAACACATGAAGTTGGGACTTAATTCTGAAAACTGTACGTGAAAGTAACCCCCAAAAGAAGAAGTTCTGCATCATTCGTTTTGTCAAGTTACATGCCATAATAATTTAATATCGATTTGAAGTTAGTAAGTATCGTATAGGGGAATTTGTCACATTTTAGTCTCTTTTGTTTGACATAACATAAATACTATATGGTGCAGGCGTATGATTATCATAAGTAATATTCCATGTAAATCATACGCCATGGAGTACAACAGTTTTATTGTAACAGCTACAAAATAAACCCAGTTCAAAAACATTTGATGTATGAAAAAGTAAAACTGTTGCTTATGTAGGGAAACGTTATACGAAAAGATTAAAGAATTTGTAATTCTTAATTTTTTTTATTTTTTGTTTCAGCTAAATCGGACTAGTGGTTTACGAGTTATTTTAAACAAAAAAGCCTAAAACGTGCCAATTTTCCCATACGATACTTACTAACGTCAAATCGATATTATGGCATGTTACTTGACAAAACTAATGTTGTAGAACATCTTCTTTTTGGGGGTACTTTCACGAGCAGTTCTCAGAATTGAGTCCCAAATCAATGAACTGAAATTTTTTGTACTGTGTTGGTAAAGTTTTCAAAATGTTGTAACACTACCACTTGACTGTTACGCAATTTCCAATTTGATTCTAATCCTTAATTCTAATTGTAACAAACGGAAGGACATTGGTTTTATAGCTCACTGGAATGATAACGGTTATAAAAAATAACCCTTAAACTCTTCCATGCATAATTTACGATCACTCAAAATTTCTGTTCACTGTCGTACGTTACATGTTTGTGTATATCTTTTTTTTTATATCTACTTAACATGTTCTTTTCATAATACGTAACCAAATACGCATTCAAGACTTAACGCATAGCCTTTAAGGCAATGGTCTAACAACGTAGAACATTTTCTACGTGCTGTTATCATTTGTGATTACTTTAATGATTTGGAAATGACAGTTTGGGTTGTTTTGTCCTAACTGCAACTATTAATAACATTCGTGTCGTCACATCATAGTTAATGATGGCATTAAGTGTGGCCAAAACATAGAACGATGTAACATTAACCTTGTTTATTATTCTACAGTTGATGTGTCAGCCACAATTTATGACCACTCCTTAGTGTAGTTTGTTAACCTACGGGTACTGTTGCGACGACAGCATTGTACTGCGTTTGAGTACCTTAGACATGTTAGTGCCAATTTGATAAATTATGCTGAAATTTAAGTAAAAATTGGTTAAGAAATGTGCTGTCATGGTTAGCATATTTCATTTCATTTCATTGGTGATGAAGGATTGTCATTTTGCCGCTAAATTGTTCAAGAATTAACAAATGTAATGTGATTCATTTGGAGGCTTGATTTTTAAATTTAAATAGAACACTCGACATACAACTGGTTGGTGGAGAATTTTCCATGGAATCAGAGAATAATTACTGACATTTAATGTTTAATAATAATTTTATTTATACGGTACACGCCACCATATCCTAATATTGGTCGCCCTCTTCTGCGCTGTCCATCGAGTTCATTGTCGAAGACATTTCGAGCTGGAGCATTTTTGTCCATGCGTACAACATGAGCTAGCCAACGCAACCGTTGTACCTTAATGCGTTTGACAACGTCAATGTCAGTGTACAGCTCCTCTCCGTTAACGATGATGGGCCCATTTATTTTACGGAGTATTTTTCTCTCGAATACCGCCAGAACCGATTCATCCGCTTAATTAAGACAGATAGAACCAGTATCTGGTATAGCCGGAGTTTTGTTCGTCGAGAGAGGGCTTTGTCATTGAATCGCTTGCTTAGTCCGTAGTAGAATTTATTTACAAGCAGGATTCTTCTCCGGATTTCTAGGCTGACATTATTTGCTTTGTTGATGGCGGAGCCTATGTAGACAAAATTATCTACCACCTCGAAATTATAGTTGTCAACGTTCACGCAGTTTCCCAAACGAGTAGATTCTTTGTTCGTTGAAACTAATAACTTCGTTTTGTCCTCGTTCCCCGTTAGGCCCATTTTCGCTGATTCTTTTTGTATACCTGAGAAGGCTGCAGTCACATCCCGCAGTTTTCGACCGATGATGTCTACGTCATCAGCGTACACGAGTAGCATGTGGCTTTTGTTGAATATAGTGCCACTCGTGTTTACTGCAGCTTTTCTCATTATCATCTCCATCACAATGTTGAAGAGATCGCACGATAGGCCGTCGCCTTGTTTTAGGCCTCGTCTTCGTGTCAGTCAGCGTCATTCCGCAAAGACGTACCAAACTCAGCCATGGCTTCAAGTAATTTCTGCCGTATCGGGCTGTCGAAGGCAGCTTTATAGTCGACAAAAAGATGGTACGTGTCGATCTGTTTCTCTTGGGTCTTTTCCAGGATTTGCCGAAGTGTGAAAATCTGGTCAGTTGTTGATTTACCAGGTCTAAAACCACACTGATATGGCCCGATCAGGTTGGATAACACTGGCTTTAGTCTTTCACATAGCACACACACACTTCCAATCGTCGGGCATGCACTCTTTAAGCCAAACCGTGCGCAGGAGCTGGTGCATTCTCGTTATCAGCTCCTCGCCACCGGACTTGAAGAGCTCTGCGGGCACCGGATGCTTTGTTGTTTTTCAGCCGCGATATAGCTCTTCTTACCTCGGCTTGACTTGGTGGTGGGCAAGCTAAGCCGTCGTCGACAATTGGCGTGATAACTTGACGTGCGCTGCCTTCTAGAACCAGCAGTTGCTGGAAGTGACCGTGACCAGATATCCATCACTGTCCTTACAGGTGGGGAGGCCATTACCGTATCCATTTGCTCTTACTTTCTGGTAAAATTTTCGGGCCTCACCTCTATCCCTGTATCGCTCTATATCCTCGTTCTCCCGTTCCTTCATCTGACGTTTTTTTCGCCTAATTAGCTGTCTAGCCCGTTTTGCTTTCTCCTTATGCCGTTCACTAACAGCACGGGTTACAATTGGCTGTAGCGTTGCCCTATAAGCAGCATCCTGTTCCTCAGACGCTATGCGACATTCTTCATAGTACCAGGATTCGTCTAAGCGCCGCTTTTCATAACCTAGCACGGTTGTTGCGGCGGTTGCCATGGAATGCGCAATATGCTGCCACTGTGAATCTATAATGCCTATATATTTTGTACATGTTTTTTACCAACTTGCCTCAAAAATGCCTTTAAGGCGCTGAGGCCAAATAAATTCTGAAATGTATTTGTACATAGATTGCTTATAACAACAAATAAAACAAAAAAAATTAACCCTTATGACATATTGCTTTAGTACAAGTTGTTATTTTTACCCCTCTTACAGTATCTGTTATCAGAATTTTTTTAATTTTTTGTGTTCCACAATTAATTAACTGTAAATATTCATTATCAACTGTAACTAACACAGTTCCCTTATATCAGCTGTAAAAACTCAAGTCCGCTTATAGAAGATTTCCAACTAATACAAATTTGGCCTCGATTCTACCTTTCTATTTACAAATTTTTAACAAATGTTTGTTCTCTTCCTAACTGTTGTGGGTTTAGATATTTCGTGGAATTCTCAAAATGCTTCAACAGTTGTATATGTAAATATACATAAACTCTTCTGTGGTGCAACAATTGCCATTCAACATGACCACTTTCTAAGAAATCTATATTGTCATATTAAAATGGAATTCATTAAGGTTTGGCAAAACATTTGTCCAAAACAAATGAGGAAAAGACAAACAATTTAATGGAAAAAATCTAAAGTGGTTTTGTATAATACCGCTGCATGTCCATGATATAGGAGTATATGCATTAGTTATATGTGCATTGTATAAAGCATATCATGATATGGTATTGTCTATGCAATACCTGTTTCACTTTGTTTTCACCGAGGTGAGGTATTTGCTCTGCCCACTGCTGAGTTTCATAATGAATTATGCAATTTGTTGGAACATTTAAATAGAGGCAGTAAGTACAAGAATTTGTACAGAATCGTTGCACATCATAATAGATTTCACATCACAACAGCCACAAGTAAGGTAGTTTAAAGACTGTAGATGGATTACATAAGTATAAATGGTTTTAGGCTATTGAATAATAACTAGTAAGGTTATCTTTCGCTATCATACACCTTTCAATATTTATTAAAAAAAACGATCATCTCTACTCCAGGAGCGTTGGCTAGAGCAACGGACTTGGCTGCCACACAGTTTGCACGACATATGGATATTTCGAAAAAATTGTAGAAGCGGGTCTGCCAACGCATCCCATTGACTAGGCAGATCTTTTCGGGGTGCCTAATTCACAATATGGAAACGAAGTGCGTATGATTAATATTAAATAGGCGTAACATTAATACTACTCATACGTATGTTTGTATGTAGCCAGTATAATACGCAACCTCGCTACATTATCATAAGTACAAGTGCAATACAATACTTTGGTTTGGGTTGTCATTCAATATCATCTGCAATGACTAGTGTTTAACTTATCACTCATACGTATGTTTGTATGTTGCGAGTACAATATGCAAACTCGCTACATATGTTTAATACAGTACTACTTCAGTCAGGTTCGCCATTCGATATCATCAGCAATGACTGGTTTCCAACTTAACACAGATCAGACAGCCTATATATGACCAGAAACTTGCGGTTATGAGGAAAATTTTATATTAAAGGGCAATAAGTTACAAACGCCAAACTCTTTGGGGGTTTTACTATACTGACTTAGTACCTTTTCACTAAAATGAAATTTGTCGCCTCTCAAATTGGCTGTTGCACTCTGTTATAAATGCATAAATCCATAATATTGGAACGATGTGCGTATGATTTATATAAAATACGCATACAATAAATATTACTCATACGTTGTACATACAATTGTAGAGAGTACCATATGCAAACTCGCTACATATGTACAGCACTATAGTACTTGGATCTGAGTTGTCATTTAGCATCATCTGCAATGACCAGTTTTCTACTTATCACAGATGAGACAGCCTATATATGGCCAAATTTTAGAACTATTGCGAACAATTTGAGAAAAAAAATCGGCAAATGAAAATTTTTTAAGAATTCACTCGATATAATTATTCCAAGTTGATTTTTTTTCCACGATATCTTAATAGAAATTATTTATTTAAGCCTTAGCTGCAATTCTGCTGAAGAATGATATGAGAAATCATTTATGGTTCTTGAGGTATAGCTGTAAACTAAGCGAACAAACAACAAAATAAGGAAAAGTATAAAAGGTTAAAATAGGATGACTTGGAATTTATTACTCATCCAGATTGGGTGTTGCACTGTGTTTTTTTTAAACCATAAATTCACAATTTTGGTATTATGTGCGTATGAGTATTATTAAATCCTTATTAAATAAATATAACTCATACGTTGTGCACTCAGACATATGTAGCGAGAAAGGCTGTTGCATTGTGTAATTGAATTAAATAAGACCCATTTGATTGAATGTAGATACAATAATGCTGCACCTAAAATCGTTACAACTTTTGTACTCATTACATTTTAACACATTACAAAACATAATTCGGGGACTCAATTCTGAGAACTGCACGTGAAAGTAGCCACAAAAAGAATAAGTTCTGCATTATACGTTTTGTCGAGTTACATGCCATAATAATTTAATATCGATTTGAAATTAGTAAGTATCGTATAAGGGAATTTGTCACGTTTTAGGCTGTTTTGTTTGACATAACATAAATACTATATGGGGGCGTATAATTATCATAAGTAATACTCCACGTAAATCATACGCCACGGAGTACAACAGTTTTATTGTTATTGATTTGATGAATGAAAAAGTGAAACTGTTGCTTATGTAGATTAAAGGAAGTGTAATTCTTAATTTTTTTAAAATTTGTTTCAGTTAAATCGGACTAGGGGTTCTCGAGTTATATCAAACAAAAGAGCCTAAAACGTGACGATACTTACTAACTTCAAATCGGTATTAACTTATTATGGCATGTAACATGACAAAACGAATGATGCAAAACTTCTTCTTTTTGGTGCTACTTTCACGTGCAGTTCTTAGAATTGAGTCCCAAAATCATGTGTTGTACTGTGTTAGCTACAATTCTGCTGAAGAACAATATGAGAAATCATCAAAAGTTCTTAAGTTATAGCAGAAAAACTAAGCGAACAAACATCAGTATAAGCAAAAAAGTAAGAGGTCACAAGAAAAGTTTGGCCTGCGAACTTGAGAACGCTTTAGGGGTTTTTTCCATACTAACCTAGTATCTTCAACCTGACTTGGAATTTCTTACCTCTCCAGATTGGATGTTGCACTGTGTTTTTTTGTAAACCCTACATTTACAATATTGGTACCATGTGCGTATGATTGATATTAAATCTGCATAAAATTAATATAACTCATACGTTGTGCACTCAGCCATATATAGCGAACACCGTATGCAAACTCGCTACATATGTACAGTACAGTACTTGGGTCAAGTTCGTCATTCAATATCATACAACAATGACCAGTTTTCTAATTACACTATGTAACAAGATTTTTGTCCCTGGGTTGTAACTGTTATTTCCTAGTCAGTTAGGTTCCAAAAGTATAGAAAACAGCTATTGTCGCAAGATAACTTTGCTTTTGTGACCATGGCAGCGCTTATCTGACGACAGTGCACACTACAGTAAGCGTGAATGGCCACAACGAACTGAATTCACAGTGGGCAGGAACAACGTCAAGTGGAAGCCCTTGGTGGACCCCCAGAAGGTACTGATGCCACCACTCCACATCAAACTGGGTCTTATAAAGCAATTCGTCAAAGCTCTCGACAAAAATTCTTCAGCGTTCAAGTACCTACAAGACTTGTTCCCTAAGCTCTCTGAGGCGAAAGTTACAGCCGGTATCTTCGTTGGACCACAAATAAAGAAAGTCTTCGAGTGTGAGGAATTTCCCAAGAAGCTCACTCGTGTTGAGAAAGCTGCGTGGATGAGTTTTATGTCAGTGGTACAGGGATTCCTAGGCAATCACAAAGCCGCAAACTACGTAGAGCTGGTCGAAAGTCTGGTGGAGAACTACGGCAAAATGGGCTGCAGGATGTCTCTCAAACTCCATATTCTGGATGCACATCTTGACAAATTCAAGGAGAACATGGGAGCATATTCAGAGGAGCAAGGCGAGCGCTTCCATAAGGATATAATGGAATTTGAGCGGCGATACCAAGGACAATACAATGAGAACATGATGGGAGATTACATTTGGGGATTGATTAGAGAAAGTGACTCGCAGTATAAACGCAAATGTCGAAAAACCACCCGCTTCTGATTTACTTTTATGTTTTTGGTTTTCTGAAGTTTTAATAAAATCTAGTTTTGATTTATATGTGCTGTTCTGTATGATTTTCTCCGTAGTGAAAGACTCAAACACGTTTTTCTCATAATTTTAGCATATTTTAATGACTCACATTGTCCTGGTCACAAAAGCAAAGTTTCCGAGATATATTAGGTGGTTTCCATACTTTTAAGACATAACAGACTAGGAAAAAAACAATTACATCCCAAGGACTGAGAATTTTTTTATTTTTGTTACATAGTGTTATCACTGATAAGACAGCCTATATATGATCAAACCTATATATACTGATCTAGTAACTTTACCCTGACTTAAAATTCCTTACCCCTTAGATTGACTGTTGCACTGTATAAGAGACCCATTTTTTGATGTAGATGTAGTATTGCTGCAACTCCAATCGTTGCAACAAAAAACACTTTGTTATAATCTCATTTAACACATCACTCTTTCTTGTAATTTTTCAGATAACTAAGGGACAAAAAGCTTCAATGATCACAACAACAACAAACACCTACCCACATATCCAGTGCACTAGGACATAATATGATGACAGTTTTAAAAGTTATCAAGAGCTGCTTCAAAACTATACGAAAGTCTCGTTAAATGTCAGCACAAGTAAAAATTGTTAAATCTACCACAAGAAAAACAAGAGCATAAAATTCTCACCCAGCCACCCACTGAACAACTACTGTTCTCTGAGGTTAAACAGCGAAAGTGGAAACTTAATTCCTCTAAATTGCTCACTAAAACGGAATTGGAAATCACTTTAAATGCTGGAATATAGCAAAGACGACATGTTGAATTTATTACATTATTGTGCGACCTTTGCCCTACAACAACAAAAATAGTGCCCTAGCACTACATCACACGGGCAAGGCAAGGCAGAGGTCTCCTCCTCTAATTTTTCTATGGTATAAACATAAAGTTTAACGTACCCCCCCCCCACGCAAAACTACAAATAACGACACAACTAAAATGTCAAGTTTTACAACAGACATGCAACCAACTGACACCAATGTTCCGGCCACAACACTTGACGTTTTAAGGCCAGAATTACAGGCAAACATTTTAAACGATACGTGGTCGCTAATGGAGAAAACAGCACAGGCCCTGGTGGCTGCTACCTACACATTTAATACATCACCCCCCGCTCTGTACAATTACCCTGATGAAGGCTACTCTCCGGCGCCTCATAACATAGGTGGTAACGATGTTGATCCTTATGCCTCCACCATGGTTAAAAGTAAACTGGACACATTGCTAACCACCGCAGCAGCATTGACGCACGCGATGCTAAGCAACAGCAGCAGTTCTCCATTGGTGTCCAGTGTGGTGGAAAGTGTATTTAATGCCAGCGTTATGGCCACCACAGCGACGACAGCAACGACAACAGCAACAACCCCTACAACGAATGCAACGTATGACAGTGGCATAATAACCTCTACGGAAACCCCATATGTGCCATATGTTATGCGTCCCGAAACCTATATTGTGCCCGTGCTGTTCGCATTTATATTCATTGTTGGCGTTTTGGGCAATGGCACGCTGATCATTGTCTTTCTGACGGTGAGACAAATGCGCAATGTACCAAATACGTAAGTACTCTAACACATACAAACTTACATACATACATAGATATATTAATAAAATTTTGTAGTTATACTCGTAGTTATGCATTAGTTAGAAAACACAGAAATTTCTGTATGGGTGGTGTTTTATATGTATTTGGTCGGCATATGTGTTTTAATACTGATTACATAATTTGAAAACCAAAAATGTTTCAACCAACCAACTTACGCACACACTTCACACTAAATGCTGAATTTGACTTTCTAAAATATTAAACACCGAAGAGTTGTGGCAAAAAAATTCACACTGTGGAATATTTTCGCTGTCATAGTCAGGGAAGTGAGAAAATCCAAGGTAGGGTGAAGGTACTAGGTCAGTGTAGTAAAACTCTGAAAGGGTTTGGCGTTCTCAGGCCAAAATTTTTTTATGACCTTTTATAATTTATAGCTTAGCTTCATAGTTGTTCGCTTAGTTTTTCTGCTTTAACTCAGGAACCATTTATGATTTTTCATTTCATTCTTCAGCAGAATTGTAACTAAGGCTGCGTTAAATAATTTCCATTAATTTATTCATGTAAAAACTGTAGTTTGACTAATTTTGTCGAATGAAATTTTCAGTTAAACCATAAATCCACAATATTGAAACGTGTGCGTTTGATTAATATAAAATCGGCTTCAAATTAATATTACTCATACGTTGTGAATATATATGCACATATAAATATTACCCATACGTTGTGTGAACATTTGTACAGTATATGGCTAGGGGTCGTCATTCAATATCATTAGAAAGTACAACATTTTTCACCTCATTGATTTGGGACTCAATTCTGAGAACTGCACATGAAAGTATCCCGAAAAAGAAGAAGTTCTGCATCATTCGTTTTGTCAAGTTACATGCCATCTTAATTTAATATCGATTTGGGGTTTTGACTACCGAGAAAAGTTATATTGGTAAAAAAAAGTGTTATACGTGTCAAGGCGTTTCGCTGTGTTACATCTAGGAATCGGTACTCGTAGGTATGTCCAACGTATGAGTACTAGTAATTATATGCGGATTTTATATTAATCATACGCACATCGTTACAATTTTGTATATATACATATGTTATAATAACACAGTGCAACAGGCAATCTGAGAGGTGAGAAATTTCAAGTCAAGTTAAAGGTACTAGGTCAGTACAGTAAACCCGATCAATGTGGTCAGTAAGAATAGACACTAAACTAAACTGATTTCTCAATAAATAACACTAAGCAACACATGGTAGGGGGTCAGTGATAGGCGGGGGTTCTGATTACCGAGAAAAGTTATATGGGTCAAAAAAAATTATACGTGTCATGGCGTTTCGCTGGCTCACGTCTAGGAATCGATCTATATCAATTTGATGTTAGTATGTATCACATAGGGGAATTTGTTACGTTTAAGGGTCTTATTTCCAAAAATTTTCTTGGTATTAAACCAAACTTGACACAATTTGTCTCTGACATATTACTGACAACTGTGTTGAATTACATGAAAGGACATGCCCGCCTCTCATATATCCTGAAATGGAAGAAACATATATATTTTCCAAAATGTTTGCTGGTGTTGAACCAAATTTGACTGAATTTGTCTCTGATATATTACTGACAACTGTGTTGAATTATATGAAATTATATAAAAGGACACATCCACACCTGTATATCCTGAATTGGAAAAAATTATATATTTCACCAAATTGTTTTTGGGTTTCAACTAAATTTGACACAATTTGTCTCTGACATATTACTGACAACTGTGTTGAATAAAATTTCTACCGTCATTGGTAGTCCCAACGGCTTATGTTAGAAATGGGTATATTGGGGCGATCGTTTATTTTATGGAATAATTGCGCGACATGAAGGGAGTTTTCATAACCAATACATATGACTACTCTAGGGGAGGTGCAAGTTAGCGTGGTGGAAGCTAATTTCATAAAAATTTGGGGGTCTGTCATACCTTTTACCTTTCTAGGGGTGACCTTGGAATTCCTACTTTTAGGGAATAAAAGACTAAAAGGACATAAAATTGGTGCCGTCATTGATAGTCCCAACAGCTTATGTTAGAAATGGGGATATTGGGGCGATTTTTTTATATCATGGAGAAAGTTTTCATCACCCTGACCAAACGGCTAAAGCTATATTCTGTATATGGGTAAAATATTGCGGATCTTTCATTTACATTTTACTTCTTTTAGGGGTGACTCCGGGGAAGTTGCCAGGCTTTCTGATGATTTTCCCCCTTTCTCATCATCGTTAACCAAGACTCGCAGACATTTGCCACTACACAAGCTACCCCATTTTTAAAAACCCTTCACCATGCGCATGAACAGAGTGAAGAGTATATTAATTTTGTTCTTCCTTTTGTAACGCCCACAAGGAGGCGTGGTAGGTATGACAATATATAGTATATATAAATGATCAGCATCGACATCTGAGTCGATTAAAAGGTGACCGTCTGTTCGTCTGTCCCCGCGATTACAGCCGCAGTTTAAGAGATATCGAGCTGAAATTTGAAATGCAAGCTTCTATCCTCAAGTAAGTTAAGTATTAAGATGAGCCCGATCGGTCAAAAACTACTCCCACCTCCCATACGAACTCCCCCTTTTTTGGGGTCTCTCCCTGCGATTACAGCCGTCGTTTAAGGGCAATCAAGCTGGAATTTTGTATGTGAGCTTCCCTACACTAAGCGGAGGTTGAGTGGTAAGATGAGACCGATCGGTAAAAAAAACTACTCCCACCTCTCAGACAAAATCCCTCTTTTTGGGGGTGTCCGTATGTCAGTCCCCGCGATTACAGCAGTAATTTAAGAGCAATCATGCTGAAATATTGTACGTAAGCGTTTCTGCTCTATGCGGAGGTTGAGTTCTAAGATAATCCCGATCGTTCAAAAACTACTCCCACCTCCCACAAACTCCTCCTTTTTGGGGTATCCCTACGATTACAGCTGTAGTTTAAGGGCAATCAAGCTGAAAATTTGTATGCAAGCTTCTTATACTAATTGGAGGTTGAGTAGAAAGATGAGTCCGATCGGTCAAAAACTACTCTCACCTTCCATAAAAAATTCCTTTTTTTTTGGGGTGTCCGTATGTTAGTCCCCGCGATTACAGTAGTAATTTAAGAGCAATCAAGCTGAAATATTGTACGCAAGCTTTTCTGCTCTAAGCGGAGGTTGAGTATTAAAATGAGACCGATCGGTCAAAAACTCTCTCACCTCCCATACACAAATTCCCAATTTGAGGAATTACAAAATTTATAAAAATAAGCTCCAACTCACCAACTCATAAACTTATCGGTAAATCGAATAAAATCGATGCAAAATTATTGACTTAATGGATGTGTGAAGCTAAAAGTGACGTCCACTTCTCACCAACTCCCCTGTTTTGTGACACAAAGTTTAATAAAATGTAGTTATAGTGCAAATAACCAGTTTTACCACCATTTTTACAAATGGTGTAGGGTATCTGAGCTACGGCATAGCCAATGATAACCACCTTACTAGTTAGTATATATTTAAAGCACTTCTGGTAAATACAGAATAGTTAAAATGCTCTATTTTCTAAGCCCCCTTTTAATCTTGGGAAAAATCAACAATCTTCCGATAAGAAGTAGCTTAGTTTTTCTTTAACATGATATTGGTCAAAATAATTTCAATCAAACGTTATCAAATATTTTTGTCATAACTTCAAAGCTGCTAATTATAGAATGTCTTACATTAATCTATCTATACGCAATATCTATTTATTTTTCTTTTTCTTAAACATAATACGTCGTAGTACCAATTTTTTTCTTATTTTTTCTTCAACATGTACATGTACATACAATGTACATGAAGAATTTCTGTGTTCTCAAAGTCTTTTGCATGCATGAATTCCCCATAGTCATATTTTCAGGCAGCAAAAGAAAAAACACGAAAAAGTTTTCCTGCATTTCATTACATGAATGTAGCGAAAGCTGCATCTCAAACGCCGTGAGTTGGGCATAGGGAATGCAATATCCTGCACCAAGCAAATAATGCCAAAGTGTCTCGGAATAAAGAGAATAAAGGGAAATAAGTGAATTGTGTTTGAAACTTAAAACTACAGCACAATTGTTTAAATATTATGAATATGCTCAATTATAATATGCTGTAATTATAAAAAGTAGTCGAAAAAAGTTTTGCTTTAAAATACATCTAACAAAATTTATAAAAACTCACTTAAATACATGTATTTACATTTATTTATGCAAAAAAAAAAAAATTTGAAACAAAATCTCATCAAAATTATACTTAATTAAACAACAACAATGTGTATCCTTTTAGTTTTTTACTCTTTACTATTGCTAACACACACACACACACACACACTTGCCACTTAAGCTGATTGCCTGGAAGTACTTTAAGAGTTCGATATGATAAATTTATTTGTATTATTTTAACAAACTTTACAACAAAATAAGTTTTGTTTTTTTTAAATTTGTTACTACTTCAACAAGTTTTGTGGTAATATTAAGTGTGATTGTTTAGTAGTTGAGTAGTGCTTATGTTGTAAATCAAACACACAATTGTGGCTTTACAAAGCAACATGTACAAAATGTTGCGTGTATACATTTTGTATTTGTTCTTAAACTATATTTGTACTTTGGGACTCACACGCCCCTCTTATATGTGAACACTTATACAAATTTGACGCAGGAATGAATATGGACTATATGGAATGAATATGGGCAGACCCTTTCTCGTACCTCCCATACAAAATAACCTAACTTAGTGCCAAAAGGTAAACTTCCTTTTGTATGAGAGTTAGAGGTTACGTTTAGCCTATAACATCAATTTTTTTGTCAATAATTTTTTATTGAAATGTCAAATACTATTGTCGGCCGTGGCATGATGGTAAGAACACGCTACTATCATGCAGAAAATTCCGGTTTCGATTCCCGCCTCTAGTCATGAATATTTTTGTTTCATTGACAGCTCCCTCTATGTTGTCCTCAGTGCCGAGTCAATCGGCATGTCTAGTAAAAGTTTCTCAAACAGTGACGTTGGCATTTGTCGATAAACAAGTAGGTGCCGTTTGTTGTGAATCGCGTGTTTATTCACAACAACGCGAGAAGCTATTCCATATCTCAATTATGGAGTGGTGAAGGGAAATTAAGTTTTATATTGAAGTAAGCCAAATACTGAGTTCGAAGTTTTTATATGTCCTAAGAATATTGTCCTGCATTTTTCAACCCCACCCCCTCTCCCCAAACAAATTGGGGAGTTTGTATGCGAGTAGTTCTTGTTCGATCCAGGTCATCTTGAAACTTAACCTCCAATATCAAATTTCAGTTCAATAGCTCTTAAACTACAGCTGTAATCGCGGGGTATAGACCGGCGGACACCCCTAAAAAGGGGGGGGGGGGGTTTGTATGGGAGCTAGAAACAGTTTAACATCAAATTTCAGATCGACGGCTCTTAAACTACAGCTGTGTTAGTTGGGACAGGCAGGCGGACACCCCCAAAAAGGGGGAGTCTGTATGAGATGTGGGAGAGGCTTTCCGTCTGATCTTGCATACCGTAGATGTTAACCCCTACTTAAGGAATGGAATCGCGTGTAACAAATTTCTGCTCGATAGCTCTTAAACTACGTATGTGATCGGGGGTAGAGACGGACGGATATCCCCGAAAAGGGGTTGCTTGTTTTTGTCTAATCTTTCTCATTTTAGAACTTAACCTGCCCTTAGAGGATAAAAGCTTGCATATAAAATTGCAGCTCGAATGTTCTTAAACCACGAGTGTAATCGCCGGGGCAGATAGACGGACACCCCTATAAATGGGGTGTTTGTATGGGAGGTAAAAGTAGTTTCTGTCCGATCTATCTCATCTTAGTACATAATCCCCGTTTAAGGTATAGAAGCTTGTATACCAAATGTAAGATCTATAGCTCTAAAACTAAAGCCGTGATAGCGGGGTATAAACAAACGGACACCCCCAAAGAGGGGCAGTTTTGTAAGGGAGGAATAAGAAGTTTTTGTCTGATTTGCTCATGTTGGATCTTAACCTCTTCTAAGATGATATAAGCTTGCGTACCAAATTTTAGCTTGATTGCTCTTGAACTGCGGCTGTATTTGTGGGTATAGACTCAAGGACATCCCCAAACGGGGGAAGTTTGTATGGGAGGTGTAGAAGTTTTTGTCCGATTTTGCACTTCTAGGAACTAGTTAGAGGATAAGCTTGCATACCAAATTTCAATTCGATAGCTCTTAAAGTACGGCTGTAATCGGGGGTATGGACTCAAGGACACCCCCAAAAAGGCGGAGTTTGTATGGGAGGTGAAAGTCGTTTTTGTCCGATCTTTCTCATCTTAGTACATAATCTCCGTTTGAGGTATAGAAGCTTGTATACCAAATGTAAGATCAATAGCTATAAAACTAAAGCCGTGATAGCGGGGTATAAACAAACGGACACCCCCAAAGAGGGAAGTTTTGTAAGGGAGGTATAAGAAGTTTTTGTCTGATTTGCTCATGTTGGATCATAACCTCTTCTAAGATGATATAAGCTAGCGTACCAAATTTTAGCTTGATTGCTCTTGAACTGCGGCTGTATTTGTGGGTAGAGACAGACGGACATCCCCAAACGGGGGGGAGTTTGTATGGGAGGTGCAGAAGTTTTTGTCCGATTTTGCACTTCTAGGGACTAGTTAGAGTATAAGCTTGCATACCAAATTTCAATTCGATAGCTCTTAAAGTACGGCTGTAATCGGGGGTATGGACTCAAGGACACCCCCAAAAAGGCGGAGTTTGTATGGGAGGTGAAAGTCGTTTTTGTCCGATCTTTCTCATCTTAGTACATAATCTCCGTTTGAGGTATAGAAGCTTGTATACCAAATGTAAGATCAATAGCTATAAAACTAAAGCCGTGATAGCGGGGTATAAACAAACGGACACCCCCAAAGAGGGAAGTTTTGTAAGGGAGGTATAAGAAGTTTTTGTCTGATTTGCTCATGTTGGATCATAACCTCTTCTAAGATGATATAAGCTAGCGTACCAAATTTTAGCTTGATTGCTCTTGAACTGCGGCTGTATTTGTGGGTAGAGACAGACGGACATCCCCAAACGGGGGGGAGTTTGTATGGGAGGTGCAGAAGTTTTTGTCCGATTTTGCACTTCTAGGGACTAGTTAGAGTATAAGCTTGCATACCAAATTTCAATTCAATAGCTCTTAAACTACGGCTGTAATCGGGGGTATAGACTGAAGGACACCCCCAAAAAGGGGGAGTTTGTATGGGAGGTGAGAGTAGTTTTTGTCTGATTTTGTCTATCTTAGAACTTAATCTCCGCTTGAGGGATAGACGCTTGTATACCAAATGAAGGATCTGTGGCTTTTCAAATAAAGCTGTGATTGCGGGGTATAGACACACGGACACCCCCAAAAAGGGGGTGTTTGCAGGGGAGTTGTATGTAGTTTTTGTCCGATCTTGCTCATCTTGGAACTTAATCTTCGTTTGAAGGATAGAAGCTGGCATTGAAAATTTCAGATCGATGGCTCTTAAAATATGGATTTAATCGCGAGGTCAGATAGGCAAACATCCCCCAAAAGGGGAAGTTTGTATAGGAGGTGTAAGTAGTTTTTGTCCGATCTCGCTGTTCTTGGAACTTAGTCTCCGCATGATGTATAGAAGCTTATATACCAAATTACAACTCGATAGCTCTTAAACTACGTCTGTCACCTCAAGAGCAGACGGACACCCCCAATCTGATCATTTACATACGATTTTTTTTGCGGATGTTTAAAAACGCTTGACCGGAATATTGTGCCACTTGATGTAAAAATAATATGAAGAAAATTCGATTAAGATCGGGCAACTATTTCCTGTGCCCCAAAGAGATCAAAAGTCAGGTTTTTAGTAAAACCTTAATGAATCCTATAGTTATACCCTCACCCTACGGGTAGGAGAGTATAAATCATTTGATACGATCCACAGGTATAACACATAGAAGGAGTCACTTTAGACTCTAGGTTTCATTGAACCAAATTCGATTCATGACCTTTTAAGTCGTTTGAGCCATATCCGTCTGTCTGACTGTCTGGCTGGTACGCACGATAACTTTCGAAAGACGAAATCAAATATTTTGAAACTTTGTACAGGTTAATATTTCCCCAAATGTACTTACGGTATTGAAAATGGGCTACATTTCACCCACTTTTGAAATCGATTAATATTATAAATACACCCAGCTGATGCAGGATAAAGTTTTTCAGAAAAAACTGGAAGTCTTGCCACGCCCCTTTTTGGTACCACTTATAAAAATGTACCATTCCGCCCACTTTAGAAATCGAGTAATAATATCAATAGACCCAATGCGGTCGGTAAAGCTATAACTGGATAAACTTTTGGAGATAAAATTGAAGCAAGCCACGCCCCCTCAAGTAACTCCCATACCAATGTACCATTCCGCTTACTTCAGAAATCGGGTAATAATATCAATACATTTAACGCAATATTGCACAAATTCTGTAATGAATAAAACTAAATCAAGATAAAGTTTTGGAGAAAAAAACTGAAAGTCTAGCCACGCTCCTTCTAGTACCTCCAATACAAATGTAGCACTCAGCCCACTTTAAAAATCGAGTATTAATATCAATATACTAGAAAATTTTACGTTTTATTGAGGGTAAGCAAATATAAAAGTGTGGTTGCCCGACTGAAACTTTTTACTGGTTTTCACATGCATATATGTCAAAGTCCTGTATTGACTTGTGTGGGCGGCGTCTCGCCCTTTTTGCTAATTTGGTTCCAAATAGTCTGGTTACATCTCTACTATACTGTGAATGACTATATAGGACGATCAAACTATTATTATGGCTGTTATAACGGTTTCTTTTAAATGGGCGTGGCAGGACCTACTACCACTCTGGCTGTACCCCATACTGCACCAAAAACACATACCAAATAACAGCTTTTAACTTGTTATAGTTCATGAGATGCAGCCTTTAAAAGTTTCGAGTTTTATTATACGCCCACAGATCCGAACCCGCCCATTTCTTGTTAGATAACGAACTATGCTGCGGAATGTTTCTACACCAATTTTAAGGGCAATTGGTGAAACAATCCTCTAGATATTAAGGTTTCAAATATAGGGTCCAATGAGCTGGGCCACGCCTGCTTGATATATTTAAAATGCAAGTACACTAGTTTCACCAACGACCACGCAGCTGCTTTCAGTAAAAATTTAAAATTTTCAGAACTATCGAACTGTTATTATGGCTGTTATAAGGATTTCTTTTAAATGGGCGTGGCAGAGCCTACCAGCCCACCCTGGATGTACCCCATACTATACCAATATCACATACCAAATATCATCTTTATACTTTTTATAGTTCATGAGATACAACCTTTAAAAGTTTCAAGTTTTATTACACGCCCACAGATCCGAACCCGCCCATTTTTGTTAAATCACGAACTATGCTGCCGATTGTTTCTACACAAACTTTAAAGGCAATTGGACAAACATTCCTCTAGATATTAAGGTTTCAAAAATAGGGTCCAATGAGCTGGGCCACGCTTGCTTGATATATTAAAAATGCAAGTACCCTAGTTTCACCAACGACCATACAGCAGCTTTCAGTAAAAATTTAAAATTTTCAGGACTATCAAACTATTATTATGGCTGTTATAATGGTGTCTTTCAAATGGGGCGTGGCACAGCCTACCAGCCCACCCCGGCTATAATTTACACTGTACAAACAACAAATACCTAATAACAGCCTTATACCTGTTATAGTTCATGAGATACAGCCTTTTACTACTTCTCAGGCAATCGCAGTCAACTGAAAGGACTTTGCCATCAAAAAGTGATTTCTTGAAAACTGCTTATAAGAAATGCTTTTTTACCAAGAGTCCAAAGAATGTTTTGATGACAAACAAGTGTTAATTAGTGAATTTTCACGTCCCGTGCTAAAAGTCTCAATTGCTCTTTCAATGGGTCAATGAATTTTGCATGTAAATGCAAAGTGATTTCCTGAGAAGATGTCAATTGAAGAACATGGGCAAACTTTACTCTCAGCGTGCGGTTTGACTTTTGTAGAAAATTTAGTGATGACTCATCTTCTGTTGGCTATATATGTGCATAGTACAGTAGGTCTAATGGGGAATGGATGTAACTAAGTTGTTTAGAATACAATGTGCGATACAACAACATGCCAATTATGTTGTACCAGTGAAAAAATTATTATGAAATTTCCACAACTAGTATGTATAGGAAAATATGTACGTATGAAAAATTTTCCCGAAAAATTCAGCACTGCATTTCCTAGTTATGCTCCTTCCACTTTACAAACACTCATGTTTCTGTGTTTGCTTTGCATGTTGGGAAAATTTATTCGAGAGCATAATTTAAGCTGCCAGCAATGTTGAGTACTAAGAAATAGAAGATATACTACAGCATTTTAAAAGCACAGTTAGTTACTTTGACTTTTTTTTTTTGTTACGAGTACTTCTATGAATTTGCAATTCAGTGAATGCAATTGAAAAAAGTGTACCTAGATTGTTTGTATCTTTAGGTTATGTAGACAAAGGACAACGCTAAGATAACAGCGACCGCAACATAGTCTTTGATGTGACTGACTGAACAGAATTGAAATACTAATATTATACAACTATGCAACTAGGCGGATGGTTATGCGTGGGCGGATGTTAAAACAAATTCCCTAAGTGACCATCAACATTGTATGAATCCTTGGGTATGCTGCAAAAATCCTTAATTGCAAAAATGTTTGATGTTTTTATAAGAGAGGAATACTTGGAACTGAAGTGCAGTTAAATTTTAGTATGTAACACAAAAATGTTGGAAAACAAACATTGATCTCATCTCAACAGCCATTGAAACTGAGGAAGGATGTACAAATGCAGTCATCTAATTACTAGAAAATGCAAAAAACTTGATGCTTTTGGTAATGGTTGTTGTCGTTGATGTTTTTGTTAAGAGATATACAAATATCAGTATCATCATCGACAATTAATTTATCAATTGTATAACCTTCATCAGGAGTACGAACGGAGTGAAGTGTATATTACACAGTACAAAAATTTTCAGCCCATTTGGGACTCAATTCTGAGAACTGCACGTGAAAGTAGCCCCAAGAAGAAGTTCTGCATCATTCGTTTTGTCAAGTAACATGCCATAATAATTTAATATCAGTTTGAAGTTTGTAGGTATTGTCTAGGGGAATTTGTCATGTTTTAGGCTCTTTTGTTTGACATAAAATAATTAATATATGGTGGCGTATGATTATCATAAGTAATATTCCACGTTAATCATACGCCACGGAGTACAAGAGTTTTATTGTAACTGCTACAATATAAACCCCGTTCAAAATCATTCATATCGCTGCCGCCGTCTGTCTGTACGTCCCCGCGGTTACAGTCGCAGTTTGAGAGCTATCGAGCTGCAATTTGGGATGCAATATTCTATGCTCTAAGTGAAGGTTGAGTTCTAAGATGAGCAATATCTGTTAAAAATGACTTCCATGTCCCATACAACCTCCCCTTTTTTGGGGGGTGTTCGTCTGTCGATCCTTGCGATTACAGTTAAAGAGCTATTGAGCTAAAATTTGGTACGTAAGCTTCTATGCTCTAAGTGGAGGTTACAAGATCGGTCAAAACTGCACCTGCTCCCCATACAAAACTCCCCCTTTTTGGGGGGTGTCCGTCTGTCGATCCCCGCTAATGCAGCCGTAGTTTAAGAGCTATCGAGCTGAAACTTGATACGTAAGCTTCTATCCTCTAAAAGTAAGTTATGTCCTAAGATGAGCAAGATCGGTAAAAAACTATTCCCATCCATACAAATTACCCCTTTTTGGGGGTTTGTCCCTGCGATAACAGTAGCAGTTTAAGAGCTATCGACCTGAAATTTGGTATTCGAGCTTCTGTCCTATAAGTGGAGGTTGAGTTGTAAGATGAAAAAGATCTGCCAAAAACTTCAATCACCTCCCGTACAAATTGCCCCTTTTTGGGGTGTATGTCTTTCTATCAACCCAATTACAATTACAGTTTAAGAGCTATCGAGCTGAAATTTGGTATTAAAGTTTCTGTCCTATAAGTAGAGGTTACGATCTAAGTTGAGCAAGATCAGTCAAAAACTACTTCCATGCCCCATACAAACTACCCCCTTTTTTGGGGGGTGTCCGTCTAACTGTCTCGGCGATTATAGTCTCAGTTTAAGAGCTATTGAGCTGAAATTTGGTATTTGAGCTTCTGTTCTATATCTGGAGGTTGACTTCTAAGATGAGCAAAATCGGTCAAAAACAATTCCCACCCTTACAAATTACTCCTTTTTTGGGGGTGTCTGTCTATCTGTCCCAGCGATTACAGTCGCAGTTTAAGAGCTATCGAGCCGAAAATTAGTATGCAACCTGCTATCCTCTAAGCGGAGGTTATTTTCTAAGATGAGCAAGATCGGTCAAAATATAATCCCACCTTCCATACAAATAACCCCTTTTTGGGGGTATGTCCCTGCGATAACAGTCGCAGTTTAAGAGCTGTCGAACAGAAATTTGGCATTCGAGCTTCTGTCCCATAAGTGGAGGTTGAGTACTAAGATAAGTAAGATCGGTCAAAAACGTATGTCACCTTCCGAACAAATATCCCCTTTTTGGGGCTATCCGACTATCTGTCTCCGTGATTATAGCCTTAGTTTAAGAAATATCGAGCTGAAATTTGGAATGCAAGATTTCTATCCTCTAAGCGGAGGTTGAATTCTAAGATAAGCAAAAACTTATGTCACCTTCCGTACAAATTGCCCCTTTTTGGAGTGTATGTCTATCTATCAATCGCAGTTTAAGAGCTATCGAGCTGAAATTGGGTACGTAAGCTTCCATCCTCTTAATGGATGTTAAGTTCTAAGACGAACAAAATCGGGCAAATACTACTCCAACCTCTCATACAAATTGCCCCTTGTTGGGGGTTTGTCCTTGCGATTACCCTCGTAGTTAAGGAGCTATCGTGCTGAAATGTGGTACGTAAGCTTCAATCCTCCAAACAGAGGTTCTGTTCTGAGATGAACAATATCGGACATATACTAATCCCATCTCCCATACACACTCTCCTTTTTGGCGGTCTGACCCTGCGATTACAGTCACAGATTAAGAGGTATCTAGTTGAAATTTGGTATGCAAGCTTCTATTTTTAAAGCAAGGGTTAAATTTTTAGATAAGCAAGATCGGTCGAAAACTTCTCCCACCTCCCATAATTTCCCTTTTTTAGGGTGTCTGTCTGTCTCTCCACTATATTATAACGTTAATTGAAGAGCTATTAAACAAAAATTTGGTATACCACCTTCTATCCTCCAAGCGGAGGTTAAGTTTTGAGATGGGCAAGCAGAGCTTAAGTGCAAATATGAGCAAGATCGGACAAAGCAACTCCCACTTTCCATATAAAATCCCTCTTTTTGGAGGTGTCTGTCTGTCTGTCCCCGTGGTTACAGCAATAGCTTAAGAGGTGTGGAGCTTTGCTATGCTAGTTTTTATTCTCCAAATGGAGGTTAAATTCTGAGATGAGCAATATGGGACAAAAACTCCTCCCACCACTTACACAATGTGCTCCCTTTTGGGGGTTTAAATATGCATATGGGATAGCTTCTCGCGTTGTTGTGAATTAACTCACTTTTTCTTTTAAGATTTACAAAAAACGCCACCACTTGTTTATCGACGAATGCAAACGTCACCGATTGACTCGACACTCTACCGCAAAGTTGCTGTCGACAACATCGAGGAGGCCGGCAATGAAAGAAAAATGTAGATGACTAGAGGAGGGAGTCGAACCAGAGATTTACCGCAAGGTAATCGCTTGTTTTAACCATCATGCCACGGCCGGTCCAGTTTTAGAAACATTATTGACAAAATGTGTATGTGAGATGCTCAAAGTAACGCCCACCTCTCCTTCAAACTACTTTTATGTGCGGTACAAAGTTCACATATGGTGAAGGGTATCTGAGCTTTGCCATAGCCGAACATAAATCTTTCTGAACAAAATTTATAGCCATTGGACTGAAATTAAACCATTAATTCAAGTATGTCAGCATGATCTACCTAAACAAGTTGAACCTCGCAAGCCTTGAAATGATGGTGCTTGCTTGCTACATCAGTAATATTATCTCCACTACGGCCTGACAGCGGTCTATAGGGTCGCGTATCATTCTATAAAGTACACTGAGACTCAAATTTGTCTCACGTATTGGCATTAAAGATCTCAAAATGCCAATAATGAACCCATATATTGTGGGCTCTCACAAAATTTTTCGCAGAACACGAATTTTCGCAATACTGCTAAACAATTTAGAGGACTTTGCAGCATATGCTACTCGCTGCATATGTATGTACAACGTATTAGTAATATTAATATTATTCGGATTTTATATTAATCATACGCACATCGGTCCAATATTGTGCATTCATGATTATAGAACAGAGTGCAAAAGCAAATCTGGTGGGGGGGGGGGAGGGGTGAGAAATAGTAAAACCGAGTGCAGATACTAGGTCAGTATAATAAACAAACTATCGCTAATGTACACATACGTTGTGCAAAGTGCCCAAATAAAATTATTCACGGAACACAAATTTTTGCAATGCAGCTAAACAATATAGAAGACATTGTTCCATTGCTAGTCTAACCGTCAACATCATTGCCAAAAATTACTTAATAATAATGAGAAGAAATTTTGATATCAGCCACGCTACAGCAGTGGAAAAACAAGCAAATTAAAAAAAGGCTCTTAATGAATCAGACTTAACACAGCAAGTGCTCATATTGTTCATATTCCTACATTAATAGAAGTTACTTCATAGAGTTATTCATCACATACATCGAAATTAATCCTTTGCAATATTTCATTGTTTCTGCTTAAATCAATGTTGTCTACTGTCATCTTGACTATTATTTATACCGAAATATTTTTCATAAATCAATCTGTTATTAAGTAATCAGTAACATCAAAATAAATAACACAATCCAATAAATTTGTAGTAAATTGAATGGAATGTCATTGAGAGTAATCCTATTGCTGTAGCATATAAATTAAATAGTAAATTGAAGGATAACATGAAAAGGATAAAAATAGAGCACACACCACGTTACGAAGAAACATGTATAAGGCAGAGATCCTAGAGCTCCTAGCAATATGCTTACCATTCGGTGCGAATTGTGAGTCAGATCAGATATTGTTATTATAACACCCAACTTAAATCCTTTGGTCGTTTTCTTTAAATAAAACTAACAAATACTCCACCTTCGTATCTGTAGCAGTAAACAATTTGCATATAAATATTTGTTATGCTCTGCTTGAGTGCCACTTTTTTTTTTTGCTATGCCAAAAAGATCTGACAAGTTTGTTTACATACATATTTGTGCATCCTTCCGGCTATTTGTTTGCCAAATATTAGGACTATGTTATTGTTGACTAACTCAATTGAGTATTAAACAAACGAACTTCCTGTTTCCCCCTAACACAGTTGCCGCCTACATATGTGAGTTTGAGACTCCCAATTGTCTGGACATTTGTTTTTCTCTATTTATATGGTGGTTTATTGTTCAAAGGCTAACAAGCAAGTTATGCATTCTTGTGCCAATAATATTATAGCCAATATTTACATGTCGGTCTTACTATTGGTAAGAGTACCAGTTTTTGTTAACACCACCATTGCTCATGGGAGTACACTTAGTTTGTTGTCCTGCATGTTACAATGATAAATACTTATATGGCACCTCATAGATGTTTATCACCTAACTACTATAGTTTGGTTACACTTTAATGGCTGTACTGTATACTAATGGTCGACTATTGATGACCTTTTGTCGTATGTGCTTCTTTGTCTTCCATTAACAATCAGTAAGTCAATCCCAAATGAAATTGATTGTAAATTATTTTTTTAACAAACAATTATATACTACAATGATGATTTATGACTCTATTGTGTTCATTACTTACAGCTACAACAAAACCAATTCAATGGTTTTTAGCATTACAAGTGTGCTCGTGTGTGTGTGGGGGGGGGGGGATTTTTCTTAATTGTCACAACTGTCAAGGACATGGGTAAGGACACCATTTGTTAGATGATTGTTATATTTGTCATTGGTGTTGGTGTTGGTTTCATTACAAAATTAGACAACATGTGTGTATGTGTACTCGCACACACATATTGTTAGTATATTTGGCGATGTATGTATGTATGTGAATAAACTAATATAAAACAAAAACATTCATGTAATTTACATACGTATGCATGTAAAAACAACAAATATTATTATATTATTGTTTGTATATACACATTATTCCTGCTAATCAACAATAAAACAATTTCGCTCCATTGTATGTCAGGATACAAATCGATACATGACATAATGACATTTCGCTGTAAAAATATGCACATAAATTTCTATCAGTGATCAAAGTTGAAATGACAGTAAAGCTGACAAATGTCCTTTGCACAATGACATTTCATGATGATGATAATATGTTGGTATTTCGTATTGTATATTTGTAAACATCGTATTCATCACGATTATGATTTGCTACAAACGAGGGCAGGTCATTCAGTACCTTAACCTTAACCTTAACCTTAACCTTAACCTTAACCTTAACCTTAACCTTAACCTTAACCTTAACCTTAACCTTAACCTTAACCTTAACCTTAACCTTAACCTTAACCTTAACCTTAACCTTAACCTTAACCTTAACCTTAACCTTAACCTTAACCTTAACCTTAACCTTAACCTTAACCTTAACCTTAACCTTAACCTTAACCTTAACCTTAACCTTAACCTTAACCTTAACCTTAACCTTAACCTTAACCTTAACCTTAACCTTAACCTTAACCTTAACCTTAACCTTAACCTTAACCTTAACCTTAACCTTAACCTTAACCTTAACCTTAACCTTAACCTTAACCTTAACCTTAACCTTAACCTTAACCTTAACCTTAACCTTAACCTTAACCTTAACCTTAACCTTAACCTTAACCTTAACCTTAACCTTAACCTTAACCTTAACCTTAACCTTAACCTTAACCTTAACCTTAACCTTAACCTTAACCTTAACCTTAACCTTAACCTTAACCTTAACCTTAACCTTAACCTTAACCTTAACCTTAACCTTAACCTTAACCTTAACCTTAACCTTAACCTTAACCTTAACCTTAACCTTAACCTTAACCTTAACCTTAACCTTAACCTTAACCTTAACCTTAACCTTAACCTTAACCTTAACCTTAACCTTAACCTTAACCTTAACCTTAACCTTAACCTTAACCTTAACCTTAACCTTAACCTTAACCTTAACCTTAACCTTAACCTTAACCTTAACCTTAACCTTAACCTTAACCTTAACCTTAACCTTAACCTTAACCTTAACCTTAACCTTAACCTTAACCTTAACCTTAACCTTAACCTTAACCTTAACCTTAACCTTAACCTTAACCTTAACCTTAACCTTAACCTTAACCTTAACCTTAACCTTAACCTTAACCTTAACCTTAACCTTAACCTTAACCTTAACCTTAACCTTAACCTTAACCTTAACCTTAACCTTAACCTTAACCTTAACCTTAACCTTAACCTTAACCTTAACCTTAACCTTAACCTTAACCTTAACCTTAACCTTAACCTTAACCTTAACCTTAACCTTAACCTTAACCTTAACCTTAACCTTAACCTTAACCTTAACCTTAACCTTAACCTTAACCTTAACCTTAACCTTAACCTTAACCTTAACCTTAACCTTAACCTTAACCTTAACCTTAACCTGAAGGTTATCAAACTAGTTTATGCGAAAAAGTACTTCTTTGCTGCACAAAGTATTTTTGTTTGTGTACCAGAGTAATTTTTTTGTACCAAAAGTACTTTTAATGTACTTTTCGCCACAACGTACTTTTTTGTACCAAATTACTTTATGCGAAAATGTACTTTTTTATGACAAAAACTAAAAAGTACTTTTGTACAAAAAAAAAGTACTTTGTGCCAAAAAGTACATTAAAAGTACTTTTGGAACAAAAAAAGTACTCTGGTACAAAAAAAATTACTTTGTGCAGCAAAGTGTTTTTGGGCCAATAAAAGTAATTTTTCGCATAAAAAAGTACTTTGTGCCCAAAAATACATTACAAGTACTTTTTGGTACAAAAGAGTACTCTGCGATAAAATAAAGTACTTTGAGCCGAAAAGTACATTAAAAGTACTTTTGATACAAAAAAGTACTCTGGTACAAAAAATTACTTTGTGCAACAGAAAAGTTTCTTTGGGCCAATGAAAGTACTTTTTGGCAAATAAAGTACGTTTGGTACATAACTTTAGTACTTAGCTCGCGAGCCAATAGCCACAAAATTTCAAATGGGCTCTCGAGGCTCCTGGCTCGCGAGTCGAGAGCCGAAAAGAGCGAGCTTATACGTACTCTGGTTCTAAGGTGAGCAAAATCGGTACAAAACTACCCCCACCTCCCATACAAACTTCCCATTTTTGGGGTTTACGTCTGTATGTTCCTGCGATTACAGCCTTAGTTTCAGAGATATCGAGCCGAAATTCGGTATAGAAGCTATATCCTCTAACAGGAGGTTAAGTTTTAAGATGAGCAAGAACGGTCAAAGATCCCAAGATTCCATACAAAACTCACCCGTTTTGGAGGTTACAATAAGTATGAAAGTTTCAGTTGCGTTAACCGTCTTACTGATACTCTCACATTCAGGAAAAAGAAAAATTTCCAGACGGACAAACCCGACTTACATATACCCTCACCCTCAGTAAAACATAAAATTTTCTAGTATATTGATTTTATTACTAGATTACTAAAGTCTGTGTAGTGGTACATTTGTATGAAGGTATCAGAAGAGGCGTGGCTAGAGTTAAAAATTTTTTCTCAAAATGTTATCCTGATTTAGCTTTACTAAATATACACGTTGGGTGTATTGATATTTCAACATCATCTCTAAAGTGGGCGGAATGGTGCATTTGTATGGAAGGTACCAGAAAGGGCGTGGCTAGACTTCCAGTTGTTTTCTTCAAAACATTCCTAACAAACCTAACCTAACCTAGCCTAGCCTAACCTAACCTAACCTAACCTAACCTAACCTAACCTAACCTAACCTAACCTAACCTAACCTAACCTAACCTAACCTAACCTAACCTAACCTAACCTAACCTAACCTAACCTAACCTAACATAACATAACCTAACCTAACCTAACCTAACCTAACCTAACCTAACCTAACCTAACCTAACCTAACCTAACCTAACCTAACCTAACCTAACCTAACCTAACCTAACCTAACCTAACCTAACCTAACCTAACCTAACCTAACCTAACCTAACCTAACCTAACCTAACCTAACCTAACCTAACCTAACCTAACCTAACCTAACCTAACCTAACCTAACCTAACCTAACCTAACCTAACCTAACCTAACCTAACCTAACCTAACCTAACCTAACCTAACCTAACCTAACCTAACCTAACCTAACCTAACCTAACCTAACCTAACCTAACCTAACCTAACCTAACCTAACCTAACCTAACCTAACCTAACCTAACCTAACCTAACCTAACCTAACCTAACCTAACCTAACCTAACCTAACCTAACCTAACCTAACCTAACCTAACCTAACCTAACCTAACCTAACCTAACCTAACCTAACCTAACCTAACCTAACCTAACCTAACCTAACCTAACCTAACCTAACCTAACCTAACCTAACCTAACCTAACCTAACCTAACCTAACCTAACCTAACCTAACCTAACCTAACCTAACCTAACCTAACCTAACCTAACCTAACCTAACCTAACCTAACCTAACCTAACCTAACCTAACCTAACCTAACCTAACCTAACCTAACCTAACCTAACCTAACCTAACCTAACCTAACCTAACCTAACCTAACCTAACCTAACCTAACCTAATATAATATAATTCCTTATTAAATTCATTTTATATTAACGAAAACATGTATTTGGAAATCAAAAGTAAAAATTTACCGCTGCTGTACTTTAATACTATACTTACAAGTATTATGTTGACGACCCAAGTCTATGAATATTAAAAAAGGAGACGATTTCATTACGATACCATTGCTTTGACACAAGTATCATCAATATCACTGAAATTCGAACATGTACGTACGTACGTTTGACTCTCAAGTGCAAACGAGCATATAACCTTTATTTCATATTCATAATTGTTCCATACATGGGAATTGTGTGACATTTATACAAATGTAAATTTATCATGGATATATTTGATTTCACTGCACATACATGTATGGAAAATAATGTATGCTATGTATTAATTACAAATTATTTTTGCCAGAGCATAATAACGTTAATGGAAAATTTCTGGGGAAATTTGTAATTTACATTATAATGAAACTTTGCCGAAGAGAAATATTGACTTTTAAATATTATCATTTGATGTCACTCACGACTCATGCCAAAGAAATATGGGGAAATTGTTTGATTAAGGCGGAAAATATAACAGCAATAGCTTAGATATTATTGAAAAAGCCTAAAACGTGACAAACTCCCCTATACGATACTTACTAACTTTAAATCGATATTAAATTACTATGGCATGTAACTTGACAAAACGAATGATGCAGAACTTCTCCTATTTCGGGCTACTTTCACGTGCAGTTCTCAGAATTAAGTCCCAAATCAATAAGCTGAAAAATGTTGTACTGTGTCATTTTTAGGCACAAAATAAATCACAATACATAGTATGTTCTTACATAAGTTGCCTAATGTCTATCTTAAAATAACATAAAGATATGAACTTTCTATAGGCACAAATTCCCTGTTACATTGTAATTTTGTGGTTTCCTATGGAAATACTTTTGTGCAAGCATTTATTTTGTGTATCATTCATGTTTTTAACACTAATGCCTCTACCATAATAACTGACGTTTTCTGTTTTATTCATGAACATAGGCCACAGTTACCAGTTAATGTCCCTCTACACATACATTCTAATGAACATTTGAGTTTGATAGTTTTGTAGTCCATGCCAAATTACTTACTCCCCTAATACCTGTGGTCTCTAATTCTATGTCATCACACAAATTTGTTAGCAATTTGATAAAGCGTTCAATTGAATTGAAAATGAATTGATGACCGCAACGAATTGCCACAGTTTTTGGTTACCCCCCCACAAAATATCCTCCGACAGATACCATTGAAATAAATAAACATCAATTCACACTCTCTGTCGCAGGACTATTTATTTATACCGTCTGGCGATGCAAAGCGAAAACGCTTTTTACGCATTCATGAACGTGTATACTAAACATTATTCAGCATCAGACAGAATATGAATGGTATTTGCTTTCATGTAAATTTAACATGATTAGATTGAATAACAGGAGTCACCAGAGTGGATTACGGTAGGTTGTCACTATCTAACCTCGAGCTTTGAAATTATCAGTCAGTGGCTCTATAATTTGTGGGTGTTAAGGTTGTTACATTTGAATTGATTTATTTAATGGCCTTTAATGTACACTAAGTAGTCGATGTAGTAGTAAATGTATAATTGCAAACGCGCACAAGGACCTTAATTAAGATTTTTAAAATTTGTTACATACGTATGCACAACGTATGAGTAATATTCATTATATGCGGTTTTTATTAATAATACGCACATAGTACCAATATTGTGCTAGGCCTGTATAAAAAAACACCCAAAAGATTTGCCGTTCTCAGGCCAAACATCTCTTTACGACCTTTCATATTGTTTGCTTACCTTGATGTTTGTTCGCTTAGCTTTTCAGCTATAACTAAAGAACCGTGGATGATTTATCATTTCATTCTTCAGCAGAATTGTAGAGAACGCCACACTCTTTGGGGACCTAGTACCTTCACCCTGACTGTGAATTTCCCACAATCCCAGATTGACTGCTGCACCGTGTTATTAAACCATATAACCACAATATTGGAACGTTGTGCGTATGATTAATACAAATTCCTTATAAAATTAGTATTACTCATACGTAGTACAAACCTATGTAGCGTATACCTTATGCAAACTCGCTCTTTAAGTATAGTACAATACTTGGGTCAGGGTCGTCATACAATATCATGGAGTTATTGGAAAAAATTTATTAAAAAAAAGGCTATAATTGAAAATTTTTTAAAGATTACATGCAAAATTCTTAATGGCCTTTCAGTTATAGCTGCAAAACTAAGCAAGATAAGCAAAAATAATTAAGGGTCATTAAAAAAACATTGGTCTGAGGCATTTTTCAAAGAACCATTCTTCATATACAAAATAACCCAAATTTGTAGGAATGAAAACACCCAAATTTGTTGCCACCTTAAAATAGTGCCGGGCCCATGAGCCCCGCCACCATATACATAGGCAATACTAAAGCCTCGCTCCCCTAATAAACCTTTAAATGGTAACGGGGCCATGGATACCGCCAAAAAAAAGTCTTTAAATGCCAATCCTGATGCCACGATCCTCCAAATACGACTTTGAATGGGGCCGGGGTCCTTTTTTTCAAAATTGTTGTGAAAATTTTCGTGCCTAAATTTTGGGTAATTTTTAATTTTTTTTGGGGGCATTGTGCATTTATAATACCCTTTTTTCGGAGGAATGTTTCGATGGGGTATATTTTACAAATTATTTGGTGAATATTTCAAAATTGTTGGGGAAATTGTTGTGCCTGAGTTTTGGGTAATTTAATTTTGAAAATTTTTTTTTTTTTTTTAAATATTTTAAAAAACAAATTTTTGTTGGGTTTATTTATTTATTGATCCTCCAAATTAGAAGATTTGTATACTGCTCACATCTTAACTTTTTGACATAGGGAAAAAACTCATGCACCAAAAAATAGTTGAGGTGAGGTGGAGAAAATGACTACACATCTTGGTCAAAGCATGTTAGAAAGAGGTGAAATCCATAAAAAGCCCGCAACTGCTCAGAGTCGCCTCTAGAGGGGTAAAATGTATGAACGACCCCCACTACTTTTTCCATCTTTTCACAAAAACACGTATCTTCACCCCCAAAACTTCCCTCATACAAAAACCAAATTATTATAAAATTTGCTCCACTGCTCTAACTACCCCAAAGGTGTCCCTAGAGATGTCAAACATATGATCGACTCCCACTAACTTTTTACTCCTAACATTTTCCGCAAAAATACATACATCCCACCTTTATCCTACCCCTAAAGGGTTTCTTATACCAAAATCTAAGTTTTATAATATTTTCTCCTCCTGCTCTAACTGTCCCAAAGGTGACCCCAGAAGTGTCAAATGTATGACCGACCCCCTAATATTTTTGCAACTCCAAAAGTTTCTCAGTACAAAGGTGCTTCCAAAGGAGTTAAATGTAAGACAAATCTCCACTAATTGTTCCCTCCTAAAATGTTTTCCAAACATATCTACCCAAATCTTTAACTCCTAAAGGTGCTCCCATACAAAAATTTTCTCCCTACCATATAACTACCGCAAAGGTGTTTCTAAAGGGGTCAAATGTATGACCGACCAAAATGTCATATATTTTACACATCCAGCAGGCACCATGGAGCGATGAGAGCTGATTTCATAAAAAAAAATACAAAAAAATACAAATGTGTACGAGTAGCACCATAAGGTTTGAAGATAGAGTGTAGATATGTATATTTGCCACCCCAACACTTTCTCAGAACATAAGAGAATTCAAATGGATGACCGAACTTCAATATTTTTGCAACCCCAACAGTGTCTCAGAACAAATCTACCCTCTATCTTATACCCTTAAGGTGGTCCCCACACAATTTGTATACCCTGACCCTAAGGGTAGGAGAGTATAAATCATTTGATAAGACCTAAAAGTGTAACACATATAAGGAGTTACTTTAGACCTTAGGTTTTTTGAAAAAAAAAATTCGATTCATGACTTTTTTAGTCGTTTTGAACTATATCCGTCTCTCTGTCCGTCTGTCGGTCCGTCTGTCCGGGTGGTACGCACGATAACTTTTGAAAGACCTTACCAATTGCTTTGAAACTGCGCATAGGTTAATGTTTTCGCACAACTTCTTGCTGAATTTCATATGGGCTACATGACCACGCCCCTTGTCTTACCTCACATATAAATATATACCATTTCACCAAACGCGATCGTGTCCAAATTCTGCTTTTCAAAAGCTACAGGTGGATAAAGTTGTAAAGAAAAAACTGTCCCACGCCTCTTCGCGGACCTCCTATACAAATGTACCAAATTCCCATTTTTATATAGCTATAACTGGATAAAGTTTTGGGGAAAAAATTGTAAATGTAGCCACGCCCTTTCTGATACCTCTCACACAAATTTACCATTACGTCCACTTTAAAAATCAAGCAATAATATCAATACACTCAACATGATGATGTCCAAATTCTGTATTTTGTAAACTATAACTAGCTTAAGTTTTAGACAAGACATTTGAAGTTTAGCCACGCCTCTTCTGGTTTCCCCATAAAAGTGTACAATTTCCACCCACTTTAAAAATCTAGTAATAATATCAATACATCCAACGTGAACGTGCCCAAATTCTGTAATTATTAAACCTATAACCGGATAAACTTTCAAACAAAATATTTTAAATCTAGCCATGCCCCTTCTGGTTTCCCCACACAAATGTACCATGCCGCCCACTTTAAAAATTGAGTAAAAATATCAAATCTACCAAAGCAATCCAGCCCAAATCCAGTATAAAGTAAAACTGTAACTGGATAAAGTTTAAGAGAAGTATAGCTACGCCCCTTCAGGTACCTCCAATATACATCTACCATTTCGCCCACTTTAGAAGTCGAGAAATAATGTCAATACACCCAACGCGATCGTGCCCAAATTCTGTATTTAGTAGTCTAGCCACGCCCCTTCATGTTCCTCCCATACAAATGTACATGACCACAAACTAAGTTTACTTTTGCGGTTTTGGTGAAAACATTAGATGTCTAACCACGCCCTTTCTGCCTTTCTGCGACTTTCGAAATTGAGTAATATTACCAATGCAAACATGGCGATCATGCCACAATTCTGTAGTTAGTAAAACTATAACATGATAATGTTTTGGACGCAACACTGGAAGTCTAGGCACGCCCCTTCTGGTACATCCCATACAAATTTACCATCACGCCATCTTTAGAAATCGAGTTAAAATACAAATACTCCCTCACTATCGTTCCCAAATTATGCATATTTTAAAGCTATAAACTTTTGGAGAAAAAACTGGAAGTCTAGCCACGCCCTTTCTGCTACCTTCCATACAAATGTACCATTCCGCCCACTTTATAAATCCAGTAATAATATCAATACAACCAAGGCGATCATGCCAAAATTTTGTATTAATTAAAGCCATAACATGATAATGTTTTGGACGAAATACTGGAAGTCTAGCCACGCCCCTTCTGGTACCTCCCATACAAATTTACTATTCCGCCCAAGATTTCAATTTTTCATGATCCCAAATTAAGTTTCCTTTTCCGGTTTTGGAGAAAAAATTGGACATCTAGCCACGCCCCTTCCGCCCACTTGAAAAATCGTGTGATAATATCAATACAACCAACGTGAGGATACATGTGTGAGGGTGTATTGTTATATCGTGGCGTATCATTACTTAAAAACAACTTAATTTCCCTTTACACCCCATGAATGAGGTATGGGATAGCTTCTCGCATTGTTGTGAATTAACACGGTTTCTATTTTTAGATTAACAACTAACGGCATCTACTTGTTTACCGACGAATGCGAACGTCACTGTTTGAGAAGCTCTTACAGGACATGCTGATTGACTCGACACTTATACTGCAAAGTTGCTGTCAACAACATTCGAGGGGAGACGACAATGAAAGAAAATTTTTCTTTTAAGATGACTGGAGCCATGAATTGAACCTGTGATCTCCCGCATGGTAGTCGCGTGTTCTAACCGCTATACCATGGGTGGTCCCAGCTTGGCGTATCATTATCATAAGTAATATTCCACGTAAATCATACGCCACGGAGTACAACAGTTTTCTGCACCAAAATAAATCCAGTTCAAAAAGTGAAACTGTTTCTTATGTAGGGAAACGTAATGTAAACAGATTAAAGGAATTGTAATTCTTAATTTTTTTAAAATTTGTTTCACCTAATTCGGACTAGTGGTTCTCAAGTTATATCAAACAAAAGAGCCTACAATGTGACAAATTCCCCTATACGATACCTGCTAGCTTCTAACCGATATTAAATTATTATGGCATATAACTCGACAAAGCGAATGATGCAGAACTTTTTCTTTTTGGCGCTACTTTCACGTGCAGTTCTTAGAATTGAATCCCAAATCAATGAGCCGTGTTTTTCTAATCATTAGTGGGTACATCACATGAAAATACTTTACACACTAACATAAGGCCACGTCAAAGGAGGGTGACATTGTTCAACCACAAACCGAAGGTATTCTTTCTCTGTGAAAACGAACTGATTAACCCTTTCCAGCATTTTCACTATTATCTGAAGATGTGACAAGGTAGTAAGATATTTGGGTAGAATGAGGTCATTCCTGAAACAAACTACTAGTTTAAGGAAGTAAGGAAAACTTATTATTTGGAATGAAAACACATATTGAAGAAAATATTAATTAAATATATAGAACCACAATGAGAAATATTTGAAAAAATCACCTAATTTCCAAATTGCCCTCATACCCAAAGCTTCAATGATGAATGATTACTGAGAACGGTTTCGATACAACACTGTTAACCCTTTAAACAGTATCCGTTTTAAATTTCCGTTTGTTAGCTACCATTATGTCTAACATCTATCTGAAGTTATATCTTATTTACGCGTTTTCTTTCTTCTACATACAAAATTTTCCGGTTGTTTACCAGTATTACCTAAAGTACCTTAAACTATTTTGCATCACAGTATACACTTACTTGCAGTTCATGAACACAAGTACCAAAGTTATGCTCAAAGGCTTATATGTTTCACTCACTGATGCCATCATGGTATTACTGCAAATGAAAGCAAAAATTTTAAATAAGCGCGTTGGGTCTTATACCCTTTGTGAAGAACTTTTAACGCCCATTAACCTCATTAAAAGATAAGCTTCTATTAATTTTATCTCTATCTCTCTTTCTTTCTCTCTCTTCTTGCATTTGTACTTTCAGTTACATTTTCTCTTTGGCTCTGGCGGATTTACTTGTAATCGTTACAACGGTGCCTCTCACATCCACCGTATACACAGTGGACTCATGGCCATGGGGTAGTTTCCTTTGTACATTATCGGAATTCTTCAAAGATGTCTCTATTGGTGTGTCGGTGTTTACACTGACCGCATTATCCGGAGATCGCTATTTTGCCATAGTGGATCCATTAAGAAAATTCCATGCCCATGGTAAGTAGTTCATGTGATTAATTATGCTAAAATGCTAATGCTAACAAACTCAAATCATAACGATGCATACAATATTTGCATACAAATCGAATAAATGTTACGTACAATGTCGTACATTACAGGTGGAGGAAAACGTGCCACTCGTATGACGATAGCTATCGCTGTATCAATATGGCTATTGGCCATAATGTGCGGTCTGCCTGCTCTAATTGGAACATACATTAAGGTGAGTGGCAACTTGACTTGTTCCATCAATCCGGAACGGGGTCGGGTTTGGGTCGGGTCGGGTCTGATCTGCCTATCAGCCGGATTGTAAAGTTAAGTACTACACCGACGACTCACTTAATTCATTTGGCTTTTGTTGCGTTTTGGTGTCATTGCAGAAAGTTAAGGTGAACAGCAACAAATCGTTTTCACTGTGCTATCCATTTCCTGAGGTCTGGGGCTGGGAATATGCCAAAACCATGGTGCTGTTGCGGTTTCTCGTCTACTATGCCATACCGTTGGTTATAATTGGAGTGTTTTATGTTTTGATAGCACGACACTTGATGTTCTCGGCAAATGTGCCCGGTGAAATGCAAGGAGCTGTGCGACAGGTAAATAATGTTGGCGTCACCGCGCTCGGTTGTATGTGTGTTTGTTATAGGTATTTTACTCTGTGTCTTTGGCATTAGAGATGGCAGAGTGCACGTTGACGATATGGTGACACAGGGACCACATGAAATCATTAATCATTTAAGTAATATAAACATTCAGTCGCTAAGGATATTTCATTTGTACTAAGTCCTTGTTGAAATTGTACGTCAACGGCAGCCATTTATTTTAGTTGGTATTATTTTTTAATTTAAACTCAGGACTGGACGGGGTGGTGTGAGTGTGAGTTTGCTATGAAATGTACATATAACGAGGGTGGTTAGACAATTGCATGATGTAGTCTGCTTGCAACTGTGGTTTGTGCTATATCACACTACTTCGCAATTTATCAATTTTTGTTACATTTCAAGAATAAGTTTAGATGAAATCGGTCACGTATGCGCGAAAATCGCCTCCCTTTTCTACCCCCCACCATATGGTTAGAAGGGATTATATCATTTGATACAACCCAATAGTAAAACTCATAGGAGACACTATGGACCCTAGATTTTTTTGAACCAAGTTCGATTCATGACTTTTTTTTGTAACAGTACAAACTTGTGTAACTGGATAAACTTTATTAAAAATATTGGAAGTCTAGCCACGCCCCTTCTGGTACCTTCCTTACATGTGATCCTTTCCTCCCACTTAAGAAATTGAGTAATAATATCAATGGAATCAACTCGATCACGTCCTAATTGTATATTTTGTAAAGCTGTAACTAAAAATTTGGATTTGGAGAAGAAATTGGAATACGCCACGCCCCTTCTGGTAATCCAGAAGGAGCCCTCTTTAGAAATCGACAAATAATATCAACGTGATCGATAAAACTATGACTGGATAAACTTTTGGAGTAACAATTAGAAGTGTAGCCACGCCCCTTCTGGTACTTCCCATACAAATGTACCATTCCGCCCACTTTAGAAATCGAGCAATAATAAAAAAAACCCCTAAAATAATCATGCCCAATTTCTGTACTCAGTAAAGCTATAACTAGATAAGGGTTTGGCGGAAAAATTTTATGTCTTGCCACGCCCCTTCTGGTACTTCCCATACAAATGTACCATTCCTTCCAATTTAAGAATTATATAATAATATCAAATCACCCAAGGCAATCGTGACCAAATTCTGTATTTGCTAAACTTGTAACCGTATAGAAGAAATTAGATCTCTAGCCACGCCCCATCTGGTATCCCCCATACAAACATCCGCCCACTTTAGAAATCGAGTATTAATATGAAAAGACCCAACGTGATCGTGCCCAAATTCGGTATTTTTAAATCTGCAACAGGATAAAATTTTGGATAAGAAATTGAAAGTCTAGCCACGCCCCATCTGGTACCTCCGATACAAATTTACAACTACGCCCACTTAAGACATCGAGTAACAATATCAATACAGCCAACGTGTCCAAATTCTGTATTTTGTAAATCTGCAACAGGATACAATTTTGCATAAGAAATTGGAAGTCTAGCCACGCCCCTTCTGGTACCTCCGATACAAATGTACAACTACTCCCACTTAAGAAATCGAGTAATAATATCAATACACTGCCCAACGGTATTGGATCTTTAGCCACGCCCCTTCTGGTACCTCCCATACTAATGTAACACTCCGCACACTTAAGAAATCCTGTTATCAATACAACAAACATGATCGTGCTCATATTCAGAACTTTGTAATGATGTAATTGGATAAAGTTTTCGAGAAAGAAAATTGAAATATTGGCACGCCCCTTCTGGTACCTCCCATACAAATGTACCATTTCGGCCAATTTAAGAATCGAGTAATAATATCAAATCGTTCCCAAATTCTGTATTTTGTAAATCTGCAACCGGATAAACTTTTGGAGAAGAAATTGGAAGTCTAGCCACGCTCATTTTGGTACCTCTCATACAAATGTACCATTCCGCCCACTTTAGAAATTAACTAATAATATCAATAGACCCAAAGCGATCGTGTCCAAATTCAGATTTTTATAAAGCTATAACTGGATACAGTTTTTAAAATGTAGCCACACCGCTTCTGGTATCATACAAATGTACCTTTTCGCCCACTTTGGAAATCGAGTAATAATATCAATACAACCAATGTGATCGTGTCCGAATTCTGATTTAAAAGCTATAACTGGATACAGTTTTGGAAATGTAGCCACACCCCTTTTGGTACCATACAAATGAACATTTCCGCCCACTTTGAGAATCGATTAATAATATCAATACACCCAATGCGATCGTACCAAATTCTGTATTTAGTAAAGCTAAAGCAAGATAAAGTTTTGGAGAAAAAATTTTAAGTCTAGACACGCCCTTTCTGGTACCTCCCACACAAATCTACCATACCGCCCACTTTATAAATCGAGTAATAATATCATTACACCCAAAGCGATGGTTTTTACTGAGGGGTAGGATATGTGTAAGTCGGTAGCCCAAATAAAACTTTCTTACTTGTTTATATATATACAAGTTGTATGCCTTTTTACCCCTCTCTTACGTCTCGGAATGGCTGTAATTGATATAATGTAATGATGTAATATAAATTGTGAAAATTTAATTACAGTCGGTCCACTAAAATTACCCATATAATATTTTATTCAAAAGGGGTGTGGCAGCGCCCATTTTCCAGCAAGACGTAATCCTCCTTGCTCCAGTAACATATATATAGCCAATCTCATCTTTGTACCCCTAACGAATCGTGAGATATGGACGATTAAAATTTCAATTTGAGTGGGCGGTGACACGCCTCCTTTTCTTATTATATTTTCATATAAACTATAATTGAGGCCCTATGGACAGTAGGCCACTGTGAAAAATTTATTTGGTCTATATAATGCATTTTTTAAAAAGGGGCGTGGCACTGCCCCCTTTCCGTAGACAAAGTATTTTCTCTTATACGTCCGATATACGTACCAAATCTCGACTTTGTACCTATATTGGTTTAAAAGATACAGCCATTTCCAACTTCAAGCTATAGGGGGCGGTGCCACGCCCTTTCCTCCCTTGCAGTCCGAATTTCCTAAAATTCCTTCTTAATGTGCGCCTGAGTCATAAAATGAATGTACATTTCAAATTTCATTGTCGTTGCCTTAGCCGTTTGGGCTGGGGAATGATCAGTCAGTCACACAAGCTTTTTCGATAACTTAACTTAAAAAACTTTTCAGCTCATTGATTTGGGACTCAATTCTGAGAACTGCACGTGAAAATAGCCCCAAAAAGATGTAGTTCTGCATCATTCATTTTATCAAGTTACATGCCCTAATAATTTAATATCGATTCGCAGTTAGTAAGTATCGTATAGGGGAATTTGTCACGTTTTAGGCTCTTTTGTTTGACATAACTCGAAAACCACTAGTCCGATTTAGCCGAAACAAAATTTAAAAAATAAAATTGAGAATTACAATTCCTTAAATCTGTTCATATAACGTTTCCCTACATAAGCAACAGTTTCACTTTTCCATTCATCAAATGATTTTGAATTGGGTTTATTTTGTAGCAGTTACAATAGAACTGTTGTGCTCCATGGCGTATGATTTACGTTGAATATTACTTATAATAATCATACGCCACCATATAACAAGTGCCTAAAACGTGACAAATTCCCCTATACGATACTTAATAACTTCAAATCGATATAAAATTATTATGGCATGTAACTTGACAAAACGAATGATGCAGAACTTCTTCTTTTCGGGGCTACTTTCACGTGCAGTTCTCAGAATTGAGTCCCAAAACCATGTGTTGTACTGTATAATATAATGCAAACACTTTTCTGTGTTTTTTCTTCAATTTTTATAATTTGTCTCTTTTTTTAAAATTTTATAAATTTGTTACCTTTACTTCTATAATCGAAAAATTTTAAATTTTGTTCCCTAACCGTTTCAAATCTTTCTCTATTGACTCTCCTAACTCTTAAAGAAAGTACTCTCATATGTACTCTTATATCCTCTTTACACTTTTATCACACCTTATCATACCACCTCCCCGACGTAAAACTCTTTTATATAATTAAATTTTCAAACGTTTTAACAATTTATCTCTGTATCAGTTACAAACACTTGTTATCTATCTCTCTGTGTGTGTGTATGTGTGTGAGTGTAATAATTGTAATATTTGTTTCACGTTCCATTGTGGTTATCATCGTTTTATTTAGGTACGTGCCCGACGTAAAGTGGCCCTGACAGTTCTGGCATTTGTGGTTATATTTGGCATTTGCTTCCTGCCAATTCATGTATTCATGCTGTGGTTCTATTATTGGTAAGTATAGAATGTGGCGCGGCATTGCAACAGCATACTGCGTATCACACTTTCTAGTTTCATGCAGCTAATGTTTTAAGATATTATTGCAAGATATACAAATAGTATACGAGTAGTAATGCAAAAGTCAAAGGTCATATGGATGATTATTTTAAATATATATAGTGTCTGTTTGAACGCATTTGGTGTTTGTGTGCTCAAATGTATTAGTGTGCCTTCAAGGCTTTTATGTGTTAACTTAGGATACTAAGCATTCTTTGTGGTATATTTTACATGAACACTTTTAAAATTAATATAGGAATTCCTGGAATTGCTTTGTAATTTTGTCTTTAGACCGACATTCAATGTTATGTAATAATATTTTCGACATGTTAGTGCATAGCTTAACAATACACCAATACATAACAGATACCTCTTAAACTTAGACCAACATTCTAATGTTAATGTATTGCAAAGCAATGTAGGGAGTGACCTCTTTTACAAAGACGGCATTGTAGGGCATTCACCAAATGTTAGAAATTATTGGGATAATGATATCAGGACATGATGGGCATTTTCGTATAAAGTAGTAGTACCATAGTTAAAGGCATGTTTAGGGAACAAAACTTCAACAATAGTGAATGTGATCAAATTGTAAAGGGTAGCTTTTGTTACTTTCTATCATAAGCAATTTGTTTCGAACGTCCAAGAAAAAAAAGGTGAATTGACTCGTGTCCAAATTTCTGGTCATATATGCATAGCCAGTCTCATCTGTAAGAAGTAGAATGACGATCCCTATCAATGTAATGTACTGTACATATGTAGCGAGTTTGCTTATGCTACTCGTTGCATATGCATTTGTGGGTGTATGCATATACAACGTATGAGTAATATTAATTTTATATGGATTTTATATTAATCATACGCACATCGTTCCAATGATGTTGTTTTATGCTTTAAATGAAAATTTCATTCGATAAAATTAGTCTAACAAAAATAGTGAGCAATAATCAAAGGTTCTGGAGTTATAGCTGAAAAACCAAGCGAAAACATCAAGATAAAAAAAATATGAAAGGTCATAAATAAAATTTTGCCCTGAGAACGTTAAACCCTTTGGTAAGGTTTTGGTAGGTATGTGAATAGATTTTACAGTATTTTCATACCGCTAGGTGGCGCTGGGGTGGTGACTTTGTAACAAAAGATTAAATGAATAGACCAATTTAACTTAAATTCATAATATATGATTGTTTGATCATGATATACAGATGTTAGCTATAAATGGACCCGATAGGTGGCGCTGGAGTGGGCTTATTGCGAAAATTCATATTAATGCTCTGATTTTACTCAAACTCAAATGTGTGTAAGTATTTTTGGACGTGAGAAAAATTTATATGTATGGTTCGATCCAGTATGTGGTGTTTAGGTTATGGTATGCTTAATTTGTATACCTTCACCCTTAGGGATGATGGAATATATCTTTTGATACGGAAAAAAGTGTAACAGATAAGAGGAGACGTATTAGACCTCAAGTATCTTAAGATGAAATATGTTTTAGAACTTTTGAAGACGATTGAGACATGACCACCTGACTGGCTGGCTCCCCGCTCCCGGGGATCCTTTCAGAAGAGCCTTTGGGAAGTATCGACCCCACGTACCCAAGAGAACCCCTCAGTGGAGCACATTCTGACTCTGCAGCACTAAGGTAGAAAAGGTGTATGCCTTTCTGACCGAGGAGTCTAAAGACGGTACTAAGGACGCCCAGAGTACCCAGCGTAGTTTACGAATGGTTAATAAATAACTTCGATAGTGCCACGTAGTGGCTGTGGTCAATACTTATAAGACGATCAGGGTACCTAGTGTAGTTTACTACCTACACTTCCTGGTCGAATGGATAAGGAATCACTTCGGTGGTGCCACCTAGTAGCTGTGGTTAATACCAAAAGATACGCTGCCAAATTGGTGCTAGTTGACCCTATAGACACCATACGAGACTCGCAATTCTCATAGTGCATCAATGTGTCATTTGGTTGAATGTGGCGTTGCATTCTCAACGCATAAGGTGATGGTTAGCACGGCACCAACAAAACAAGGGTGTAACAGCAGTCACAGGAACTCTTTTACATGGTCACGAGGCTTTGTCCCTAACACAGTACAACATTTTTCAGCTCATTGATTTGGGACTCAATACTGAGAACTGCACATGAAAGTAGCCCCAAAAAGAAGCAATTCTGTATCATTCGTTTTGTCAAGTTACATGCCATAATAATTTAATATCGATTTGAAGTTAGTTAGTAACGTATAGGGAAATTTGTCACGTTTTAGGCTCTTTTGTTTGACAAGTCGACAGTAATTAATTCAGTTTACAATCGAGGACAGCCGGATAGGATGCTGCGGCACGTAGCAGAAGGTGGTGAAGAATGTTGGCAGATAGCGTTGTAGACACATTATTTGGCCTGAGAAAGGGAGTAAGTTACTGTCATATGACTAAAATATGGCGATTTTTCGCTTATAAACAGAAAATAAGTTGCCAATATAAACAGGGGGAGGAGGGAGGGGGGGGCAAATCGGGCAGGGTACAAGCCTGTAGTTGTCAGTCACCCAACATCAGTAGCATGTACAATTTGAATATCTCATTGCATAATATGAATTCGTCTTGGGCCTTAACAGCGGCATTGTAGTATGTCCTAGTGGAGCAGAGTCCACCAGGTCGACAAGACGATATTAGATGTAAAATGTGTGTGACATCCGTCCAGCCGACTGGATGGCTGGTAAGCAGAATAATTGGAGTAAACATTACCAATCATTATTGAACTTTACCAGTTTTAATATTTTCCAAAATGAAGTAGTGGGCTTATAAACGGACAGAAGCCAGCCCCAACCCTTCTGGTATTTCCCATACAAAATTACCTACTTTTGAATAATTAATTTGTCTTCCGAACAATTGGAGGATATTTAAAATTGGTCAGTTCAATTAATTTGTAATAGCAAAACATATTATCCGAAAACCGAAACCTTTGCCACGCCCTTTCAACCCACACAAATGGTCGAATTGAAACTCATAGTATTACATACGTATCTTTTTTGTAAGTACACAGAATTCAGACATATACTGCTTACGCTAGATAAACACTTGTGAAAGTTAGACTGTCGATTGAATATGGACTATATTGGCCGAAGGGGTACCACCCATAAGGGGTACCACATATAAAATAGAGCTATTTTTGGAAAATTTATATTTCTTCCATAACTTCCAAACTAACAACTGGAGGCTATTTAAATAAGTCTATTTCAATAACCTTGTAATAACAGACAAACCCCCAGAAAACTGAAGCCTTTCCTACTCCAGTTCTGGCACCATGCATTCAAATGACCGTATTCACCCTCATAGTTTTACGTACATACCCTTTTTTTGCAAGTACATTGAATGCAGTAATATTTGCATAAGCAGTACGCTTATGAAAATCTGACCGTGGAATGAATAGGGCTATGTATATCGGCCGAGCCCTTGTGGTACCTCTCATACAACATGACCTATTTGTGGACAATTTATATTTTTCCCATAACTTCCAAACGGACCACTGAAGGGAATTTGAATTTATTTAGTTCAATAATATTGTAATAGTAGACAAATTCCCAGAAAGCTGAAGTATTAACCACACTTCTTCCAGTATCTGCAATACAAATGACCGAATTCACCCTTATAGTATTACATATATACCAATACGTATACAAACCTTTTTATACACTCACTCTATGGGTTGGAGTGTTAACATCGTTTGATACGACCCAAAGGTCTAACACATAGAGGAAGTTGCTTTATAACCTAGGTCTCTTTGAACCAAATTTAATTCCAGACTTTTTAAGTCGTTTGATTCATTTCCGTCTCTCTGTCCGGCTGGTACGAACGATAACTTTCGAAAACGGCAATTCCATTGTTTTGAAACTTAGCATGAGTTAATATCTTCCCAAAACTACTTAAGGGATTGCATATTGGCTACATGGCCACGCCTCTTCTGGTACCTCCCATACAAATTAACCATTACGCCCACTCTAAAAATCCAGTAATAATATCAACTTACCCAACGAAAAGCTACAACAGGATATAATTCAATTCCAAGCCAGGGTAAAGGTAATAGGTCAGTATAGTAAAATCTCCAAAGGATTTGGCGTTCTTAGGCCAAACTATTTTTTTTTAAAAAATGTCTGTTGTTATTAAACCATAAATCCATAATATTGTAACGAATTGCGTATGATTGATATAAAATACGCATAACATCAATAATACTCATACGTCATTAAATATCATTAGCAATGGCCAGTTTTCAGCTAACCACAGATGAGACAGACTATATATGGCCAGAAACTTTGAGTTATGGTAGATATTTCATAGAAAAATTCAATAATTGACAACTTTTTGAAAGTTTCACCCGAAAAAATTTGTCCAACTTGATTTTTAACAAGGATATACTTATATAATTTATCTATGTAAACCTTAGCTACAATTCAGTTGTATGATGATGATGATAATGAGTTGAATGATATGAGAAACATCTTGAGTTATAGCTGAAAAACTTATCGAACAAATAAATATAGTCAAAAATATAAAAGGTCATAACAAAAGGTTTGCCCTGAGAACGCCAAACCCTTTGGGGGTTCTACTATACTGACCTAAAACCTACCTTCCTATGACATGGAAGTTTTCAACCTTGGAATTTCTCAACCCTTAGATAACACAGTACAACATTATTCAGCTCATTGATTTGCGACTCAATTCTGAGAACTACACGTGAAAGTAGCCCCAAAAAGAAGAAGTTCTGCATTATTTGCTTTGTCAAGATACATGCCATAATAATTTAATATCGATTTGAAGGTAATAAGTATCGTATAGGGGAATTTGTCACGTTTTAGGCTCTTCTGTAATATTGTTTCCGAAAATGTTCCACATAGTAATTGTTACATAGCTCTCGCTTTTGCCGGTTATAACCTCAACTACATCGTTTTCGAAAAAGTAAGGACCAAGGACGCCTCCGGACCAATGTAGCCACACATAAAAGATCCTAAAGTACATATTACATTATAATTGTTATAACACGCAAACTTAACACAATTAATCATTTATATGTAACTGCATTCAGTGTAGTGAAAAGAATGTAGAAAATATTCTCATATATAATTCCATACCACTGGTGTCAGGGATTTATGCCAATTCATTGACAGGATTTCAACCTTTCGGTGTTAGTTAACAATTATAGTAGTGTGTGTGTGTGTGCACTACATGCTATACATTAATTAATCATTGCTGAGAATTATAAATAAATCGTCTTTAGGCCTACAAGGACATCAGTTGTTTAATTATGAAATTATCAGACTAAATAACAAAATATATAAGGGAAACATGCAAATACATACATCCTTCATCATTTATGTAGAGTTAAATGACTGTATATGATTGTGAGTATAAGGGAAAGTTGTTAGGAGTTTGCAGAAAGTATGAGCCAGACCAAGGACTTACTAGGACCAAATGTGATTGTCCATTAACATATACACTACAAAAATGCAAATAACTTCATATGCTATATATATGCATACACTCTAAACGTGTGGTTAAAACCTGCAACAAATTAAATAGGGACAGAGAGATTGAAATCTCCGCTAACAATAGAACCCATTACACAAATGGCAAAACAAAATGTAAACTCTGTTATTTAGAAAAAACTTATGTACTTTCATATTTGTGAATGAAATAAACAAAAATGTCAAGGACATTTGAGGGCATGAGGAGGGGCACCAAGTCCTTAAATTCGCTAATGAAGTGAAACCCACACAGCTGGCAAATACTTAAATAGACTATGCAGTACAACATTTTTCAGTTCATTGATTTGGGACTCAATTCTGAGAACTGCATGTGAAAGTAGTCCCAAAAGGAAGAAGTTCATCATCATTTGCTTTGTCAAGTTACATGCCATAATAATTTATCGTCGATTAGAAGTTAGTAAGTATCGTATAGGGGAATTTGTCACGTTTTAGGTTCTTTTGTTTTAAATATCTCGAGAACCACTAGGAGGTGGGGCACCAAGTCCTTAAATTCGCTAATGAAACCCACACAGCTGGCAAATACTTAAATAGACTATGCAGTACAACATTTTTCAGTTCATTGATTTGGGACTCAATTCTGAGAACTGCATGTGAAAATAGCCTTAAAAAGAAGAATTTCTGCATCTTGCGTTTTGTTAAGTTACATGCCATAAAAATTTAATATCGATTTGAAGTTAGTAAGTATCGTATAGAGGAATTTTTTACGTTTAAGGCTCTTTTGTTTGACATGACTCGAGAACCACTAGACCGATTTAGCTGAAATAAATTTAAAAAAAATAAGAATTACAATTCCTGTTTATATAACGTTTCCCTACGTAAGAAAAAGTTTAACTTTTCCATTCATCAAATGATTTTGAACTGGGTTTATTTTGTAACAGTTTCAATAAAACTGTTGTACTCTGTGGCGTATGATTTACGTGGAATATTACTTATGATAATCATACGCCACCATATAGCAATATAACAAAAGAGCCTTTAACATGACAAATTTCCCTATAAGATACTTACTAACTTTAAATTGATATTAAATTGTTATGTCATGTTACTTGACAAAACGAATGATGCAGAACTTCCACTTTTCGGGGCTACTTTCACATGCAGTTCTCAGAATTGAGTCCCAAAAAGCATGTGTTGTACTGTGCTATGAATAGGATTTTAAACCTATGTATGTAATTAACATATGAAATTTTATGTAAAATACGATTAATACGATTAAAACATTGCGATATGAGTATGATCATTATTATGATCATAATTGCATTGATATCATACACAAAGGATCTGATCATTACCTTGCAAGGATATCATATACCAAGTGTCTAAAGCTTAGGAATAGTTAAACCATTCCGCCTTTTTTTCTAGCCTTTCAAAATTTTTTATTTTAACTCATTTGCTTTGTCTTTTCTTGATTCTTTTGCAGGCCAACCGCCCTGGACGATTACAATTCATTCTGGCATATACTGCGCATCGTTGGTTTCTGTATGTCCTTTGCCAATAGTTGCGCCAACCCGGTGGCTTTGTACTTTGTGAGCGGAGCGTTTCGTAAACATTTCAATAGGTACTTGTTCATACACATCGAAACGAACGTGTGACATTCACCGGTAACGACAGTGAAGAACATTCACTTGCAGCACCAGCGAGTGTCATAGAAATACACAGAAATACACGAATGCCCCCACTAAGCAACAAATGATAGCCATAACAACTAAATTTAATTATTTATTAGCAACAAACCAAAAAAAAAAAAATACAAAAAAAAAACAAAAGTGTATATCTACAATGTGTTGTAAAAGCGTTACATTCGTTAATACAAAAGCTTTCAAAAATGCATGAGCTGTATTGTGTTCTGTTTCTTTCCCAAAATGTCTGTTATCTGTGAGCATTGCATTGGCGGTGGACTGAAGACCGACATTACCAATTGGCTGTTATACTTTTAGTTTTGCTTGTTTAATAAACAAATATACAAGAGCGGAAAAGCACTGGCCTTTTTATACTAAAAAGAAGTAATTTTAAGCTTTTTGTTTATTTATATTTCACTTTTGTCTCTTTCTTCTTATGTTATAACACATGTTATTTTCCATTCCATTTTTACAAATATTCTCCCCCCTCGTCACATTATTATTTTGTGTCTCTTCCTCTCTTTTCTCTTCCCGAACGGTTTATCTTGCAGATATCTGTTTTGCGAAGGCGCTCGTACCAAGCATAAGAAGCGCAACGACACCATGTGCATGCATCGGGACACATCGTTGACCAGCACCGCTTCCAAGAGATACTATCACTCCAGACGGTCGTGTTTTAACCAGAGCACCATTAGAAGGTAAGTTGGTAGGTGACTTTAGCTATAAAGATCCTACGAATGATATGTAAATACGATAAAAAGAAACATGACTGGTAGATTGTACTTTAGTCGAGGATTCATTTTGGTAAGACTTTAAGTAGTTAAGGATTAAGTGTTAAGGATTGGTGGAAACCTATTATGTTAGTGGGGGGTTAACTATCACACAAGGGGAAAGGACACTAAAATGGTACAGAATACATTAAGTATAGCAGTTACATAGAGTATCAGTAAAGAAACAAGTAAGAAAGTTTAAACCCGAATTATATATGCCCACAAGGGGCGTGGCTAGACTTCCAGTTTTTTTTCCATAGCTTTACAAAATACAGAATTTGGGCACGATCGCGTTGGATGTATTGATATTAATAATCGATTTCTAAAGTGGGCGGAATAGTACATTTGTATCGGAGGTACTAGAAGGGGCGTGGCCATGTAGCCTATATGCAATCCCGTAAAGTTTCAAAATAATTGGTTACGTCTCTCTTATGTTATCGTGCGTACCAGCCGAACAGACAGAATCACAGATAGACGGACATGGATCAAACGACTTAAAAAGTCATAATTCGTGAATTTGGATCAAAGAAACCGTAGGTCAAAAGTGACTCCTACTATATGTTACATTCTTGGGTCGTATTACATGATATATATCCTCCTACCCGTAGGATAAGGGTATACAAATGAAGTTCATGCCGACACCCCATACGTTACCCAAAGCCAATTTCAGAAAATAGTTTGATATTTGGAATTGGTTCGATTTCTGACCAGGATTCTCAGATTGTTTTACGTTACATTGGCAGAGTATAGGTCGGCATCCATCGTACGGCTTGTTGGGCCCTGTGAAACCCCAGGTACCCATAGTACCCGTCGTCTTTCCGCCATGTGTGACCAAATCATATGAAGTGTCGTTATTTTATCGTTATGTTCAGAGGGGTAATGAACACGTGTATTCTGAGAAAAACCAGCTCATACTGCATACTGCATTCGGTGATCTATTGATCTATTGTGATTGTCAGACAAAAGAAGGAAAAAGGGAAGAACTGGTATATAAATGAAAAGATAACAAAAACATATATATAACTAAAACTGTGGAACATGTTTGGGGTCATTGTCTGCGGAACCAAGTGCGTATGATTAATATAAAATCTGCATAACATTAATATTATTCATACGTACGTACATACATACATACAGTATGTAGCGAGTACAATATGCAAACTCACTACATATCGCTCAGAAGATCTCTGTAACTCAAAAAACCTTATTTTTAAGTTAATGATGTAGATAGATAATGATTGACGAACCCTGATCGTTGGGCTAACCACCCCTCTTTAGGTTCTAAAAAGTAACAAACTGAAGCCCTCAAATGTTGAATACCCCGGCATACGTAATAAGGACCATGACTTAAGGCTATGCACCTGGAACGTCCGGACGCTCTATAAATAAGGAGCCATTATCTGTCAAAAATACTAATACTGTGGAACATTTCCGGGGTCATTGACTGGGAGGTGAGAAATTCCAAGTCAAGGCGAAGGTATTAGGTCAATATAGTACCACCCTCCAAAGGGTTTGGCGTTCTCAGGCTAAACTTTTTTCTCTAAAAATATTAAATCATAAATCCACAATATTGGAACGAAGTGCGTATGATTAATATGAAATCCGCATAACATTAATATTACTAATACGTTGTACATATCAGTTTTCAACATATCACAGATGAGACAGCCTACATATGGCCAGAAACTTGGAGTTACCCTTTGGAGGTTTCACTATACTGACCTAGTACCACATCCCCCAAACGTAACAAGGACCAAGATTTATCAATGAAGGATATGCACCGGGACGTCCGGACGATCTATAAAGAAGGTGCCACTGGTGGATGTTCTGCAAAAAATACAAGGCTGACATCACCGCCATCCGCCAGGAGATGGACAGGACAGGACTTAACAATTGCGACATCTATAATAGCAGCCATGCGGAAAACCACAAATTTTGTATGGATATGTAATTGGCCAGAGACTCAGACCTTTTGTTTTCATGCCCACGATGGAACACAATGACGATGACATTAAAGATGCATTCTACGAGCGCCTAGAGGAAGCATTTGATCTCTACCCAGGCCACGACAGTAAAATTGTCCTGGGAGATTTTAATGTCCAAGTAGGAAGGGAAGATGTTTTTGGTTTATAGATCGGTTAATTCAGCCTGCATAACGACATATTCGACATTGGAATAAGGCTGGTTAGCAACGCAGCGGCAAGGAACATGGTGATAAGTGGAACCAGATTTTAACATGAATATTGCCACAAGGCTACTTGGCTATCCCTCGATCAAAACACGAAAAAATCGCTGTGATCATGAGATAATCGATGGTAGACATACATCAAGTGTCGTGTGGATGTGCGCGTGATCCGTGTTGCTAACTGTGACTCGGTTCAGTACCTGGTGGCAACTTAGGTGTGCACTATATTTGGCACAGCGAAAACCGCACGTAACCAATCACAAAGAAAGCAGAACATCGCAAAGCTGCAAACCCCCGAGATAGCTACTGCCTACTCCAACATCACAGCGAGTAACTTATCAAAAAAGCCGGTTGTATCTGGACGTAATAGTGAGACATTCGACGGTTATCTTCACATGGGTTCCAGGTCATATGGTAAGCAACAAAGAGTCAATGCATTGGCAAAGAGATGCCACCATTATGAATTCGAACAAAGTTTACGGCCGTATTAGTGTTCCTATTACATAAAGGAAACCAGCTCATTTCGGGAAAACTTAACCTCAATGCTAAGAAGATTCATGGAAAACGTGTACCCCTCTACAAGAAATGTTCGAGAATGCTGGCTGCCTCTAGAGGAGATACTGAGATATTCGACGGTTGCCCTCACATGGGTTCCAGGACATGGGGACATATATTGGTGTTCCTCTCATAAGGGAGAAACAGCTAATTGCGTGAAAACTGAACCTCATTGGTAATTTAATTTGTATAAGAAGTACCAGAAGGGGCGGGGCCATGTAGCGCATTTGCAATACCGTTGAAGTTTTGGAGAAATATTAACTCGTGTAAAATTTTAAAACATTTGGTTACGTCTTTCGAATGTTATCGTACTCACCAGCCGGACAGCCAGACAGGCAGACAGACGGACATGGCTCAAACGATGAATCGAATTAGGTTCAAAGAAACCCAGGGTCTCAAGAGACTCCTTCTATGTGTTACACTTTTGGATTGTATCAAATGATATATATACCCTCCTACCCGTAGGGTGAGGGTATAAAAATTAAGAATTACAATTCCTTTAATCTGTCTATATTACGTTTCCGTACATAAGCAATTTTTTCATTCATCAAATGATGTGACCTGGGTTTATTTTGTAGAAGTTACAATAACAATGTTGTACTCCGTGGTGTATGATATACTGGGAATATTACTTATGATAATCATACGCCGCCACCATATAGTATTTATGTTATGCCAAACAAAAGAGACTAAAACGTGACAAATTCCCCTATACGATACTTACTACCTTCAAATCTATATTAAATTGTTATGGCATGTAACTTGACAAAACGAATGATACAGAACTTCTTCTTTTTGGGGCTACTTTCACGTGCAGTTCTCAGAATTGAGTCCCAAATCATATGTTGTACTGTGTAAATAAAGTTTTGAAGGAAAAATTTAAAGACGCCAAGTATCAGTAAGTCATTTTACCCGACTGAAACGTTTTTACTTGTCTTCTATATATATTTCAACCACAACCACGTTTACTACTCACATGACTAAGGAAATCCTCCTCCTAATCCCCCTTAGCGCCTTAATAACACAGTACAACATATGATTTTGGGACTCAATTCGGAGAGCTGCACGTGAAAGTATCCACAAAAAGACGAAGTTCTGCATCATTCGTTTTGTGGAATTACATGCCATAATAATTCAATACCGATTTGAAGTTAGTAAGTATCGTAAAGGGGAATTTGTCAAGTTTTTAGGATCTTTTGTTTGGCATCACATAAATACTATATGGTGGCGTATGATTATCATAAGTATTACTCCACATAAATCATACGCCACGGAGTACAACAGTTTTATTGTAACTGTTACAAAATAAACCCAGTTCAAAATCATTTGATGAATGGAAAAGTGAAACTGTTGCTTATGTAGGGAAACGTTATACGAACAGATTAAAGGAATAGTAATTCTTATTTTTTTAATTTGTTTCGGACTAGTGGTTCTCGATTCATGTCAAACAAAAGAGCCTAAAACGTGACAAATTCCCCTATACGATACTTACTAACTTAAAACCGATATTAAATTATTATGGCATGTAACTTAACAAAACGCAGGATACAGAATTTCTTCTTTTTAGGGCTACTTTCATGTGCAGTTCTCAGAATTGGGTCCCAAAACAATGAGCTGGAAAATGTTGTACTGTGATATATCATTCCGCCCACTTTAAAAATAGAGTTATAATGAAAATACAACTAACGCGATCGTGCCCAAATTCCGTATTTAGTAAAGCTGTTACAGGGCAAAGTTTTGGAGATAAAACTAAAAGTCAACCACGCCCCTATTGGTATCTTCTATACAAATGTATTATTCCGCCCACTTTCGAAATCAATAATCGCCAATGTGATCCCAAATTCTGTGTTTTCTAAAAGCTATAAATAAAGTTTTGAAGGACAAATTTGAAGTCTTGCCACGCCCCTTCGTATGTTGTATCTGAGGGTGAGGGTATATGTAAGTCTGTTTACCTGACTGAAAGTAACTTATTTGTTGTTTTTCTTTATATTTCAACCAGACACTAATATTTCGTTTACCATTCACATGACAAAGGAAAACCCTGCCCCTCACCCAATGTCCCAAACGCCTTAATAATTTACTTAACTTTGAGCGTAATCCATTAAAGACAGAATTGTCCAAAAAAGTCATAAATTTCCTACTTAAGTATATAATTCAGCAATACTACATTTACTTATTATTAATGTTTATTATGTTTTTTTTTATCATATGCGGTCTTATCATTAACTTTCTTTTCTGTCTCTTTTTCTTTCGTCCTTTCAATTTGCACAATCTTTGATGGAACCCCCACACACACACACACACAGTCGCCTGCAAGAGACCACAATTACCATGTTAACCAATGGCAATCATAATGGATGTAGCAATTATGTCGGCGGCTCCAATGCAGTGGGCGGAGGCAGCAACTGCACGCAAGCCGATAGCATCGAGGTGGCGCTGACCAGTGATTATTGTCATCAACATCAGCTTATGTGAGATTACACAAAAGTCCCTTCTGAGATGTTTTCGCTTAAGCAACACCACCACCCCCAATGCCTGCCGCCACATTATTGTCCTTCTTATAACAAAAACGGCCAACAACGTCATACACACCACACTCATCATTACATAGCAGCCGACGGAGACAAAGAATCTTACGAAATGGCCACCATTGGTAACAGCTGCCACATGGACCGCAGCTCATCACTGAAATGTGCCAGCTTTCAATGGACGGCGGATGGCGGAAGGAAGTCTATAAAGCCAAAAGTTCATTTCCAAGCGATGACATTGTGTGAGAAAGTCTAAAGTGAAAATCTGAAAATCACGACCAGAACACACTTAAAAAAGGACATGAGGAACAAAAAAAACTATGATGACAGGCAAAGAATTCATCACATACACAAAGTAAAACACATCCGTTTTACTTAACAGCCAACCACCCCCCTTGCTACAGTTATAGAGGTTTTAAAAGAGTTTAAGAAACTTATTTTCAGTTTAATGGTAATTTTAAGGACATCAAAAGTAATTGTAGCAAATACTTTTCACAAAAACAACAACAAAAAGAATTGTAATTATAATAAATAAGATTGTGAATCACAGAATCTTATTAACAAAAGGCACTGGCGATAAATCCTTTCTGTTTTCAATTCAGTAACTTTTAATTCGGTTTTAATCAATTATTATCCTTGATGAATATAAAACTTTTGACACACGAAAGAGAAAAATGTAATTATGACAAGTAAATTATAATGAAAATAAGAAAGGCGTTAACAAAAGAAGGCTTTGATGATAATACTTTGCAATTACTTTAAGATCTTTAATGAGTTTGTCATTTCTTAAGAGCCTTTTGTGTATTATTGTATATATCCTTTTCAGGTGAAATGTACTTGCAATTTTGCAGGAAATGTTCTGTTATACACTTAGAAGCCTTTTTGTGGAAAGGAAATTAGTAAAATGTAGAATATCTTTAGTATGTTAACAAATTGTTGATGCTGAGAAATGAGACCATAAGCTGATTTTCTTTAAAATGGTATCTGCTGTGTAGTTTTCCGCTTCGGAGAAGCTGTGGAACCAATTAGTGATACATGTTCTTTTAGAAAGAAACTCTGACGATTACTTTCTATTTCGAGTAGTATACCTTTTATGATGTACATAAGTGTATAAGTGCTCTCTTGGTTGATAAGATTACAATTTGGGAGCCGAGTGTGAAGTTGTCCTTATTAGATACAACTTTATGATTCATGATAGTTTTTGTAGTGGAGCTTAAAGGATCATACGTTGAAACACTAAAATTAGTAATAGGATTTACTTAAAAGCAACCAGTGTACGCCAGGGCTTCTAACTTTATTGAAGCTTAAATGCGAAAGTGAGCTATATCCGTACCTCAGTAGGCCTCTCATATACATACTAACTTACATACTTAGCTGGCACTTCTTTGCCATCATATAATGTGATTACACAGTACGACATTTTTCAGATCATTGATTTGGGACCGGCCGTGACATAGTGGTTAGAACACGCGGCTACCATGAGGGAGATCGCAGGTTCAAACCTGGCTCCAGTCATCTTAAAAAAAAAACTGTTCTTTCATTGTCGGCTCCCCTCGAATGTTGTTTGACAGCAACTTCGCAGTATTAAGTGTCGATTCAATCGTCGTGTCTAGTAAGAGCTTCTTAAAACAGTGACGTTCGCATTCGTCGATAAACAAGTAGGTGCCGTTAGTTGTGAATCTAAAAATTGAAAGCGTGTTAATTCACAACAACGCGAGAAGCTATCCCATACCTCATTCATGGGGTGCAAAGGAAAATTAAGTAAGATTTGGGACTCAATTCTGAGAACTGCACGTGAAATTAGCCCCAACACGAAGAAGTTCTGCATCATTGGTATTGTCAAGTTACATGCCATAATAACTTAATATCGATTTGAAGTTAGTAAGTATCGCATAGGGGAATTTGTCACGTTTTAGGCTATTTTGTTTGACATAACTAGAGAACCACTATTCTGATTTAGCTGGAACAAAAAAAAAATAAGAATTACAATTTCTTCATACAAGCAACAGTTTCATTTTTCCATTCATTTAATGATTTTGAACTGGTTTTTTTTTTTTGTAGCATTTACAATAAAACTGTTGTACTCCGTGGCGTATGATTAACATGGAATATTACTGATGATAATCATACGCCACCGTAGAGTATTTATGTTATATCAAACAATAGAGCCTAAAACGTGACAAATACCCATATACGATACTTACTAACTTCAATTCGATATTATATTATTATGGCATGTAACTTGACAAAACAAATAATGCAGAACTTATTCTTTTTGTGCCTACTTTCACGTGCAGTTCTCAGAATTGAGTCCGCGAATCAATGAGCTGTGTTATTATTAAACCATAAGTCCACAATAATGGAACGAAGTGCTTATGTTTAATATTTAATCCGCATAATATTAATATTAATCATACGTTAATACATATGCAAGTAGCGAGTATGCTATGCAAACTCGCTACACATGTACAATACAAAACTTTCGTCAGGGTCATCACAGATGAGACAGCTCAAGACTCATGCGACGTCGATACTCTCCGTTACGATGATGAGTTCATATATTTTACAGAGTATTATCCTCTCGAATACTGCTAGAAACGATCTTCTGCGTTTCGTCTCCAGTTCATCCACCACAAAGTTCTGAAAGGTTCTCAGCAAACCTGGTCCTTTCAACGAAGTTTAGGTAGCCCTCTTTTACGTCGTACAACGAGTTCATTGGACTGTACAACATTTTCGGGCTCATTGTCTGGAAGATAAGAAATTCCAATTCAGGGTGAAGGTACTAGGGTACCCCCTTAAGGGTTTGCCGTTCTCAGACCAAATATTGATATTTGCACTTAGTTCTTCAGCTTTAACTCAAGAACCATACATGTTTTCTCATGTCAATCATCAGATGAATTATACATTAGTCTTCAATAAATAGTTTCTACTAATATATCTATGAAAAAAATCACGTTGGACCAATTTTATCGAATGAAATCATAAAAAAATTTTATATTATCGCCTTTTATCTTAAATTTTTTCCAATAACTCCAAATTTTGGTCATATATAGGTAGAAAAGTGATAATTGCTGAAATTATTGAATGATGATACCCATCCAAATACTGTATTGTACACATGTAGCGAGTTTGCATATGCTACTGGCTACATATCTATGTGCAACGTATGAGTAATATTAATTTTATGACTAATTTATATTAATCATACGCGCAACGATCTAAAATTGTGTATTTATGGTTTAACAACACAGTGCAAGAGTCAAACTGGGAGGTTGAGAAATTCCAAGTCAGGGTGAAGGTACTCGGTCATTAAAGTAAAACTCACCAAGAGTCTGGTATTCTCAGGCCAAACTATGCTTTTATGACCTTATATATTTCGTCCTTTTTCGCTAAGTTTTTCAGCTTAAACTCATGAACCTTTGATGATTTCACATTTCATTCTTTAGCAGGATTGTAGCTAAGGCTTTAATAAATAATTGCTATTAATATATCTATGTAAACAATCAATATTGACAAATTTTATCGAATGAAATCATTAAAAAAAAATTGTCTTTTATCGACTTTTTTTTGTAAACTTTCCCCAATAGCTCCAATTTTCTGGTATGTAATATGAAGGCTGTCTCATCTTCGATGGGTAGAAAACTGGTCAATGCCGATGATGTTAAATGATGACACATAACCAAGTACTGTAGTACTGTACATATGTAGCGAGTTTGCATATGGCGCACTCTACAATTGTGTGTACAACGTATGAGTAATATTAATTGTATGCGGATTTTATATTAATCATACGCACTTCGTTTCAATAATGTAGAATTATGATTCTATAAGACAGTGCAACAGCCAATTTGTGGGTGAGAAATTCTAATTTAGAGAGAAGGTACTAGGTCAGTATAGTAAACCCTCCATAGGGTTTGGCGTTCTCTACAACTCTGCTGAAGAATGAAATCAGAAATGATCTTGAGTTTTAGCTGAAATATGTATCAAACGAACATCAAAATCAGATAACAATATAAAAGATCATAGAAAATACTTGACGAACATACATTGCGATAAGCAACGAATATAAAAGGACAAAGGACCCTTTGGTTGTTTTACTATACTGTCCTAGTATCTTCACCCTGACTTGGAATTTCTTACACAACTGAATGTCAATGTCAGTGAACAGCTCATGATTCATAAGACGTCGATGCTCTTCACTAACGATGATGGGCTCATATATTTTACGCAGTATTTTCCTCTCGCATAGTACCAGCACCAGAATTCATCCGCTGGTGTCATAACCCAGGATTCTGAACCATACACCAAGGCAGATAGAATCAGTAACTAGTATAGCTGTTCGTCTTGTTCGTCGAGAGAGGGCTCTGTCATTAAATCGCCTACATAGTCCATGATAGCATCTATTTAGAAACAGGATTCCTATCCGAATTGCCAGTCAAACAATATTTGTTTTATTGACGGCGCAGCCTAGGTAGATACAATCATTTACCACTTCAAAATTAAAGTGATCACGCAGCATCTGTTACCCTCTGTATACCTGAGAAGGCTGCAGTAACATACCGCAGTATTCGGCTGATGCTGCCTACGTCATCGGCGTACGTAATTAGCATGTGATTTATGTTGAATATCGTGTCACTCGTGTTTACTGCAGCTTTCCTAATTTTCATCTGCATCACTATGTTGATGTGATCAGGTGACAGACTTCGTGTTAGTCATCGTCATGCCGCAAAGGCGTATCGGCATTGCAGATATACCAAACTCCCTGAGCAGGTTGCAGTCACATTACGCAGTTTTCGGCTGATGCTGCATACGTCATCAGCGAACGCAAGTTGTATGTGACGTATGTTGAATATCGCGACACTCGTGTTTACTGTAGCTTTACTCATAATCATCTTCATCACTATGTTGAAAGCGTCGCTTGGTAGAAAATTGTTCTGCCAGATTTTTATTTTTTGCTATTTTCACTGAAGACTTTGTGTCAGTCACCGTCATGCCTCAAAGGCGTATCAGCTTCGCAGGTGTACCAAACTCAGCTATAGCTTAGAGTAATTTCTGCCGTATCGGGCTGTTGAAGGCCGCTTTACAGTGGACGAAAAGATGCTATGTGTCGATATATTTCTCATGTGTCTTTTTACAGTGTAAATTACAGCAGTGTAAACATCTGGTCACTTGTTGATTTATCAGGTCTAAAGCCACACTGATAAGGCCCCATGAGGTGCCTTATATGCAGGACCTTATATGCAACAATGGCTGATGCTGTTTACATCATCAGTGTATGCAGGTAGCATGTGGCTTTTTTTGAACATCGTGGCACTCGTGTTAACTGCAGGTTTACTCAATATCATCTGTAGCATTATGTTGAAGAGGTCACACGATAGGCTGTCGCCTTGTCTTAGGCCTCGTCTAATATGAAATGGCCTGGCAGGGTCTTTGCTAATCTTCACTGTAGACTATGAGTCGATCAAGTTTACTCTGCAAAGGCATATCAGCTTCACAGGTATAACACACTTAGCCATGGCTTCAAGTAGTTTCAGCCATATCGGACTATCAAAGGCAGCTTCATATTCGACGAAAAGATGATACCTATCGATCTATTTTTCTAGGGTCTTTTCCACGATTTGCCACAGTGTGAATATCTGGTCTCTTGTTGATTCACCAGATCTAAAGCCCCAGTGATAAGACTCCATTAAGTGGATTAACACTGGTTGTAGTATTTCACATAGCACTCTCGACAGGACCTAGTATGCGATGGGGGTAGGAGGCTGATCCCGCGGAGCATACACTTGGATCACCTCTTTTATCTGCTCAGGACATAATGCGCATTGGCTACAATCATAGGGCCTGCACTTGTTAAGCCAAACCGTGCATAGATGCTAGTACTTGCTCGTTATCAGCCCACCGCCATCGGAATTGTAAAGCTCTGCCTTAAGTCTGTCAGCACCAACTGCTTTAGTATTTTTCAGCCTCGATATTGCACTTCTTACCTCGGTTGTGGCTTGGTAGTGAGAAATCTAAGCCACCGTTAACAAATGGCGTTATACCTATACGTGCGCTAACTTCTGGAACCAGCAATTGCTGAAAGTGTTATCTTCATATAGGCAGCACACTAGGCGTATCTGTAAGCAGATTTCCATCGTTGCCCTTAGTGTAGGGGATCCCAGTACTGTAACCTTTTGTTGTAACTTCTGGTAAAATTTACGGTATACACCTCTATCCCTGTAAAGCTTTATATCGTCGTTCTCAAGTTCCTTGAGCTGAGGTTTTTTTTTAACGCATAACAAGCGGCCTCTCCCATGTATGTACAACGTATGAGTAATATTAATTTGATGAGGAATTTATATTAATCATACGCACAACGTTCCTATACTTACTTACTTAGCTGGTACTTCTATGCAATCCCAGTGGATTATATACCGCACGTAGAAAAATATTATAAGCGCCTCGATCTTCTGCGCTTCTTCTCCAGTTAGTCACACCGAGTTCTGTAAGGTTCTCAGTAACCTGGTCTTTCCGACGGAGTTTACGTCGCCCTCTTCTGCGCCGTCCATCGAGTTCATTGTCGAAGACTTTTCGAGCTGGAGCATTTTCGTCCATGCGTACAACATGACCTAGCCAACGCAGCCGTTGCACCTTAATGCGTTTGACCTCGTCAATGTCAGTGTACAGCTCGTACAGCTCATGATTCATACGACGCCGATACTCTTCACTAACGATGATGGGCTCATATATTTTACGCAGTATTTTCCTTTCGCATAGTACCAGCACCAGAATTCATCCGCTGGTGTCATAACCCAGGATTCTGAACCATACACCAAGGCAGATAGAATCAGTAACTAGTGTAGCTGTTCGTCTTGTTCGTCGAGAGAGGGCTCTGTCATAAAATCGCCTACATAGTCCATGATAGCATCTATTTAGAAACAGGATTCCTATCCGAATTGCCAGGCAAACGATATTTGTTTTATTGACGGCGCAGCCTAGGTAGATACAATCATTAACCACTTCAAAATTATAGTGATCACGCAGCATCCCAAACGACTAGATTTTTTGTTGGATGGAACTACTAACTTTGCTGTGTCCTTGTGCCCTGTTAGAACCTTTTTTGCTGTTACCTTCTGTATACCTGAGAAGGCTGCAGTAACATACCGCAGTATTCGGCTGATGCTGCCTGCGTCTTCGGCGTACGCAATTAGCATGTGATTTATGTTGAATATCGTGGCACTCGTGTTTACTGCAGCTGATGAGCTCGTGTGACAGTCTACCGTCTTGTCTAAATCGTCGATTGGTAGAAAATGGTTCTGGCAAATTTTTATTTTTTGCTATTTTCACTGAAGACTTTGTGTCAGTCACCGTCATGCCTCAAAGGCGTATCAGCTTCGCGGGTATACCAAACTTAGCCAAATCTTCAAGTAGTTTCAGCCGTATCGGACTGTCAAAGGCAGCTTTATATTCAAAGAAAAGATGATACCTACTGATCTATTTTTCTAGGGTCTTTTCCACGATTTGTTGCAGTGTGAATGTCTGGTCTCTTGTTGATTCACTAGATCTAAATCCAAAGTGATAAGACTCTATTAAGTGGATTAACACTGGTTGTAGTATTTCACATGTTATTTGTAGTATTTTATATGCGATGGGGGTAAGAGGCTGATCCTGCGGAGCACATATTTGGATCACCTCTTTTATCAGCACAGGACATAATGCGCATTGACTACAATCATCGGGCCTGCACTTGTTAAGCCAAACCGTGCATAGATGCTAGTACTTGCTCGTTATCAGCCCATCGGAATTGTAAAGCTCTGCCTTAAGTCTGTCTGCACCGGCTGCTTTAGTATTTTTCAGCCCAGGACATAATGCGCATTGACTACAATTATCGGGCCTGCACTTGTTAAGCCAAACCGTGCATATATGCTAGTGCTTGCTCGTTATCAGCCCATCGCCATCGGAATTGTAAAGCTCTGCCTTAAGTCTGTCAGCACCAGCTGCTTAGTATTTTTCAGCCTCGATATTGCACTTCTTACCTCGGTTGTGGCTTGGTGGTGGGAAATCTTAGCGGTCGTCGTCGACAATTGGCGTAATACCTATACGTGCGCTAACTTCCGAAACCAGCAATTGCTGGAATTGTTATCTTCATATATGCAGCCCCCTAGGCGTATCTGTAAGCAGATTTCCATCGTTGCCCTTAATGTAGGGGATCCCAGTACTGTAACCTTTTGTTGTTACTTTCTGGTAAAATTTACGGTATTCACCTCTATCACTTTATATTGTCGTTCTCAAGTTCCTTGAGCTGATGTTTTTTTTGTCGCATAAATAGCTGTCTCACCCTTGTATGTACAACGTATGAGTAATATTAATTTGATGAGGAATTTATATTAATCATACGCACAATGTTCCTATATTGTGGTTTTATGGTTTAGTAACACAGTTCAATAGTCAATCTGACAGGGTAGGAAATTCCAAGTCAGGGTGAAGGTACTAGGTCAGCATAGAAACACCCCCAAAGAATCTGGCGTTGTCAGGCCATACTATATGTTGATGACTTTTTTATATTTCGTCTTTATTTTGATGTTTGCTCGCTTAGTTTTTCAGCTTTAACTCAAGAACCATTGATGATTTCTTCAGCAGAACTGTAGCTAAGGCTTAAATAGATCATTTCTATTAATTAATCTACATATGTAAAAAATCAAGTTGGACTAAATTTATGGAATGAAATCTTCAAAAAAAAAGAAAATTTATTTATCGAATTTTTTATAAATTTTCCTTAATAACTCCACATTTCTGCAAATAGATAAGGTGTTTCATCTGTGATAAATCGGAAACTGGTAATTGCTGATGCTATTGTATTACGATAAAGATTCAATTACTGTACAACGTATCAGTAATATTAATTTTATGATGGATTTATATTAATCATACGTATGAGTAATATTAACTGTATGAGGAATTTATATTAATTATACGTATGAGAAATATTATGAGGAATTTGTATTACTCATACGCATAACGTGCAACTATTGTGGATTTATGAAATGTACAACGGATGAGTAATATTAATTTGATGATGCATTTATACTAATCATACGGACCACGTTTCAATATTGCGGATTTATGATTTAACAACACAGTGCAACAGTCAAACCGGGAGGGTGAGAAATTCCAAGTCAGTGTGAAGGTACTAGGTCAGTATAGAAATACCCCCAAAGTATCTGGCATTCTCAGGCCAAACTGTGGATGACCTTTTATATAACTTCCTTATCTTGATATTTGTTCGCTTAGTTTTTCTGCTTTAACTCAAGAACCATTGGTAATTTCTTTTATCGTTCTTCAGCTGAATTGTAGCTAAGGCTTAAATAAATAATTTCTGTTAATAAATCTACATATGTAAAAAATCAAGTTGGACTAAATTTATGGAACGAAATCTTAAAAAAAAATTTTATTTATCGAATTTTTTATAAATTTTCCTAAATAACTCCACATTTCTGCAAATAGATAAGGTGTTTCATCTGTAATAAATCGGAAACTGGTAATTGATGATGCTATTATATTACGATAACGATTCAATTACTGTACTATATACATGTAGCGAGTTTGCATGTTCTACTAGCTACATATGTATGTATATACAACGTATAAGTAATATTAACTTTATGAGGAATTTATATTAATCATACGTCTGAGTAATATTAATTTTGTGGAAAAGTTAAATACGTATGATTAGTATGAGTTATATTAACTTTATGAGTAATTTATATTACTCATACGCACAACGTGCCATTATTGTGGATTTATGGAATGTACAACGTATAAGTAATATTAATTTATATTAATCATACGCACAACGTTCCAATAGTCAAACAGCCAATCTGGGAGTGTCGAAATTCCAAGTCAAGGTGAAGGTACTAGATCTGTATAGGAAAACGTCCAAAAGTTTTGTCGTCCTCATGCCTACCTATGTTTTCGTGTTTGTTTGTTCTATTAGTTTTTCAGCTTTAACTAAAAAACCATTCATGATTTCTCATATCATTCTTCAGCTGAATTGTAGCCAAGGCTGAAATAAATAATTTCTCATAATATATTTATGTAAAAAATCAAATTGGACTAATTATATAGAATGAAATCTTCTTGTCGTAGGTTTAGGTAACCTCTATTAAAAATGGCCATAAACTTTCCAAGAGGATATGCATTGTTTTCTATGTACACAATTATATTTATAGTTAAGGCATATGTATAAATTTATTCGTCAAATGTTGTGAATATTATTTTTGCTTATAGTTTTTCTTATATTAATTTTAAAAATAAATTGTTGAATGTGTTGCTATAATGAAATCTATTGCATCGATCAATTACATCGATTACAAGTACATACGTTTAAGTTACTAGTAATAATATGCGGTCAGTACTATAGAAAAGGTATTGTAAATATACCAGAATACACATAAAGATAAGTCCTCTCGTTTTTATATACGAAATTTATATGTAAGTATATGTAGTATACATATATGTATATGAAATGTTAGTGTTTATTGTACATATGAAACATTTATAAACTAATTTTAATCGTTATCTGTACGAAGTTATTGTATAAAAACAAATCTGGTAACTAAAATAACGCGAATTGTTTAAGGATCACCCAAAATGTATTTGTTTAATTGTGTCATTTTAAATAAATCTCTGATGAGCTAAAAAAAATAAACTCAAAAAGTTTTATTTGACGAAATGGGAAAAAGAACAGAGTTTTGTAGGTCCTGGTCTTAGTCTTTCGTAAATCATAGTCCTTAGTCCTGAGGGAGTCGTCAACATTTAGGGGGTTTTTGTTTTTAATTTTCCTTGTGTTGTCGTTATAGTTGTTTTATTTAAGAATGGAAGCTTATAAGGCAACCGCGCATGAACCTAGTTTCTTGTGGCTGACAAAGTCACCAAGTGAGCCTTTGTGTTCAGCTATTGTTACCTACTCCCTAAGATACAAGTTTTAATTTGAATCATTGTTGTAACTAAAAAAACGAAATGATTGATGAACATTTAATTTATATAACACATACATACAAACTCTACCTCACTAGACTATTGAACAACATGCAAACTGTACCCGCCCTAGACATTTGTTCCACATTTCCGGTTTTAATGTATGTATATCAATTCTCCAGGTACATATACATGTAAATCTCCGTCCCAAAAAGTCATCGTCCCTATCAGAGACAAATTGTTATGGAATGCTACAGGTACAATTAAATGTACAACCCCCGGCTCCATCAACCACAAAGTCATCATCCCTATGAGAGACATTTTTGTTATGGAATACAAGTAAAATAAAATTGTCATATGTCTGCATCAATTGCTACAGGATACACTCGGCACCTTGGCACATTATTATGTAGTATGCGTATGAACGTATGACGTGTAAGTGTGTGCAAATACCAGCTGTTTTCCTTCCAAGTATTCCTGATTGATATAAAGTTTTATTGAAATGCTTTAATCCCAAAAAGACAAACAATGTCATCTCATATCTATTTGCTATGACAGGAAACTTCTAGACATAAAAATCAAATCAATACAAACATGTCAACATGTTCTATACACATAACTACACATTTATCTGTTACCATGCAGCAACATTTGCGATGCCATGCCATGTCTTTATGCCATCCTCTCAGTGGCGAATAGGGAACTGATAGAGAAAACAGCGTAAGGATAAAGTCAGATAGGTAAGCCGGCTATTTAAGCGGAAAAGGCGTCAATTGAAGAAACAGGAGAGCAATGATATAGACAGGTACAGAGATATAATTGAAGCCTGCAAATTATGATACTGGATACCCCAAATGTAAGGTCAAGAACGGACATTGCGTCAGATTTACGCAGAATATGCTATGAAAGGGCACTCCAACAAATGTTATGCTCGGAATGCAGCAGCGTCCGAGACGGTATCAGTATTGTACAACCCCCAAAAGGCTTGGCGTTATTTTATCACCTATTTTTTTATCACCTTTCATATTTCGTCTTTGTCTTGATGTTTGTTTGCTTAGTTTTTCAGCTTTAACTCAAGAACCATTGGTGATTTCTTATATCATTCTTCAGCAGGTTTGCAAGGCTTAAATTAATAATTTCTATAAAAATATCTATTTTCCCCACAAATTCCAAATTTCTGCCCATAGACTGTCTTATCTGTGATATGTAGAAAACTGGTAATTACTGATTAAATGACGAACGCGATCCAAGTACTGTATTGTACATATGTAGCGAGTTTGCATATGTTACTTGCTACATATGTCTGAGTGCACAACGTATGAGTAATATTAATTTTATGAGGAATTTATATTAATCATACGCACAATGTTCTAATATTATGGGTCGAACTGTGAGGATGAGAAATTCCAGTCTGGATGAAGGTACTAGGACAGTATAAGAAAACTCCCAAAGAGTTTGGCCAAACTATATCTTGATGACCTTTTATATTTCGTCCTTGTCTTGATGTTTGTTCGCTTAGTTTTGCAGCTATAACTCAAGAACCATCGATGATTTCTCATTTCATGCAGTCTGATAGGTAAGCCTGCTATTTAAGCGGAAAAAGAAAATTCCAGTCAGGACGAAGGTATTTCGTAAGTATAGCAAAACCCCCAATGGTTTGGCCTGACACTTCTAGTGTTAGAGAACAGCATAAGGAGAAAGTCAGATAGGGAAATCCGCGGACAAATGTTAATTGAAGTAACGTGAGGCAAGGATAAAGAAAGGGATATACATAGGTGAAGCCCGAAAATTCTCTCAAAAGGTTAACGGGAAAGGTTATGATACTGGATACCCCTCCTATAAGGTAAAGGATGGAAGTTTGGTCACATACAGGCAGGATTTGCTACATATATGAAAGGAGCACTGTTAAAAATTGCTAGACTCGGAAGGCAGCGCCCGTGAAGGTAACACACCGATTACATAGTGCAACATCCAACTTTTGGGGTGAGAAATTCCACAGTCATGGTGAAGGTACTAGGATAAGTAAAGTAAACCTCTTAAAAATTATGGCATTCTCAGGCCAAACTATTTTTTTATTACCTTTAATATTTTGTCCTTGTCTTGTTGTTTGTTTGCTTAGTTTTTCAGCTATACCTCAAGAACCATTGATAATATCTCATTTCATTCTTCAGCAGAATTGTAGCTAAGGCTTAAATAAATCATTAATATTAATACATGCATGTAAAAAACTAAGCTCGTCTAAATTTATTAAATGAAATCTTACAAAATTTTAATTTTTAGACTTTTTTCATAAATTTTTCCCAATAACTCAAAATTTTTCGTCATAGGCTGGTTCATCTGTGATAAGTAGAAAACTGGTCATGATATTGAATGATGACCCTGAACCAGGTACTGTACATATGTAGCGAGTTTGCATATGTTATTCGCTACATATGTTTGAGTGCACAACGTATGAGGAATATCAATTTTATGCAGATTTTATATTAATCATACGCACATCGTTCCAATATTGTGGATTTATGGTTTTATAACATGGTTCAACAGCCATTATGGGGGTGAGAAATTCCAAATCAGTGTGAAGGTACTAGGTCAGTATTGTACAACACCCAAAGGGTTTGGCGTTCTCAGGCCAAACTTATTTTTTATCATCTTTCATATTTTGTCCTTATCCTTATGTTTGCTCGCTTAGTTTTTCAGCTATAATTCAGAAACCATTGATGATTTCTCATTTCATTCTTCAACAGAAGTATAGCTAAGGCTTAAATAAATCATTAATATTAATACATGCATGTAAAAAACTCAGCTCCTCTAATTTTATTGAATGAAATCTTAAAAAATTTTAATTTGTAGACTTTTTTCATAAATTTTTACCAATAACTCAAAATTTGTGGTCATAGGCTAACCCATTTGTGATAAGTAGAAAACTGGCCATTCCTGATGACATTGAATGACAACAGTGACCCAAGTACTCTACTGTATATATGTAGCGAGTTTGCATATGTTACTCGCTACATACGTCTGAGTGCACAACGTATGAATAATATTAATTTCATGCGGACTTCGTTCCAATGTTTTGCAACAGCCATTATGGGGGATTTATGAATTTATGGTTTAATAACACAGTACAACAGTCCATTTGGGAGGGTGAGAAATTCCAAGTCATGGTAAAGAAACTATGTCAGTATAGTAAAACCCCCAAAGGGTTTGTAGTTCTTAAGCCAAACTGATTTCTTTATGATTTCTTTTTTATTTTTTTTTTAGCTTATCGTGATGTTTGTTTGTTTAGTATTTCCTATGATGGTATAACATAAATATATCAAAAGTGTAACACATAGAAGGAGTCACTTTAGATCCTAGGTTTCTTTAAACCAAATTCGATTCATGACTTTTTAAGGCGTTTGAGCTATGTCTGTCTGTCTGTCCGGTCACGATAACTTTCGAAAGACGCAACCAATTGTTTTGAAACTTAGCATGAGTTAATATTTCCCCAAAACTACATACGGTATTGCAAATGGGCTACAAGGCCACGCCATATGGTACCTTCTTTACAAATGTACCATTCCGCCCACTTTAGAAATCGACTAATACAATCAATACACAATACGCGATCGCGCCCTTATTCTGTATTTAGTGAAGGTTTAGCAGTATAAATTTTGGAAAAAAACGGAAGTGTAGCCACACCCCATCTGGCACCTCCCGTACCCATCTTGTACCGCCCACTTTAGAAATCGATGAATAGTATTAATACAACCAACGCGATCGTGCCCAAATTCTGTATTTAGTAAAGCTAAAGCAGGATAAAGTTTTGGAAAAAAAAAATGGGGAAGTCTGGACACTCTGGTACCTGCCATACAAATGTCCATTCCGACTACTTTAGAAATCGAGCAATAATATGAATATACTAGAAAATTTTATGTTTTACTAAGGTGAGGGTATATGCAAGTCCGGTTTCCCGACTGAAACTTTCTTACTGGTCACACATCACCTATGTTAAAGAAGGAATCTGCATGGCTCTATATATAGCCATTAGGACTAAAGAGTGATCATCAGTCAGTCATATGATATTAATTACGAACATTTTATTACAATCGATCCACTAATACCACCGATATAACGATTTTTTTAAAAGAGGCGTGGTACCGCATTTTTTTCAGCCAGACGTTATCCTTGTTGTTCTAGTAACATATATAGCAAATCACATTATTATATCTCTAAAGGCTCGTGAGATATGACCGATTGAAATTTCGGTTTGTGTGGGTGATGCCTCTATGTCTAATTATGTTTTTAATGTAGAATATTATAGAGGTATTACGGACAATGTCCCACAGTGAAAATTTGCAATCTGTCTAATTATTTGGCCGATTATTTCAAAAGGGGCGTGGTACCACCTTTTCTCCAACGAGACCTTATCCTTTTTGTACCAGTAACATATGTAGCAAATCTCATCTTTATACCATAAATGGCCCGATTGAAGTTTCGGTTTATGTGGACGATGCCACGCCCCTTTTTCAAATGTTATTTTTTAATGTAACCTATGATAGAGGCCCTACGTATAACATCACAGATCGAAAATTTCATTAAAATCGGTCCATTAATATGACCGATATAACGACTTTTCAAAAGAGACGTGACACCGCCCATTTTCCAGTGAAACGTAAACCTACTTGTACCAGTAACAAATGTAGCAACTGCCATATATATATCTCTAATGGTTCGTGAGATATGACCGTTTAAAATTTCGGCTTGTGTGGGCGATGCCACGCCCCTATGTTGAAGTATGTTTTTCATGCAGTCTATGATAGAGCCCTACAGACAATATCACACATTGAAAATTTCAGTGCAATCAATTCATTAATATAACCGATATGATATTTTTTTATAAGGGGCGTTGCACCGCCCATTTTCCAGCGAGTCGTAATCCTCCTTGTACGAGTAATATATGTAGCAAATTCTATCCAAAATTCCAAATGGCTTGTGAAAGATGATTAAAATTTCTGTTTGTGTGGGCAATGCCACGCCCCTTTATCGAATTATGTTTTCAAGTAGCCTCTGATAGAAGCCCTGAGGACAGTAAAACACAGTCAAAATGTCATTCTGACAAACCGATTTTTTATAAATGGGCGAGGCACTGCCCTTGTTCCACAAAAAAGGACTTGGTCTTGTATGATCAACATATGTGCCAAATCTCGACATGGTAAGTGATAACTTTTGCCGCAAAAGAGTACATTACTCTGCACATATTCGGGAGACCAAACATAGGTTCATACTTTTTTTATGATAATATCTATTATGCACAAAGTTATTGTTGATGTATTTTCCTGCCCCCACCTTAAATGCATACATAATCTATTTAAACAAAAGCACAATGGTTTTATGGATTTTATAATTATTTTAACTACCCCATTGGTATTTGAGTAAACAACAACAATAGGAATATTGCAACGGTATATACCTATATGTAGGTATTATATTTCCAGAAATCTGGTGAAATATAAAGCCAGCAAACAATAGAGAAGAATATCAGACTTACATATTGCATATAATGCAAAAATCCCCCAATTCGTGGAAAAAGCTACATATGCAGTATATCAAGGATACCAATGTATGAATGCCTCAACACAATAAACTCTAGTGTACTTTACACACTCATTACAAACAGAAACAGGCGTACAACAATAGAATTACCACCATGAAAGTGTTCCATATGTGTTCCCCGTTGCTGTATCATGCTGTGTTTTTAATTATACCTAGAATTAAGATATTTTTGGCATAAAATTTAATGAAAATAACTCAATTAAGGAATTTTAGCACTAGTTGCAAGCGCACACAAATATTAAGGTTTTAAGGATAGGGAAGTAGTTTTTGTCCGAACTTACTCATCTTAAGTCCGCTTAGAGTATAGACACTTGTATACCGAATTTCAGCTGGATAACTATTAATCTATGGCTGTAATCGCAAGAACAGTTAAAAAAAGGTGCCACGCCCCTTTAGAATAAATCGTTCATATCTCAAGAGCCATTAAAGGTATAAAGATGAGATTTACTACATATGTTACTTGTACAAGGAGGATTACGCCTCAATAGGAAATGGGCGGTGTCACGCCCCTTTAGAATAAATCGTTCATATCTCACGAGCCATTAAAGCTATAAATATGAGATTTGCTACATATGTTACTAGTACAAGGACGATTACGCCTCGATAGAAAATGGGCGGTGTCATGCCCCTTTAGAATAAATCGTTCATATCTCAAGAGCCATTAAAGGTATAAAGATGAGATTTGCTACATATGTTACTAGTACAAGGAGGATTACGCCTCGATAGGAAATGGGCGGTGTCACGCCCCTTTTGAAAAAATCGTTATATCAGTCATAATAATAGAACGATTGCATCACAAATCTTTACTGTATAACAATGTCCGCAGAGCCTCTATCATAGGCCACATGGAAACATAAAAAAACAAAGGGGCGTGGCAACGTCCACACAATCGAAATTTCACTTGGTCATATCTCACGAGCCATTAAAGGTATGAAGATGAGATTTGCTACATAAGTTACTGGTACACGGAGGACGACGTCTTGGAAACATAATTAAACAAGAGGGGCATGGCAACGCCCAGCCACAAACGGAAAATTTAAATCGATTATATCTCACAAGCCATTAAAGGTATGAAAATGAGATTTCGTACTTATGTTAATAGTACAAGAAGGATTGGGTCTCGATAGGAAATGGGCGATACCACCAAGGTTTAAAAAAAATCGTTATATCGTTTTTAGAATGATCCATACAGCAAGAATAGCGATGGACCCTGGTACTTTTTTTCGGCTCCTTCCAAGTTGAACCACCCTAATCTATAAATGTAAATGACTTTCATTTTCAAATTCGGTGTGCAATGGCGTAAAAAGGGCGTGGCATCCACCCATACAGCTCAGCTGTATCTCATAAACCATTATACATAGGTACAATAAGTACAGATGTATAAAGATTTGATACGTATGTTGTACAAGTAAAATTTTTTTTTTTTTTTTTAGAAAGATACATTTTCCCTCTATAATTTAAAGATATTGGGTAAAAGTGTCTAGGGAATCTACAAGGGACATTGAAATTGACATTTGAAAGCAGAAACGACGAATCAACATTACCATCTAAGAGTCTGCACACTTATATGAGATTTACATACGAATGTTAATGGTGCAAGGAGGATTACATCATGCCGCGAATAGGCAGTGCCACGCCCCTTTTGAATAAATCATTATATCGATCTTAATAATAGAACGATTTCAATACAAATTTTCACCGCACACAAATATGAGATTTGCATACGAATGTTAATGGCGCAAGGAGGATTATGTCATGCCGGGAATAGGCAGTGCCACGCCCCTTTTGAATAAATCATTATATCGATCTTAATAATAGAACGATTTCAATACAAGTTTTTACTGTCTAGTACTGACCAAAGGGCCTCTATTATAGGCTTCATGAAAACATAATTAATCAAAAGGGCGTGGCACCGCCCACACAAACAGAAATATCAATCATCTCAAGAGCCATTAAAGGTGTGAAAATAAAATTTTCTACATATGTTACTGGTACAAACAGGATTACGTCTTGCTGGGAAATGGGCGGTGCCACGCCCCTTTTGAACAAATCGTTATATCAGTCATAATAATAGAACGATTGCAATATAATTTTTATTGTGTGGTACTGTCCTAAGGGATAGCGACCCATCAGCTTCATGAAAATATAATTAAACAAAAGGGGCATGGCAACGCCCAGCCACAAACGGAAAATTTCAAACGGTCATATCTTACGAGCCATTAAAGGTATAAAGATGAGATTTGCTATATATGTTACTGTTACAAAGAGGATTAGGTCTCGCTGGAAAATGGGCGGCACCACGCCTCTTTTGAACAAATCGTAACATCGGTCATATTAATACACCGATTGCAATAAAATTTTCATAATCTATGTATTTACAATTACTTGGTGACTGAATAACCGTACGGTGAATCGTACTTTTAGGGCTAAAAAAGGTCCTAAGAGGGATAAAACTGCTACCAACATCCAAACCAAACGGCTAAACTTTTAATCGAGAAAATACATATAAGCATGTTGCCCTTACAAGTAGGGATCTGCATGAAAAGATTTTTTGGAATTTCGTACTTTTAGGGGGGAAAAGACTGAAAAGGGATAAAATTGGTACCATCTCCGAGACCGAACGGTGAAGTTATAAAAATGGGGTGAATATTTATTTTATAGAACAATTGTGCGATACAAATATACAGAGTTACAGAGCTGCACAAACGAATTTTTGGAATTTCGTACTTTAAGGGGTAAAAAAAACCAAAAAAGGGATAAAACTAGTATCATCATCCAGACCAAACGGCTAAAGAAAGAAACGCGAAAATTGGGGTGAATATTTATTTTAAAGCATAGTCGTGCGATACAAAGTAATTTTTTGAAATTTTAAACTTTTAGGGGTAAAATGAACGAAAAGGGGATAAAACTGGTACTATCGCCCAGATAAAACGGCTTAAGGTATAATCGGAAATATATGAATATAAGCATGCTGCCTATAGATATGGAGAGCTGAACGAAGAGATTTTTCGAAATTCTTACATTTAGGGGTAATAAGGCCGAAAGAGGGATAAAACTGGTACCATCAACCAGATCAAATGGTTTAAGAAGGAAACGCGAAAATCGGTGTCAATATTTATATTAAAGCAATTCAAATGTTTTTTTTGAAATTTTAAACTTTTAGGGGTAAAATGACCGAAAAGAGGATAAAACTGGTACTATCGCCCAGATCAAACGGCTAAAGGTATAATCGAAAAAATATATACATAAGCATGCTGCCTATAGAGTTAGAGAGCTACCCAAGGGGATATTTCAAAATTCGTAATTTTAAGAGTAAAGAGGCCGAAAAGGGGACTAAAACCGGTACCATCGCCCATAGCAAACGGGTAAAGATATAAACGCGAAAATTAAGGTGTATATATATTTTATTGATAAATATGCGATACAATGGGCTTTTTTGAAATTCCTAACTTTTAGGGGTAAAAATGACGAAAATGGCATAAAATTGGTACTATCGCCCAGATCAAACAGTTAAAGTTAGAAAAATGGGGTAAATATTTATTTTATAGAAGAGTTGTGCTATACAAAGAAATTTTTTGGAAATTCCAGCCGTTAGGGGAAACGGGGAACAAAAAAATTTATAAACTTGCTGTCTTCAGGGTTAGAGAGCTCCCACAAAGGGATGTTTCGAAATTCGTACTTTAAGGGGTAATAAGACCGAAAAAGGGATAAAACTGGTACCATCACTCAGACCAAACGGCTTAGGATAGAAACGCAAATATAGAAAACATTTTAGGAGGGACAAATGGCTGGGGGTCGGTCACACATTTGAATCTTCTAGGGGCGACACCGGGGCAGTTCGAAAGGTGAGAGAAAATTTTATAAAAAAAAATTCTTATTGAGTGAAGATGGAGGGTAGATATGTTTGGGAAAAATGTTAAGAGGGAAAAATTTCTGGGGGTCGGTCATACATTTGAACCCTCAAGGGGCGATTACGGAGCAGTTGCGGAGCTTGTTATGATTTTTTTCACAATAAGAAAAGTTTTTGGGCAAAATTTCTAAGAATTCATCGTAGATTAAAATTTTGATAACCGCTTGGTGCAGTTTTTTATTCCATACAAATTGACCCATTCTATTACTTACATATGAAAACTTTTTTTTGAGAATTTTTTTTTTTGTAGACCGACAGGCGGACGTCCCTTCTTTCTCATCTTAAGAAGATCGGACGAAATCTATTCCCACCACGCATACAAACGGCACCACTTTGGGGTGTCCGTCTGTCTGTCCGCCGATTACAGTCGTAGTTTAAGAGATATCAGGCTAAAATTTGGTATGAAATCGTCTATCCTCTAAGCGGAGGTTATGTTCTGAATTGAGCAACATAGGACAAATACTACTACCACCTTCCATATAAAAGGACCCTTTAAGTGGTGTCCGTCCGTCTGCCCGCCGATTATGTCCGTAGTTTAAGAGATATCAAGCTCAAGTTTGGTATGAAATCCTCTTTCCTCCAAGAGAAAGTTAAGTTCTTAGATGAGGAAAATCGGATGAAATTTACTCCCACCTTCCATACAAACTCCACCTTTTGGGGGTGTCCGTCTGTCTGCCCGCCGTTTGCAGCCGTAGTTTAAGAGATATCACGCTGGAGTTTGGTATGCAACTTTATATCCTCTATCCGGAGGTTATGTTCTAAGATGGAAAAGATCGGATGAAAACTACTGCCACCTCCCATACAAACGGCCACTTTTGGGGGTGTGCGTATGTCTGCCTACCGATGACAGCCGTAGTTAAGGAGATATCTAGCAGAAATTTGATCTGCAACCTTCTATTTTCTAACCGAAGGTTAAGTTCTAAGATGAGAAAGATCGAACGAAAACTACTCCCACCTCCCATACAAACGGCTCCTTTTGGGTGTCTCCGTCTATCTGCCCTTCGAATACAGCCGTAGTTTAAGAGATATGGAGCTGAAATTTGGTCTTCAACCTTCTATCCTCTAAGCGGAGGTTAAGTTTTTAGATGATTATGATCGGACGAAATCTACTACCGCCTCCCATGCAAACGTCCCCTTTTTGGGAGTGTCCGTCTGTCGGTACGCCAATTACAGCCATAGTTAGTTCTAAGATGAAAGGGATGGGACGAAAACTACTACTACTTCATCTGCCATTTAAACTCATAAATATTGTCTAATACATTTAAGCAAATCATCATTTTAATTGGTCTCACTGCAACATAAAATTAGAGTTAACTACATCTCAGAAGAAGAACAACAAGTGCAGCAGAAAATTAAACTTAACTGCAGCTCAAAGGAATTCTATTAAAATCACCCGCTTGACATCAAATTAACAATGAAAAACACTTAATGCCTTCAGCTGCTGTCTGTCTTCTGGGTATAATTGAAATTATATTACAAATCTGTTGCTACCTCCCGTCCGTCCGTCCTTTCTTCCGTGTCTTAGAACAACAAAGTATAAGACAAAGCAAACAATCTCTTACAAAGTGAAAGTGTTTTCTTGTTGAATTTTTGTAGCAACCAAAATAAAAATCTAAATAGTTTTTTTTTCTTCTCCTCGAAGCGTTAAAATTACTTAGCAGCGGCATTGAGCACACAACTTTGTGCAGCAAAATTCTTGACAAAAACAACTGCTACAAAAAAGCAGCAGCGACAGCATCAACAATGCCATTGCAACAACAACAACTGCTTAACAATTCCAGCATGAACATTAAACAGAAGGAGCATTTAACGTTAAATGTCTTTGGCTACACTATTGTTAGGGGCACTTTGCTGCTCCTTGGCACTCGGCAGCGTTTCACAATTCAGTCTCAATGACTATCTAAATGCTGCACGAGTGCACTGCACATACCTACTTGCAACGACAAGTCGAATAATACAGAGCAAAAATCATGTTGCCAATACGTTGTTGTTCATGTTCCCAGTCTCAGCGTTCAGCCCAGACTGGCTTTTTGGTAGTCGTTGCCCAGTTCACTGTAAAAAGTCAAAGTTATCCCGACAGACGGCAGTACAATCAGGCTGACATAACTTGCTTCCATCGTATTGGAATTTTGTTCTTGTGCTTTTCAATAAAATTCCCTATAAAGTGGATGCGCAGAGAAAAATGTGAAGTGATTTTCTGTAGTTTTATATATTTAAAGGATAAGGTGTTGTGCAAAGGACGTGGTAAGGCTAAAGAGATTTCCATGAATGAAGACATCTTTCCGGTATGATAAATTTCATTGTTTCGGGTAACGGATTTAGTTATATATTAAAGAAAGACGTTTCTGCACAAATATACAAAAATAATATATTTGTTTCACAGATTGCAGATTGTGGGTTATTTACAGGACATTGAGCTCTTTCAATGACTACAGGTTTACAACGCCACAGAGGATAATATATTTGAATAACATTATATTATATCTCCTTTAACTTTTACACATAATATTTCAATGAGACGCTTTGGGTGCTTTTAATGTTCTTGAAATTTTCCACATTTCAATATTGGTTTCTTCTATGGCGGCATAAACTTTTCCACTTTTGTAAAAACCTTCGTTCACTTCTGTATCCTCGAAAGAGTTGTCATAATGTCAGACTACCATAGCAACGAATGACAACCGCGATAATTACCTGAAAATATTGAAAAGTTGTGTAGATCATTAAAAGGACCAAGGTCCTTGAAAAAAGGTCTACTACACTTTTTTATAGTGTAATATCTATAAAAGTGCGACAATTTCCCAAACTTTTATAGATAATCGTCAAATTTTACAGTTACATGATATAGTGGAACTTTTTGCTATAGCAAGGACCTTGGTCCTTTTAATAGCCTAGACAACTATTTCATAATTTTAAGTTGCTATCGCAGTTGTTGTTCGTTGCAGCAAATAACTATGTTTTGTCTTCATTTATCACCAGACCCACTTCTATCAACTGCTTTTCAATGCGTGAAAAGGCTGCAGTAACATCCCGCAGTCCTCTGCTAATGATATCTATACTATCGGCATACTTGAGCAGCATGGGACTTTTATTAAAGACAGTACCAGTCGTGTTTACTGCAACCTTCCGCTTGATCATCTCCAATTTGATGCTAAAGAGATCGTAGGACAGAATTATCGCCTTGTCTAGAGCTTGGCTTGGTAGGAAATGACTCTGTCATACTTTGCCTATTTTCACTGAAGATTTCTGTGTGTCCGTCAGGGTCATCCCGCAAAATCGTATCAACTTTGCGGTAATACCAAATTTAACCATAACAAAAAAACCTAAAACGTGACAAATTCCCCTTCAAATCGATAATTAATTATTATGGCATGTAATTTGACAAAACGAATGATGCAGAACTTCTTCTTTTTGGGACTACTTTCACGTGCAGTTCTCAGAATTGAGTCCCAAATCAACGAGCTGAAAAATGTTGTACTGTGCTATCTTAGAACCTTAGAACTCACAGATTCTTTTAGATGGACTTTAGTCTTATTAAAAGACTGATCCCGCGATAGTTGGTGCACACACCCACGCAGCGCTTCTGGGATAAAAACGGGCTTAACTTCTATTTCTAACTCTCTCTCTTTCTCTTTTCTAACATAGACACTTTTCCGCCTGAAGAGGCGTTTTATCCCTCTACTCTTTTTATTATATCATTCCGTCACCGCATGCCTAACAATTTTCTGCAATTTCCATTCCATTTCCTCAGGGCGGGTTGGTACAATTTCCCAGACTCTCTCCTCTTCTCATATAGACTTTCTTTCGCCTGAAGTGGCGTTTTATTACCCTTCTCTTCTCATTTTATCGTTCCGTCGGGGTTCGCGTTACAATTGGCTGCAGTTTTGCCTTTTATAAAAATTACGCAACATTCCTTTCATCGTACCAGGAGTTGTCTGAGTCTCCCAGTCTCTCTTTTCTCATATAGACTCTTTTTCAGACTGAAGCGGCGTTAAATCACCCTTATCTTATCATTTTACCGTTCCGTCAGAGTTCGCGTCGCCATTCGCTTCAGTTTTGCCCTGCAGACTTTGCGACGATGAGGAGGAATCTTCATAAAAGAGGAAGCAATACCACGGGAAATGGTTCTTTGATGGTCTCACCGAATTGTCGTCATGTAACATGGAGAATCTGGTGAATGCAGCTATGTGATGTCTATCGTTGTTGTTGTTGTTGTTGTAACAGCTGGTGGTAGCTGAGGTGATAATTCTTTATACCGATTTCCAATTTATCGACACTCGTTCGGGCATATAATCCGATTATCATACGATCATTGTTAGCAACTCTGTTTCGTTCCTTTGTAGATAACATGGTTTGTGTCAAGGAATGTTAGGTGTTGCTGTTGTGAGGTTTAACCGCCAAATTACACCAAAGATGGCGCCAGCTGGCTTGTTGGTTTATATTCGATGTTGATAAATCATTTTCCTTTTTCCTTGATCCTGGCGCAATCTGGATTTTTGTAGTGGAAGCATCTAGGACGAGTTTTGTTGGCTGGAGAACTCGAAAGTATTTGAAAAGTAATTTTTCATCGATGTTGATTTGGCCAGTGCCCCGGCCGGGAATCGAACCTGGCAACTTCGGATTTCTAGTCTATGTCGCTTCCACTGAGCTATCGAATGTCACTGATGTCCATTGTCCTTTGTCTTTGGTTACGAGAGTTATTAGCAGCTAAGTCGTGATCGGAGTCAGTATTTGCATGGCGCATCACTCGGCCGACCAGATCGCTTGAGACATGCCTTCCATCGATTAACACTTGATCAATTTGGTTTTTTGTCATTTGATCAGGGGACATTCCCGTTGTCTTGCTGATATCTTTATAGGGGGAATCTGGTTCTTTCACTACCATGTTTCTTGCCGACGCAAAGCTATCCAGTCTGAATCCGTTATCGGAGGTGTTGTTGTGTAGGCTGATATTCACGACTGCTGAACCTGAATCTTTCTTTCCTATTTTACCATTCAAATTTCTTAAAACAATTTAAATGTCATGGGTAGGGCAGCAATCATATATTTTCTCCACTCTTTGTCTTTCGTCGGGGCGTGTACACAGATCAGCATGTTGCAAAATATTTCGCTTTGATGCCGAAAGTGGCTAATCGGTCACATACAGAATTAAACCGCGAGACCAGTAGTCGAAGTGTCTTGCCGACTTTGAATCCGCATCCAAATTCATGTCTTTCTGCATAACAGAGATGTCACAGTTCTTTCGTCGCATGCATCCCTGTCCCGTCCATCGAAATTTCTGTAAGGAGGTGATGTCAGTCTGGTATTTGTCAAGGATATTCGCCATTTGGATACAGGCAACATCTGAGAAAACTTCAATAAAACTTCCAATTCACTGCTATATTAACTCTAAAAATTGAGCACACGCCGTCATCTGCTATGAACCGAAGTTCTACATCCGGACTGTCATTCATCCATCTGCTTGCCGCAAAAACTACTTCCGCCTCCACCATCTCCTAGGAGTAAAGCTACCCATCCGGCTGGCCGAGTTCATCACCTTTTCCCAGATGCCGAAGCACTTCATCCGGCTTGCATCGTCGTTTTTATCATTCCGTTCACTCGGGGACAATAACTCGAACATTAACTGATTTGGTTACTGTCGACTTGATAGAAAGAGCATCAAAGAAACATGTACAATTATAATCTTTCATATTATAAAGGAAAAAGCCCAGTGCAATCCGTGACACCCGCCTATTGGATAGAGGCACCAGCTCTGTAGAGAATTCGGACTTTCCAGGTGCATATCCTTAAGTCATGGTCCTAATAAACATTTGTGGAGGTCTTCAGCATTTGGCGGTGTTCTTGTCTTTTCTTTGTGTTTTCATAATAGTTTTTATTTAAGGAGAGTGTCTCTATCTAAGTTTCTTGGGGCTGCCAAAGCCACTAAGAGAGCCTTCGTCTGGAGCCTCAGCATCTATGGTAGCACGGCAGTTAGATTGCTCAACATTCCGCCTTCTCACATATGCCAACACTAAACAGATGCCTGGGGAATATATGATCTATTAGACGTTGTGAGCTGCTTGGGGACCTCCAAAGATAGATTATTGTTATTACCAAGTGAATTACGATCCGAAAACTCAAATTAGAAAATCACCCATTGCCAATAGTGTTTGTTTTACAAGAGCTGGCAGGACTTATAGCTATTTCGATTGTTTCCAAACTATCTCGTCAGCACCCTTTGCCGTAACTTCTCCACTATCATTACAAACCTTTAGTGTTGAAAGCTCCATCAAAAATTTGAGAAGCCAAACACTCCGGTGCAAAGACAGCATCAACGAAGACCACACGTCAACATAACTTGAATATAAACTTATCTCAAAGATTTCAAGAACTATTAAACATTTTCAGAAATTACTAATAATCCCGGCTACACAAATAGTTATCCTTGTTCTTCAATAAACGACAAATATTCACAGACACAATTGTAAGTGTTTCATTTACCCGAAGCCAACACACAGCTTTTCTAAGCATTACTATATACACCCCATTCCACCAACACCTCTGATGCATTAACGTATCCCTTTTGACTCCGGCTCTCTCTCTCGCCCTCCTCACTCATTATTTCTCGTTGAAAACTATTTACCGATTACATTATTTGTATAGCTGCTCTTGAACCCGCCAACCCGTTTGATATGTTCAACTGCATTATCTCAGGTTGAATTTAAACGATTTACTGTATAAGATGGCAAAGTAGCATCTAGCGACCCAGAACCAGAACATACAACAACAACAACTAACTAATCCCTCCTATAGGGATAAAAGTCTTTATGTAACACACAGCTCACGCGGACACTACAAACATCCAGTCATAAATAGTTTACCCCATGCACACTCCGCCGCTCCAACGATAACGTGGAAGCCAAAGGCTATGGAACAGCAGATGCTGCCCTTAAGACAAGACGGAATGAAACTAAACCAGAACATACCACACCAGACCAACTTGTTGTAGCAGTCATCGCTTGTGGAGGTAGAATAAGCGTCATTGCACCATGCTGGTGCATTGGAGTTGATGCAGACGACGTGATGATGATGATGACAATGGCTGTTGCTCGCGGTGTTGGCGGTGGCGGTGGCGAGGTCGGTGTGTGATGATTTGAAGGTGCCGATGGCAGGATCTGCGTTTAATATTGTTCGCTTTATAGAGAAGCAAAAGAATGATACGTATTAAACCGGTATTTTTTGCGATAACTATAAAACGAAACGTAAATAAGATGGGATCATAATAAAGAATGTATTTCGTGCAACGTACCAGTGTGACTGCGAAAATAAAGTGGTAGCGAGGTGTGTAGCTAAAGTTATATGGAAGTACGTTAAAATACGTAATAAAAGTTACAGAAGCTCAACACAAAGGCTCTCTTAAAGGCATTAGCAGCCTCAAGATAGGGCGCGGTGACCTCGTAGGACACTCCCCTTGAATAAAACAACTTTCATGAAAACACGAAGAAAGAGGGACAAAAACAAAAAACCCCACAAACGATACCGGTAAACGTTATAAGCACCATGATTGAAAGATATGTGTCTGGAATGTCCGAACTCTCTACAGAGATAGTGCCTCTATCCAATAGGCGGATGTTCTCGATAAATACAAGGCTAACAACATCGCCATACAGGAAATGCGATGGACGGGACAGGGGAGCACGACTGTGACATCATTTACAAGTGGTAAACTTCGGCAAGAGACTTTGGTATCTGGTTTTACGGTTTAACCCTGTAAGTGACTCTCTCAAAAACTGCAAACAAACGCTCCAAATGCTGATGTTCCCGAATACACAGTGGCAGCCTATTACGAGTCCCAAGACCACTGACGCAACTACCGTTCAAAAGCTAGAAAACGCAAAGCTGCATACCACCGACATAGCCAAAGCCTACTCCAACCAACTCTCTCTAATACTGTGAACAAACGGGCCTATTTCTCATGTTCTCGAAACCGCAGTGTCAGCATACTACGAGTGCTATGACCACTGGCGCAACTAACGTTCGGAAGCTAGACATCGCTTAGCTGCTTACCACTGAGATAGCCAATGCCCACGCCAACCAACTTTCTCTACTGCGAACAAACGGATCTATTTCTTACAGTAGCAGCATATTGGGAATTCTATGACCACTGCCACAACGACCGTACTGGGTTATGAAAACTCACGACCCCTGGTACGATGAGGAATGGTGAGCAATGTCTAAGGAAAAGTATGCAGCATACAAGGAAAAATTGCAGCCAATGGTGACGCGAACTCTGGCTGAACGATTACATGAGAAAAGAAGGGAGATGAAACGTCACTTCAGGCGAAAAAAGAGTCTATGTGAGAAAAGAGAGAGTCTGAGATAGAAGTTAAGCCTGAATGTTGTACAAAATGATTAAAAGCAAAAGGACATGCAAAGTATCCTGCTGCGTGAAATACTTTTGAACTCTGCTCATAGGTTCGAAGGCTGCATAAGTGATAACATCATGCCAATCATCGACAAAGAAGTAGATTGTCCACCACCGAGCTAAAACGAAATCAGTAATTGTTAATTTTAAAAACAATAAAGCCGCGGGAGCCGAAGGACCGCCTCAGAGCTTAAGATTAAGATTAAGACCCGCGGCGATGCGTGGGCAACTTGCAGACACCAGCTCATAAACACGATTTGTCTAAAGGAATGCATGCTCAATGATTGGAATCTAAGTGTTCTATGTCCTGTGCTTAAGAAAGGCGATTCAAGTATTACACTAACTATGGCGGGATCAGCCTTTTAGCCAACATATACCAGGTCCTGTCGAATGTGTTAAGCGAAGGACTAAAGCCCATCTTAAAGAACCTGATTTGACACTGGTAAGGTTCAATAAGGTTATAAGACAAGTTGGCTTTAGACCTGATAAATCCACCAACGATCAGATATTCACTCTACAACAAACCCAGGAAAAGACCCATGAAATCCATGATGGACGCCTACCGTGGCGTTTACAAAGCTGCATTCGACACTTGAATACGACAGAGGTTGTAAGATGTTATGGTTAAGTTTGGTATACCCTCAAAATTAATACGACTTTGCGGGAAAACATTGACCAACACGACGTATTCAGTGAAAATAGGCAAAAAACTGACAGAGCTATTTTCTACCAAGCCAGGCTAGGACAAGGCGATAGTCTGTCATGCGATCTCTTAAACATCATAATGGAGATGATCATGCGGAAAGCTGCAGTAAACACGACTGGTATCATCGTTAACAAAAGCCACATGCTGCTCGCGTATGTCGATGATATAGATTTCATTGGCCGAGGACTGCGTTATGTTACTGCTGCCTTTTCTATGCATTGGAAAGCAGTCGGCAGAAGTGGATTTGGTAAACACGGCTGGTATCATCGTTAACAAAAGCCACATGCTGCTCGCGTATGTCGATGATATAGATATCATTGGCCGAGGACAGCGTTATGTTACTGCCGCCTTTTCAAGCATTGGAAAGCAGTCGGCAGAAGTGGCTTTGGTAATAAATTTGGTCCAAACCAAGTTATTTGTTGCAACGAACAATAATCGCGTTTACAACGTCAAATTATGGAAAAGTGGTTCAGGACATTCAATTAATCAAGGTCCTTAAAATAGCAAAAATGTCCACTCCATCATGTCGTCAAATTGGAAATTTGCATATAAAAGTTTGGGAAATATTCGTTTTTTTTCTAGTGTAATATGTTAGCTGCCATGGTAGAATGAAATTATGAAAACTCTTACGAGGACACAGAAATGGTCTAAGGTCCTTAAAACAGCGGAAATGTTCATTCCTTTTATTCCTGAAAGATGCAGTGGTTTGATGTTTAAAGTAAACATAACGTATCTGCGGCCACCGTATGTGGTATCGGAGTATTTCCCTATTGCCTGTCATACCTTTCCTCGTTGCAATTGGCAACGACATGACCGATGTCGTTGCTGTGAAATATCCCTAGAACTATGGCCGCAAGGAACTGGTTGTCGTCGTCGTTTACATGAGTGCATGTGTGTGAAAGAACGCATGAAACCACCAATTAAATTCGCTTTTATTTATAATTTTAATTATTCTTACATTCAGTGTGCAACAAACGGGCAAGTTAATGAAAGCCAACCGACGACCGATGTATATTGTATCGAAATTTCATTATCTGTTCATATGTTTGCAATAAGAATTTTTTTCTCTTTTAAATTTTCGGCCGGCTGTTTGTCTGCCTGCCCGGTTATTTATGGATCTCTTATGGCTAAGGTTGCTTTGTTCAGCATCATGTTTTTTCTGATGTTGTTGTTGTTGTGATATTTAATTCAACCCCAGGATCGTCTGAAGTACAAATATGATTGTTACACTACTGCTAGTGCAGATGATGTTCGATAATGTCGAACGAATGACGCCTGTGGTGGTCGTGGTGGCATGCAGCAAGCCATTTGTGGCATTTCACATGGGTCGCGCCGTTTCATACGCAGGCATCCCTATCCCTAATTGTGCGATTGCGGTAAGAGCGGGGCACACGTTCACAATCAAACCGCACTTGGCACCGAACGAATTGAAAACATCTGTAGTCAGCATCAGTTACAGTAACATTATCATCGTTCTCATGATGAAGATGATGATGATTGTTTTCATTGATATGACGCTAGCAGCGGCTACATTTATACCTAACCAGAGGCTCAAGTATCTCTAGGTACGCATTATGGTTGATTGGTGGTTGTGTTAGCCTTAAACCACAGAAACATTTTGTTAGCTCGACATTTGTTAGTTTTGATTATAGGCTCCTGTTTTCAATTGTTTATATAACGCTCTGTAGAGCTCTTGGACCAGTAAGCTGATTAAGAGTATATCATTTTGTAATTGAGATAGAATTTTGTTTTCTTTTGTGTGTTTTCATAAGGGTTAAATGCACTCAACAATTTCGAATAACTTTTTAACTGGATAATTTGTTTCAATACTGGTTCGTAGTTGGGAACATTAATAAAGAGGGGTTACTTGTTAAGGGTTTCCCACTAAGACAGCTGACAATAGCCAAGGTCGATGGCCAACCCTTTACATTCACTACGGGTTCAAATCAACTGGACATAGGGGAACCATTTTTGAGTTAGGTGGGGGGGTTTATTTAGTGAATGAGCGAAAAACGTAACATTAAATATTAAAATTAAAAATACAATGTTTAATTTTAATTTTACTTTTAATTTTAATTTTAATTTTAATTTTAATTTTAATTTTAATTTTAATTTTAATTTTAATTTTAATTTTAATTTTAATTTTAATTTTAATTTTAATTTTAATTTTAATTTTAATTTTAATTTTAATTTTAATTTTAATTTTAATTTTAATTTTAATTTTAATTTTAATTTTAATTTTAATTTTAATTTTAATTTTAATTTTAATTTTAATTTTAATTTTAATTTTAATTTTAATTTTAATTTTAATTTTAATTTTAATTTTAATTTTAATTTTAATTTTAATTTTAATTTTAATTTTAATTTTAATTTTAATTTTAATTTTAATTTTAATTTTAATTTTAATTTTAATTTTAATTTTAATTTTAATTTTAATTTTAATTTTAATTTTAATTTTAATTTTAATTTTAATTTTAATTTTAATTTTAATTTTAATTTTAATTTTAATTTTAATTTTAATTTTAATTTTAATTTTAATTTTAATTTTAATTTTAATTTTAATTTTAATTTTAATTTTAATTTTAATTTTAATTTTAATTTTAATTTTAATTTTAATTTTAATTTTAATTTTAATTTTAATTTTAATTTTAATTTTAATTTTAATTTTAATTTTAATTTTAATTTTAATTTTAATTTTAATTTTAATTTTAATTTTAATTTTAATTTTAATTTTAATTTTAATTTTAATTTTAATTTTAATTTTAATTTTAATTTTAATTTTAATTTTAATTTTAATTTTAATTTTAATTTTAATTTTAATTTTAATTTTAATTTTAATTTTAATTTTAATTTTAATTTTAATTTTAATTTTAATTTTAATTTTAATTTTAATTTTAATTTTAATTTTAATTTTAATTTTAATTTTAATTTTAATTTTAATTTTAATTTTAATTTTAATTTTAATTTTAATTTTAATTTTAATTTTAATTTTAATTTTAATTTTAATTTTAATTTTAATTTTAATTTTAATTTTAATTTTAATTTTAATTTTAATTTTAATTTTAATTTTAATTTTAATTTTAATTTTAATTTTAATTTTAATTTTAATTTTAATTTTAATTTTAATTTTAATTTTAATTTTAATTTTAATTTTAATTTTAATTTTAATTTTAATTTTAATTTTAATTTTAATTTTAATTTTAATTTTAATTTTAATTTTAATTTTAATTTTAATTTTAATTTTAATTTTAATTTTAATTTTAATTTTAATTTTAATTTTAATTTTAATTTTAATTTTAATTTTAATTTTAATTTTAATTTTAATTTTAATTTTAATTTTAATTTTAATTTTAATTTTAATTTTAATTTTAATTTTAATTTTAATTTTAATTTTAATTTTAATTTTAATTTTAATTTTAATTTTAATTTTAATTTTAATTTTAATTTTAATTTTAATTTTAATTTTAATTTTAATTTTAATTTTAATTTTAATTTTAATTTTAATTTTAATTTTAATTTTAAAATTTAAAATTTAAAATTTAAAATTTAAAATTTAAAATTAAAAATTAAAAATTAAAAATTAAAAATTAAAAATTAAAAATGAAAAATGAAAAATTTAAAATTAAAAATTAAAAATTAAAAATTAAAAATTAAAAATTAAAAATTAAAAATTAAAAATTAAAAATTAAAAATTAAAAATTAAAAATTAAAAATTAAAAATTAAAAATTAAAAATTAAAAATTAAAAATTAAAAATTAAAAATTAAAAATTAAAAATTAAAAATTAAAAATTAAAAATTAAAAATTAAAAATTAAAAATTAAAAATTAAAAATTAAAAATTAAAAATTAAAAATTAAAAATTAAAAATTAAAAATTAAAAATTAAAAATTAAAAATTAAAAATTAAAAATTAAAAATTAAAAATTAAAAATTAAAAATTAAAAATTAAAAATTAAAAATTAAAAATTAAAAATTAAAAATTAAAAATTAAAAATTAAAAATTAAAAATTAAAAATTAAAAATTAAAAATTAAAAATTAAAAATTAAAAATTAAAAATTAAAAATTAAAAATTAAAAATTAAAAATTAAAAATTAAAAATTAGAAATTAAAAATTAAAAATTAAAAATTAAAAATTAAAAATTAAAAATTAAAAATTAAAAATTAAAAATTAAAAATTAAAAATTAAAAATTAAAAATTAAAAATTAAAAATTAAAAATTAAAAATTAAAAATTAAAAATTAAAAATTAAAAATTAAAAATTAAAAATTAAAAATTAAAAATTAAAAATTAAAAATTAAAAATTAAAAATTAAAAATTAAAAATTAAAAATTAAAAATTAAAAATTAAAAATTAAAAATTAAAAATTAAAAATTAAAAATTAAAAATTAAAAATTAAAAATTAAAAATTAAAAATTAAAAATTAAAAATTAAAAATTAAAAATTAAAAATTAAAAATTAAAAATTAAAAATTAAAAATTAAAAATTAAAAATTAAAAATTAAAAATTAAAAATTAAAAATTAAAAATTAAAAATTAAAAATTAAAAATTAAAAATTAAAAATTAAAAATTAAAAATTAAAAATTAAAAATTAAAAATTAAAAATTAAAAATTAAAAATTAAAAATTAAAAATTAAAAATTAAAAATTAAAAATTAAAAATTAAAAATTAAAAATTAAAAATTAAAAATTAAAAATTAAAAATTAAAAATTAAAAATTAAAAATTAAAAATTAAAAATTAAAAATTAAAAATTAAAAATTAAAAATTAAAAATTGAAAATTAAAAATTAAAAATTAAAAATTAAAAATTAAAAATTAAAAATTAAAAATTAAAAATTAAAAATTAAAAATTAAAAATTAAAAATTAAAAATTAAAAATTAAAAATTAAAAATTAAAAATTAAAAATTAAAAATTAAAAATTAAAAATTAAAAATTAAAAATTAAAAATTAAAAATTAAAAATTAAAAATTAAAAATTAAAAATTAAAAATTAAAAATTAAAAATTAAAAATTAAAAATTAAAAATTAAAAATTAAAAATTAAAAATTAAAAATTAAAAATTAAAAATTAAAAGTTAAAAGTTAAAAGTTAAAAATTAAAAAATAAAAATCAACAAGATTTCCGCATTCAAACTATACCTATCCCTTGCCAGCATTTTAACCAGTATTGACTTACTAATTTAAATCGCCGTCCTTTTTATTTAAAATTGATTAAAAAATTTCTTCCCATTAACCCCAAAAACTTCACATTTTAGTTTAGTTCAGTTCTCGAGTATAAAAAATTGATTAAAACTTTACCAACAAACTGTCCTAGACGTCTAAAGTAAATAAATCGCTAAAGTTTTCGCGCTTAACCAAAGAGAAAGAGAACAAATAAACGTTTCGTTTCTCACTGAAACCATCGCTATTTTTCTTATAAGCCATTAGCCTCGTCTTGGCCTCTCTTATTTTAATTAACTTCAAAGGCTTCTCAACTCAACAGGGTATTTTCTTTATGCATCAGTCCAAACGTGTCAGTGGAGCGAAAAAAAACCACAAAAATTCGTCAAAAAGTTTTGTGAGAAAAACCCCAACAAAATGGTAAAAAATAGAGCAAAACGCACCAAACCTCAACTGCAGCGCAACGAACCATAAAACATTAATTCCACCCGGACCCAGCACTACACCAACCCTATACCTATGCTGTATACCAATCATCGCTACTATCATATCCCTTTCCAAAGCAATGCTTGGCTGCGATAGTTGATGGAGGGGAACTTACACTCGCGCCCCTTTTAAAAATACAGCAACGGAAGGAGGAGGAGGAGGACTTGTAGTTGTGGGATCTTGTTGTTGGTACATAGTTGGCAATACAAATCAAACAAAAGTATGAAATACAACAGCAGCACAACATCAGAACTAGAGTCAATATAAACTATAACTCCGAATTTGCTTTAGCATACTTTTGAGGGAGTGGGAAAGAGCGACAGAGCCAACAAAAAACAGTATTGAAACTTAGTATTTACCAAGTAGATGGATTTTTGGTAGAAGGGGTGCGGTATGTTAAGTTAGGCAGTCAAATCAAATGAAAGGGTAACAGAACAGGAAATTCATTCAGGTAAACTGACTGATAAATACCCTCTCCCTATGTATGATGATGTTTAGGTTTTGAGATATTGAACTTAGATCCTTATGACAATATACCAGTGTTAGCATTATCCATAACAAAGTAATGGGATTGAACAAGGACAGAAAAGCCTCACCCCTTCTGTTAGCTCCCATACAAAATTCGATATTTTTCTTCCAATTCCAATTTCCTAAACATTTACTTCCTTCCTCTTTGCTGCCAGAGAGCAACTTTACACATGCAATAGGTAAACTTAAGATATGACAAACAAACCTAAAAGAAACCCAATTCAAGATTAGCGTGTGACTCACAGTATGACGGTACGTCCATCCAGCCAAGCATGCCATCAAAAGCCGGCAACAGTAGTTGGCCAATTCAGTTCATTTTAACGTCAATATCCATGAACCGGAGCCAGTCGCGCTCACTGGAGTAGAGAGTAACTAATACAATAGCGCGCATGTGGCGGCGGATCGTTTGTCTGTCCGACTCGCTTGGCTTGGCGTGAGTTGTTAGTCAAGTATTTAGTCACTAAAGTGGAGTTTAGTAGGTACTGTTTAATTTTCACAACATGTCTACGTATTGAACTTGTTTTCTGGAAAACGAGACATTTCGTAGATGTTAGTTATTCATTGTCTTCTCGTTGGCTGTGTGTGCTGGCGAATGAAGAAACTAAGAAAAGATAAAACCACCAATATTGCACACGAATGAATGATGATGATGATGAGGAAGGAGCGCAAGCGCACCATCACCGCTACCACCGACCACCGCAATCAGCAGCAAGCAGCAGCAGGCACATGCAACAGACACACACTAAGGACCAACTTCTAACATGGCAATAGTGACTCATACAATAACATTGTATGTTACCTTTAAACTGCCACCACTAAACCCGTCCTGCCCGACGGCTCATGCATTGCATTTTAAAGCAAAAAGGCGTAGCAAAAATACTGGAATACAGTGGATAAAAATAAAGAAACACTCGTAAATATGTTTGAAATGTACGAGTTTTACATTTACTCACTAGTAGCTGGTGCGCTGCACGGAATACTGATGTGGTATCGCGGCGCTGAGAATCTATCTCATGGTCCGGCTGGCTTTTGTTTTGTTTTGTAAAGAGTAGCGGACGGAGTTTTATGCCCAAGAGATCTATTTCTGTGTGATGAACTTCATGTGAGTATTTTAACAGCAGTAAATCGACCCAGTTGGAAATTTTGTCACAGATAATAAATAAAAGAAATATAACAAAAAATTTTCTTGTACCAGAAGGGCGGTGACTACACATCCAATTTTTTTCTCCAAAACTTTATCCTGTTATAGTTTAAAGAAATACAGAATTTGGTCACGATCGTGTGGAGTGTTTTGATAGAACTTCTCGATTTCTAAAGTGGGCGGAGAGGTACATTTGTATATGAGGTACTAGAATGGGCGTGGCTAGGCTTCCAATTGTTTTGTTCAAAACTTTATCCTGATTTAGGTTTACTAAATACAGAATTTGGATACGATGGCGTTGGGTGTATTGATGTATTTACTCGATTTCTAGAAAGGGCGGAGAGTTAAATTTGTATATGAGATACCCGAAAGGGCGTGGCTAGTCTCCCAGTTTTTTCCACAAAACGCTATCCTGTTATTGGTTTACTAAATACAGAATTTGGGCACGATCACGTTGAATGTATTGATATTATAAATCAATATCTAAAGTGGGCGGAATGGTACATTTGTATGGGAGATACAAAAAGGAAGGTGGCTAGACCTTATATATTTCTCCAAAGCCTTATCCAGTTATAGTTTTACAAAATACAGATTTTAGGCAAGATCTCGTTGGGTCTATTGATATTATTACGAGATTTATAAGGGAGAAATTATACATTTGTATGAGAGGTTCCAGAAGGGGCGTGGCTAGACTTCCAGTTTTTGTTCAAAAAAAAACTTAATCCAGTTAAAGCTTTTCTTAATATAGAATTTAGACCCGATTGCATTAGGTGTATTGATTTCATTACTCGATTTATAAGGATGGTATATTTATGTGGGAGGTACCAGAGGGGGCGTGGCTAGACATCCAGTTTTTTCTCAAAGACTGTTATAGCTTAATAAGCTATAACATTGATGTTATTATTCGATTTATAAGAGGAGGAATGATACATTTGTATGGGAGATACCAAAAGGGGCGTGGCTAGACTTCCTTATTCATTTATAGCTTTACAGAATTTGCGCACGATCGCGTTGAGTGTATTGATATAATTACTCGATTTCTAAAGTGGGCGGAATGATACATTTGTATGAGAGGTACTAAAAGGGGGGTGGCTAGGCTTCCACTTTATTCCACAAAACTTTATACAGTTACTTAACTTAACTTTATTTCCCTTTGCACCCCATGAATGAGGTATGGTTGTGAATTAACACGCTTTCTATTTTTAGATTCACAACTAACGACATCTACTTGTTTATCGACGAATGCGAACGTCACTGTTTGAGAAGCTCTTACTAGACACGACGATTGGATCGACGCTTAATACTGCGAAGTTGCTGTCAACAACATTCGATTTTATTTATTTTTTCTTTTAAGATGACTGGAGCCAGGTTTGAACCTGCGATCTCCCGCATGGTAGTCGCGTGTTCTAACCACTATGCCACGGCCGGTCCCAGCTTTACTTAATACAGAATTTGGGCACGATCGCGTTGGGTGAATCGATATTATTACTCGATTTCTAAAGTGGGCGAAATTGTACATTTGTACGGAATATACCAGAAGGCTCTTGGCCATGGAGCCCATTTGCAATACCGTTTGTAGTTTTGGATAAATAGTAACTCATGCAAAGTTTCAAAACAATTGGTTGCGTCTTTCGAAAGTTAGTGTGCGTACAGTACAGACAGACGGACAGAAAGATGGACATGGATCAAACGACTTGAATCGAATTTGGTTCAAAGAATCAAATGATATCAAATGATATATATCCTCCTAACCGTGAGTGAGTTAAAGGAGGCTGAGTAATGCGCGATGGGTGCCGCAATTGCTCACACTCGACCATCGGCGGAAATGTGTGAACACTCCAGAGACCAAGAAACCGACAAAGCAGTAGACTTCTATTGATAAACGAGCAGAAAAAAAGTCTAATTTATTATGACAGCACTGAGCCGCTTACGTATAAAGTTTTCTTCTTCTTCTTTTTTATTTTTTTGGCAACAGCAACAAAAGTTGGACCATCAGTAGCAGTAGAATGTTCGTCGCACTACGTTTGAATAACAGCTCTTAAACCTAGTCCTTCCATCGAAGTTGTTGGTCACCCTCTCCTGCGCCACCCAACGAGTTTTTTGCCGAAGACTTTTCGAGCTGAAGCATATGCATCCATTCTTACAACGTGTACAAGCCGGCGCATTTTGGTATATTTGAAGGCGCTTGACAACGTCGATGTCATTATAAAACCCAGGATTCTGCGCAATAGATCAAGACTGATAGGATCAGTGTCTGGTAAAATGGATCAGCATGGATCACTGTTCGTCGAGAGAGAGCTTTGTCATTAAATCGCTTGTTAAGGGCATAGTAGCCGCAGTTTGCGATCAATACTCGTCTCTTGATTTCCAGGCTGACATTGTCAAGGTAGACAAAATCATCTTTCACTTCAAAGTTATAGCAGTCAATGTTCAAGCTGAGTCCCAAACGGGTAGACTACTTGCGTGTTGAAACAAGTAACTTCGTTTTGTCCTCATTTATCACCAGACTCACTTTAGCATAGACAGCACCACAGTATTATCCCGTAGTCCTCGGCCAATGACATATATACCAACGGCATACGCGAGCAGCTTGTGACTTTTATTCAAGACAATACCAGTCGCGTTTACTGCAGCCTTCCGCTCGATTATCTCCATTATGATGTTTAAGGAATCGCATAACAGACTATCTTCTTATATATCGCCTTGGCACTTGGTAGAAAAAGACTCTGTCAGATTTTTGCTTATTTTCGCGGAAGACTTCGTGTCAGTCAGTGTCATATCGCAAAGTCATATCAGATTCGTGGGAATACCAAACTCAGCCACAGCATCTAATAGTTTCTGTCTAATCCAGCTTTGTATTCCATAAATAGATGGTAGGTGGCGATCTGTATTTCTTGTGTCTTCTTTAGGATTTGTCGTAGTGTGAATATCTGGTCGGTCGTCGATTTTTTACCAGGTCTAAAGCCACACTGATAAGGTTCAATCTGTTTCGCTAGTATAGGCTTTAGTCTTTTCATAACATACTAGACAGGACCTTGTATGCCATAAAGTAAAAGACTGATCCTCGATTAGTTGGTACACCCACTTGAATCGCCTTTCTTAAGCACAGGACATGGAACACTTAGATTTCAATCATCGGGCATGCACTCCTTGAGCCAAATTGTGTTTATAAGCTACGTCATGCACGTTTCCAGCTCATCGCCATTGGACTTATACAGATCTGTCAACAGTACATTGTGTCCCGCAGCTTTATTGTTTTTATATCGTTTGTGCTTAACGGTTTACATTCTACTCCGTCCTCGATGATTGCGTGATTACGTCACTTATAAGAGTATTCCTTCATATTTACAGAAAACTCTAGGTGTTCGTGACCATATTTCCATCTTTGTCCTTAAAAGTGGGATCCGCTGTTCCAAAACCTTTGCTTTTTACCTTTTAGTAGAACTTTTGGACTTTACTTCACTATCCCTGCAATTATCCATATGCATGCTTTGTCTTTTCATCCATAGACAACTTTCCACCTGAAGAGGTGATTTATCTTCATCATCTTCAGACATTTCGCGACATTCATCATCATACCAGGGCCTGTCCGAGCGTGGCTTTTCATAGCGTAGTGTCGTTGCGGCAGTGGTCATAGCATTCGCAATATGCTGCTACTGGGTATCGGAAAACATCGTAATAAGAAAGGATTTGTTTGAAGAAATTGTTAGAGTTGACTGGAATAGGCATTGGCTATCTCGGTGGTATGCAGCATTGTGGTGTTTAGCTTCATTTGCTTTTGGTTATGAGCATTTTAAGCACTACTTAATCGCGTGAGTACCTTGGCTGCAACTTTATGGTGATCCGAGTCAATGTTTGCACCGCTCATCACACGTATGCTTGTGATATGCCTTACATCGATTACCACGTGTTCAATCTGGTTTCTTGCCTTTTGATCAGGGTATATACAGGTTGCCTTGTGGTTATCTTTATGCGGAGCTCTGGTTCCATTCACTACCATGTTTCTGGCCGACGCGATACTAACCAGTCTGAATCCGTTATCAACCTAGAGCATATTCCCTATTTTAGCATTAAAATCTCCCAGTAACATTTGAATGTCTTAAGCAAGACAAGGGTCATTTATTTTGTCTAGGCGCTCATAGAATACATCTATAATGACCTTGTCTTCCGTTGGGGCCTGTACACAAATCAATGTGATGTAAAAATGTATCTTCGGTCACTTAGGGGGCTAAACTACGAGACAGAGTGTCGAAGTCTCTTTGCTGACTATGAATTCATATCCAAATACCAGTCTTTCTGCATAGCAGCGAAGCTAACCTGCCTGAATCCGTTATCGAAGGTGATGTTGTGTAGACTGAATATTCTGACTACAGAATCAAGAGCATCTTTCCCATTTTGGTATTGAAGCCTCGAAGAATAATTTAAATGTCTTGGGCATGACAACGGTAATTTAACTATTTTATCCAGACGTTCATAGAACATATCTTTAATTTCCTTGTCTTTGTCTTCCGTCGGGGCCTTTATACAGATCAGTGTGATGTAAAAATGTATTTTCGGTCAATTACCGGGTTATACTGCAAGACCAGATGTCGAAGTCTCTTGCCTATTATGAATCCGCATTCAAATTCGTGTCTTTTTTTATGGCCAGCTGTAAAATATGTCACAGTTCTTTCGTCGTGTATATCCCTAACCCGTCCATCGTATTTACTGTACAGCAGTGCTGTCGGATTGAATTGGTTGGGGTCATTCGCAAATTGGAACATTCTAAGTGCATATTCTTAAATCATGGTCCTTTTAAAGTTTGCAGGACTCGCCAATATTTTTGGGGGTTCTTGGGGTGTTTGCTGTCCTGGAACTGGGGCTGCCAGCCTGACCTCTACGCGGGTTGGCTTAGGAGCCTTGTATCAGGTTAATATAACGAGAGATGGGTCCAATCACTCTCCTTGATGTTCCGAGTATCGTAGGCACTCAGCACTTGTTATGAGTCTAGCGCCACCCAAAATCTCTCTGAGATTTTCATTGTTGATGGGTATTGGCTATTTGAAGGGTCCAATCAGTCGCCTTGACATTCCGAGTATCGTAAGCCCTCAGGACTTGTTAGGAGTATAGCGCCACACGGAATCCCTCTGAGACTCTCCACTCGGAACAGCTGATTGTCCGCGAATGCCAGCACCGTATAGCTACGGATCATTACACTATCCATAACCTTTATACGTACCCGATAGCCTGCGGCTGAGCTTCCTAAAGTCGTAGAATGAACAACTCACTTAAACAAGATCATAAATTGTATTTTGTATGTATTGCTCATTCCACTCCCGAGGCGGGTTTAAGTGAAATTACTAATGTATCAGTCTTTGCCTCCTTTTGGACCAGGAACTAAAGAAATCATTCGTAATGGGTGGGATAAACCTTCTTAGGATTCATCTACCAGTACTACAAATTATTTTGTATAGAAGGCACCAGTAGGGAAATATGATGGTGAATTAGGTCATGGAGGGAACCAAAAGGGCAAATGTTTTGGTTTGCTGAGGTTTAACGTACCTTTATAAGGTTATTAATTCCACAAAGTTAAAATATCCTGTAGTTTTCCGTTTAGAAGTTATAAGAGAAAAATACATTTTTCAAAAATAGGTCATTTTGTATGGGAGGTACCAGAAGGAGCTATTCGTCCTATTTGCAATCCTATAGCTTCATTTAGAATGCTATTAACGCTGGTCAATTGGCGTAGGCATCAGTGAACATTAACTCGATCTATCAAGCTTTCATGTAATCGCTCTCTGTCTCTTAGAATAACTTCTCACCCGCTCATCTGAGCATCTGAATAATGTTGATCAAATTTCAAACTTATTGATATAGAGCATGCCGGATAACAGTATTTTATAATCTTTCACCTGTAAGCAATCTTATTAGCTGTACTAAATTACATTTCGTAAGTGAAATCTAACTCACATCAAATGATAACGGATTTCATATGAAAATTTATATTAGACAATCAATTTCTCTTGATTCTTCCATCTGCCACTAATGGTTGTTAAATTTCACTTTTATGATGGCACGATTTTTCCTAGACTTCTAGCCCTAAATCCACGCTAATCTATTTATGACCAGTCTATGGTAAAACCATATGGCACAAAAGAGAAACAGGAACAACAACATTGCAAAAAATTTCCAAGCAGGTAGGCAACAGTGAAAAAACAAAACAAGCAAGCCGGTATTGGATAAAGACAAGAGAGGGAGAGAAAGAGCATAAAAACGCACATAGAGCGCTGATATTGTAAAAATGTTTAGAAATATGAGCCAAAGAGTGGCAGAGAGAGCGAGAGAGAGAGTAAGACAGTAAAATAGCATAGCCAATTTCAGGTCAAACAAGTTCTGGCATTTCACAACGGCGACATTCGCAAAGGGATACGCGTATAGAAAGGATGTAAGCCGCAGGCGTATAAGAATCTAAAATAAAAACAAAAGGATAATGTGAAAAACAACAAAAATTAAACAGAAAAAAAGTAAAGAGTATAACAAAGAAATTTAAAGTTATATGCAAAAAGAATAAATGCAACAGCAAATACAAGTTTAATAAGTTGGTGTATAAAAAAAAATTTCTGTGCAAATACAAAAATATTTTCACAAGAATAAAAATACCAACCAACATATGTATAACAACCCCTATTTATAAATTTCTATATTTTATGAGTGCAAAGTAATATTTTGAAGTGCCAAGTAAACAGACGACATAAAAAACCATATGCCTGCCCCGAGGGGAAAAAACAAATAACAAAAGGTGTACGCGCAGGCGCAAATGTTTGATCAGTATAAAACGCAACAACAACAACAGCAACTGACATTTGCCTAAACCTATACGGCAGCAGCAACAACAACATCGGACAACAGACCCCTTACTTTGTCTGTGTGTGTCTTCCTTCATCGGAAGTTCTACCAAAAACGACAGCTGCATCTTTATGCCTCCTCAGTCAAGGAGAGCGAGAGAGAGAGCGGCAAAAGGCAGACAATCGAAACGATCAATCGCTTTTAACGAAAGTAGTAATTGACGACATTGTTTTCGAAACGCGCGACGAGTATACCAGCAGACACACAGGATTACGCGTGCTACGAGCGTCTGTACACACACACACACACTCTCATGTGCTATATATGTGTGTCCTAACATTTGCTGTTAAAAGCGATAACAGACGATTAACAGAGAGACGCGCGCGCGACTTTAAGAAGTGTGAAGTTGTTAAGCAGCTACAAAAGAGTGATTAAAGCGCCACAAACAAAGAATTGATCTCATTTCAAAGTCATTAATACTACTACGGAAACGATAAACGTGTGATAAACGGTAAAAAGTAAGAAAAATCGAATAAAGTTGAAAGAAAAATAACAAAAATTTAAAACGAATTTTTCTAAATTTAAAATTATTAAAAAAAAAATTGTAAAAAATTTAAAAAAATTCAATTTGAATATATAAACAAGAACAATAAACGCGTGATTAACGCTAAACAGTAAGAAAAATATAATAAAGTTGAAATTAAAATAATGGAAACTTAAAACAAAATTATTGGAATTAAAATTAATAATTTTTAAAAAAAATTTTTATAAAAATTCCAAAAAAAAATCTAATTCAAAATATAAACAAAAACGATAAACGTGTGGTTAACGCTAAACAGTAAGAAAAATAGAACAAAGTTGAAATTTAAAACGAAATTTTTTTAATTGAAAATTATTTAAAAAAATTCAAAAAAAAAATTCTAAATGAATATATAAAAAATGATAATCGTGTGATTAACGCTAAACAGTAAGAAAAATAGTATAAATGGAAATTTAAAACGAAATTTTTGGAATTGAAAATTTAAAAAAAAAAATAAATAAAAATTTAAAAAAATTCAAGTTAAATGTATAAAAAATTTCAAAGTTTAACTATCCAAGATATTACGAAACTGACCAGTTACCCGGGTACCTATAACGGAACACTTGGATAACCGTTTTACTTGAAAAAGTTTACGCTGAAGAGGTGAAAACTCCTGAGATTGTGAGATTATGTTACATTGCTAATGGAATAGTTAAAATTAACTATGTTTATAACTTATATGAAAATTTCTACAAGTAAAGTTTAAATTATGAAAATATTAAAAGGTTAAAAGATAATAGTTAAAAATTTTTTAAAATTAACTACAATCTTAAGTAGTGATCACTTCTTACTATTGAAATTAACCACGGTTTTAAATTTAAGAGACTCAAAAGATTATGCAACACTGCAAATAGAATAGTTAAAATTAACTATGATTTTAACTTATATGAAAAGTAATATTTAAATTATGAAATTCTTTAAAAGTTTAAAGAAAATAGTTAAAATTAACTACGGGCTTAAGTAGTGATAAACTTGTTACAATTGAAACTAACTACGGTTTTAACTATTAACAAAAATTTAACAAGAAAAGTTAAAAAACATTGTATAAAAAGTGTTAAATATTAACAGAAAAATTAACCCATAGTTATAATTAACTACGGGTAAAACTAGCGATCAACTTCTTACAATTGAAACTAACTACGGTTTTAACTATTAACAAACATTTTAAAAGAAAAGTTAAAAAAAGAGTATATAAAAAGTTGTTAATATTAACAAAAAAAACTAATACATAGTTACAATTAACTACGGGCTTAACTAGCGATCAACTTCTTACAATTGAAATTTACTACGGTTTTAACCATTAACAAAAATTTAACAAAAAGTTTTAAAAGGAGTATATTAATAGTGTTAAATATTAACAGAAAAACTATCCCATAGTTATAAATAACTACGAGCAGAACTAATGACCAACTAGTGATTCTTACAACTAAAGTTTACTACGGTTTTAACTATCAAAACAAAAATATTTCATAAGAAAAGTTTAAATTATAAAAAGTGTTTTATATTTACAGAAAAACTAATACATAGTTATATTTAACTACGGGTTATAATTCCTTAAAACAGGAAAATTGTTATGGATTATAAAAATTCTAATAAACCAAATTACCAGCTATCACTAAATATTCCATAAGAGCAGTTTTAATTATAAAAAGTGTTAAATATTTACAGAAAAACTAACACATAGTTATAATTAACTACGGGCTATAATTCCTTGAAACTGTAAAATTTGCAAAGATTATAAAAAATTCTAAAAAATCATATTAACAACATGTGATTAACTAATATTTAACTTTACCAAAAAAGTTTAAATTATAAAAAGAGTTAAATATTTTTAGAAAAACTAATACATAGTTAGAATTATCTAAGGGCTATCATAACTTCCTTAAAACAGAAAAATTGTTAAGGATTATAAAAAATTCTAAAAAATCTAGAGAATAACGTGATAACCTAATGGAAATGTTAAAGGTTTAAAGAAAACGTAATAGTTAAAATTAACTACGGGCAGAACAAGTGACTAACTTCTTATAATTTAAATTAACTACGGTTTTTACTATCATCAAATATTCCATAAGAATAGCTTTAATTATAAAAAGTCTTAAATTACAGAAAAACTAATACATAGTTATAATTAACTATGGGCTATACTTCCTTGACTGTAAAATTTGCAAAGATTATAAAAAATTCTAAAAAATGAAATTAACTAACATTTAACTTTACAAAAAAAGTTTATGTTCTAAAAAATTGATAATTACAGGAAAACTAATACATAGTTAAAATTAACTAAGAGCTATCTAAACTTCCTTAAAACAGAAAAATTTTTAAGAATTATAAAAAATTCTAAAAGATCAAATTAACAACGTGATTAACTAATGGAAATGTTAAAGGTTTAAAGAAAAACTAATAGTTAAAATTAACTACAGACTTGACTAGTGATCAACTGCTTATAATTGAAATTTACTACGGTTTTAACTATCATCAAGTATTTCATAAAAAAGCTAAATTTTAAAAAGTGTTAAATATTTACAAAAAAAAACTAATAGTTAAAAATAACTATACTTCCTTGAAACTGGAAAATTTTTAAGGATAATAAAAAATTGGAAGAGATCAAATTAACAACATGTGATTAACTAATATTTAACTTTGAAAGAAAGTTTACATTATAAAAAATATTAAATTACAGAAAAAGTAACACATAGTTATAATTAACCACGGCCTGTACTTCCTTAAAACACAGAAATTGTTAAGGATTTTAAAAAATTCTAAAAGATCAAACTCCCAATGTGATTAACTAAAGGACAAGTTAAAGGTTTAAAGAAAAACTAATAGTTAAAATTAACTACGGGCAGAACAAGCAACTAACTTCTTACAATTGAAATTAACTACGGTTTTTACTATCATCAAATATTCCATAAGAATATCTTTATTTATAAAAAGTGTTAAATTACAGAAAAACTAATACATAGTTATAATTAACTATGGGCTATACTTCCTTGACTGTAAAATTTGCAAATATTATAAAAAATTCTAAAAAAAAGTTTAAGTTGTAAAATGTGTTAAATATTTACAGGAAAACTAATACATAGTTAAAATTAACTAAGAGCTATCTAAACTTCCTTAAAACAGAAAAACTGTTAAGAATTATAAAAAATTCTAAAATATCAAATCAACAACGTGATTAACTAATGGACATGTTAAAGTGTTAAAAAAAACTAATAGTTAAAATTAACTACGGGCACAAATTAATTAACTTTGGTTTTAACTATCACCAAATATTTAATAAGAAAAGTTTAAATTATAAAAAGTGTTAAAAATTTACAAAAAAATTAATAGTTAAAATTAACTACGGACCACACTTCCTCAAAACAGAAAAATTGTTAAGGATTATCAAAAATTCTAAAATACAAATTAACAACGTGCGATTAGCAAATATTTAACTTTACAAGAAAAAGTTAAAATATAAAAAGTTTTAAACAGAAAGACTAATGGTTGAAATTAACTATACTCTCTTAAAACAGGAAAATTTTTAAGGATTATAAAAAATTCTAATAAATCAAATTAGCAAAGTAATTAACTAATATTTAAATTTACAAGAAAAGTTTAAAATATAAAATGTGTTAAACAGAAAAACTAATAGTTAAAATTAACTAAGAGCTGTCTATAATTCCTTCAAACACAAAAATTGTTAAGGATTATAAAAAATGCTAATAAATCAACATGACTTACTAATATTTAACTTTACCAGAAAAGTTTAAAAAATAAAAACGATTAAATATTTATAAAAGAAAAATCAATAGTTAAAATTAACTAAGGGCTGTCTATAGTTTCTTAGAATAAAAAAATTGTTAAGGATTATAAAAACTTCGAAGATATCAATTTAACAACGTGTGATTAACTAAAATTTCACTTTACAAAAAAGTTTACATTATAAAAAGTGCTAAATAGTTAAAACTAATAGTTAAAATTAACTATTTGCTGTATATACTTCCTTTAAACTGGAAAATGGTTAATAATTATAAAAAATTCTAAAAAATCAATTTAACAACGTGTGATTAACTAATATTTAACTTTTTTTAAATTACAGAAAAACTAATAGTTAAAATTGACTAAGGGCTATCTACACTTCCTTAAAACTGGAAAATTGTCAAGAATTATAAACAATTCTAAATGATCATGAAAAATACATGATAACTTAATGGAAATGTTAAAGTTTTAATGAAATTGTAACAGTCGTAATTAACTACGGCCATAACTATTATTACAAAAAGTTAGTTAAAGTGATGAAGTTGTTCACATAAAAATTGAGCTACAAAATACAAAAATAATAATGAACTTAAAGTCAATAGTTAATTATACATTAATACAAATTTAATATAAAAATAAAGTTATACTTCCAATAAAATTTTGCTCTCTTAATTTTCTTAAAAGGCTGTGAAAGTAACGATAAAAAAGTTAATTAAACTTAAAAATAAACAAAATTGCCGGTGCAACCCATAAAAATTAACACCATAAAAGTTAAACCCTTGAAAATTTAAAGAAAATAATAAAACCATTGCCAAAAAAGTTCAACAAAGGCAATATAACAAACAAAGAATTGAAAAAGTTCTACTCAAATAAATTTTGTAAACAAATCAATCAACAACAGTGCAGAATAAAACAACATTACAAATACAACCCTATGGTCATAACCTTAAAAAAGGTGAATTGAAGTGTCTCGCGCAACACAATTTAATATCAAGCAAACGAAACGTTGCATACCATCATATGCCAATTTGCTATATGTGACCACACACAAAGACTGTAAAAATATCCAGCTATTGTAAAGGCTTTACACAACAAATTCAGCTATTGGAGTAAAACATACAACCACCAATCCCCCACCCAACACATGACCAATATGTTACTCCCCTTTGCATACCGCCGCCATCTGTTCACAGTACTGACCTATCTCCTGCTCATGCTCAGCCAACGGCCGCAACAAATAACAGCCTGGCCTCATGATTCCTCCAATAGTCATCAATCATCTCGTCATGGCCACCATTCTGGTCACATCAAACATAACGATTCTATGGACTCGGCATCGGCATCCTCAGGTTCAAAAGCGTTGGGAGTTCATCATAGCGATTGGCGTCGCATTGAAATGATGGATGCCAATGGCCTTTATCAATTGGAATGGTGGACCAAAGCAAAGGATATTTATTTCCGCGTAACTGTAAACACCCAGGGTTTTATTGGTTTGGGATTTTCGCGTAAAACTGGACGAATGTCTGGTGCTGATATGGTATTGCTGTGGGTGGACGATCGCACTGGAAAACCGAATGCATTGGTAAGTCCACTTGTATTATTTATATTAACATATGCTATTGAAAAAAAAATTCACTCAAAAAGGACTTACTCAAACATATGAACAAATTTAAAACAAACTAGGTTTTGATGTGTAAAAAAAATATATATTGCACTACAATCTTGAAAATTTACAAGGCTATGTAGAAATTTAAAATACGTCTTCAGTAGTAAAGTTAAGAAATTATATCGGTTTTATCTACTGGTCTGGATATAGATATATCCTTTAACAAAACCAACTTATATATAAAGGGTGCAGCAGATACAAGTCTCTTTATGTCACTCTCTAGAAATGCATTGGTCTCTCGACAATTTTGTTTGTTAACATAGCCACCGACATAAAAATGCGCCTCGTCCTTACTAAGGCTATCCTTTTCATTGATATTGCGTCATTGCATTTTACGCACGTTATTCGCCCACATACGTACATACCCACCACGTACAAATTTCCTCTACCACAATTGTCGCCTAATTATTCTCACGACAGTTTGTTAACAAATAATTTAAATTCAATTTTGTACATAATCCTTGTTTATATAGCACGTAAAAGATAGTACATAATAAAGGTTTCTCTTTTTTATTTAATGCAATAATATTAAATTTCTTTTGGGTTGTAATCAGATACATCTATTGTTCAAAATTGTGTGTTTTTAGCCTGAAAAAAAGAAGCCTTTTAAAAGTTGCATAGTTGCAGGCAGGGAAAGGAGAGCAACAGAGCAGTGATTTCAAAGGGTATGTTTTTTTGCTCTTCGCTTTGTTATCACATAACGGATGTTTGTTTTTGTGCTGTCTATTTCGTCTCGTTCGTCTTTGAGGCAGCCCAGACCAGACTATGTTAACATAGTTATATGTTTACACCAATATCCTTTATAATTGAAACCCATAAAAAATAAACGAATAAAATGTGTGTTGAACAAGGGAAGGGAATCCTTGAAAATGTTCAAGAAGTCGTACATTGAAGAAAGGAAACTACACCAAATAGTGTGTGAAAATATTGGTTATTGGAGCAAAAACGAGTATTTTTTTGGTATTGGTTTGCAGTAAACTAACAAACAATCAATGCAATTGAGAGAGAGGAAGAGAGAGAGTAAAACTGCATACCATAATACGAAAATCGAGTAAGCAGGAAATCACATAAGTATTTAAAGTTTAAATTCAAGAAACATGAATTTTTGACGGCCATAGATGAGTAAAGAGTCCCAGCGTAACCAACACAGTACAAAATTTTTCAGCTCATTAATTTGGGACTCAAATCTGAGGTTAAAGGATAATAGTTAAAATTAACTACGCTCAAAATAGTGATCAACTTCTTACAATTGAAATTAACTACGGTTTTAAAGTTGAGAGTCACAAAAGATTATGTTACACCGCAAATGGAATAGTTAAAATTAACTATGGTTTTAACTTATATGAAATATTTTACAAGTAAAGTTTAAATTATTAAATTCTTTAAAAGTTTAAAGAAAATAGTTAAAAAAAAGTTAAAATTAACTACGGGCTTAAGTAGTGATCAACTTGTTACAATTGAAACTAACTACGGTTTTAACTATTAACAAAAATTTTAAAAGAAAAGTTAAAAAGGAGTATATAAAAAGTGTTAAATATTAACAGAAAAATTAACCCATAGTTAAAATTAACTACGAGCAGAACCAATGACCAACTAGTGATTCTTACAACTGAAGTTTACTACGTTTTAACTATCAATACAAAAACATTTCATAAGAAAAGTTTAAATTATAAAAAATGTTTTATATTTACAGAAAAACGAATGCATAGTTATATTTAACTACGGGTTATAATTCCTTAAAACAGAAAAATTGGTATGGATTATAAAAATTCTAATAAACCAAATTACCAGCTATCACTAAATATTCCATAAGAGCAGTTTAAATTATAAAAAGTGTTAAATATTTACAGAAAAACTAACACATAGTTATAATTAACTACGGACTATAATTCCTAGTTAAATCTGAGACCTGCACGTGAAAGTAGCCCCAAAAAGGAGTATTTCTGCATCATAAGTTTTGTCAAGTTACATGCCATAATAATTTAATATCGATTTGAAGTTAGTAAGTAACGTATAGGGGAATTTGTCACAGTTTAGGCTCTTTTGTTTGATTTTGTTTCTAATATTGCAGCCTACAGGTTATGGAGAAGATAACCGAGGTGACCACTTTTTGAACTTTTTCCAAGTTGACCAGGTCTTTGCTCCTTACCAATAACTCGCTTAGTGTTATAGTTAGAGTTGTTGACACTTCTAGTCTCTCCAGAAGGTTTTGTAGAGGACGTGGACCACTCTACAGAACTGTTGATCTTTTTAGAAGCTGCCTAGTTAACCATTCAATATTTTTCTTTCATTGCCGGTCCTCTTAATGTTGTCGACTGAAAGTTCGCAGTATAAGTGTCGGCATGTCTAGTTAAAGCTACTCAATCAGTGAAGTTCGCATTGGTCGATAAACAAGTAGGTTTCTAGAAATAGAAAGCATATTATTTCACAACAACGCGATAAGCCATCCCATACCTCATTCATGGGGTGTAAAGGGACTTTAAATAAGTAAGTTTATATATATTTTTAGTAAACATTATGCTTTTCTTCTCCCCAAAGAAACGGCTTTCTTACATAGGTTTTCCGTAGGTCCTTAAAATAGGCGGTTGTTTCAGTGATGACCAGATGACTATCGAAGTGTAAAGAGTCCCAGCTTAACCACTTGAAGCCTTTGCCGGGTCTAAAAGTTAAAAGACAATACAAATGGAGAAAGGTAGTGTTCAAAAAATTCCAGTATGTTGTTCTCTCCTTCAACTGTATATAGAAAAAGTATTAAGATTACATAAGGGCACTATAATCCTCTGTCCTTAAGCCAGTTTAAACCGTTAGTGATTTCATCAGATTCTCCATCATTGAGACTATACAAAAAAAAACCACTTCCCAAGGAATTGCTGCCTTCTTCTGTAAAGAGCTGGGCATCGGCATACCAAATGCTCAATGGTCTCAATTTCCTCCTCATCGTAACTTAGTCTACAGTAGTCCTCCTCCTGTGTCGTCTTCCAGGTCGATGTTAAGGCCATTACGTCACAGTGTCCTGTAATAATGCCAATTAGTCGTCTGTCAGACTTCCTATCCAACTTCAAGAATGATGTGGTTCGTCTTCCATCCAGTATTGGCCAAGTAGAGTCGAACACTATTTTCCGGGGGTAAGATTACATGAGGACACAATGGTCCTTTGCTCTAAAACCAGCTCAAACCATTAGTGAATTTCATTAGATTCTACATCAGATGTTGCATGACGATAATTCATTGAAACTATGAAGAAACCACTACCTAAAGAATTATTTCCTTTTTCTGTGAAGAGCTGGGCAACTGTATACTAAACGCTCAATGGTCTCAATTTCCTCCTCATCGTCATACAGTCTGTGTCCTCTTCTAGTTCAATATAAAGGCACTTACGTTACAGTGTCCTGTAATAATTCCAATTAGTCATCTGACAGACTTTCTATCCAACAAATTCCATCCGCGACAATTTATCCGCCATCTCGTTCCCTAGTTTATCACTGTGTCCGAGAACCCAGCAGAGTCGAACACTATTTTCTGGCAGCAAGATTACATGAGGACACACTGATCCTCTGCCCTTAAGCCGGCTGAAACCATTAGTGAATTTTATCAGATCCTTCATAAGATGTTGCCATAACTCATTAAGACCACTTAACAAGGAATTGCTGCCTTCTTCTGTAAAGAGCTGGGCATCGGCATACCAAATGCTCAATGGTCTCAATTTCCTTCTCATCGTAACTTAGTCTACAGTGGTCCTCCTGTGTTGTCTTTTAGGTCGATGTAAAGGCCATAACGTCACAGTGTCCTATAATAATGCCAATTAGTCGTCTGTCAGACTTCCTATCCAACTCAAAGAATTATGGTTGGTCTTTGATCCAGTCTTGGTAAAATATCCCGTGATACTACGCGGTATTCCCAGTATGCATTTGGAAACCATTCGATGTGTCGGTAAAAATTCTGTATATATGACACATTGGCCGGGTCCCATGCAGGGCTTAGCCTTTCCGCGTCAATTTATCCGCTCTCTGAGCTGGGCAACGGTATACCCCAAATTCTGTACATATAACACATTGGCGGTCTCACTGATCCATCCGATTGGCAGGGTCTCAGGGCAGAGCCTTTACGCGCCAACTCATCTGCCATCTCGATCCCTAGTATGTCCCTCGTCATACAGTCTGAATCCTCTCCCAGTTCAATGTAAAGTCACTAACATTACAGTGTCCTGTAATTATGTAAATTAGTCGTCAGACAGAGTTTCTATCCAACTCCAAGAGTGATCTACTTCGTCTTCCATCCGGCCTTGGCCAAATTTTTCGTGATACTACGTCGGTTCGGTGTTCCCAGGTTGCATTTGGCAACCGTGTGACGTGATGGTTGAAAATTCCGTATATATGACAAATTGACGGTCGAACTGATCCATCCGATTGTCCTGGCTCCAGGCAGGACTTAGCCTTTTCGCACCAATTTACCCGCCCTCTCGTTCCCTATTATTATATGTCACTGTGTCCAACGAAGTCGAACACTATTTTCCGGGTGGCCTTCGATAGCTTAGTGGAAGCGACGTAGAGAAGCAATCCGAAGATGCCGGGTTCGATTCCCGGCCGGGGCACTGGCCAAATCAACATCGATTAAAAATTAATTTTCAAATACTTTCGAGTTCTCCAGCCAACAAAACTAATCCTAAATGCTTCCAAAAAAAAATCAACAAAAACCAGCTGACGCCATCTTTGGAGTAATTTGGCGGTAAAAACTCACAACAAGAACTAACAATCCCTTGACACAAACCTTGTTATCTACAAAGAAACGAAACAGAGTTGCCAACAATGATCGTATGATATTCGGATTACATGCCCGATCGAGCACCGATAAATTAAAAAACGGGATAATGAATTAGAACTACTCGTGGTCTCAATCCAACTATATCATCATGTTCGTTCAAAATCCCTGACTATCTAAGCTAAGGACTTTACATTGGCCCTCAGCAGTATCATATTTGCGCCATTCTGGCTGCTGACGCTCACCTAAATGTAAGCTCTCTCTCTCTCCCCCTCTGCATTACACGCTTCTCATCCTACAGCATACAACTATAACAAGGGTATGCTACTACAGTCTGGCCGATAACATCATTAGGGTTCTGCCTTAATTGTGTTGGTCATTGTTTGGCGCGCTGATAACGATTTGTTCTTTATTTCGATATTTTTGTTTTTAGCAACGCCAACTATTTATTGCTACACTTGGCCTCATGAAGGCCGGGCGTTAACACAAAAGTTTTTCTTAAGCAAAACCTACATACAGTTGAAAATCTGACCTTTACATCTCCCCACTCACTGAATAAATAAACATTTTAAGTTTTATACTAAAAACATAACCAATCGATATTTCTAACACACACACACACACACAGACATAAACTTCACAACTTTAATCAAGATTAAGTTGGGCAGACACTTTTTAAGTGGCCAACATTTTTCTAAGCAACGTTAGAACACAAGGTTATATTAAATTTGACCACAACTCACGTAATATTTGCAAAGTTTCCGCCGCAGAACACAAAACATCACAAACAGACCACAGAGCACAACACACAGAGCACAGTTTTAGGCTTGCAATTTCCTAAATATTGACAGCGATAATGAATTTGGTAATTTATAGCATAACCAAAGTTCAAACTTATTTCAGAAGGGGAGGGACGAAGGCAAACGGCATTGATGACAAAATCCCAAGGTTATGGCTCTTTAATGGAATAAACATGAATACGAAACGAAATAAAAATACATTCTGGCATATTAATGAGTAAACTTTGTCAAAGACACATAATCGTAATCAGCCTAAAAATAGGCAACACCAATGATACAACACCAATGATACAATATTGACTATCAATGTAATGCTTTAATCGTGTAGTCTTTAAAAATTCAACCACAACTTTTAACAATTAAATCGACGCCTAGTCGAGTTACAAGCTCTTCGTTGTCTAACCACATTACAAACGCTATTCAAGGTTAATCTCATCAATAATTCTACCAAAATTGTAATATCGCCTGAGCCGACGGGTAATGCCTAACCTTAGGCGGCAACACGTTGTAAATTTGGTTTGTATTTCACAAGGATATCATGCAGGATAACATATTAATGTATGCATATCACTTGATGCCTTTGCAAAGGATATAAAGGATAAGTGTTATAGCAGCAAAACACCAATAAAGAAGTGTATAAATTGTTGTTTAATCACACATCGACAACTTTTGCCCAAAGAAACACATGATGCCAACAGGATTTGTTAACCCAGGATCCTGTGTTTTCTGTGACTCGTGTATATAAATATTAACATTTTAAGGGGCGATTACCCTCTTCCTTGATTTTCAGATAATGTCTTTATGATGATATATTGCAAAATCGATAGTTGTTGTTATATTTTATGATCACAGTATACATTAGAGTTGGGGAAATATAGATGCGCTGATTGATAGATTAATTTAAAAGCTAAATTATAAGGTTGTCCTTTCTAAATGTCCTTTGATTTGAAAAAGTCAACTATCATTTTGAGTGGCGGTTGTTGTGACAAACTAGACAGTAGTCCGATTCAACAAACCGAAGTTCGATTCAACAGAAAGTATTCCGATTCAATAGACCGAAGTCCGATTAAATAGACCGCAGTTCGATACAACAGACCGCCGTTTGTTCAAAAGACCGTAGACCGATTTCACAGCCGTAGTCGGATTCAACAGACCAAAGTCCGTTTAACGGACCGTAGTCCGATTCAACGGACCCAAGTCCAATTCAACAGACCGTAATCCGATTCAACAAACCGTAGACCGATTTCACAGACCGTAGTCCGATTTAAAAGACCGAAGTCCGATTCAACAGACCAAAGTCCAAATCAACAGACCGAATTTCGATTCAACAGACCGAAGTCCGATTCAACAGACCAAAGTCCAAATCAACAGACCGAATTTCGATTCAACAGACCGTAGTCCGATTCAACAGACCAAACTTCGATTCCACAGACCGTAGTCCACTTCAACAGACCGTAGACCGACTCAGCAACGGTAAACCGATTCAACAGACCGTAGACCGATTCAGCAGACCGAAGTTCGATTGAACAGACCAAAGTCCGATTCAACAGACCGTAGACCGATTCAACAGACCGAAGTCCAATTTAACAGACCAAAGTCCGTTTTACGGACCGTAGTCCGATTCAACACACCAAAGTCCGATTCAACAGACCGTAGTCCGATTCAACAGACCGTAGTCCGATTCAACAGGCCGTAGACCGATTCAACAGACCGAAGTCCGAATCAACAGACCGAAGTCTGATTCAACATACCGCAGACCGACTCGACAGACCGTAGTCCGATTCAACAGACCGAAGTCCGATTCAACAGGCCGTAGACCGATTCAACAGACCGAAGTCCGAATCAACAGACCGAAGTCTGATTCTACATACCGTAGTAGAATCAGACTTCGGCCTGTTGATTCGATAGACCGAAGTCCGATTCAACAGACCGTAGTTCGATTCAACAGACCGGTCCGATTCAACAATCAGCAGTTCAATTCAACAGACCGAAGTCCGATTCAACAGACCGTAGACCGATTCAACAGAGAGTAGAGCGATTCATCAGACCGAAGTCCGATTCAACAGACCGAAGTCCGATTCAACAGACCGTAGTCCTATTCAACAGACCGTAGTCCGATTCAATAGACCGTAGTCCGATTCAACAGACCAAACTTCGATTCCGCAGACCGTAGTCCATTTCAACAGATCGTAGACCGACTCAGCAACGGTAAACCGATTCAACAGACCGTAGACCGATTCAGCAGGCCGAAGTTTGGCATCGTTAAGTCCATTTTACAAAAAAGCTTCTGCTGGATACAGACTTTTTATATGTTCAAGATGAACATATTAGCAAAATCTTTGCTACTATTCTTGTGCACTCTAGAGCTGCATTTCCTTATATTAAAGGCTTTCCTTCGTCCTCTGGCTCCAAACTACTTAACTTCCTTCTTGATTGTAAAAGCAAAGGTTATTTGTTGTGTTATTAAGTTAATAATAATCCGCTTGTTTGCTTAACCCAACAAATTTCCAATTATCTTGTATTGTATAGTTTTTTTTGGTTTATTACCAATAATCCTGTTGTTTTTATCAAGGTTATCGAATTGTGTGTTTTTGGTAAATTTAAGCTTCTTGGCAACGATAAAATTTCAAAAATTCCTTAAAGGTTAAATTTCCAAAAGGCTTAGCTAAAGTCTTCTAAACAAAAAAAAAACAACAAAATTTGCAATCTGTAAACATGCTTGTGTTTCTTTGTGCTCTCTCTCTTCCTCTCTTAAAAGTTGGCTTTACATTCTGGTCCTTACTTACATACATAGAAACAAAATGCATACACTAGGAGCCGCATGTTCAGTTATTATTGAAACATATTCTTGTTACTGTGGATAACACGCTGTTTATGTAGTACAAAACTATAAGGAATTGCAGTAAAAACCTTAAACCGGTTTTCATCAATTGCGTACCAAAATGTTGAGTAGATACACACTTATGGCCATTTTACTTGCGTTCAAGGATATCGTGCAATCCTGTACATATATATGTATGTATGGGTGTGTGTGAGAGAGATTGTGTGCGTGTGTTCACATGTAAACAAATGCAATAGTCGTTTGTGGTGTGTTCTTTGCATGTCGCTTTGTATATGTATGGGTGATGCATAGAAACAGGACCTCTCACGTTCGAGTGCACAAAGTAATCTCAACGTTACGCACTATAAAGTAAGCATATGTAAGGATATACACGTTTGCTTTGCTAGAACGATTAGGCATCAATGAACGCATTTCGCGATGTATAAGCAACCAGCGGAATATAAGATTTTCCATTGAACGCCATTGGGCCATATGATATGTTCGGTTCCAATAATTCTTTAGATGTGTGTGAAGCTTACAAAGTTATCAGCAGCTGGCATTGTAGGTCACTTTTTGTTTGGTTAATGGGTTTTCAACAGACCAAAGTCCGATTCAACAGACCGAAGTCCGATACAACAGACCGAAGTCCAATTCAACAGACCGAAGTCGGATTCAACAGACCGCAGTTCGATTCAACAGACCGAATTCCGATTAATTGGTTTGTTGGTATTTACAAATTTTCAATTTCTATATTTATTTTATGTACTCCAGAATTCTAGTCAACTATGTAAAACCCGCAAAACTGCTAACATATAACAGTCTCGCACTTACACAAACACTCTAAGGGAGAGCTTATAAATGCAACCACCACAACCACTTATATACACCGTCGGTTTACATGTCAGGATATGTTATGCATGTGTTTAACAACTCTGCTGTTAACAAATTATTGAATTCGTATGGTTTCTTCAGTTAACCGCAGCACAGTTATTTTGCAGCTTATATAATTTAATGCATTAGCTTTTCGAATGCCAATGTATGTGTTGGCGTTAGTTGTTATACTATGGAATCCTTTGTAATTGAATGTTAGTAAATATTTAATTGGTAAAATTGTTGGTTTTTTGTGTGCAAAATAAATGGACTTAAAATAATTGAAATTTAATTAATTTCTATAAAATAGAAACGAATTAAACAACATTGCCAAATGCCATGTGCAACTGAGTTCAATGCCAAATTCTCTTTATATAGTTCGTCGGAATTTGCAAAATTTAAAACATTTGAAAGCAGCTATAAGCCTTGTGCTTAAGCCTAGCCGAGCAGCTCACACAATATGTACGCTTGCCATAAAGAATACACGATTGTGATGCTGATATTAACATCCCAGCGGTCAAAATACCCTTTACGTAATTGATGATGTCAACTATATTTAGTAGTAATCAGTGATGATTCTCTCGATTCTATTCCTCCTTAAATTTATCATAGGATTGTTATAGGCCGTTTAATCGGTGCGCTCTCGCTTACAAAGTAAGAGACGATGTCAGTTAGTGTAATTTTCGGTGGGAAATTACTTTACCAAAGTCCGATTAAACAGACCGAAGTCCGATTTTATAGACCGAAGTCCGATTAAAAAGACCGCAGTTCGATTCAACAGACCGTAGACCGAAGTCCGATTCAACAGATCGAAGCGCGATTCAACAGACCGAAATCCGATTCAACAGATCAAAGTCCAATACAGCAGACCGAAGTCCGATTCAACAGACCGAAGTCCGATTCAACAGACCGTAGTCCGATTCAACAGACCGAAGTCCGATTAAACAGACTGTAGACCGATTCAATTCAACAGACCGAAGACAGATTCAACAGATCGAAGTCTGATTCAACAGACTGTAGTCCGTTCTACAGATCGAAGTCCCATTCAACAGATCAAAGTCCGCTTCAACAGGCCGTAGTTCAATTCAACAGACCGACGTCCGAATCAACAGACCGAAGTCCGAATCAACAGACCGAAGTCAGAATCAACAGACCGAAGTTAGAAACAACACACCGTAGTCCGATTCAACAGACCGTAGACCGATTTAACAGACCGAAGTACGATTTAACAGACCAAAGTTTGAATAAAAAGACCGCAGTTCGATTCAACAGAAGGTTGACCGATTCAATTTAACAGACCGATTTTCGATTCAACAGACCGTAGTCCGATTCAACAGACCGTAGTCCGATTAAACAGACCGTAGACCGATTCAATTCAACAGACCGAAGACAGATTCAACAGATCGAAGTCTGATTCAACATACTGTAGTCCGTTCTACAGATCGAAGTCCCATTCAACAGATCAAAGTCCGCTTCAACAGACCGTAGTTCGATTCAACAGACCGAAGTCCGAATCAACAGACCGAAGTCAGAATCAACAGACCGAAGTTAGAATCAACACACCGTAGTCCGATTCAACAGACCGTAGACCGATTTAACAGACCGAAGTACGATTTAACAGACCGAAGTTTGAATAAAAAGACCGCAGTTCGATTCAACAGACGGTTGACCTATTCAATTTAACAGACCGATGTTCGATTCAACAGACCGAAGTTTTATTCAATAGACGGAAGTCCGATTAAACAGACCGCAGTTCAGTTTAACAGACCGAAGTCCGATTTAACAGACCGAAGTATGATTTAACAGACCAAAGTTTGATTCAACAGACCGAAGTCTGATTATAAAAACACCAGTTCGATTCAACAGACCGTAGACCGAAACAATTCAACAGACCGAATTGCGATTCAACAGTCCGTTTAAACAGTCTGTAGTTTGAATCAGCACACCGCAATTCGATTCAACAGACCGTGGTCCGATTCAACAGTCCTTCATTCAACAGACCGAACTCCATGACATTCTAAGTACTTAGATCGCTCGTTTACAATGAAGGCTGCTATTAAATCCCTGAATTCAGTATTCCACAATTTATAATCTGCCTGAATATGCATCTAGGACTTTTTCTCGTCGACTATCTGATGAAGAAACTTGTATGTTCACAGGTTATTTTGGTAATCAGGCTGCTATTAAATCCTGGAATCAATACTCCTGTATTCAACATCTGCTCAAGACTGTCGCTTACTTCTAAATAAGATAGTTCAGCAATTTTTCAGACAGAAATGCTCGCGGGAAAGGAACGATGCTATCAAATCCCTGGAATCAGTATTCCTGAATTTAAAAATCCACCCCAGACTATCGCAGATCTCGCTATAGAGGAATGCTGCTATTAAATCCCTGAATTCAGTATTCCAGAAGTTAAAATCTGTCTGAATATGTTCGCTATAAAAAAAAGCTGCTATTAACTCCCTGAATTCAGTATTTCCGAACTCAAAATCTACCCGAATATTTTCGCTATAAAGGAAGGCTGCTATGAAATCCCTTAATTCAATATTTCCGAACAAAAAATCTGCTCAAATATGTTCGCTATAAAGGGAGGCTGCTATTAAATCCCTGTATTCAGTATTTCCGAACTCAAAATCTGCCTGAATATGTTTGCTATAAATGAATACTGCTATTAAATCCCTGAATTCAGTATTCCTGAATTCAAGAACTGCCAGAATATGTTCGCGATAAAGGAAGGCTGCTTTTAAATCCTGAATTCAGGAACTGCCTGAATATGTTCGCTTTAAAGAAAGGCTGCTATTAAATCCCTGAATTCAGTATTCCAGAACTCAAAATCTGCTTGAATATGTTCGCGATGAAGAAAGGCTGCTTTTAAATCCCTGAATTCAGTATTCCTGAATTCAGGAACTGCCTGAATATATTCGCTTTTAAGAAAGGCTGCTATTAAATCCCTGAATTCAGTATTTCCGGACTCAAATTCTGCCTGAGTATGTTTGCGATAAAAGAAGGCTGCTATTGATTCCCTAAATTCAGTATTTCCGAACTCAAAATCTACCCGAATATTTTCGCTATAAAGGAAGGCTGCTATGAAATCCCTGAATTCAATATTTCCGAACAAAAAATCTGCTCAAATATGTTCGCTATAAAGGAAGGCTGCTATTAAGTCCCTGTATTCAGTATTTCCGAACTCAAAATCTGCCTGAATATGTTTGCTATAAATGAATACTGCTATTAAATCCCTGAATTCAGTATTCCTGAATTCAAGAACTGCCAGAATATGTTTCAGTATTCCTGAATTCAGGAACTGCCTGAATATGTTCGCTTTAAAGAAAGGCTGCTATTAAATCCCTGAATTCAGTATTCCAGAACTCAAAATCTGCTTGAATATGTTCGCGATGAAGGAAGACTGCTTTTAAATCCCTGAATTCAGTATTCCTGAATTCAGGAACTGCCTGAATATGTTCGCGTTTAAGAAAGGCTGCTATTAAACCGCTGAATTCAGTATTTCCGGACTCAAATTCTGCCTGAGTATGTTTGCGATAAAGGAAGGCTGCTATTGATTCCCTGAATTCAGTATTCCTGAATTCAAGAACTGCCTGAATATGTTCGCTATAAAGGAAGGATGCTATTAAATCCCTGAATTCAGTATTTTCGAACCCAAAATAAGCATCTAATACTTTCATTCTCTCGTCGACTTTCTGATGAAGAAACTTGTATGTTCTCAGGATATTTTGACAGTCAGGCTACTATCAAATCACTGTATTTCTGAATTCAAGATCGTCCCAAGACTGACGCAGATATTCCAATGATATGCTATTAAATTCCTGAATTCAATATCTGCCTGAATATGAATCTAGGAAATTCTGTCACTCGTCGACTATCTGATCACTGTAGTGTATATTGGACGGAAATATTAGCGATAAGGGAAGATATAGGCTGTCGATAGTAAGGCTGCTATAAAATTCCTGGGAACTGTCTTCGAAGGAGACTGTCTTCCTGAATTCAGTATTATATCTTTCGTCGACTATCTGATCACTGTAGTGTATATAGGACGAAAATATTCGCGATAAGCTAAGATTTAGGCTTTTACTCCGGCTGCGCTATAAAATCCCTGGGAACTGTCTTCCTGTTTTCGATGGAAACTGTCTTCCTGAATTCTGTTTTCCTGGATTCAAGATTTGCTTAAATAGATCTGCTTGTAAGATGAGATGCTATTGATTATCAGGTATGGTATAGGGTTCAGTATATGGATCGAAGGATGTCTATGTCTAGTCAACTATCAGAATACTGTAGTATATTTGAGGCAGAAATATTTGTGAGAAGAAAGGCTACTATTCAATCACTGAATTCACTATACCAGGATTTATCATCTGTCTGAATATGGAACAAGGACTTTCTACCTCTAGTCGACTATATGATCTTTGTAGTGCTAAGGGATGATTTAAGTTGTCCAGCTATACTGTTAGCCACGCTGATAAAAAAATCCCTTGAAACTGTCTTCCTGTATTTCAAGCGAAAATATTCGCAAAAACCATATGTAATAGATGTCGCAACTGTTACGTAGTCAGCATCAATGTCCTGTCTATCTCATCTTCTAGATGGCGATGATGTTTATCATATTTTGGCTTCGCGTGACTTTCCACAATTTGTAGGCCCTTTACCACACTAATTATATAATTTTATAGTGTTTGATTAATACAATATTCTTAAAAGTATTCTCTCCGCTTGCATTGATGCTTTGCCATTCAATGACCAAAAATTTTCTCATATACATTTGAGCGTGTTTACACCCTTCAAAAATATATGCAGCCCGGCAGCATTTACTCAATTTTTCTGTGTGCAACAAAGTTTATGTTTACCTTCTTTTATTGATATTAGCCCGTGGCTATATAAATTAATGTGCGTTTTTTTCATCATCTTTTGTTTTTGTGATGTCCGACATTATTATTAAATTTATCTCAGGTAGCAACTCAATTATAGCCTCGAGTTTGTCCGCCGCCTTGCACTGAAGATCTCGTGGTAGGTCTTGCGGTTTGAAAGGTCATTAAATCATTAAGAGGCACTTTGGCAACGCAGTAGCCAGTGGTATTTTGTGTTAAAGTAAGAATTTAAGACAAGTTGTTTAATAATTTGCTACTATAGGATGTGATGATGCGTTTATGCTACGACGAAGTTAGCTGTGTTGGTTTACTGTGGCGGCCTGACATTTGAAACTTCTTAGCGTGATAGGTCACAAACTGGCATGTTATATTAAGGATTGAAACTCAAAATCGAGTTTTTCACAATCGGAAGTAAGTTCAACCAGAGCATAAGTGTTTTTACCATATCCTTTTATAAAGGATTGTATAGAAATACAAATTACCAATTTCTCGATATATTCAACGGTACTGTCTCAATAATATCGTTCCAATTGATTTCAATAGCCACTTTAACATGAATTTCCTGTACTCAAAGCAATTTCTTGGAAAATCTAATCATTCCCCTCATGCTCTTCCTGTTAGCCAACATTATACCTATCTAAAGATGTTTGGCCTCCATTGTTCAAGGATAACATAAACAATTTTATGATTTAACAATATTTTTTAACATACACCCTTACATATAAATCACGAACATGTAAGTTTACATTTTGATTAAATTCAAAGTCATAAAAAGGATTCGAAAATGGAAATCGATATAGCAAAGGAGTAGCGAAAAGGAAGCAAAACCCCATAAAGGTTATAAAACATATATTAATTGAATTTGTAACATTTTATAAAACATTTACATAAAATGTATTATACATTAAGGCTTCCAAGGGGGAAGACACCTACCAACGTGGGAACACACTTGAATACTCGGCGGGTTTACGCACTGGCAATCTGCATCTTAAAATAACAATTGTTTGCCGTCGATAGGGGAACAAAATATAACAGTAATTTATGTAGTTAAGAGTTTCCAGGGAAAAACTAATAACCACAAAATCATTACAAGTGAAAACTCTCATAAGGCATATAATTGAATTTCTCTCAACCTCAAAAATGCCTATGAAAATTCTAAGGAAAACTGTTAACGATAATAAAAAAAAATCAGGGTCTTTGTTGCAAATTGGCTGGAAAGTAATACAACAGGGGCTTTTGATATGTCTGTATAGATGCCCAACCCATATGACTAATAGATCGTAGTGTATATGTGTGAGTGTGTGTCTGGTTTCAACTTATGTATGCAAATCACAAGTGGTCAAGTTGGTTTTTTTTGTTTGAGAACCCAAGAAAAAGATGTTTGTCATACATACAAGTGAAGCCAATCAAAAAAACATGCAAAATTCATTTATCAAGTATATGCACACCAAACACTTTAAGAATATTGAATAGTCTGGATAAGGTTTGGCTAAGCAATAAAAACACAACTAATAAGAATTACAAGACACAAACAAATTAATGTGATAAACATCGTTATACTTACGTGATCTTATTATAAATGTTATATAATTTCAATGGTTCCAAATATTCCACAGAAGTTACAAATTCCCCAACGTTGAGTAACTGCTTACGAAGAAAATATGTAGCGCCGTAGGAAAGGGAAGTATAAAAGCCACGTCCAGTCAGTGTAACGGAAAATGTTAAGTTTTAATACACTACAGCCTCGTTGTGATTCAATCCTTCTGGCGTCGCGATGCGTCTTTTCGATTTGCGTCTCATTTTAACATATCATTCAATGCGCTTTGAGTCGGTTTGATTCCGATATGCGTCGCCACCTACGATTGGATTTTTTTCACAGCAGTCATAATCCCTATTAACGACGCAATTCGAGGTTCCAGTGTAAATAATGATGTGTGACCTTATGCAATCTGCCCTTGGGAAAGCTGCTACGATGGGCCATGACCAGTGGTCTGATTACGAAACCTCAGGAAATGAAATTGGTTCTCTTTACTCGTAGATATAAGGTCAAGGACTTTGTGGTCATCGTGATAGGTGGGAAATTTCTACAAACGATGTGTGACATTATGAAAACTGGCCTTGGAAAGCTGCTACTATGGGCCATAATCTGCGGTCTGGGGGTGAACCCTTAGAAAACGTAAGTGTTTTTCTTTATCCCTAGATATAGGTCACCGAAACTGTATGATGTGGAACTGAAGCTCTTAATGACTGCCAAGAATCTAGGTGTTGTAAATGATCAGAATCTAAATTGGTTAAGGAATACCAAGGTTAAAGATGGATGTCAATAGCCTTTATGCGTGCCAGAACTCTATAGGTAAAAGTTGGGGACTCAGCTTGTAGGTCACAAAGTGGCTGTATGACCTGTGGTCTGGGAATGAACCCTCGGAGAACCGTATTGGTTCTCTTTACCCCTAGACATAAGTTCAAGGACTTCAGGTTACCGAAACTGTATGATGAGGCACTGAAGCTCTCAACGCAGGCCTAAGAATCTAGGTGTTGTCCTTGATCAGAAACTAAATTGGTCAAGGAAGATCAAGGTGAGCTTAAAGATGGTTGTCAATAGCCTTTATGCGTGCCAGAACTCTATAGGAAAAAGTTAGGGACTGAGCTTGTAGGCAACAAAGTGGCTGTATGATCTGTGGTCTGGGAATGAACCCTCAAAAAACGAAATTGTTTCTCTTTACCTCTAGATATAAGGCCAAGGACATCAGGTCACCTAAACTGTATGATGTGGAACTGAAGCTTTTAACGCAGACCCAAGTATATAGGTGTTGTTCTCGATCAGAATCTAAATTGGTTAAGGAATATCAAGGTAAAAGATGGATGTCAATAGCCTTTATGCGTGCCAGAACTCTATAGGTAAAAGTTGTGGACTCAGCTTGTAGGTCACAAAGTGGCAGTATGACCTGTGGTCTGGGAATGAACCCTCGGAAAACGGTATTGGTTCTCTTTGCCCCTAGACATAAGTTCAAGGACTTCAGGTTACCGAAACTGTATGATGAGGCACTGAAGCTTTTAACGCAGACCCAAGTATATAGGCGTTGTTCTCGATCAGAAGCTAAATTGGTCAAGGAATATCAAGGTAAAAGATGGATGTCAATAGCCTTAATGCGTGCCAGAACTCTATAGGTAAAAGTTGGGGACTAGCTTGTAGGTCACAAAGTACCTGTATGACCTGTGGTCTGGGAATGAACCCTCGGAAAACGGTATTGGTTCTCTTTGCCCCTAGACATAAGTTCAAGGACTTCAGGTTACCGAAACTGTATGATGAGGCACTGAAGCTCTCAACGGAGGTCTAAGAATCTAGGTGTTGTCCTTGATCAGAAACTAAATTGGTCAAGGAAGATCAAGAAGAGGTTAAAGATGGGTTTCAATGTCCTTTATTCGTGCAGGAACACTATACGAAAAAGTTGGGGACTCATGCTGAAGGTAACAATGTGGCTGTATGACCTGTGGGCTGGGAGTGAACTAGAGTATACAAAACCGAAACCGGAAACCGACAAACCGGTTTTTTTGTTGAAAACCGTCAGCCGGTTTTTACAAAATATCGATTTTCGAATAACCGGTTTAACCGGTTTTTTGAGGTCGGTTTTTATCGGTTTTCTGAAATCATGAAAAGTTGAAGATATCGATCTTTTGCCTTAGAACAGCCCCAAAAATTTTTCTAAGCAACATCTTTAGTGGCATATTTTATTGTTCCAAAGTCCAATTTTACGACACTTTTCTTGAAATAAGAACGAAAAAGGGCACGTAAGGAGTCCAGATAGAGAGTTTAAATGTTTCACAACAAAAATAATCGTTAAATTTCATAGAAAGCATCTGATATCAATAAGTGCTAAAACAATGACAAACTTCAGACTCTGAATGAAAAGAAACAAAACCAGTAAGAAAGTTTCAGTCGGGCAACCCGACTTACTTATACCATCACCCTCTGTACGACAAAAAATTTTCTGTTATACTGATATTATACTCGATTTCTAAAGTAGGGTAGTGGTACATTTGTATGGGAGGTACCAGAAGGGGCGTGTCTAGACTTCCAGATTATTTCTCCTAAACTTTATCCTGTTGTAGCTTTACTAAATACAGAATTTGGGCACGCGTTGGGTGTATTGATATTATTACTCCATCTCTAAAGTGGGCGAAAAGATACATTTGTATTAGAGGTACCATAAGGGGCGTCGCTAGAATTCCGATTTTTTCTCCAAAACTTTATCCTGTTTTAACTTAACAAAATACAGAATTTGGGCACGATCGTGTCGAGTGTATTGCTATTATTACTCCATCTTTAAAGTGGGCGAAGTGATACATTTGTATGGGAGGTACCAGAAGGGTCGTGTTTAAACACCAGATTCTCTAAAACTTTTTCCTGCTTAAACTTTACTAAATACAGAATTTGGGCACGATCGCGTTAGGTATATTTATAATATTAATCGATTTCTAAAGTGGGCGGTACCAGATGGGGCGTGGATACCAGATTACTCGATTTCTAAAGTGGGCGGAATGATGTATTTGTATAAGAGGTACCAGAAGGGGCGGGGCCATGTAGCCCATTTGCAATACCGTAAGTAGTTTTGGGGAAATATTAACTCGTGCAAAATTTCAAAACATTTGGTTGCGTCTTTCGAAAGTTATCGTGCGTACCAGCCAGACAGCCAGACAGACAGACGGACATGGCTCAAACGACTTAAAAAGCCCTGAATCGAATTTGGTTCAAAGAAACCTAGGGTCTAAAGTGGCTCTTTCTATGTGTTACACTTTTTGGTCGTATCAAATGATATATACCCTCATCCTTATGGATGATGGTATAATGAGTAGTAAAGGTTGGAGATATTGATTTTGGTCTTACAACACCCCATGTGACATTTTCCGAGAAGCATTTTTGTAGAGCATTTGAATGTTGTAAAGTCCTATTTGAAGATATTTTTCTGACATTTCTTGAAACAGGTACGAAACGGGCACGTAACAATTCAAAATAGACAGTGCCATAAAAGTTCCATAAAAAAATTATCGTTAAATTTTATTGCAGACATCTGATATCGAAAATGCACTAAAGCAATAAGGGTAAGAAACGTAGTCTTAAGCGCCTATTTCAATGTCTATTATGGGTTAAACTGAAAACTTCATCAGTAATATACTCATCTAAGGCTTTCATCCCGTAAAGGAATTATTCCGCCCTTAAAAATTTGCTGGCTTCAAATGCCCAATAATTGGCTTATATTACATGATTTTTATCTAATTAATATTAGAATTAGATTTAGACATGTTTTTCTGTTAAACGCTGCCTTCCATACGCCATTTTTAACATTTCTAAATTAAATTGCTCATAATAGTAACACTTTTTCTTGTTTTTGTGCACAAATAAAAAACTCGAAAAATAACCGGTTACCCGGTTTTTTCTTAATTAAGTATTCGAAAACCGAGTTTTTGAAATTATGTAAAATTCGAATATAACCGAAACCGGTTTTTCAAAAAAGGCGAATGTTTGTATACTCTAGAGTGAACCCTCAGAAAACGGAATTGGCTCTCTTTACCTCTAGATATAAGGTCAAGGACATCAGGTTACCTAAACTGTATGATGTGGAACTGAAGCTCTTAACGCAGACTCAAGTACCTAGGTGTTGTTCTCGATCATAAGCTAAATTGGTCAAGGAATCTTGAGGAAAGGTTAAGTGGGGTGTCAATGCCCCATAGGTAAAAGCTGGAAACTCAGCCTGAAGGTCACAATGTGGCTGTATTATCTGGTAGTCCGGCCAATTACTACCCATGAGTGTCTGGTTTGGTGGAAGAGCCTGATAAGAGTAACTTACGGAAAATGCTCAGCAAGAACCAAGAGTGGCTGTAATGGGGACTACTCGGGCTAGAGTTTTTGGAGGTGTTCCTGTGCCTGCCACCCCTAGACTTGTTGGTCATGGCTACTACGGCCTTATATGGTATAAGACTGGGGGTAGTTGGAGATTGGTATCTACCCACACATTGGTTTTCTTTACCCCTAGATATATGTTCAAGGACTTTAGGTCACCAAAACTGAATGGTGTGGAACTGAAGCTCTCAAAGGAGGCCAAAGTACCTAGGTGTTGTTTTCGATCAGAAGTTAAATTGGTCGAGGAATATCGAGAAAAGGTTAAAGGAGGGGTGTCAATGCCCTAAAGGTAAAAACAGGGGATTCAGCCCGAAGGTTACAATGTGGCTGTAATGCTCAGTAAGAACCAAGGGTGACAGCAATTTAGATTACTGGCTCTAGAAGAAGTACACCTTAAGCGGCTTTGGAGGTGTTCCTGTGCTTTCCACCCCTGGATTTCTTCGTCAAGACTACTGCGGCTCGAAGGGCAACCCGAGGTTCTATAGGGAAACTGGCGATTCACATCAGTCCACATATGGTCATGGGAATATTCTTCGGCTTTTGGGTAAAAATGACTCTTTTCATCTGCTTTCTCTGACTGACCTTTTTTGACGAATTGTATGAAATTCCGAAAAGATCGGAATGGAATGTCGGCTGAGGTCTTTATGGTGACTCAATTTCTGCCTTTACTGACGGGTAGAAGATGAAAGCTGGCAATTGGAATCAATGTCCGCATGGTCAAGCGAATATTTTCCAGCTTTTGGGTAGTGACGACTTTTTCTAAGTGCAATCTCTAACTGATTTTATGACGAAACGTATGAACGTTCAAATGCCGATGAAATCGAAATGAAATGACGGCTGGACTTCTTATGGTCATTCCATTTCTGTATTTACAGACGGATCGTAAATGGAACATGGCACAGGAGCTGGTGTATATAGTGAGGATCTGCAGTTAAGCCTTTCTTTCAGGCTACATAATGAACGCAGTGTTTTACAGACTGAGGTACTGGCATTATATTCAGAAAGTCGCGGGGCTTATTATGGAATGTGGCATCGATTCAAGCAGAGGTATAACCATCTTCATACCCAGCGGTAAATGAAACGAAGAACCTATTTAGTAAACCATGACATAGGTATGTTATTGTAATCGAGCGATCTAAGTACTTAGATTGAAGTAGCACCTACTTTCATTGTCACTTACTTCGTAATCAAATGAATAATCAATCTCGATTCAAACTCCGCTTATAATGGAATTGCAACTGAAATGACACCTACTGACATCGTCGCTTACTTTGTAAGCAAGAGCGCACCGATAAGATGGCCTATGACACTCCTATGTTAAATTTAGGGGGAAATATAAGCGAGAGAATCTTCACTGGAGGAGTCCAGCGGTAAATGAAACAAAGAACCTATTTAGTAATCCATGACTTCAATATGTCATTGTAAGCGAGCGATCTAAGTACTTAGAATATCTTGTGTGTGTAATGTAAAAAAATATCGTCGCCCACTTAATATAACTTCGATTGAAATGGCACCTACTGATAGCATCACTTACATCGTTATCAAATGTGTTATCAAGCAGGCTTAAAACTCCGCTTATAACGGAACTGCAACTGAATAGCCCATATTACCATCGTTGCTTACTTTGTAAGCTCGACCGCATCGATTAGACGGCCTATGACACTCTTATGCTAAATTTTGAGGAGGTATATAAGCAAGAGAATCTTCACTGAATGCTACTAAATACAGCTGACATCGTCACTTACTTTGTAATCGAACGTGTTATCAAGCTCGATTAAAACTCCGCTTACAACCGAATTGCAACCGAAATGGCACCTACTTATATCGTCGCTTACTTTGTAAGCGAGTTAGCACCGTCTAGGCGGCCTGTGACACTCCTATGCTGGATTTTGAGGAGGAATATAAGCGAGAGAATCTTCACTGATTGCTACTGAATACAGCTGATATCAGCGATTAGGTAATGGGTATTTTTTACCGCTGGTTAACCGGGCTGCAAAAAAAGCATTCAATTTTCTATGGTATAATCCAAATTAGGTAAAGAACTGTAAGGAAAAGTCGAAAGGACTAAAGGCTCTGGATGTCAGCCGCTGTTGGGTCCCAAGACATGCGAGATATCTGTTAACGAATCAGCAAACTTATTGGCCAGAGGATGCTGCACTAATGGCTTAATGGAGGATCGAAAGTGGAACACAGCCAGCAGACGTTTTATCTCCAGAAACGATTGTATAACTGCTAGATCGCTGTGTCCTGCATCTAGCAGATCTCCATCGGGATACATTCACGATCCCAATTGGTCTGTGCAGCAGTGACTTGAGACTGGCCTAGGGAATTCTAACTGTACACTGCATTATCAAGCACCTGATAGGATAATGACCAGACGAGGAGGAAACCGAGACGATGGAACATCTTCTTTGTAACTGTTCCGCTCTCTAGTCAGTAGGAGGCTGAGATATTTAGGAAAGAGTTGTAAAGATAACGTAGAGTCTCTCTTCTCGGTCGGGAAAGTTATTTACTCGGTGTAATTAACTGTTGGTACCCAGGACATTGTGAGATCTATTAAGAAAGAATCAGCAGACTAATTGGCCAGAGGAGGCTGCAGTATGTCTAATCATGACTCTCTGGGAGATGTTTACCCGCCCATTTGCTTCTATTTTGGCTTAGTGGAGGATTGGATAAAGAAAACAATCAACAGACGTTAGATCTTTAGAACCGACTGTATAACTGCTAGATCGCTGTGGCTCGAATATAGCAGATGCCGATCGTGGAACATGGTGAACATGTGCAGGAATGATTTGAAACTGGCCACCGCAATATCAGACACCTGACAGGCACATGGCATACATTCATACCGGACTACTTCTGTGTGTGTGAGGACGGAGGAGCAGTCCAAGGCGATGGAATATTTTCTTTGTAAATGTTCCGCTCTCTAACCCGTAGGAGGCTATGATATTTAGGAAATGTTTGTACAAAGAAGGTAGAGTCTTTCTTTTCGTTCGGAGAAGAAAATTTTATAGGTTTCATGCGGTGCCTTCTATGGTTAACTGGCCCTAGATGATTGCCTTACTAACATCAAATCGATATTTAATTAGTATGGCATGTAACTTGACAAAACGAATGAAACAGAACTTCTTCTTTTTGGGGCTACTTTTACGTGCAGTTCTCAGAATTGAGTCCCAAATCGATGAGCTGAAAAATGTTCTGCTTTGTAATTTGTTACTTTCAACATTTTCTATTTTCAACCAACACATATGCCCTAGATATAGATATAATATAACCTTTTTCTTTAACTTCCGCATGTGACAGATGTCTGGCGCACTTCTCCCCAGTAATAAAAAAAAAGTTATTCACAAACTTTTCTTTTCGTCTGTCACATAAACATTAATTTCATATCAATCAAATTTCGTCATAAATTTCCTATCATCTTTGGCATTTCTATAACGAAAGTGAATTTAATTACCCATTATATCCCCAAAATGTTCACTCCTTTAACAGGATAAAAAATTTAACGAACCGTGCTGTCAATACTGACACAAAATACAGGAAAACCCACAAAAGTTATCAAAACATTTTGGGTTAACAAAATTGTATAATAGTACACTATCAAAACTTCTTCTCTAAGTCAAGTCATTAAAAGTTTTAATTTTGTTTAGTAAAAATTATAAAGTTCCACCGAAATACTCTACATTGTGGTGTCAGCCATTCAACACGGGCACGTAAGTTTCCTCCGTGTTGTCACATGTTATTGAAAAAGGCGAATTGAGTATGCTTCATCCAATCCAGCAAACACCAAAGAATACTTTAACATTTGCTTTTTACCATTATCGAAAGTTTTATGAACAAACTCTGCCCCTTCCCTTGCCACGAAAAACTTTCAAGGACATCTCATGATGCAGGAGGCTAGTGGTGACAAACATTGATAATGACATATTTCAATATCCTTAAGGATATCATCATAAGGATATCATCATCTATCATTGTGACCTTTTCAAAGAACTGCTGAAAAACAAATAATGCCCCAGTTTATGAAATATATAATGAAATATTGGCTACAAAAAAAAACAACTCCACTAATAATGTGTTCATTCATCATAAATATGATATTGTTATTGTAATCGTTCTCTGTTTTATGTTACTATAGTATATTTAACTGTTTGCGACTTTAGCAAATCTTACTTTGCTGTCAACAATTGTAGCCACATATCCTAACGTTTCCTTATCATTTGTACCATTTGAGAAATGACCAGCAGAAAACTTGTGTGTGTGTGTGGCCATTTTGACCTTTCCTTTTAATAAATTATTTTATTAATAATGCAACATTGCTTTATCTCTTAGGATGTGTCAGTTGAGTCAGACCAAAAGCTTAAAACAGTAGTAGACGACGAGAGTCGTAACTATCTTTGCCATACTAAGCACCACATGTTGGTTGGATGGATGAACCGGCTGTTGGTGTAAACTTTTACACGCCTTCTTAGTGTTTATGACATTGTGGCATTGCCACCCCAACCACAAGACTAACCCTGTTGACAGATACTACAAATCTTGAACAATCTGATGACGTTGGTGGTCTGCAAAGATTATGAAGAATAATTCATGCATATGTAATGTGTACACAGGACATTCGAGAAAAAAAAACGTTGGAAATCTTATAAATTACAGCATTAGAAAGGAATATTAAACATGGAGTATAAAGATAGAAAGATCTAGGTAATGAAGGAAGCGAAGATCTTAGAGAACCATAACACGACATACTTATGTCAATCATTTTGATCCATCCAGCGTTAAAAATGCCTTTTACTTAATCGCTGATGTCAGCTATACTTAGCAGCAATCAGTGATGGTTCTGTTGCTTAGATTTTTCACTAAATTTAGCATAGGAGTGCCATAGGCCGTTAAATCGGTACGCTATCGCTTACAAAGTAAGCTACGATGTCAGTAGGTGTCATTTCAGTTGCAATTACGTTATAAACGGAGTTTTAAGCGAGCTTGATAACAAGCCTGATTACGAAGTAAGTGACGATGTCAGTAGGTGCTATTTCAATCGGAGGACTTCCCAGCTGTAAAAAATACCCATTACTTAATCGCAGGTATCAGCTGTATTTAGTAGCAATCAGTGAGGATTCTCTCGCTTATATTCCTTCTTAAATTTAGCATAGGAATGTCATAGGCTGTCTAATCGGTGGCTTTCGCTTACAAAGTAAGCGACGATGTCAGTAAGTGTCAATTCAGTTGCAATTACGTTATAAACGAAGTTTAAAGCGAGCTTGATAACACGCCTGATTACGAAGTAAGTGACAATGTCAGTAGGTGCTATTTGAGTGGACGATATTTTTTACGCGAGTGACATTCTAAGTACTTACATCGCTCGCTTACAATGTCATACTGATGTCATTGACTACTAAATAGGTACTTCGGTTCAGTGATGATTCTCAAGCTTATATTCGCCCTTAAATTTAGCATAGGAGTGTCATAGGCTGTCTAATCGGTGCGCTCTCGCTTACAATGTAAGCGACGATTTCAGTAAGTGTCAATTCAGTTGCAATTCGGTTATAAACGGAGTTTCAAGCGAGCTTGATAACACGCCTGATTACGAAGTAAGTGACGAAGTCAGTAGGTGCCATTTCAATTGGAGTTATAATGAGTGAATAATGAGGAAGTACCGCTGGGTACTTCCCAGCGGTAAAAGCACCCATTACTTAATCGCTGATGTCAGTTTTATTTAGTAGCAATCACTGATGATTCTCTCGCTTATATTTCCTATTACGGCATAGGCCGTTCAATCGGTGCCCTCTTGCTTACAAAGTAAGCGACGATGTCAGTAAGTGCAATTTCAGTTACAATAATGTTATAAAATGTCTTGTAAGCGAGATTACGAAATAGGTACTTCGTTTCATTTACCGCTGGGTACTTACAATGGAAACTTACTCTTACTTGGGACCGGCCGTGGCAGGATGGTTAGAACACGCAACTTCCACGCGGAAGATCCAAGGTTCAACTCTTGTCTCCAGTCATCTTAAAAAAAACATAGAAATATAAATTGTACTTCCATTGCCGGCCCCTCGATGTTGACGACAGCAACGTCGCAGTATAGTGTCGAGTCAATCGGCATGTCTAGTAAAAGCTTCTCAAACAGTTATGTTCGCATTCGTCGATAAACAAGTAGGTGCCGTTAGTTTTAAATCTAAAAAGCATTCGCATACCTCATTAATGGGGTGTAAAGAGAAATTAATTTAAGTAAGTAAGTTTTACTTTCTCTGCGGAGAGAGGCTCTAGGTTCTCTATATAACCTTTTTCTAAGTATCTTATCCTCGTACGGGCTAGAGTGGGACAGCTACAAAGATGACGTTCCATCGTCTCAGATTTCCCCTCGTCGTCTTCACACACACGAGAGTAGTCCGGTATGGATATATCCCATTTGCCTGTTAGGTGCCTGATATTGCAGTGGCCAGTTAGATTTCCACAGGCCAGTCTAAAATCACACCCCGATCGGGATCTGCTATATTCGAGCCTCAGCAATCTAGCAATTATATAGTCGGTTATGGACATCCACATCCTGTTTTCCACATCTAATTCGACACTTTGCCATAAACGTAGCAAACGGACGGGTAAACATCTGCCAGGGAGTCGTCATAGTGAGACATAGTACATCCTCCTCTAGCCGTTAGGGCTGTTAATTTATTTCCAGGGATCTCGCAATGTCCTTAGACCCAAGAGTAAATTTCTTTCCCTACCGAGTAGAGAGACTCTAGGTTCTCATTATAATCTTGCCCTAAGTATCTTAGTCTCCGTCGTGCTAGAGCTGCAATGAAGATGTTACATCGTCTCGAACTCCTTCTAGACGTCCTCATACACATGCAAGTAGTCCTGTATGGATCTATACCATTTGCCTGTCAGGAGCCTGATATTGCAGTGGCCAGTTAGAATTCCACTAGACCAATCTCAATTCACTCCTGCACAGGCCACCCATATACCCCTATCGGGATCTGCGATTTAAAATTTATACAGTCGGTTTTGTAGATCCAATGTCATCTGGTTGTTTTCCACACGCAATCTTTCACTATGCCAAAAAGGTAACAAATGGGCGGCTGAACATCTCCCAGAGAGTCATGATCAGGCATAGTACAGCCTTCTCTGGCCAATAAGTCTGTTGATTCATTACTAGAGATCTTGTAATGTCCTGGGACCCAACAGTAAATTATCGGGAGTAAATTACTTTTTCGTCCGAGTAAAGAGACTTAAGGTCCTCTGTACAACCTTTCGCTAAGTATCTTAGGGAAAGGTCCTCTTTACGACCATTCCCTAAGTATCTTAGCTTCCTACGGGCTAGAGCGGAACAGCTACAAAGAAGATGCTCCGTTGTTTCGGATTCTACTCGTCGTCCTCACAAACTCACCAGTACTCTGGACTAGTTGTATCCCATTTACCTGTTAGACGCCTGATATTGCAGTGGGCAGTTAAAATTCCTCAGGCCAGAGTTAGGTCACCACTGCACAGGCCAACTATATACACCGATCGGGACCTGCTATATTCGAGCTACAACTTAGCTACGAGCTAAGTACCAAAGTTATGTACCCAAAAGTTCTTTTTATGCCAAAAAGTACTTTTATTGGCCCAACAACATTTTTTGTTGCACAAAGTTCCTTTTTTTGTACCAGAGTACTTTTTTGTACCAAAAGTACTTTTATTGTACTTTTTGGTACAAAGTACTTTTTTATGTACCAGAGTATTCTTTTAAGCCAAAAAGTATTTTTATTGGCCCAAAAACAATTTTTGTTGGACAAAGTACTTTTTTTTGTACCAGAGTACTTTTTTACCAAAAGTAGTTTTTTCGTACCAAAGTAAATTTTTATGCCAAAAAGTACTTTTATTGGCCCAACAACATTTTTTGTTACACAAAGTACATTTTTTGTACCAGAGTACTTTTTTGTACCAAAAGTACTTTTATTGTACTTTTTGGTACAAAGTACATTTTTTGTACCAGAGTACTTTTTTGTACCAAAAGTACTTTTTGGTTCATAGTACTTACATTGAACTTTTTGGTACAAAGTATTTTTTTTGTACCAAAAGTACTTTTATTGAACTTTTTGGTTCATAGTACTTTTATTGTATTCTTTGGTACACAATAATTTTTTTATTCCAGAGTACTCTTTTGTACTAAAAAGTACTTTTAATGTACTTTTCGGCACAAAGTACTTTTTTTCGTACCAAAGTACTTTTTTAAGCCTAAAAGTACTTTTATTGGCCCAAAAACAATTTTTGTTGCACAAAATACTTTTTTTGTACCAGAGTACTTTTTTACCAAAAGTACTTTTAATGTACTTTTCGGCACAAAGTACTTTTTTTTAGTACCAAAGTACTTTTTTTAAGCCAAAAAGTACTTTTATTGGCCCAAAAACAATTTTTGTTGCACAAAGTACTTGTTTTTTGTACCAGAGTACTTTTTTACCAAAAGTACTTTTAATGTACTTTTCGGCACAAAGTACTTTTTTAAGCCAAAAATACTTTTATTGGCCCAAATAACTTTTTGTTGCACAAAGTACTTTTTTTGTAGCAGAGTACTTTTTTACCAAAAGTACTTTTAAAATACTTTCCGGCACAAAGTACTTTTTTCGTACCAAAGTACTTTTTTGTACTTAAAAGTACAAAAGTACTATTTTTTATTACGAAAAAAGTACTTTGTGCCGAGAAGTACATTAAAAGTACTTTTGGTACAAAAAAGTACTCTGCTACAAAAAAAGTTCTTTGTGCAACAAAAAGTGTTCTTGGGTCAATAAAAGTACTTTTTGGCAAAAAAAATTACTTTGGTACAAAAAAAGTACTTTGTGCCGAAAAGTACATTAAAAGTACTTTTTGGTACAAAAGAACACTGGTATAAAAAAAGTACTTTGTAACAAAAAGTTCAACAAAAGTACTATGAACCAAAAAGTACACTAAAAGTACTTTTGGTACGAAAAAGTACCCTGGTACAAGAAAGGTACTTTGTGCAACAGAAAAAAGTTTTTGGAGCGAGCCAGCTCTTTTTGGGCTCTTGGCTTTTGGCATGCGAGCTGGCTCTTTTTTGGGCTCTTGGCTCGCGAGCCGAGAGCTCAATTGAAATTTTGTAGCTCTTAGCTCGTGAGCCAGCTCTTAATTTGGGCACCTGGCTCGCGAGCCGGGACCAACCTTATGAAAGAAGTCATGTCGGTAGGAGAGTAGGATCCCATTGTTGTTGTATAGTGCTGGTCATTTGCAAAGGGTGTGTACGATGGACTCTTGTATCGTCAAGACAGTTCTACATAAGTCGTTTGTTGTGAACTTTGGCCTTATGGCATGCCGGTCAGTGACTAAAGGTTCATACATAGATCTTCCTCCACACTCATCGTAGGCCAGATATATCTCGCCTGTACACATTGGTATTGTTCGACCTCAACCACTGTATATGCCAATTACCCTGGCTGGAAATTTCTCATTCCCCCCCTCCCATGAATGACTGTTGCACTGTGGCATATTGTGTGAGTTAAGGACGGTAACATATTTTTTTCTATTACAGTTTGTTAATCCAAAAATGGACATATAGTACTACAAGTGCGATAATGCCTTTGAGTATGTGTTTGCAGTCTCCTTTGATGAAACTGAAAAGGATGACCCTTCGATGAAGTAGAGCATAATAATAAATATAATGTATAATAAATGCTTCACATAGAATTATATACAATGTAAGCCTTTAGCTAACAAAGACATTTATATATTCTTACACGATAATGTCTATGTGTGCAGCATAAATATTTGTTCCTTAAGGATTACACATGCCGAAGGCAATTCCAGGATTGAATAAGAAAAAAATCAAAGTAAATCTATGTTTGATGTTTAATGTTAATATGTATAATAATTTAAATAAAACCTCAAGACAACCACACACACAAACTAATGAATAATGTAGCGCATCTTTAGGGAGCTATACAAAGTTGTAGAAATATTCTGCAAAATCTGTTAGAAATCACAATTAATACAGTGATTTCAATCTAAATGCAAATGAGACACAGATTACCTTTAAATTACTGATTATGATACTAAGAAAAATAGGTAGTATACATGCAGGCATTTACTCAGACGTTATTTGCTGACAAAATGTAGTATACTTTCAGGCATTCACTCAGATGTTATCTGCTGCATAAACTTTAAATGATGTTATGCAAATAGAAATCATTAAAAACGCAATAACAAAACTTTACATAGACACCTGATTCTAAGAAAACATTTAAAGTTAACTAAACAATTTAAGTTGTGGTAAAGCAATTATCCCCTAAGGTATGCTATGATAAAATTTAAGTTGTAACAGCCAACTCAGTATCGTGCTAACTTAGTTAAAACTAAGAAGGTGTAACATAACTTTCATAGGGGTTTACACACGTCTATCAAAAATTCCTCAAGATACACCACCACCACATTTTTTGTTTTTCATATAATAACTTTGTTAAAGTTTCTGTTGTGACACTGCACCAACACTACTCCTGACCTTAGGCAATATTTCGCATTAGTTAACTGTTTTCTTGATACAACCCAAAGTCTCTTAGTACCTTTAACTTAACGATGTGTGAAATTTAGGCATTCAACTTAAAAGAATTAAACTGATAACTAAGATTACAATTCAGATTTTATATTGACACCCCACGTGCTACACACACTCATACACAGATGATGATGCGGGGGTGATAATGTTCGTCTGGCTGAATGACAGCTGTCAGCACAACATTTGACTTTGGTAAAACTTTTTGTTTGAATGTTGTAACATTACTTTTGATGCCTGCCCAAAATGTCTCATTGTGCTCGTGTACGAAAAAACTGGTCTGCTGTCTACGCCTCTTTAGTTGACTGTCAAAGTAAATCTAGTGTTCTCACACACACACACAAAAAATTTGCATACAAAAAGTTGTGCAAAACAAACAAATATTCTCAAGTGTAAAATAACATAGCAGTTTTGCTCCATAATAATAACCAAGAGACTGTGTAAAAGAAGGAGGAAGGAGGACAGCAACCAAAGAAGAAGAAAAAACAGAAGATGAGCAAGAAAACTTACGATGACAGTAAATCAAGGGTTTATCGACATTCTTTCGAGAGAGAAACTCGCAACATCAAATAGTCGGCATTGACGTAAGTCATCGTATGATATCGGTTGAAGGCGTGTGCACAGTGGGTGGTGATGGAATTTGGCAAAAGGTCTGGTTTTGACATGAAAAGTAATTTCGCTTGGTCAAAAGAGAAGAAAAAATTTTAAAAATTTTCAATTAAAAACTATGCTCTTTCCTTTTCACCTCAATACCACGAGAAGAGAAGGCGGTGGAAATTACAATTCGCATTACTCAGGAGCAACAGCCTATCTGGGGGGAGAGAAATTCCAAGTCAGGATGAAGGTAACAGGACAGTAAAGTAAACCTCCCAAAAATCCTGAAAATTTCTGTGGTGGGAATTCTAGAACCGATATTCCGTGGTAACAGAATTAAGTCTCTGGTCCGACCTCATGAAAAAAGTCATGTAGGGTTAGAGAGTAGGATCCCATTGTTGTCTTTCTTCAGCTATAGTGTTAGACATTTGCAAAGGGTATGTACAGTGGACTTTGGAGCAGCATGACAGTTCTACATAAGTCGCACGCTGTGAACTTTGGTGGGAATTCCAGAACAGATATCCTGTGGTACCAGAATTAAGTCTCTCGTCCGACCTAATGAAAGAAGTCATGTCGGGTTAGATAGTAGGAACCCATTGTTTTCTTTTTTTCAGCTATAGTGCTGGACATTTGCAAAGGGAAGGGTATTATGGTCTCTTGTACCGTCATGATAGTTCTACATAGGTCGTTTACTGTGAACTTTGGCCTCATGGCATATCGGTCAGTGAAAGTAAAGGTTCATACAAAGATCTTCCTCCACACTGATCGTTGCCCAGATATGTCTCGCCTGTACACATTGGTATTTGTTCGACCACAACTACTGTATATTAACATAGAAACACTCTCGCAGAATGTTCCTACAAGCTGCAGGAGGTAAACCTATTAAGCTAGTATCTTACAATGCTTATCCACTATGCAGTTCTGTGGAATGTCTTTAGCACCCATATCAGGAGCATATCCTGCTGCTGGACCATCTCTTTAAGAAAATTGTCTTTTACAACAGATTTTGAATTCAGAAATACTGAAATTCAGGGATTTAAAATCAGTCTTCTTTTATTGCTGATATTTACGCTTCGGAGACAGGTAGACAGTTTCCAGAGATTTTATAGCAGTATAGTATAGCTTTACAACTTACAATTTTCCTTATCGTGATCATTTTCGACAGATAAACTCTATATCAATCAGATAGTCGGCGAGAGATGTAAATTCCTAGATGCATATTCAGGCAGATTTTGAACTCAGGAATACTGAATTCAGGGATTTAAAAGCAGTCTTCCTTTTGTTACGAATTTTTCCGCTTCGAAGACCGGGAAGAAAGCTTCCAGGGATTTTATAGCAGCCTGACAAACAGAATTGCTGGACAACTTACATCTTCCCTTATAAAGAGCGCTAAATTCAGGGATTTTGAAAGCAGTCTTTCTTTTGTTGCGAATATTTCCGCTTCGAAGACAACACAGATTTCAGGGAATTTATAGCAGCCTGACTAACAAGATAGCTGGACATTTTGCAACTTCCCTTATCGCGAATATTTTCATCCAATATACAATACAAAGATCAGATAGTCGAATACTGAAGCCGGGAATACTGAATTCAGTAATTAAATAGTAGCCTTTCTTCTACCAATTATTTCCGCTTCAAATATACTACAATAATCTGGTAGTCGACTAGACATAGACATCCTTTGTTCCACATACTGTACTCCACACCCTTCCTTATGATCAGTAGAATCTAATCTTACAAGCAGACCTATTTAAGCAAATCTTGAATTCGGGAACACTAAATTTAGAAAGACAGTTTCCTTCGAAGACATGAAGACAGTTCCTAGAGATTTTATAGCAGCCTGACTAACAGCCTAAGCCTTCCCTTATAGTCGACGAGAGATAAAATATCCTAGATGCATATTCAGGCAAATCTTGGATTCAGGAATACTGAATTCAGCGATTTAGTTGGAAGATCTGCGTTAGTCTTGGGCAGATTTTGAATTTAGGAATTCTGATTCCAGGGACTGTATGGCAGCCTGACCGCCAAAATCGCCTGAGAACATACAAGTTTCTTCATCGGATAGTCGACGGGAGATAGAAAGTCCTTGATGCATATTCAGACAGATTTTGAATTCCGGAATACAGAATTCAGGGATTTAATAGGAGGCTTCCTTTATCGCGATCGTATTCGGAAATTTTTGAATTCTGGAATACTGAATTCAGGGATTTAATAGCCTTCCTTTACAGCGACTATTTCCGCCTAGAAAATTGCGGGACCATCTTATTAAAAGAACTGCGACAGTCTAGGGTAGATCTTTAAATTCAGGAATACTGATTCCAGGGATTTGATATCAGACTGACTATCAAAAGAGCCTTCTCCAGACAGTCGACGTAAGATAGAAGTCCTAGATGCATATTCAGGCAAATTTTGAATTCAGGAATACTGATTCCAGGGACTTGATGGCAGCGACTATCGAAATAGCCTAAAAGCATACAAGTTTCTTCATCAGATAGCCGACGAGAGATAGAAAGTCCTAGATGCATATTTTGGCAGTTCTTGAATTCAGGAATACTGAATTCAGGAATTTACAAGCATCCCACGTTTACCGCGAATATTTACGCTTTGAAATTGCTGGGCCATCTGCAACAGTCTTGGGCAGATTTTGAATTCAGGAAACGGATTCTATGGATTTTATAGTAGCCAACTACCTTAATTGCCTAAGAACCTTCAAGTTTCTTTATCAGATAGCCGAGGAAAGATGGCTATCAGGCAAATCTTCGATACTGGAATACTGAATTCAGGGATTTATTAGCAGCCATCCTTTATAGCGACAATTTCCGCCTAGAAAATTGCGGGACTTTCTTTTTCAGAGATCTGTGACAGACATGGGCTGCTTATAGAACCTGACTACCAAAATAGCCTAAGAACATACAAGTTTCTTCATCAGATAGCCGACGAGAGATAAAAAGTCCTAGATGCATATTCAGGCAGTTCTTGAATTCGGGAATACTGAATTCAGGAATTAACAAGCATCCCACATTTACCGCGAATATTTCCGCTTTGAAATTGCTGGGCCATCTGCAACAGTCTTGGGCAGATCTTGAATTCAGGAACAATAATTCCAGGGGTTTGTTAGCAGCCTGACTACCGAAATAGCCCAAGGACATATAAGTATTTTATTACACGTTTCTTCAACAGATAGTCGATGAGAGAAAGTCCTAGATGCATACTCAGGCAGATCTTTCATTTAGGAATACAGAATTCAGGGATTTAATAGCAGCCTTCTTTTATCGCGAACATATTCGGACAGATCTTGAATTCTGATATACCTAATTCAGGGACTTTATAGCAGCCCACCTTTACCGCGAATATTACGACAATCTTGGGCAGATAATGAATTCAAGAAAACGGATTCTATGGATTTTATAGTAGCCTGACTACCATAATCGCCTAAGAACATTCAAGTTTCTTTATCAGATAGCCGACGAGAGATAGGAAAGTCCTAGATGCATATTCAGGCAAATCTTGGAAATCTGGAATACAGAATTCAGGGATTTATTAGCAGCCTTCCTTTATAGCGACTATTTCCGCCTAGAAAATTGCGGACCTTCTTTTTAAGAGATCTGTGACAGTCATGGGCTGATCTTGAATTCAGGAATACTGATGCAGCAATGATTATAGAACCTGACTACCAAAATAGCCTTAGAACATACAAGTTTTTTCAGCTGGTAGTCGACGACATGTAGAAAGTCCTTAATCCATATTCAGGCAGATCTTTAATTCAGGAATACTGAATTCAGGGATTTAATAGCAGTCTTTCTTTATCGCGAACGTATTCGAAAGATTTTGAATTCTGGAATACTTAATTCATGGATTTATTAGCAGTCTTCTTTTATTGCGAATATTTCCGCCTCGAACATTGTTGGGTCATCTTAGTAAGAGATCTGCGACAGTCTTGGATGGATCTTGAATTTGGGTATCACGATTCTAGGGATTTGATAGCAGCCTAACTATCAAAATAGCCTGAGAACATACAAGTTTCTTCATCAGATAGTCGAGGAGATATAGACAGTCCTTGATGCATATTCAGGAAGATCTTGAATTCCGAAATACTGAATTCAGGGATTTATTAGCAGCGCAACTTTACCGCGAATATTTCCGCCTCGAAAATTCTGGAATATTCATTCCAGGGATGCGATTGCAGCCCAACTATTAAAATAAAGTTTATATATCGATATTCGTATCTAGGTATAATGTTTGTTCCATACTAATACTATTTGTCACCAACTACCAAAGATTTTCCAACCACTGTAAAATTCTGAATAAGTTTATGCTTAAACATGTATATAAACCAGCTTACCAGTTACTTAACGTACAACATATACTTTTACCATAATGCAAAATTTAATAACATATTCAACACAACAACAAAATGAAATTCTTTTGAAGACAACACACATACATACATGTACGTACGTACGTACGTAAAACCTCTTACAATGACATATCCTTTCAATCCTTTCAATCATCTACCATAAGTATATGAATATATCAAGAAAATCATGTCCCTCATCTGATGGCTGCTACATCATAATATTTTTCCTAACAACAGCAGCAACAACAACACCAACTATATAGGTCATGTCTGTCATTTGTTATAAGATATTTGTGTGTGGTTATATAAAATAGAGTAGATTTTCTGTTTTCTTTTCATAGCCACATATCAGATATTCTGTGTGACAGCATAGCAGCAGTTAGTATCTCCGGTGACTTTCTCATGTAAAATGTAAATGTGGCATAGAAATAACAAATCTCTTGCGTGTTTGCGTTATAGAACTTGAAAAGAAATGAATAGAATTTTTTGTTTTAATTTGAGTTGGTAATTAAACATTTGATACACCTGTAGAGACTGCAGACGGCTGAGAGAAACGTTCTAACGGTTATAATGTGGTTTAAGATATTCGGTTGCATACTACACTAAGGGGCAAAAGTGATAGGCAGGTATTGTCCACAAGGGTTCAATGTACAAACTTTTTAAGTGACCAGAAGCTAGGCAGTGGTCCTATCTATATTGGCAAAAGCAACTTTCTAGTAGACGGATCACTCGGTATGTCTAGTAAAAGTATATATGATTGGTTAAAATTCCATAACTTTCATATGTCCATCTAAGTGAATATACTGGAAACTTTTTCCACTTATGCTTAACAATTTAAATCTATTCTGCTCGATTTTGTTAAAAAATTAAACTTTATATCGGCCAATTTTACTTATGAACATACAAGTTTCTTCGACAAATAGTCGGCGAGAGATAGAAAGTCCTACATGCATATTCAGGCAGTTCTTGAGTTCAGGGATACTGAATTCAGGGATTTGATAGTCGACAAAGGATAGCAAGTCCTAGATGCATATTCAGACAGATTTTTAGTTTTGGAATACTGAATTCAGGGATTTTTAAGCATCTAAACTTTACCGCAAAAATTTGGAATACTGAATTCAGGGATTTAGTAGCATATCGTTGGAAGACATTTTTGGGCAGATCTTGAATTCAGGAATCCCGATTCTAGGGACTTGATAGCAGCCTGACTACCAAAATGGCCTAAGAACAAACAAGTTTCTTCAACAGATAGTCGAAGAGAGATAGAAAGTCCTAGATGCATATTTAGGTTGTTTTTGAATTTACAAATACTAAATTCAGGGATTTAATATACGCCTGATTGCCAAAATAGCCTGAGTATATACAAGTTTCTTCACAAGATAGTCGACGAGAGGTAGCAAGTCCTAGATGCATATTCAGGATTTTCTGAATTTTCGAATACTGAATTCAGGAATTTATAAGCATTCCACCTTTACCGCGAATATTTCCGCCTCGAAATTGACGGGCCATCTTAGTTACAGATGTACAACAATCTTGGGCAGATAGTGAATTTAGTAATCCTGATTCCAGGGATTTGATATCAACCTGACAACCAAAATAGCCTAAGACAGATAGAAAGTCTTTGATGCATATTCAGGTAGTCTTGAATTCAGGAGTAATTAACTCAGAGATTTGATAGACGCCTAACTAGCACAATAGCCTGAGTACATACATTCTTCGAAAGATAGTCGACGAGAAATAGAAAGTCCTAGATGCAAACACAAGCAAATCTTGGATTCAGAAATGAAATACTGAATTCTGTGATTTATAAGAATCCCACCTTTAACGCTAATATTTTTAGTTCATATCATTTGAAGATCTGCGACATTCTATGGCAGATGTTCAATTCAGGAATACTGATTCCAGGGATTTAATAGAAGCCTGACCACCAAAATAGCCTGAGAACATACAAGTTTCTTCATCAGATAGTCGACGAGAGATAGAAAGTCCAAGATGCTTATTCAGGCAATTCTTGAATTCAGGAATACTGAATTTAGGGATTTAATAGCAGTCTTTCTTTATCGCGAACATATTCGGACAGATTTTTAACTCTGGAATACCTAATTCAGGGATTTAATGGCAGCCCACCTTTACAGCGAATATTTTCGCCTTGGAAATTTTGTTGGGCCATCTTATTAAGAGATCTACAACAATCTTTGGCAGATCTTGAATTCAGGAATACAGATTCCTGGGATTTGATAGCAGCCTAACTATCTTCTTCAGATAGTCAGCGAGAGATAGAAAGTCCTAGATGCTTATTCAGGAATTTCTAGAATTTTGGAATACTGAATTCAGCGATTTATACGCATCCCACCTTTACCGCGAACATTTCCGCCCCTAAATTGATGGGCCATCTGCAATAGTCCTGGACAGATCTTGAATTCAGGGGTTTGATAGCAGCCTGACCTCCAAAATGTCCTAAGAACTTACAAGTTTTTTTATCGCAAATATTTCTGTATAATTTTTTTTACTATGATCAGGTAGTCTACAAGACATCGCATTTGTATTTAGGGCTATCTGTGTTCACTAGTAAGGAAAACATGAACGTATGTTTACAAAATGAATCTTCACATCACCTAGGACTCTCCGTCATCGTCACAATCTGTCTGTTAGTCAATGAAACCAGAAGAGGCTTTCCCGACCTACCTTCACAAATGCAAGAAGATTTTTCCGTGTTTATCTCCATGTTGTCATTATAGGTGGTACAAACTTCTTTCGGAACTGCTTAGCGATTTGTCACCATTTTCATGGTCGTAAGCACTCGATGAGGTGTGAATTCCCTTCTGACACCTTGTCCTGATACCGCTAACCCAGGGTTCTTTCATTCGGATAACATTCACCTCGACGTTTGCTTGACAACAGTAGAAGATGACTCTTTACTTTGTTGGTTTCTGATCTAAAGAAAACGGAGCATTGTCTGGTCCCCCGCCAACGTCGCAGTCTGTTTGTAATCGAAACCAGAAAAGGCTTTCCCGACCTACCTTCACAAATGCAAGAAGATTTTTCCGTGTTTATCTCCATGTTGCCATTATATGTGGTACATACATCTTTCGGAACTGCTAAGCGATTTGTCACCATTTTCATGGTCGTAAGCACTCGATGAGGTGTAAATTCCCTTCTGACATCTTGTGTCGATACCGCTAATCCAGGGTCCTTGGATTAGGACCACATCCATAATAATTTGCTTGACTTAATTGGCAGCTGACACTCTTCCTTGTCCTGACACCGCTAACCTAGGATTCTTGGATTAGGACCACATTTACCTCGTCGTCTGCTTGGCTAAAGTGCAGATGACACTTTGCTATGATGGTTGTTGTTCCAAAGAAACCGGAACATTGTCTGGTCTCCCCGCCGTCATAGTCTGTTCGTCTTTGGAACCAGAAATGTTTTCCTCGCCCTTCTCGCAATCGTCACTAATGCAAGAAGGTGTTTCCGTGATCATCTTCATGTTGCCATTGTAGGGGGTACATACCTCTTCCGGAACTGCTAAAAAATTTCCCATCATTTCCATTATCGTTACCCTTCCATACGGTGTGAATTCCCTCCTGACACCGCTAACCCAGGTTTCTTGGAATAGAACAACATGTACCTCGACGTTTGCTTAATGAAACCGGAACATTGTCTGGTCACCCCGTCAACGTCACAGTCTGTTCGTCATTGCAACCAGAAAAGGCTTCCTCGACCTTCTCGCAACCGTCACTAATGCATGAAGGTGTTTCCGTGATTCGATTTCCATGTTGTCATTGTAGGGAGAATATAACTCTTCCGGAACTCCTAAAGGATTTTCCACCATTTCCATGATCGTTGCAGCTCGATACGGTGTGAATTTCCTCTTGACACCTTGTCCTGGCACCGCTAACCCAGGTTTCTTGGATTAGAACAACATGTACCTCGACGTTTGCTGGACAACACTGGAAGATGACCCTTTACTTTGTTGGTGGTTGATCTAAAGAAACCTGAACATTGTCTGGTCCCCCTCCCCACCTCACAGTCTGTTCGTCGTTGGAACCAGAAATGTTTTCCTCGCCCTTCTCGCAACCGCCACGAATATAAGAAGAATTTTCCGTGTTTCGATTTCCATGTTGCCATTGTAGGGAGAATATAACTCTTCCGGAACTGCTAAGGGATTTTCCACCATTTCCATGATCGTTATCGCTGGATACGGTGTTAATTCCCTCCTGACACCGCTAACCCAGGGTTCTTGGATTAGGACAACATCCAACTCGACGTTTGCCACACAGAAGTAGAAGATGACACTTTGTTTTGTTGATGGTTGTTCCAAAGAAACCGGAACATTGTCTGGTCCCCCACCAACCTCATAGTCAGAAATGTTTTCCTCGCCCTTCTCGCAATCGTCACGAATACAAGAAGATTTTTCCGTGATTCGATTTCCATGTTGCCATTGTAGGGAGAACATAACTCTTACGGAAGAAACCGGAACATTGTCTGGTCTCCACGCCAACGTCACAGTCTGTTCGCCATTGAAACCAGAAAAGGTTTCCTAGCCCTTCTCACAACCGTCACTAATGCAAGAAGGTGTTTCCGTGATCATCTTCATGTTGCCATTGTAGGGGGTACATACCTCTTCCGGAACTGCCAAGGGATTTTCCACCGTTTCCATGATCCTTACCGATCCATACGGTGTGAATTTCCTCCTGACACCTTGTCGGTAATTTGGTAACATTTGTTCAACTGTTCCACTGACTGGTAATTCTTATTTCGTTTAAAGATTTTTAAGGATGATTTGTCCTATGCCAAATAAATCTAACCCTATAGATCGTTGATAACAAAGTGTTAAGACATTAAATCACCTATATATGGGATAAACATAAGTTTATTTAAGTCTCTTACCTTAAAGTTTCCCACAATGTTATGTCATCACATATATGTACTTTGTATATTGTCAGCTCTATGCCAGAAAACCTTAAGCCTTATTATTAAAGCAACCCAACATCGTCCAACTTGTGTATAACAACAAATGCTGTTTAAACCACAAATGCCATTAACACACCTAACAAATAGACGACCCTTGATCATAAATATGCCTAACCTGAAAATAAACGCCCCCTAAAGAATTACTTACGACACTTAAAAGTCCTTAAAGGATACGAATCTGTTACTCTTTTTATAATGTCCACATAACAAATGTTGCTACGTTTATAGGCCTATAAACAACTTGTTGTTGTTGCAGTATATGAATCCTTTTAAATACTTTTTTCTCCAATAAATATTCAAAAGGAAAGTTGTTATCTTTTACTTAAGTTGCCCACCCCCCATATCGCCTGCTGCCAAAATGAGCAACCATGAGTCAAGGCACTTTTAGTTCGCAACCAGTCATTCAAACAATTAGCACCCGCTGTTTCTTTTTGTTTGAGAGCAGATTTCATTGTTTACAATGGGATTTTATTTTAAGTCTTCTTTTCTCTACAATATACCCAAAGGAATTTTAAATCATCGCCCCTCCTGGAAACTTAAAAGGCAATGCATAATAATATTCAAAGTCGTTTTCTTAGAGCCCCTCCACAAATGTGGCCACAAAGTTGTGGCAATGTATTTTAAGGGGTGACGAAAGACACTTAAAAAGCTACTAAATCCCTTATTTAAAATAGATTTTACATTTCTGTGAATTTGTCTTAGCGAGGAGACCCTTTGATTTTTTTTGTAAGGACACTCTCGTTTTGAGGTGGCCTAAAGTAATTATATGGTGGGTAATGAAATGATTTCAATTAACGTTATGAATTCTGTGGTTTTTTTTCCTCTTTTCTGTTGTTTGATTGAAACGACTGTAAGAAATTTTGACGTAACCTAAGTTACATGTAGTAAATGTGGTAATAAGAAAATTTAGCTGGAATATATTACACATTTAAAAGAAAAACAACAAATTACCTTTAGCCTTACACCCACGCTTTTGTTACCCAACCCACACACAACCCCGGGGTTACCCCACTTTTCATCTTAAAGAATCAAGTTCTCATACGAGTATTTTTCAATGCTTGGTTTGATTTACATTTCAAAAGTTGTTAACGCTTCACTTACTGCCCTTTTTTTCCTATTTCTAGTAGAATTTTTTTTTCTTTTCCCTTAATTGTTTTATGTTCGTTTTCCACTAAAAACGTGGGCGGTGGGGGCGGCTGGCAAGGAATCAGCCTCATTTCATTACACACTTTTAGACTGTAAAATTCATTGAACCCTGCCAGCGTTTTTTTTTTCTTCTCATCTTTGTCTTTCGTTTCTTTGTGAGTTGATTAAACAGATATCTTTGAAGTTTTTAAGTTGTGGAAAATAATCTATTTACTTTTGGAAAAATGTAATCGGATCTTTTTTAAAGGTTCTATTTTAATGTTCAGCTGCCAAAGTATATATGCCACTGGTGGGCAGCAGGAGCAGGAGGAGTGGTATCAAAGTAGAAAGAACTTTTCAATTTACAACGCATTTGGTGTCAGTGATGCGTAAATAAAATCTTATTGTTGGCTTTTAAGGGACATTTTGTTCAGGTGAAAGACATGAAATGAAATTATTATCTATCTCGCAGCAATATCTACGTTAGACTGTCTGACCAGCACCACTTTGGGACTTGGCATCATTTGTGAATTAATTAATATTCGTTTGTGAATAAATTGCATTCATACGGGAAACTAAAGTTTGGCTTCTCTGGAATGTAAACAAAGGCGTATGAAGAAGCTCAATCTGGCAACGTCTATTGAAATTCTCTTAGGTACGTTTTTATGTTGGGGGCAGTAGAAGGTCGACTGTCCGGAAAACTGGCTGATAAGATAAGCACTTTCTGCTAAGAGAGCAGTCAGTTCTCTTAACATTACGACAATTCATTGTTGTCCAGTCCAGCTGGAATCCTATCGACTTATAATCAAAGAATGAATTCTCACAAATAACATTCCATTTCCTGAATATACCGCTCGAGTCTTTCATTGCAAACCATTTTACTCCTTTCATCAGAATTTAGTGCCAACAGAAGGTTCCTTACTAGTGTTGCTTACGACATTTGAAGAATTTAGCAAAAGTGTAATCTGGCAAAATCAAAGTTTATTCAAATTTTCTTAGGTTGGTTGAGATGTTGGTGGCAGTGAAAGCTCGACTTCCCTCACTCAAAAAAACGCCTGATTCAATAAGGATTTTCTGCTAAGAGAGCAGTCAGTTCTCCCAACATTACGACGATTCATTGTAGTCCAGTCCATCTGAAATTCGATCAAAGAATGAATTCTCACCAATGAGGTTCCATTTCCTGAATATTCCACACAAGTCTTCCATTGCAAACCATAATACTCCTCTCTTCTGGATTTAGTTTCAAAAGTAGATACCTTACTCCTGCTGTTTATGACATTTGAAGAAGAATTTAGCAGTTACTGCCCAAGTTGTCCTTCTTTTCTTCTGCAATAACCCGCATCAAAGGAAAGCTTTTGTAGTTGTTCTAAAGAAATCGGAGCATTGGCAGGTTTTCCTTCAAAGTTACAATTTGTTTGCCATTGAAACCAGAAAAGGCTTTCTCGGAACCGTCACGAAAGCAAGAAGATTATTCCGTGATCACCTCCATCATGCCATTATAGGAGGTACATATCTCTTCCGGATCTACTAAGGAAATTTCTACCATTTCCATGATCGTTACCGCTCGATACGATGTGAATTCTCTAAACCTTAAACCGATAACCCAGGATTCTTGGATTGGAACCACATTCACCTCGTAGTTTGCTTAGCTAAATTGGCAGTTGACACTTTGCTTTGTCCTGACACCGCTAACCAAGGGTTATTGGATTAGATCCACATATACGACGTCGTTTGCTTGGCTAAAGTGGCAGCAGACACTTTACTTTGTTGATTGTTGATCTAAAGAAACCGGAACATTGTCAGGTCTCTCCGCCAACGTTACAGTCTGTTCGTCATTAGAACCAAAAATTACTTCCTCGACCTTTTCGCAAGAAGGTCATTCCGTGATCATTTCCATGTTGTTTTCCGTGATCACCTCCATCATGCCATTATAGGAGGTACATACCTCTTCCGGATCTACTAAGGAAATTTCTACCATTTCCATGATCGTTAACGCTCGATACGATGTGAATTCTCTAATGACACCTTGTGCTGACACCGCTAACCCAGGATTCGTGGATTAGGACCACATTTATCTCGTCGTTTACTTGGCTAAATTGGCAGCTGACACTTTGCTTTGTCCTGACACCGCTAACCAAGGATTATTGGATTAGATCCACATATACCACGTCGTTTGCTTGACAAAAGTTGAAGATGACACTTTACTTTGTTGATTTGATTGTTAATCTAAAGAAACCGGAACATTGTCAGGTCTCTCCACCAACGTTACAGTCTGTATGTCATTAGAACCAAAAATGACTTCCTCGACCTTTTCGCAAGAAGGTCATTCCGTGATCATTTCCATGTTGTCATTAGGAAGTAGGAACATACTTCTTCCGGAACTGGTAAGGAATTTTCCACGATTTCCATGATCGTTACCACCCGATGCGTTGTGGATTCCCTCCTGACACCTTGACCTTACACTGCTTACCCAGGGTTCTTGGATTAGGACCACATCCACTTTGGTTAAATTGGCAGCTGACACTTTGCTTTGTCCTGACACCTTGCCCAGACACCTCTAACCCGGGATTCTTGGATAAGAATCACATATACTTCGTCGTTTGCATGGCTACAGCGGTAGCTGACACTTTGGTGGTTGTTCTAAAGAAACCTCAGCATTGTCAGATTTCCCGCCAAAGGTACAGATTGAAACCATAAAAGGCTTTTCCACCCTACCTTTACAAATGCAAGAAGATTTTTCCGTGATTATCTCCCTGTTACCATGGTAGAGGGAACATACCTTTTTCGGAACTGTACCACTTGATACGGCGTGAATTCCCTCCGATCGATACGATGCGAACTTTCTAATGACACCTTATCCTGACACCGATTACCCCGAGTTCTTCGATTAGGACCACATCCACCTCAAAGATTTTTCCGTGATCATATTCAACATGGCATTATATGAGGAACATACCTCTTACGGAACTACTATGCGATTTTCCACCATTTCCATGACAGTTACTGCTCGATACGATATGAATTCCCTAATGCGACCTTATCCTGACACCGCTAACCCACAGTTCTTGGATTGGAACCACACCCACCTCGTCGTTTGCTTAGCTATAGTGGCAGCCGATGGTTATTTACTATGATGGTGGTTGATCTAACCAAATCTAAGCATTGTCAGGTCTCTCCTGCAACGTCACAATCTATTCGTCATTGGAACCTGAAAAGGATTCTTCGCCCTTCTCGCTACCGTCGCTAATGCAAGAAGATTTTCCCATGATTCGATTTCCATGTTGGCATTCGTAGACGGTTAATCCCTCTTCCGGATCTACTTAGGGAATTTCCACCATTTTCATGATCGTTACCGCTCGATACGAGGTGAATTCCCTTCTGACACCTTATACTGACACCGCTAACCCAGAATTCTTGGATTAGAACCACATTTATCTCGTCGTTTACTTGGCTAAAGTGACAACTGACACTTTGCTATGATGGTGATTGTTCGAAAGGTCAGGTCTATCCGCCAACGTCACAGTCTGTTCGTCATTGGAACCTGAAAAGGATTCTTCGCCCTTCTCGCAACTTTCGCTAATGCATGAAGATTTTTCCGTGATCATGTCCATGTTGCCATTATAGGAGGTACATACTTCTTCCGGATCCATTAATGGATTTCCATTTCCATGATCGCTATCACTCGATGCAGTGTGAATTTCCTTCTGACACCTTGTCCTGACACTGATAACCCAGGGTTCTTGGATTGGGACCACATCCACCTCGTCGTTTGCTTGGCTAAAGTGGCAGATGACACTTTGCTATGATGGTGGTTATTCTAAAGACACCTCCGCATTGTTTGGTCTTTCCGCCAACGTCACAGTCTGTTCGTCATTGGAATCATAAAAGTCTTCCTCGCCCTTCTCGCAACCGTCACTAATACAAGTAGATTTTTCCGTGATTCCATTTCCATGTTTCCATTGCATGGAGTACAATCCTCTTCCATATCAGCTAAGGGATTTCCCACCATTTTCACATGTTCATTACCACTAATGGCTAAGGGATTTCCCACCATTTTTACATGTTCATTACCACTCGATGAGTTGTGAATTCCCTCCAGATACCTTATGGGTGATTCATCATCATTTCGGTCATTGCGTGATCAACTGATTCTGATCTCTTTTTTAGATTTTCTGGATGAGTTGATAGTTTTAGAAAGAACGGTAACGATTTTCTGTAAGTGCGTAAGTGCGAATCACCGTCTGTCTTTTTTCAACAACATACATACTTCCATTACTCCTATGGAACGCCATAAAAAGGTTATCGTTAAAGCTACCGAGTTTCCAATTGTATGTTGGATTGTCGAGATTACTTTCCTTGTAGTCATCCGTTTTTATATCATGCGGATTTTCTGGAGCAACAATATCCATTGTTGCTCTGGTCCCTAAACGCTATTAATCTTATCCATTCGATTTCTCCATCGGAATGCCATAACAAAATGATATTTTTTCAACGACCTAGTTGCCAATTGGATCCCAGCTAACGAAATTCTCAGAAATCGGTACGACAGTATCCAAAATCTTCCGATATCAGATCCAAAATCGGACCGCAGTCGTTACTGAAAATGTATGGAATGGCTGACACGAAGTCTGATTGACGCAGCTGAGGGAAATCTGATGTTATGTACGACATGTCGTACCGGAAAATTCTAAAGGGAAATTCGATGCTTCGTAACGAATTTCGACCGATATCTTACCAATTATCTAAAGTAATTCGGATGTTCTTGCCGACATGTCGTACAGATTTCTTGCCGAAGGCTTGAATGCTATAAATTTCACGCTATCCTGGGAACCAACCTGTGTCTTGACATCTTGGTGGTGAACCTTGCATTTGCATCCGGATCTGGACGTATACTGAGGACACTACTTCTACAAAAGATTTCCATTTCTCCTTCAGAATGACTCCATGACTTTCTTGTCCTTTCGACGGCATTACTTTCCTTGGGAATGTATTGAAACTGTTTTCACATCAGGCGGATTTTTCTGGAATTCCAGGTATGAACACTGGACCTGGATGGGTCATATTCTCTGCGAAAATCTTGACATCTTGGTGGTGAACCTTGCATTTCCATCCGGATCTGGACGTATACTGAAGTGACTGCTTCTACAAAATACTTAAAATTCTCCTTTAGAATGCCTTTGTCTTTCTGTCCTATGGTTGGGGTTAATATCCTTGGGAATGCATTCAACCGTTTTTGACACCATGAGATTTTACTGGAATTCCAGGTATGACCAAAGGGCCTGGATGGCAGATATTCTTTGCAAACAACATCCTTTGTAGATCTTGCTCCAGAATTTTAAATATTTCACGCTATCCTGGAAGACCTTGCTTTTCCTTAAGGATCTGGACATGTACTAAGTACTCAGCTTCTGCAAAAATTCTTTGATTTCTGCTTCAAAATGACTCCTAGTACTCTTTATAACCTTGCCCTGAGTACTGTAGCCTCCTACGGGATAGAGTGGGAAAGTTGCAAAGAAAATTGTCCATCGTCAAGACTGTTTTTCACATCTAATCCTCCTCGATGACAAAAAGGTTACTTATAGGCAGGTGAGAGTCATTCTCGGGCATACATAAATGTTCTTCCCAAAGAGTTCCTTATAGCGCATGATGTCGCATTAACGAAAGCCCCTTCTATATTCAGGAAGGCAGTTAAAGTAAATTTACCTTATATACATGTATCAATCAATATTTCCCTAAAACTTTCAGCACTTTCAGAGACTAATTGGTCTCTAATAATCCGGGGAGTTATGAACGGACTTACCTGCCTTGGTTATAAAATACTGAGAGCAATAAGACTATCATGCTACTTTTTAGCTAAGGTTCTAAGATCTTAGGGTTTTCCAGGGGTTTAGAATTCGCGTCAAGGACTCCGCCCATTAGGCTTGAGATGGACTGAATGATTCCGTATGGTATATCGAGATATAACCGTGTTAAACTATAGAAAAAAGTGCTAAAAATTTATGTCGAACAAAAAATTCGTATGGTCATTAAACTTTTTAATGCAGCCAACTAGACAAAATGAATGATGCAGAAGTTCTTCACTTTGGGGCTACTTTCACGTGCAATTCTCAGAAATGAGTCCCAACATCATGGACACAGCATAATGCCGCCCACTGTAGATGAGCCGCATATTTATAGTTAAAGTCTGAGTAGAGCCGTTTTTATCATAAATGGAATTCCTTTAGTCAATTTGGCTTTTATTTATAAATGTGACAAATATCTAACATATAAGGACGACAGGAAGGATGTAAACAACTTATCATCAGACCATTAGTTAAGACTTCGAGGAAAGTCTGCTGCGATTTCTGTTGTTATTTGTTATCCATATATCAATGTAGACTTAAGGTATAAATATTAAATATTAATAAAAAAATATTTCCAGACTAAAAACAAATTCTTAGAATTATAAATTTTCTCTCACAGACACACACACACATATTTTATCAGTTGACTTTATTTCAAACGCCAAATGCCACTTGCAGCTTGTACATTCATTACACATTTTTTTGTTGTTTTTTACCTTAAAGTTTCTTTCAAGAAAATTTCTTTGCAAATTCTTATCTTGTACATGGTTGCCCATTCTTATCCTTGAGCTTTTCTGCCCCGTCTCTAGCTTTGTGAGTGGGTTGGGACTGGGCAAAGTTTATTTATCTTAGAGTTGTGGCACTTGTTAACCAAATTTAATTATATTGTTTTATTTCCTTAGATGATGTTGTCTTAATAAGTTTTCTTAGCAAATTTTTCGTTTAAGTTTAATGTCTTTGTAAATTTTGAATTATGATGTTCTAGTTTTTATGGTATGATAACAAGGACAATGGAAAGTTTTATGGCAAATTAAATACTTGCAACATTTTCTCGGCAAATCAGTCAGAAAATGTTAATTAAATTAAAATGCATGAGTTACATAATGTAAAAGTAGTAATTTCTAGTTTCATATCAGAAGAAATGTTTGGTCAATACCACAAACTGCAACTGTTATTAACCAATACAATTCCCTGTACATGATATGCACACATGCAATGCCAGTCGCTTTCAACCAAAGCTTACTTATTAAGAATTCATATTGGCTAACCAAATAATCACAGTTTCCATCCAACTAATTACCTGTTACCACATATGCGATTTACAATTACGAGTGTATGTATACACTACATATTGACATTGCGTTGCCAACACAATTCAATTTTCCCTATTATCCCCCAAGGTTGCACAATTAGTTGCAATTGCATGTGTGGCGGCTGCGGCGGCGTCGGCGGCTTTAAAGTTAAGTAAACGTTTAATTTTGTCGTCATATTTCAAGAACTTACGTAAATCTCTTATGTGCGTTCATACGAGTACACATCGCACTACATCCTTCGACATCATAATAAACCCGTTTATCAGCAGATGAACAGTTGACTACCCAGCAAACCAAAAGCTCCGACATTGTCTGATATCCGACACGTCGGGACATTGTTTGAACTCTTCTTACCGATATCTTACAGAATTCTGTACTTGTTGAAGGGAAATTTTATTTATTAATTTGCTCCGACATATATGATCGAGTTCGCAGTTATTTCGGAACTCTGTGTCGGAGGAAACATCAAATTGTTATTGAAGAAACAACAAATTTCCCTTTAGATTTTCATACGATTTAAATTCAGAAATCTGTCAGACATCGGTACGACATATCGTACATCAGATTTCTCTCAGCTTCGTGTCAACCACTCCATACGATTTAAGAAACGTCATCGGCTCGATTTCGAATCCGATATTGGAAGATATTTTCCTAAAGACTTTATGCAGAAATCGGTACGATGCGTCGGTAAAAACATCCGAATGACTTTGGATATTTGGTAAGATATCGGTACGAATTCGTAACGACGTTTCGAATTTCCCTTTAGAATTTCCATCAATTTACATTCAGAAATCGTTCAGACATCGGTACGACATGTCCCTTCAGATTTTCATACGATTTAAATTCGGAAATCTGTCAGACATGGGTACGACATGTTGTACATCAGATTTAGTCAGCTGAGTAAGTCAGACATAGTGTCAATCACTTCATACGTATTTAGTTACGATTTCTGTCAGATTTGGAATCCAATATCGGAAGATATTTTGCTGAAGACTTCGGACAGAAATCGGTACGACGCGTCGGTAAGAACATCCGAATTACTTTAGATATTTGGTAAGATATCGGTGCGAATTTGTAACTGCGCGTCGAATTTCCCTTTAGAATTTCCCTCGATTTAGATTTCCAAATCGTTCAGACGTAGGTACGACATTTCCCTTTAGATTTTCATAAGATTTAAATTCAGAAATCTGTCAGTCATCGGTACAATACATCGTACATCGGATTTCCCTCAACTGCGTCGGCCAGACTTCGTGTCAACCACTCCTAACGTTTTAAGAAACGACTTCGACCCGATTTCGAATCCGTTATCGGAATATATTTTCCTAAAGACTTCGGCCCGAAATCGGCAAGAACATCAGAATAACTTCAGATATGCGGTAAGATATCGGTACGAATTCGTAACGACGCGTAGAATTTCCATTAATTTACATTCAGAAATCGTTCAGACGTCGGTACGACATGTCCCTTCAGATTTTCTTACGATTTACAATTAGAAATCTGTCAGACAACAGGACGACATGTCGTACATCAGATTTCACTCAACTGCGTCGGTCAGACTTCGTGTCAACCACTCCATACGTTTTCAGAAACATTATCAGCTCGATTTCGAATCCGATATCGGAAGGTATTTCCCTAAAGACTACGGGCAGAAATCGGTACGACGCGTCCGCAAGAATATCCGAATTACTTCAGATATTTAGTAGGATATCGATCCGAATTCATAACTACGCGTCAAATTTCCTTAAGAATTTCCCTCAATTTACATTCAGAAATCGTTTAGATGTCGGTACGACATTTCCCTTTAGATTTTCATAAGATTTAAATTCAGAAATCTGTCAGTCATCGGTACAATACGTCGTACATCAGATTTCTCCAGACTTCGTGTCAACCACTCATAACGTTTTTGGAAACGACTTCGACCCGATTTCGAATCCAATATCGGAAGATATTTTCCAAAAGACTACGGGCAGAAATCGGTACGACGCGACGTAAAAAAAAATACGAATTACTTCAGATATATGGTAAGATATCGATCCGAATTCGTAACGACGTGTCGAACTTCCCTTTAGAATTTCCTTCGATTTACATTCAGAAATCGTTCAGACTTCGGTACGACATGTCCCTTCAGATTTTCATAAGATTTAAATTCAGAAATCTGTCAGTCATCGGTACGATATGTCGTACAAGAACATCCGAATATTTGGTAAGATATCGGAGCGAATTTGTAACTGCGCGTCGAATTTCCCTTTAGAATTTACCTCGATTTACATTCCCAAATCGTTCAGACGTAGGTATGACATATCCCTTCAGATTTTCATACGATTTAAATTCAAAAAATTTGTCAGTCAGCGGTACGACATGTCGTACATCAGATTTCCTTCAACTGCGTCGGCCAGACTTCGTGTCAACCACTCCATACGTTGGCAAGAACATTCGAATTACTTCAGATATTTGGTTAAATATTGGTCCTCGATTTACATTCAGAAATCTTTCAGACGTCGTTACGTCATGTGCATCGATCAGACTTCGTGTCAACTACTCCATACGTTTTTAGTTACGTCATCGGCTCTATTTCGAATCCTAAATCGCAAGATTTTGCCTTCTGTCGTACCGATTTCTGAGCATTTTGTTTGTTGGGTAATGACGGACAGCTTGTGTAAATGGGGGTGTCATCAAGACTGTGACAAGTGACAGTGACAAGTCAGTTAGTATGTACACACACACACACACACTATACAGTTATACCTTCCAAGTAAACTGCGATAAAGCTGTATGATAAACTATCACCACCAGAACTAAACTTACGTGTTCCGGTCTCAGTGTGAGATTTCATGTGGAATTTACGTTTGAAAAAAAAGAAAATCATTTGTTGTGAGTTCTTAACCGGAATCTTGGCTCGTTTCCTTGTTTTCTTAGGTGATGTTTTCATATTCCAGCAAGAAATACAAAGATATTCTTAAAGTACATCATTGTCTGTTCAACTAAATATTCACAGTTGTTCAGTGGTCGTCAGAAAATGTAACTCTGACAATTGTAACTGTAGTGTTGTATTACATAGTATAACATTTTTCAGCTCATTGATTTGGGACTTAATTCTGTGAACTGTACGTGAAATTAGCCCCAAAGAGAAGAAGTTCTGCATCTTTCGTTTTGTCAACTTACATGCCATAATAATTTAATATCGAGTATGTTTATTATATATAATAATTTAATAGTAAGTTTATCGTATAGAGAAATTTGTCACGTTTATCGCTCTTTTGCAATTCTTAATTTTTTTAAATTGGTTTCAGCTAAATCGTACAAGTGGTTCTCGAGTTATGTCAAACAAAAGAGCCTTAAACATGACAAATTCCTCTATACGATACTTACTAACTTAAAATCGATATTAAATTATTATTGCGTGTAACTTGACAAAACGAATGATGCAGAACTTCTTCATTTTGGGACTACTTTCACGTGCAGTTCTCAGAATTGAATCCCAAAATCATGTGTTGTACTGTGTTATTCAAAACATTTTATTATTATGAAATTTAATTAAATGACTCTGCCAGATATATCGTTTATTGTTTCTTTATACAAATTCCATATAATAATCAGCTAAATTCTAAACAACATAATTTCCAATGTCCTAATCATGTTCAATGCAGTTCCAGCATAATATTAAATTTGTCTCTCTGTTCTCTCTCTTAGCACCACATGTAATACATTGAATTCTCTATTAAACATTTCATTGCTTTGTATCATGGCCATTGTCCATATAGTCAGCAGGAGATGATTACGTTGCAATTATTTGAAGCGTAACAATTTCGCTTCACGGTCAAATGACAATAGAGTTAACAGAAGATAATTTAATGCTGTTGTACATTAAATGTTTAGCAAATGAGGTGGGAGGTTAATCGATGAACACACACAGCAAAGAGTAAAATGCATTAAATTCAAACTAAATTGCATTAATTTTTATTGTACTTTAATTATGTTATGTTAGGTTATGTTGTGAACACATGTAATCTAGTAAAAACCAGTTCACACTACACAAGGAAATCTGTTGATTCATTGCGATTGTCCTTTAAAGAATTTAACTACTTCTTAAGTATGGAGAAAGAAACCTACGGGAAACGAAACTGCCACAGAATTAGTCCTATAGAGAAAGAACCCTACGGAAAACGCAACTATTACAGAACTTGTCCTGTGACTGGTCCCTGATAGGTAGGGACCGGTCCAAGTTCTAACTCACATATAAGAAGAAGAGATGTCACTTTAACATGACTTTGTCGTTGGCGGTGGGAATTAACACCCTACGCCATAACTTGGACCACTCATGTGTCTGTTCTACAGTACCTCCCTAAGGACTGACATCAAGGAACATCCCAGCTAACCAAAATCTCCGACATTGGCTGATATCCGACACGTCCGCACATTGTCTGAACTCCTCTAACCAAAAAAAAAACTTAATTTCCCTTTGCAACCTATGAATGAGGTATGGGATAGCTTCTCGCGTTGTTGTGAATTAACACGCTTTCTATTTTTAGATTCACAACTAACGGCACCTACTTGTTTATCGACGAATGCGAACGTCACTGTTTGAGAAGCTCTTACTAGACACGCCGATTGACTCGACACTTAATACTGCGAAGTTGCTGTCAACAACATTCGTGTGGAGCCGACAATGAAAGAACAATTTTTTTTAAGATGACTGGATCCAGGTTTGAACCTGCGATCTCCCGCATAGTAGTCGCGTGTTTTAACCACTATGCCACGGCCGGTCCCTCCTACCAATATCGTACAGAATTCGGTACGACTCGTTTAAGGGAAATTTTATTAATTTTGCTCCGACTCGATCCGATATCGCTGAGAAATCGATATCAGAACTCTGTGTCGAAGGAAACATCAAAATGTTAATTAAGGAACAACGAATTTCCCCTCATACTTTCCTACTATTCTTATTCAGAAATCGTTCAGACATCGGTACGACATGTCGTACATCAGATTTCCCTTAGCTGAGTAAGTCAGACATCGTGTCAACCACTTCAAGCGTTTTTTGTAACGATTTCGGTAAAATTTCGAATCCAATATTGGAAAATATTTTCCTAAAGACTTTGGCCAAAAATCGGTACGACGCGTCGGAAAGAACATCCGAATTACTTCAGATATCTGGTAAGATATCTGTCCGATTTCGTAACGACGCGTCGATTTTCCCTTCAGAAATTCCCTCGATTTATATTCAGAAATCGTTCAGACTTCGGTACGAAATGTCTTACATACATCAAATTATCCTCAGCTGCGTCGGTCAGATTTCGTGTCAACCACTCCATATGTTTTTAGCAACGACTTCGGTCCGATATTGAAGATTTTACCGAATGTCGTACTGACTTCTGACCGTTGTCTGAAAATTTTGATTGCTGGAATGACTCAGACAATTTTTCCAACACTGCCATAGAAGAAATATAACATTCCTGCAGCGTATATCATTATATACATCAGTCAAATTGACACTTCTTTAGAACCAGTTTGGTGACACGTCCCCTCTTCACCAATCACTGAACAGGTACTTTTAGGCAATTGACACCCCATTTCCCGCAGGGAAGAAATATCGTGGAAAACTTTCAATCATCTCGGCCCAGTCTGGCACCGCATGAATCCTATTGAAATGCCTAGTCCGACTGAGTAGAGAGATATCTACATAACATTTCCCTAAGTATTTTAGCAGCTATATAGAAGATGTTCCATTGTCTCGGATTCCTCCTCGTCCTCACATTCTTGGCAGTAGTCGGGTATGGATTTATCCCATTTGGGTGTCACCTACCTGATATTGCAGTAACTAGTTAGAGTTCCACAGGCCAGTCTCAAATCACATTCCGATTGGGATCTGCTATATTCGAGCCTGCTGGCTGTTTTCCACATTCAATCCTCCAGTAAGCCAAACACTTAGAAAATTGGCGGTTGAACACCCACCCAGAGAGTCATAATCAGACATAGTACAGCCTCTCCTGGTCAATAAGTCCGCAGAGACATCGGAATGTCCTGGGACCCAACTGAGGCTGACATCCAATTGCTTTAGTCCATCCAACTTCTCATTACAGTTCCTCACGAACTTTTTTTTTTGAAAAACTTAACCAATCATCTAGAACCAGTTAACCATAGAAGGCACCGCATGAAACCTATTAAATAACATTTCCGACGAAGAAGAGATGCTCTAGGTCATCTTTACAACCATTCCCGCAGTACCTTTGTCTCTTTTGAGCTAGAGCGGGAAAGCTTCATAGAAGATGATCCATCGTCTCGGACTCCTCCTCGTCGTCCTCACACACACGGCAGTTGTCCGGTATGGATCTATACCATTTGCCCGTCATGTGCCAGATATTACAGTGACCAGTTCGAATAACCACAGGCCAGTCACAAATCACTCCTACACATCCGAACCATGTACCCTGATCGGGATCTGCCAAAATCGGGCCCATAGGGACCTAGCAATGCAGCTTCCCCTAACAGTTTCTTACCAACTATGATTAACACCATGTAGAATTGATCGCCTTAATTGCAGCTTTGCTATGCACACAGAGGATTATCCGCTTGCCAGCATCGATTCTACATCCAAAACAGGCCTCCGCGGCTTTCTGAATGACCAGGTCCTCAGCCTGAAAAAACACTGCATTCAATATGTAGCCTGACAGAGAGGCTTGGCTGGAGGTCCTCGCTGTAAACATCGGCTACTGTGGCATTTTCCACCTTGGTTCCGTTAGTAAATACAGAAATTGAGTCAACATAAGAAGTCCCACCGTCCTTCAATTCCCAATCTTTTGGAAAATTCAAACTATACGTTTCTTCAAAAAATCAATAAGAGTTGGCAGATGGAAAGAGTCTTCCCAAAAACTGGAAAATATTAGAAAAAACATGTGTGAATTGATGTCATTCGTAAGCTTTCCTATGTCTTATAGTCCTTGGGGCCGCAAAAGCCTTAACGTACAAGTCCAGGGGTGGAAGGCACAGAACCCATCCTTGCTGATCATTTTCCATCAAATACTTTTATTTTGGCCCCTCTCAGCACAGCATCTTGGAGCTGAGACCTCACCTTTTACCTGTAGAGTTCAGGAACACATAAAGAGCATTGACACCCCTCTTCTTGATGTTCCTTGATCGATTAAGCTTATGATCGAAAACAACACTTAGGTACTTGGCCTCAGTTCCACATTAATTCAGTTTCGGTCATCTGAAGTCCTCGACCTTATATCTACAGGTACTGAGAACTTATTCCGTTTTCTGATGGGTCCAGACCACAGGGCATGAAGTTTTCCTAAAAACCGAAGATTTTTCACTTAAACATGTGTGATTTGATGTCAATCGCCAGCTTACTGCAGTCTGATTCCTTGACCAATCTAGCTTACTTGGCCTTCGTTGAGAGCTTCCGTTCCACATCATTCAGTTACTGTGACCTGAAGTCTTTGACTTTATGTCCACGGGTAAAGAGAACCTATTCTGTATTCCGCAGCTAAAGTAAAGTCACTTGAATTTAGGTCATGTAGAGCGCTCTCAACTGATCGTCTAGCGATGTAGGCATTTTGAGAGTTGCTCATAGTGTGAGATGTCCTTATATACATATCGTCCAATCCTCCAAAACTTTAAGCAAAAAGGATGACAGGCTAATTGGTCTGTAGTCTATTGGAGAGACATAAACGGGCTTACCCGCCTTGGTTATAAAAACTACCTTAACCTCGCTTAATTGCTCCAGAAGACAACATAGCCATGAAGATCTCTACCAAATTCAGAGTTATATCATGAACAGAGGTCAGTAGCATGAAAGGTATTATACCATCCGAACCACTTTACCTTTTCCTCATCCCCTATATTTTTCACAACATCCAAGTTCATATAGTTGATAGATGTGGATGGGCTCATAATACCCACCGCATTATCTGCTTCTAAATTGCTCGGGAAGTGTGTAGCCATAAGGAGCTTCAGTGTTTCAGTGCTGGAGAATGTGTGAATTTCTTTTCGTATAAGTGACAAAAACGGTTTATAGACGGGCTCGCGAGGCTAAAGGATGCCTATCGCTGATGTAAAATAAGATAACCTTGGGTGGATGGGCTCATACTACCGACTGCATTATCCGCATCTAAACAGCTCAAGGAAGTGTGTAGTCATAAAGAGCTCCAGTGTTTGAGTGCTGGAATATGTGTGAACTTTTGAATACGTGTGAATTTCCAATCGTTTTATAGCCGGCCTCGCGAGGCTATGGGATGCCTATCACTGATTTATACTAAAATAAACTTGAGTAAACTTCAAATCCACTTCTAATTTTCCTAATTCCAACTGATTTGTGTTCATACACTTACAAAGAGTAAAAGCTGTAATGATGTGGAAGAAGAGGATACCACTAAGCATCTTCTATATCACCGCCCAGCTTTTGGTGACCTGAGATATGAAAAGCTTGATCATCGGATACAATACCTGTCTATCAGTAGGCAATTTGCGGAACATCCATGACTTCATCAGAGCAACAAATTGTCTGGAGAGCGACATTGACCGAACAGAATAGAAATAATTGGTGTGAAAATTTTGGAAATTGTATCACAAAAGGACTCATAATATAATCCATGTAAGCTCGGCTGAACGCTCCTGTCGAATTAACCTAATCCAACCTAATGAAATTTTAAAAAAAATTAATATTTGTAATCACGTAACTTCCATTAGATTGTCTTCATATTTCATCCTGTTTTGCGACATACTGACACACAGATGTATTCTTGGTTAAGATGTCAAGGATAACGAGAGAATATTAAATTTAGATAAATGTGTATTAAATTTGAGCAAGCAAGTCTTTTTGTGACCCTTGGGAAAATAAACCTTAAAATAAGAAAATTTTACAAACATGTCATATATGCATCGTATCTACAATTAATCAAAAAAATACAAAATAGAATATGGTTTCAAAGGCGAAATTTCATTAACACAAAAATTTTACAAAAAAAAGTGTGTGTCTGTGGAAGATGAGCCACGGATATGAATGTAATGTTAAATTTTTTACTCTCTCTACTTGCAAACAATATATTTGTCTTCACCAACTTTATGTACAAATAGTATAGTAGTAAAGGTAAATCATGCACATTTAACGCAAGACAACTTCTCCAAAGGTATCTTAGAAATTGTGTTACGAAGAAAATGATTTCTCACTTACTGGTGCTGGAGGAGGTGTCAAGTTTTCATTTTCACATTTAACATTATTTATCATAATACTACATAGCTGTATATGTATGTATATGTATATACGTGCGTTCGTTTATAAATATATGGATAAATTTACAACTTACGAGTTTGTAAATCCATTAAATTAATTCACAGCACATAAACGCAGATAACGGAGAATGCACAGTGGCGTGAGAAAGCGTATTTTTAGAAAAGATTTTAGACGTCCATAATACAAATAAGGTTCTATTAGTGAGAAAGAGACAGAACGCACTGACAAAAGCAAAGAATACAGATATCAGAAGAAGTCAAATGAAGAACGTCCTTAAATAACACACTTGTAGATCGGTGCAGAACTATTTTCTTAATTTTTGCATATTCGAATCTTCCAACTTACGCTCTTCTTCTTTCAACCTACCGCCGTGTTATTTAATAATAAAAAAAACAACGAATAGACTTCTTCTGTGTCTATGTTCTATGGCAGAAGTGTAATCGAAGTTTTCGATTTATTCACGAACACAGGGATGTTCAAATTGCAAAAAATATACGATTTTTTGACAACATTAAACATCAAATGAATGTCAAAGATTGAAAGTAGGAAAGTTAGTAAATTGAAAGACAGTTAACCGAGGCTTTTAACCACTCTGTCTTTCAGTATTTCCAACTTACGCTCTTCTTCTTTCAACCTACCGCCGTGTTATTTAATAATAATAATAAGAAACAACGAATAGACTTCTTCTGTGTCTATGTTCTGTGGCAGAAGTGTAATCGAAGTTTTCGATTTATTCACGAACACAGGGATGTTCAAATTGCAAAAAATATACGATTTTTTGACGACATTAAACATCAAATGAATGTCAAAGATTAAAAGTTGGAAAGTTAGTAAATTGACAGACAGTTGACCGAGGCTTTTAACAACTCTGTCTTTCGGTATTTCTGATTGTACTTCGCTTAAATATTTCAAACCACTGTCTGTTGTAACCGCTTTAAATTTCCATTTTTTCTTTTTGTTCTTTTTACAAAAGCAAAGAAAAAGTACATGTATAAATAAATTTTCTTTGTTTATGTCGCCCAAAAAACAATTGCAGTTGATTTCTGTCTACACAGTTTCTATGCAGTAAGCTTTATAGCGTTTTTGTAGTTGTTGTTGCTATAACGTTTCTTATGTCTCATCAGGTGACATTTTGAATTATGGTTTTATTGTCCAACAACGTCAAAGTCATACCCAGAACACAAAAGACAAAATACACGATGGCAGTTTGCTGCGACAAACACTTGGGCAGAGTTCTGAACGAACGAAAGGCAACACTGTGTGTGATTTAAACATGTGGGAATTTCCAAATGGTGATGATAAATTTTATTTTTTGATGTCAAGATTTTATTTTATTAAAAAAAAAAAAATAAAGAAAATAATAAAAAAGAAAATAATAAACGTCAACCTATTTACAGAGTAGCCAGTTACTAAACATGTTAAACGTTTTTTATTTGTCTATAAATATTGTATAAATGTGTTGTAAATATAAAAAATATGTACTAAGCGATAATTGTTGCGATGTTGTAAACTAATAAACTCAAGAGTTAGAGTTTTGTGAAAAACGATTCAGTCTTATTGTGTGAATGAGGCTTAATTTACAGGCAAAACAAAAATTGGTTAAATAAATTTCCTAAAATAACGGTATAATATCAGTCAAGTATTGGGCAACATGTGTATTGATTCCTAAGGCTCCAAGTTGGAATTAATTATACAAACTTGGCAATTTTTCATATTATTTTTTTCTGTGTGCAATTTTTGTCTAATTAGGCAATGTTGCATATGATTTTTTTTTGTTTTCAGTGTATAAACTCTGTTACAATTGGAGTCTATGGCGGTATTCAGACACACGGATTTGTCAACGGACTTGTCGTATCTGCGAGAAAATTTTGTGTGTGAACTGCTGTCGACGACCAGAATGTCATAGCAATTCGTTATCGATAACACTTCTGACAGACAAATCTTTCATCTGTCTCTCCTTGTGTCTGAACGCGCCTTAATAGAAATATGATGTGTTATCGATCCCAGCATTAAACGATAACATTTGACATCGTAGTATTAGAGTTGTAAAAAATAATAAGAATATCTAGGCCGAGTAATTGAGAATGTTTTACTCGGGTACTCGATACTCAAAAGTAACTACTAATGAGCATTTATAAGAATACCTATTAACATTATAAATGTGAATGTTTTTCTGTTTGTTTTTATGTGTGTTTGTTTGTTTGTGGCTCAATCACTCCTAAACGGGTGAACCGATTTCAATGATTTTTTAATTTTTTTATATTTTTGATCCTATAGGAGGAGTGGGCGTAAGAAAAGTTTTTTAGAGCTAGAGAGATAAAATTTGATGCCCATATAATTCTCGTCAACGCGAATATAAATTATAGACGAAATTTTAATTTTTGACAATATGGGCGTGGCAAAACTTTTTTTTAGAGCCAAAGAGATGAAATTTGATACCCATATAGTTTTCGACAACGCAGATATGAATATGCAGAGGAAATTTTAATTTTTGGACCAAATGGGGGTAGTGGGCGTGGCAAAACTTTGTTTTAGATACAATTTGATACCCAAGTATTTCTTGACAACGCAAATATGAATATGCAGAAGAAAATTTAATTATTGACCTAATGGGCGGAGTGGGCGTGGCACAACATTTTTTGGAGCAAGAGAGATAAAATTCGATACTCAAATAGTGCTCAACAACACAAATATTAATATTCAGACGAAATTTTAATTTTGGACCCAATGGGCGGAGTGGGCGTAGCAAAACTATTTTCAGAGCTAGGATACATTTTGATACCCAGATAGTGCTCGGCAACGTGAATATGAATATGCAGACAAAATTTTAATTTTGGAACCTATGGGCGTAGTGGGCGTGGCACAACAATTTTTAGAGCTAGGCAGATACATTTTGATACCAATAAAGTTCTCGACAACGCGAAAATTAATATGCAAACGAAATTTTAATTTTCGATGATTGGGCGAATTTGACGTGGCAACACAGGATTTACCCATATGCAGAAGATATTTTAAATTTCGATGATTGGGCGGATTTAACGTGGCCAATTCAAAATTTGACTCCACATTCGAAATCAACGACCCCGAAAAACCCCTTATGCACAATGTCAGTTGAAAGTAAATTTTTTTTGAAAAAGTTTTTTCAAAATTTGACTCCGGCTACAAAATCAGCGACCCCAAAAACCCCCCTTAGTACCAAATTTTATGCCCATTGGAAGTCTCCTTCATATTAAGGCCAAATTTTCCCAGATCCAACCAATGTGCATTGTGTGAATGAGGCTTAATACACAGGCAAACACAGAATGGATATCAAATTTTTTAAAATAATGGTAGAATATCAATCAATTATTAAGCAACATGTATATTAATTACTACTTACTCAAAGTTGGATCAAATGGTCGTAACAAAAATTTTCCATCTATTTAAGTCAAATTTAGCAATGTTACATATTATTTTTTTCTGTGTACAAAAAATATTCAAACGGCTATGTTACCTATGATTATCCTCTTCAGTGAAAAAACTCTATCACAATAAGAGCTAATTCAAATATATTAAGAGTTATCGATCCCAGCATTAAACGATAACATTAACAATCGTAGTATTAGAGTTGTAAAAAATATTAAGTTTATCAAGCCCGAGTACTCGAGAATGTTTTACTCGGCTATTCTATACTAAAAAGTGATTACTCGTTGCTTAAGCCAAAATAAAATATTTATAAAAATATTTATAATATACATAACTAATAATAACACATTTTTTTCTCTTTTCAGGATTGTCATGGCTCAACATCACAACATAATGCTGCTCCCATACAAGATGATACACAAAATTACATTGTATTAGATGGCTTCCAAAATGGCACCCATACACAAGTGGAGTTCTATAGGCAAATTGAAACGTGTGATCCTTATGATATACCCTTAAGTGTAAGTCAAAAAATAAATAATATAAAAAAAAGATTTTAAAAATTAAACGTATATTTCAACACAGAAAAGGTAGAAAAAAATATCAAAATTCCCATAAAATTAAACAGCAACTACAAAAAAATCACTTAGCCAGCATATATAAGTACTATAAGACAAACACTTTAGCTGTGCCTTACTAAAGATGTATGGGTTTTGGAGCCTTTTGTGGAGGTGCAGGTTTTCGTAGCTTCAACAAGCTTATCAAATCTTCAGAATTTAAACCTACATAAAATTATGTAAATTTACGTCGCTGTATACATATATTATGTTTTCTCTTTGCTTACCATGAGCCGTTTGTATATCATCACTATTTTGGCTGTCCAAACTCTTGAAAAATTTCACCAATGACCAATTTTGACGCATTGTGGCCACACACAGTGCTGGTGTCAAAGTGCTTTTATTAAATTCCTGATACGTGCAATAACGCAACAGTTCACGTATCAACTCTATGTTGCCCGAACAAGTAGCTAAAGTTAATGCATTTTGTCCTAAAAGGCGAAATGGCAGCACATTTTAATAGTTTTAAACATTAGTTACCGCGAGCTTACCATAATGATTTACCGCCTTCACATCTGCCCCAAATTGCAGCAAGGTTATGACCGCCTCTAATCTACCCATGTAGCATGCCTTCAACAGGGCGGTGTTGCCATAATAATCGACCTCATCCAATTCATGTTTTTTGTCACGGGCCATTGTGCACACAATGCGCAGCGAACAAATATCATTTTGGCTTACACATGTTAAGGCTGCAGGGTTGGCGGGGGGAGAAAATGAAAATTGTATTATATATATGGGCAGCAATAAATTTTGCTATTAAAATTCAATATTTGTTATATACAATTAGATTTATAATAGTATTGTATTGTGTGAAACGTTTATAGATACCATTTACTTTAGCCATAATTTTATAAAATAGCTAAAATATAATTAAGCTGGAGAGGGAGTGGGTTAAAAAACTATCACACACTATTGTAGTGCTGTGAATAACATCTCTGGTTATCGATAATTATTAGTGATTAAACACGACTTTGAATCTAATGTCACAGACGTGCGGTTTTTGAGTGATGCCGTCAACTTTTATACAAGTGGACTATAGATCTGTGAAATCATTGAACTGAGTACTCGATAATCGCTGTTTATTTGTTTGGTTACACAGAAAAACATCTGATATTAAATTGCTGGAGGGGAAGGATTAAAATGTGTTACAGACTTATAAAAAAACATGGCTAGTTATCGATAATTGTTTGTGATTAAACACGACTTGGAATCTAATGCCAAAGACGTGCGATTATTGTGTGACGCCGTCAATTGTCTACAGGTACACGAGATCTGTGAAATTATTGACTATAACGGAGCAGAGTACTCGATAATCCCTGATTTTTGTTTGGTTGCACAGAAAAACCATTTACATATATTTAATAACATAAAATCATGATGTAATATTAGATAGATATCAGACAACTTGATGCCTTGTTTTCAATTTGGGCGATTTTACGTTGAACACTGTTCGAATATACAAAATATCGGCATTTGAGAACCTCTACTCAGCACGGCAGCGAAGGACAAAATAATGAAAAGCAAACTGGCAAAAAAAATGAGCGGATCTCAAGTATAAAATAATATGGCAAAAATCGAAGTAATTTTGAGTTTTCCTAATCCGGTCAGAATATTTTCGAATATTTTAAAGTATCGACATTTTACGCCTCTCCTCAGCACGGCAGCAAAGGTCAATATATTGAAAGGCAAAAGTGTAGAATAAGGAGAGGATCTCAAAAATAAAATAATATGCTAAAAATCTAAACGATTTTGAGGTATTTTTAATCTGATCACATATGTCACATTTAAGTTACAAATCTGATAGATTAACAGATAAATCTGACAGATTTAGTCAACCTTGTCCAATAAATTAACAAAATAATAAGACTTAATTTAGAGACTGCTATTGTGTTGAAGCGGAATATCGTTTGGCTTTTTGCTCTCTACACTGCAGCCTCCTTTAGAAATAAGACCTATTCACACTGCCGCAAAAGTCAACCGGGAATCGAGTCGCTCTCAAATCAATATAATAGCTGATACTTGAATTTCCAATTTCCCAGACATAGCTGCCAGAGTAAAGGGTCCATAACTCTTCTGGAAGCTAAGTCCGATGTCACATTTAACATACAAATCTGATACATTAACAGATAAATCGGACAGATTTAGTCAACCTTGTCCAAAAAAAATTACCAAAATAATGAGACTTAATATAGAGGCTGGTATTACGTTAAAGCGGAATTCCGTTTGACTTTTTGCCCTCTACACTGAAGCCTCCTTTAGAAAAAAAGACCTATTCACACTGCCGCAAAAGTCAACCGGGAATCAAGTCGCTCTCAAATCAATATTATTGCTGGTAAAACAGTTCCTAGTCGTTGTAGAAATAAAAGTAGATGACTGAGGCTGGAATTGAATTGATTGAATATCCCACATAGGTTAGGTTAGATTAATTCGGCTGCCGACTTTGGCATAGCTCACGATTACTAGAATTTTCAATTTCCCAGGTATAACTGCCGGTAAAAGGGTCCTTAACACTTCTGGAAGCTAAGTCCGATGTCACATTTAACATACAAATCTGATACCTTAACAGATAAATCTGACAGATTTAGTCAACCTTGTCCAAAAAATTATAAAAATAATGAGACTTAGAGGCTGGTATTGTGTTGAAGCGGAATTTCGTTTCGCATTTTGCTCTCTACACTGAAACCCCCTTTAGACAAGAGACCTATTCACACTGCCGCAAAAGTCAACCAGGAATCGAGTCGCTCTCAAATCAATTTTATTGGTGATACAACAGTTCCTTGACGCCGACTTCGACATCGCTCACTTGGGTTCTGACCCAGCCATTCAAAAGTTCCGACATTGGCAGATATCCGACACGTCTGCACATAGTTTGTCTATCAACATTTATGCCCGATCGAGAGCCGATAAATTGAAAATCGGTATAAAGAATTATCGCTCCAGCTATTTCCACCAGCTTTTGCAAAAACAACAACTTGTTAAATGTGAATTTTTTTTATTTTGCTTCGACATATCAGTTCGAGTTCGCAGCGATTTCGGAACTCTGTGTCGGAGGAAACAATAAAATGTTATTGAAAAAACAACGAATTTCCCTTCAGATTTTCCTAAGATTTACATTCAGAAATCTTTAAGACATCGGTACGATATGTCGTACATCAGATTTTCCTCATATGTTTTAAGTAAAGATTTTGTTCAGATTTTGGATACGATATCGGAAAATATTTTCCTAAAGATTTCGGGCAGAAATCGGTATGACGCGTCGGCAACGGCGTAAGGACGCGGCGAATTTCCCTCGATTTACATTCATAAATTGTTCAGACGTCGATGCGACATGTCGTACATACATCAGATTTTCTTCAGCTGTGTCGGTCAGACTTCGTGTCAACCACTCCATACGTTATTTGTAACGACTTCGACCCAATTTCGGATACGGGATTTGGAAGATTTTGCCTGTTTAAAGGACTTAAGTCCTTGGCCTTAGTTGGTAGGAATGACTTATTCCCTTTAGGGATAAATAAAATGTTATAGGTTGTCCACCTCCTCGTTGGAATGGGTGACAGCTGCAGGAAGGCTCTGAAAGATTGTTAAAACCCGAAGCGTCAATACGCCAATGTTCTTCTGCAGATACGCGGAAGTAATACCATCGGGTTACTGAGAATTAAAAGAGTGGAATCTTCTAATAGCCCTTTGAATTTGATGTTTAGTAATCGCTATGTCGGAAATATCAATAGTATCGTATTATTTCTATTAACTGCTAATCACATTTCTGACAGCCTGGAAAGTGTGCTTCCATATGTACCTCAAGTGTTTCGCGACTGCTAGTGGTTCAAGAACCATGTGTTCCCTGTATGTTGGTTGGTATTGTTGGATTCTAGGATAAAATCTTACCGAGTCGACTAGTTTTCGAAAATCTTCTTATATTACTGCAAAATTTGCTCCATGATTGCCTTTTGGCCTTCCTAATCAGGCTCTTTAAACTGTTAACTGAAGACTTATACATATAAGTCACTTTTCAACTTGTTGAATAGATATCCCACATAATAGTCTAACCACGATGCCACGGCCGACTCCCTTCATACAACATTCCGTGTAAAAAAGTTTAGCTCCAGTTAGTTAAGTTCATGATAGATGGTTCAATCGTAGCTAGCTAGATTGTTATTTGATCCGAAATTTGTTTTAGAATTATGCAGAAACTTTCCATTTCAACGCAAACTTTATTAATTTCCATACAATTTCTATTCTTTTCGCTTTAGACGGATACAATAAAAGTCCTATGGTCTTTCGGCGACACTGATCCTATACATGGCAACTTAAAGGGTCATGGAAAAAATCGTGGCTCTAAACCCCTACATTTACTTGGACCCATGTTTCGCAAGAGTCATACGCCTACATCCACATCCTCTGGTGCTGCATCTGCAAGACATCAAAGTGAAACACAAAAATGGGATGTGACAGTGCAAAATGTAAGTTAAACCATAAGACATCAAACATATTTAAACATTTTCTTATTTTCAATATTCCTTGGCTGGAAAAATACTCTCATTACAGGTTACCATTGACTCCAGCATGGACACATTATATTGGTGCAAAATCATTAAGGCACCCGCACTTGATGACAAACATCATATCATCGGTTACGAGGCATTATTGACACGCGAAAGGTTTGTAGTCATCATTCTAATCTAATCTACTCTTCTCGTTACTCTCTGTTTATGTAGTGACTTCTTTTTTTTTCTGTCGAATACATGTTTTATGCCACTCTTGGTGACAGTTGTCGCGATGGCGGTGGTGGTGGCTGTTACGTGGTTCATATTAATAATGTTCACTTTACCCTCTTCACCCCCGTCCGTGAGTGACCTGTTTGGTCTAATGACATATGCAAATATGTATATGTTCTCTAATGCCTGCCATTTGCAAACATTTACTATAGAAATACGAAAAAAGCAGCCAACCACACACATGTCGTTGGAACATTAACCTGCCGCCGCACAGTGGGGTATGGGACCCCCAAAACGGAGATTAATTCAAAAATGAAAATTGCGATTTCCAATTAAAATTTTGTACTCAATAATTGTACACAGAATACTGATTCAATAGATACTAGAATCAATTACATATGTTGTTAATTTAAAGTTCTATGCTCTCTCAAAGTTCGGAAATTTTTTCGCCTTTTCTACGTGGTAGCGAAAAGTGGAATATTGATATTTTGGAGTAAAAGTTTTTGCCTTTTAGTCATTTACAAATCGAATTATTGTTATGGATCATTTAACTTCAGCTATTGAAGAACAGGAATAACAATTAGTTGTATAAAATAAATACGTACAATAATTTTTAATTATTTTTGAAAAAATGGTCTAAATTTAAGGTATTTTTGAAATGTATGTAGATTTTTAAAATGATTCCGGGTAAAACCGTGTTGAAAAATTAACATAATTGTAAAATATAACATCTGTACTTACAAAATCAAGAAAAACATTTTGCGCGTTTTTGCGCCAGTTTGTTTTATTAAATAAATTGTGATGTAAGACACCCCTGCGAAAACGGTGGAAAATTCGTTTGGTTTGATTTGGCCACATTTTCTTTGTGTTGGCTTTATTGCAATTTGTTGCTGAGCATTAATTTTTAATTATATCCTACATAAGGCAATATATGGTTATTTTCCTTGATAAAATTCAAATTGAAAATATGGTTAAATTACATTATTTCACAACAACTCTAGATTTAATAGCCGTCACTGCAAATTTTTTCAAAACTCTAAAATATCAACATATTCGGGAAAATTAATTCAGAACTGATTAATAACATGCACTAAAACTAGTTTTTCATGCAAAATTCAGAGAAATAGCTTCTAACTAGTTCAAGTTACTTTTATAAAATGTGATTCATTTCGAGGTTTGTTTTTTAAATGGTTTTATTTACAAAACACGAGTGACTGATTACAAACTGTTATTTGACTGGTGTTTAATATTGTTTGACATTTTGTCATGAAGTAACTGAAATCAAAAATAATTTTTTTGTAAAATATGTTTTCGAGCCCTTCGCTCAACAAGTAGTGTGCATAATAGACTACCTGAAAGCGCTATTGTCAATATCATTTTCAAATTTTGACCTCAGTGTACGTTACTGTATAATACGCAACCAAAAATACCACTTCCATCCGACATAGAGGAGAATGTTGCGGCTGTAGAGGAGACCGTTACTAAAGATGCCGACCAGTCGATTAGACACCGTGAGCATTCTGTGCACGCTTTGCATTAGATATGCAACAACTTGGAATGACGCTGTAATGATGAATTCCCATTCCTTTACCAACGCATCCGCCCCACCCTCCGAGATTGCACATACTTATTCAAATGTATACAGCTTTTTGGTCCACTCTGTATATAAACAGATAAGTGTGTAAGCATTTATATATATTTTAAACAGTTAAAACATAAGTCAAATTAAATTTCAAAGAGATCGGATACAAACCGTAGCTTTTATAAAGGTTCGATTATACTACAGTATATATACATGTAAGTATATATATGGGGACTATATGTATATATGGACCGATTTCTTAAAATCTTCAAACCAATCGATCTTATAGCAAAAGGAACATCTGTGCCAAATTTGGCAAAGATCGGACGCTTCCTTGAATTAATCTCCGTTTTGGGTGTTCAATACCCCACTGTGCGCCGTCCTCGAGAATGAGTTGGGAAAAAAAAGAGCAAACTGTCAGTTTAGTCATAAACAGACTCAGACGTTTTACAAATAAAAGTAATAGATTACTTTACATAGCTACGTAGGGGAGCGAGCATGAGTAGTGTGAAGGTTCAAACGCTAGTAGCGATAAAGAGAGACTTTTATTGTTCAAAATGTAGTATGAGAATAAACGTCATTTATATGATAATTGCGTAGGCACGCTCTCGTGAAAGGTTAGCTTTAAAATCCCGTGAAATGAAGTTATTGACATCAAACGCAATTGCCTTAATGGAATGGTTCCATTGAACATGATAATTGAATTAAACTAATATGGCAACTACAACATGTTCAACATTTAATAACTGCGAAAACATCCCTAGACATGTTAAATAATTGCAGTGTGACAAGATCTCGTCAAATGAAGAGCAACCATATTTCCGTGTCGTATAGCACAGTACATTTTTCAGCTCATTGATTTGGGACTTATAAAAATTATAAAATAAAAATATTATAAAATTATAAAATTATAAAATTATAAAATTATAAAATTATAAAATTAATAAAATTATAAAATTATAAAATTATAAAATTATAAAATTATAAAATTATAAAATTATAAAATTATAAAATTATAAAATTATAAAATTATAAAATTATAAAATTATAAAATTATAAAATTATAAAAGTATAAAATTATAAAATTATAAAATTATAAAATTATAAAATTATAAAATTATAAAATTATAAAATTATAAAATTATAAAATTATAAAATTATAAAATTAGAAAATTAGAAAATTAGAAAATTTTAAAATTATAACATTATAAAATTATAAAATTATAAAATTATAAAATTATAAAATTATAAAATTATAAAATTATAAAATTATAAAATTATAAAATTATAAAATTATAAAATTATAAAATTATAAAATTATAAAATTATAAAATTATAAAATTATAAAATTATAAAATTATAAAATTATAAAATTATAAAATTATAAAATTATAAAATTATAAAATTATAAAATTATAAAATTATAAAATTATAAAATTATAAAATTATAAAATTATAAAATTATAAAATTATAAAATTATAAAATTATAAAATTATAAAATTATAAAATTATAAAATTATAAAATTATAAAATTATAAAATTATAAAATTATAAAATTATAAAATTATAAAATTATAAAATTATAAAATTATAAAATTATAAAATTATAAAATTATAAAATTATAAAATTATAAAATTATAAAATTATAAAATTATAAAATTATAAAATTATAAAATTATAAAATTATAAAATTATAAAATTATAAAATTATAAAATTATAAAATTATAAAATTATAAAATTATAAAATTATAAAATTATAAAATTATAAAAATATAAATATATAAAAATATAAAAATATAAAAATATAAACATATAAGAATATAAAAATATAAAAATATAAAGACATAAAAATATAAAATTATAAAAATATTAAAATAGAAAATTATAAAATTATACAATTATAAAATTATAAAAATATAAAAATATAAAAATAAAAAAATATAAAGACATAAAATTATAAAAATATTAAAATAGAAAAATATAAAAATATAAATATATAAATATATAAAAATATAAAAATATAAAAATATAAAAATATAAAAATATAAAAATATAAAAATATAAAAATATAAAAATATAAAAATATAAAAATATAAAAATATAAAAATATAAAAATATAAAAATATAAAAATATAAAAATATAAAAATATAAAAATATAAATATATAAAAATATAAAAATATAAAAATGTAAAAATATAAAAATATAAAAATATAAAAATATAAAAATATAAAAATATAAAAATATAAAAATATAAAAATATAAAAATATAAAAATATAAAAATATAAAAATATAAAAATATAAAAATATAAAAATATAAAAATATAAAAATATAAAAATATAAAAATATAAAAATATAAAAATATAAAAATATAAAAATATAAAAATATAAAAATATAAAAATATAAAAATATAAAAATATAAAAATATAAAAATATAAAAATATAAAAAATATAAAAATATAAAAATATAAAAATATAAAAATATAAAAATATAAAAATATAAAAATATAAATATATAAAAATATAAAAATGTAAAAATATAAAAATATAAAAATATAAAAATATAAAAATATAAAAATATAAAAATATAAAAATATAAAAATATAAAAATATAAAAATATAAAAATATAAAAATATAAAAATATAAAAATATAAAAATATAAAAATATAAAAATATAAAAATATAAAAATATAAAAATATAAAAATATAAAATAGAAATATAGGTAAATAGAAAAACGGAATAATGTTTGCATAGGAGATCCCTTACATTAATTAAAAAGGTCTTTGACGCCCATATGAATATAAAACGAAAAGTAATCATAAGTAAAAAAGCACCAAGTGATCAAAAGGGGTAAGGAAGGAGAAAAAATCCACAACAAGCCCCCAATATCTCGAAATCACCCCTAGAGGGTTTAAATGTAAATCACCACCTAAAGAGGTTACCATACAAATATATATATTTTTTATAAAATTTGCCACCACCGCTCTAACTTCCCAAAAGGTGCTCCTAGAGATGACAAATAAATGGCCTGTCCCCAATATTTTCGGTAACCCCAACAGTTTCTCTGTAGTATCATCATTAGTTGGGGGTCAATTAGTTTGTAGTAAAAAAAAAAACCCACCAAGCGGTCATCAAAATCGTAATCTACGATGAATTCTGAGAAAATTTTCCCAAGAAACATTGGTCAAAAACCGAGCCTCTGGTTTTTAACGAAAAACTTGTTGTATTGGGGAAAAATCCACAACAAGCTCCGCAACTGCCCTGGAATCACCCCAAGAGGGTTCAAATGTATGACCGACCCCCCAGTCATTTTTTCCTCCTAACATTTTTCCCCAACATACCTACACCTCATCTTCAAAACCTAAGTGGGTTCCGATAAAGAAAAAAAATTATAAAATTGATTCCACCGCTCTAACTGACACAAAGGTCTATCTAGAGTAGTCCCAACAGTTTCTCAGAATATATTTACCCTCTATCTTTGTCCCTTAAGGTTGTTTCCATAATTTTTTTTTACTTTTTATATTTTTTAATGAAATCAGCTCCTGCTACTCCCATGTTGTCGACCCCTACCTTACATTTTTCCCATAGATACCTATCTACGATATTCACAGCCTAAGGGGACTACCATACAACATTTTTTTTTGCAAAATTTACTCCCATCTCTCTAATAGCCCCAAGATGCCATAGAGAGGTCAAATGTATGACCAACCCCCAATCTTGCAACCCCAACAGTTTCTCAAAACATATATAACCTCTATATTCAACACTTTTTTGATTTTTTTTTTTTTTTTTAATTTTTTTATGAAATCAAATCCTGTCACTTCCATGGTGCCTAAAAGAAGGGTAAAATGTATGACCGACCCGCCCAAGTTTTTCCTTTCTAAAATTTTTTACTTAACTTATTTACCCTCCATCTATTATCCAATATGTTATAAAACATTTTCCCACCGCTCTTACCCCAAGGGTGTGCTGAGAGGAGTCAAATGTACCCCAACAGTTTCTCAAAACATATCTACCCAAAACATATCTACATACAATTTTTTTTATTTTTTATAATTTTTTTTTATAAATCAGTTCCTGCCACTCCCACGGAGCCTCCTAGAGGGGTATGAAATGTATAACTGTACATTTTTGCAACTCCAAGAGTTTATTAAAACATATCCACTCTCTATATTAAACCCTTAAGGGGGCCCCATAAAATTATTTTTATTTTTTATTAGTTGTTGTCGGTCATATAGGTGACTCTGGGGCAGTTGCGGGGCAAAGTGCGGACTTATTCCCCTTTCCCACCTCTTTTGGTCATTATGCGCAGCCATTCGATCCAACCACACCTCTCCCATTTCCTGACTCATGAATTTGTTTCCCAAACTCACAAAATTAGCGGTTGAGCCATATCCAAATCTTGTTACTAAGGATTTCAACATTATCCCAACCTAAAATGCAGAGTGTACGGTAGTATGGTGAAATAAAAACCTTTGTTAATATTTCTAGCTCCGTAGCGGCTGACTTACCGCACTGGGTTTTATATCTGCCTAACATTCATCTAGGGCCTTCATAGAGCATTTTTTCATGTAATTTGTTGTACAACGGAAATGCAATTTCAAATTTTATTCCATAGAGACATAAACTTGTATTTCGTATGTACTGCCTTAACAGTGCATCCTCTTATTTTCCTTTTTTTCCTTTTATTTAATATCCTCTTTCTGTAATCCGTTAAATTCATTTATCATCAGAATTTCATAAATTTGTTCTTTGCCACCTCCAATTTTACAGCGTTTCTTCGCAACCTTTAGTGCATCACATGACACTTTTCGAATGTTCCACTAAATCATATCCCGGCTCGGATCCAGCCTCTTGGGATGTGTGGGTAAAAAGCAGTGGTGCTGTGTGCAATAGCAATTTATTGACACCGCGTGATTGGGATGCCTGCATAACGCCCGTTGCCGTTTGGTCCATAGGTTCTACAGGTTAGTATGGAGCAGATGAACACACACAAAAAAAAAAGAAAAATTTTACTGATAGCAAATGTATTATTACAACGAAATATGTTTGACACGCTCTCTACTCTACTTCCAGGACAATTTTTGCCGCCACATGTTGGTATACCAGTGGGTGGCAAGAGTGGCGCCAAATACTATATGCTAGAAATACACTATGATAATCCACAAGCCATGCAAGGTAATAACAATAGCAATATGGAGATGTCCTGCCTCTCACTCTCTCTCTCTCTCTCTATTACGTTTCACCTTGAAATATTTGCCATTTGTTTAAATGTTTACTTATTGTTTTTTTCGCCTCGCTTGCCCACTTTCAGCTATCGACCACTCAGGGTTTCGTATTCACTATAGCAAACACTTGAGGAAACATGACGGCGGTGTTATGATTTCCGGCGTGTCAGTGTCAGATACACAACTTATACCACCGGGCCAAAAATTATATCGCAATGTAGGCATATGCGGACCATCTTGTTCGAATGTTGTAAGTATTTGTTGAGTAAATAAACATGAATATGTTATGAAGGATATCTTGTATATGTGTGCATTGCAGATGTTCCCTGAGGATGGTATTAAAATCATTTCCGGCACTTTGCATTCTCATCGGGCTGGGCGCAAAATGACTTTACGTCATGTACGCGATGGCAAGGAATTGCCACGCATCATTGAGGATGATAATTACGATTACAACTATCAACAGGTTAGGCAATTGGAAAATGAGACCGTAGTGCTGCCGGGGGATTACATTATAACGGATTGTGCTTATGAGGTAAAATATAAGAATATTTTATAGTTTTTTTTATAGTTTTCATTTAACATTTCTTATTTTAGACTTCTAGCCGTAAACGTCCTACCTTTGGTGGCTATTCGACCAAACAGGAAATGTGTTTGTCCTTTATTACCTATTATCCTCGCATCGATTTGGCCGGTTGCTATAGCATGACACCAGTTAGAGAATTCTTTGAGACTTTTGGTGTCTATCAATTCTATTCGCTGAACATGACCGATGTGGAGAATTTGTTTTTATACAATGGCAATGTTTTGGATTATATTCCTAATACAATATATGCTAAAACTAAACCCAATCGAGCTAATATGACCGAAGAAGATATTTTATATGAGGAATCATTGTTAAGTAAGTGTTTTTGTAGAGAGATTTTCCTCAGCTGTCAGTTTTTTACAATTTGTTTGTTATTTTGTTCGATTTCAGATAAATTAATTATATCCGATCCTGTGGAGTTTCATGATCGTACTTTTTTGTCGCATCTTAATCAATTGCCCTGGTCGGAGCCGTTGTTTACAAAACGTGTGGAGCAGAGCATGATTAACGGCAAGCATATGACGTTTTGTCGCGTCTCCAGTGATGCCATATCAATTGTAAGTACTTTCTTAGTGTCTAAATTACAAAGTACAACATTTTTCAGCTCATTGATTTGGGATTCAATTCTGAGAACTGCACGTGAAAGTAGCCCCAAAAAGAAGAAGTTCTGCATCATTAAGTTTGGTCAAGTTACATGCCATTATGATTTAATATCGATTAGAAGTTAGTAAGTATCGCAAAGGAGAATTTGTCATGTTTTAGGCTTTTCTGTTTGACATAACTCGAGAACCACAAGTCCGATTTAGCTGAAACAAATTTAAAAAAATAAGAACTACAATTCCTTTAATCTGTTCATATAAAGTTTCCTTACATAAGCAACAGTTTCACTTTTCCATTATTATGGCATGTAACTTGACAAAACGAATGATGCAGAACTTCTTCTTTTTGGGGCTACTTTGACGTGCAGTTCTCAGAATTGAGTTCCAAAATCATATGTTGTGTTGTGTTATTAAAATTTTCTATTATTTAGTTTGAATTTACTAGATTTTTCTAAAGAAAGCCCAATTTCTTTTTAAATATGAATAAAATAATGTGTATTTCATTTTTGGCATTTCCCAGCATCTTCAGAGAATTTTATTGATCTGGCAACTTTCATTGACTATGTCATCAATCTTGTTTTATATCTATGTTATCGATAACGATTTTTTAAAACGTGCTATTTGCACTGTTAACTGTACGATATACATAGGTTATAAACGAAATTTCGTTAAGATTTTAAAAAAGAGTTTTCCAATAAGAATTCACTTCACACTAAAATTTTAAACAATTTAAATTTAAGCAGTTCATTTTTATTTATTATAACTTTATTTCCATTGAAAATTTATATTTAATCTTACTTTTGTTAATTTAATCGTCGTTGTTTTTTTTTCGTTTCTTCTCTTTTTAGCCCTCTGAAATCATACGTTATCCAAATTTTACAACATTCGTCAAACCACCCAGTATTTGCCCCTATCAAATGCTAATGGACAGTGCTCCTCTAAGCTCAAAAGCTGCGCCTGCTGCTAATGCCTACACGCTGTTGCATTTAGTCTTAATGTCTACATTAATTTTAAATTATTTGCTACCTTAAAGACTCCGTCAGTTAGATTTATTATATTTTATATCCTACCAACCACTACATCACATATCCTTGTAAATATCTCAATCCAACAACACATACACATGCAAGTATTATAGTTTATTATGTACTTTAGTTTCGATTTCGATTTCACACAAAAAAATCAAATTCAAAATACCGAAAAATCATTAAGTCATTCAGTCATATATTTTAAGGTCTTCAAAAGTCATTGAAATCTTTGTTTAGTTTATAATTTATGTATTATAAATGGCAAAACACTACATTACTTAAGAGATTATTCTATGTACTTACTATTGAAAATGTTAGTGTTATTGATACTGTTTTCAATTCCAAAGATATAAATTTTAAGTTTAGTCCATATGTTAGTCGTAAATTTTTTAATATAAGATATCAAATAAAAACATATTAAGAAAAGTTTTGAATTGTTTTAATCCTCTTTAAAATCAGACATTAAGGATTCGTCTTAGTTTATATGTAGATCTTAAAATGCATTTATCTCGTAAACAAAGCATGAAATCGCATAACGGAGCTTAATTTGGGATCACTATGAAAACGTTGGTTAACCACTGGGTTGAGGTTGGATGAATAGAGAAAGAAATCGTATAAATATATATGGATATCTTTAAATGCATTTATCTCGTAAACTAAGCGAGGCTTAATTTGTGATCACTATGAAAAAGTGTATTAACCACTGGGTAGAGGTTAGATATACCCAATCAAAGCAGTAAAAAATTATCCAAATCCATATGAAATTTTTTAAATGCATTAATCTCGTAAACTAAGCGTCCAATCGTAAAAAATTAGCTTATTTTGTGAACACTATGAAAAAGTGGGTTAACAACTGGGTAGAGCTCGTATATTAACTATCTAAGGAGTGAGGAATCGTCTAAATGTTTAAATGTGGGAATGTTTAAATGCATTTATCCCGTAAACTAAGCGTCCAATCGCAAAAAAAAATAGCTTAATTTGTGAACACTATGAAAAACTGGGTTAACTACTGGAATGAGAAATCATCTAAATAAATATAGGAATTTTTATAATGCATTTATCTCGTAAACTGAGAATCATAGGGTAGAGGTTGTATATTAACTATCTAAGGAGTGAGGAATTGTTTAAATCCATATGAGAATATTAAAATGCATTTATGTCGTAAACTAAGGGTCCAATTACAAAATGAAGCTTAATCACTTGACCACTATGAAAAAGTGTGTAAGCCACTGGGTATAATTTGAACATCCCCTTTTTAACTATTTTTCTATATTAAATATATGTTTATATTTTTTTTACTTTTATATATTTATATTTTCATATTTTTATATCTTTCTTTTGATTATCAATGGTCAAATTCAGACTATGCTGGACATTTTCGGCTGATAACTACTTCACATGCACATGTTTGACATAATTGTAGATATATATACAGCTTATGATGTACCATTGTGCATCAGTTCGTCACAAAGGGGTCTGAAGATGAACTCGTCATGGAGTTCGAAACTCGTCATCCTTCTTTAGACGAATTTGATGTATCATTTGATACACTAACGTAAATTGTGATATATTTTTTTTTTTATATTTATATATTTTATAATTTTTTATTTTTATATTTTTGTATTTTAATATTCTTGAGTTTTTATAAATTTTAATATTGATATATTTTGTATTTTGATATTTTTTAATTTTTATATATTTATATTTTTATTTTCAAATATTTTTATATTTTAATATTTTAATATTTTTATAATTTTATAATTTTATAATTTTATAATTTTATAATTTTATAATTTTATAATTTTATAATTTTATAATTTTATAATTTTATAATTTTATAATTTTATAATTTTATAATTTTATAATTTTATAATTTTATAATTTTATAATTTTATAATTTTATAATTTTATAATTTTATAATTTTATAATTTTATAATTTTATAATTTTATAATTTTATAATTTTATAATTTTATAATTTTATAATTTTATAATTTTATAATTTTATAATTTTATAATTTTATAATTTTATAATTTTATAATTTTATAATTTTATAATTTTATAATTTTATAATTTTATAATTTTATAATTTTATAATTTTATAATTTTATAATTTTATAATTTTATAATTTTATAATTTTATGTTTATAATTTTATAATTTTATAATTTTATAATTTTATAATTTTATAATTTTATAATTTTATAATTTTATAATTTTATAATTTTACAATTTTATAATTTTATAATTTTATAATTTTATAATTTTATAATTTTATAATTTTATAATTTTATAATTTTACAATTTTATAATTTTATAATTTTATAATTTTATATTTTTATATATTTATATTTTTATAAATTAATATATTTATATTTTTATATTTTTATATTTTTATATTTTTATATTTTTATATTTTTATATTTTTATATTTTTATATTTTTATATTTTTATATTTTTATATTTTTATATTTTTATATTTTTATATTTTTATATTTTTATATTTTTATATTTTTATATTTTTATATTTTTATATTTTTATATTTTTATATTTTTATATTTTTATAATTTTATAATTTTATATTTTTATATTTTATATTTTTATACTTTAATATTTTTATATTTTTAAATTTTTTTATATTTATATTTTTATATTTTTATATTTTAAAATTTTTATATTTTTATATTTTGATATTTTTATATTTTTATATGTTTATATTTTTATATTGTTATATTTTTATATTGTTATATTTTGATATTTTTTATATTTTTATATATTTATATTTTTATATTTTTATTTTTTATATATTATATTTTTATATTTTGATATTTTTATACTTTAATATTTTTATATTTTTTTATTTTTATATTTTTATATTTTTATATTTTGATATTTTTATATGTTTATATTTTTATATTTTTATATTTTTATATTTTTATATTTTTATATTTTTATATTTTTATATTTTTATATTTTTATATTTTTATATTTTTATATTATTATATTTTTATTTTTTTATATTTTTATATTTTCATGATTATATATTTTTGTAATTATTATATTCAAATTTTTTTTTATGTTTTAATATATTTATACACACGCCACAGTTAATTTTTAAATGTAAAAAATTAGTGTTCAAAACATCTTAAAGTACGTGGTAACTTAAATTTTGTAAAAATGTAACAAGTTTCTTATACGTACATAGTCTATAAAAGAACAGCCTAAAAACTCTGTAACGTAGTTTGAAATATGCTGACGCCAATTAACCGAATAGACATATCTTACAGCTCTATTGAATACCAAACGCTGTTTGGTTAACACAGACCCCATAGCTCCCAAGTAAATTTCCAAACCATACAATAAAATTGGCATAATTATAGCATGAACTATTTGCTTTTTAATATTAAATGATAGAAATAAATTTAAATTATACAATTTCATTAAAAAAAAAAGTTTATTTGAGAGATAACTAAATTGACATGCAATTCAAAACTTAATTTATTATCTAAAATTATACCAAGGCATTTGAAGCTATCCACCACATTAATGTAATGGCCACCAATTAAAATTTATATGTTTTTATATTTTTTCTTTTTTATATTCATTAATATTTTTATAGTTTTATATTGTATTATTTTGAATTTTTATATATTTATATTCTTATATTTTTAAATATATGCATTTTTATATATTTTTTTTTTATTTAATTTATAATTATATTTTATCAAAAAAACAACTAAAAATTATAACAATTTCTATTCCTGAGCGGCGCCTATGTAAACTTTTTTGGTCTTTTTATTATTACTTTTCGTTTTTCAACTCACAAAATTGTACCAAAAGCGCTTTTTACCTAACTTCATTAGTGTTTTTTCAACAACTTTAACATTTGCATACATTCAATTGAAAAAATAACGTCGTTTTCTATCTTCGATACGATTGGCAACGCCACTACATTTCGCAAAGATAAGCCCTATGCAGTTATCTCTGTCTAGTCAACACCATAGTCATTATAAATAGTATAGAGCCATTAAAAAGTAGTATTATTTTTAGTTCTACAACTTAATTATGTAGTATGTATTAAATATATAAAATTATTTTTATAATAATAATAATTTTATTTCTTAACTATTCTACGATTTTCGTTTATTAAATCCCGTTTAAAAACTCTTTTCACTAAAAGTACTAAATTCTCTCATACTCGTTGTTACAACTAAGCAAAAAGTGACGTGGAAAGGCAAAGAAGAAAAAGAACACAAGGAAAACGAAAAGGAATCAACCGACTGTCAGTGAAAATTTAATTTACAATAGAACAGAAAATTTTCTACGATAAACTTCGTAACTTTTTTTTTTGCAAACAAATTAACATGTTTAGTAAATAGAGACGGCGAAAGTATGCAATGAAGACACCTCTACGTAACGAGTAAATCAATAAATAATTGTCTTGGTGAAATTCCTATTTGGTGGTTGTGTGTTATTTATGTAGTTTCCTTCCTTCTTTGCACATCATTTTCATGAAGTGTGGCTGACGGGCCGACGAAATGTGCTTGTAAGAAAAAAACTAACTAACTACATATTGGTATCCAAAAAAAGCAAAAAAAAACATACGATTATTAAAAGTAGGCAAAGGCCGCCGCTGCTGTAGTTACAGCCGTGCCATAAGTGACGGGGCTGTTTTGGTCAGACAACCTTAGGACCATAGTGGAACACACACACACATCCATCAAATAAGAATGAGCAGAAAGAAATGGAATAATTAAAGCAAGAAAGTTCAAAAAAAAGTTTTTTTTTTACCCATAATAACTCAAGACGACAGATGTGTAAAAATTTGTGTGTGTGTCAATAGATTAAAAAAGAAAATAGTGACGTGTTTTTTATTATTTCTTTTTTTTTAGTTCTTTTCTCCTTTTCTTGTGTTTGTCTCAATCAAATTTTGTGATTTGAAAACCAATTCCTGCAATAAAAATTTGTCGGTAAAATACCGCAACCCTTTTTTGGGGTTATCAAAAAGACAATTTAAACTTATGCTTAGAAATCTATTTGGAATTAGCATTAGAAGAAGACGACGAGGCTATTACAACAACAACAACATAGAATTAAACAAAAGTACCCATTAATAGTAAAACACACAAAATTAAAAAACACAAAAAGGTCTACTATATAAGAGCAGAAAGCAAAGCGAATATGATGAATGAAGATACGACAGCGTCAACGTCATCCAGTGGCGGTGTAAAAAAGTTCTTTCAGCGTCTATCACAAGTGAGTAAATAAAAAATAATACCAATGTTATAAAAAAAGCAAAAGCACGAGACGATACAGAGTACCAAGTCGATTGTACCATACGCCGGTAATAAGACACACCATTGGCAAGAGCATGATTCCCGTAAATAACATGGTGTCTGGTCTAAGTTACTTTTCACGCTGAAAACATTTGGGGAGATAACTTTAGGATCACAGTGGAACACACCAGCAATGGCAGGAACATGATTCGTTTAAGGTCGAGATAATACTTTAGAATGTGGTTTCTTGTTAAAAAGTGAAGGGCAGCCCTTAAATTAAATTGATCTGAAATGTCTGGAAGCTTTCGGCACCCTAGAGCTTTATAGACAATTGCTATAGTACTGCCTAATGAAATGAAACCAATGTACCATACGCCGGTAATTAGACACATCAATGGCAAGAACATGATTCCCGTAACGTAAATTGGTGCTGGGCTAAGTTACTTTTTGCGTCGAAAAATTTTGGGCAGACAACCTTAGGATAACAATGGGTGGAACACATCAGCAATGGCAAGAACATGATACGTGTAAGAACAAGATTTGGTTGAGATAATACTTTTGAAAGTGGTTCTAATTTTCTTGTTAAAAAGTGAAAGGCAACACACACAGCCCATAAATAAAATAGAGCTGGAGTGTCTGGAAGCTTTTGGTACCCTAGGGCTTAATAGACAATTTCGATAGTACCGGCTTACAAAATGAAGCAATTTAGCTTTATAAAGCTTACAGTTGAGGTCCAGAAAAGAGGTGTGTCCAATCGTTTATTTCTTCTACTATATAAACTGGACGGTATTGATAAGGTTTTCTGTGGACTCTTCCTTTTCATGACAATTTCTACACAAGCTGTTTGCAATGACTCTCAGATTTGCCACATGGCTGTGTAATCATAAAATGAAATTTACAATTTCTACAGGCATTTCAATTGCCTTGGGGGAAGCAAATTAGTCCCTAATCTTTCAACCATCTCTGAAGGGAAAGTTCCTGCGCCTTAGGTTAGGATAAATTGAGGACAAGTAATGAATTAGTCGTAAGTATCTAGGCAAAATATATAAATGTTGACAATTGTTTTTTTAATAAAGTACATAGAGGGATGAAGAAAAAATTTCATTGATTTCCAGAGTGTTCTCTCCTGCAACATTTTGTATAAAAGGTAGTTAGATAACATGGGACAATATTTGTAGTTAAATTGCCTAGATTGATAAGAATAGGTGGGCGTTTAGAAGCATTAAATCTACCATACGACGCCAAACAACCCATCGTGCTGCCATTTAATGATCCGATTGCTAAACTGATCTTGATCTTGTGGACCGCAGCAGTTGCTAGATACATCGCAGCAAAGGTTTTGGTTCCTGAAAGGTAACACAGTGACAAGAGATGTTGCCCATCAGTGTGTACGTTACACAAGAACAAAACCACAAAAGTTTAACCAGATAATGGGAAATTTACCAGAATGCAGGATAAACCCAGGACAACCTTTCATCACAACTGGAGTAGATTACTGTGCTCCTTTCTGGGTGTATTATAAGCTCAAAGAAAAACGTCCTCATCAGATGTATATTGAGATATCGAGATAGTTACAGATCTTACTACAGACGCGTTCATTGGGGCACTTAAAAAGGTTCATTTCTCGCCGAGGACGCTGCCAAACTGTGTTCTCAAACTTGAAGAACTCAGCACAGCCATATTCAGTCCTATCTCTCAAGAAGGAAGAGGAATAGAATTTAAATTCATTCCTCCCAGATTATCACACTTCATTTAAGCCAGCTCAAAACATAAGTGAATTTTATTAGATTCTCCATGTTGCATGAACAAAATACCACATCCCCAGGAAAAGCATTCTTCTTACTAAGAAGAGCTGGGCAATGGCAGAGCAAATTCTCCATAGTCTCAAATTGCTCCCCATCGTCAAACAGTCTACACTGTAGACTGTGTGAACTCAACAGTAATCTGCCTGTAGTAGTAGTAGTAGTAGTATTTCTTTATTTTCATATTCCATTCTGTGTTTACATTAAATTTTCATTGATTTAAGCAATATATGATAAATAAGAAATTTTTTATATTGACTTGACCGAAGGTCGTCAGTCCGATTTTTTAAATAAGTTGAAAGACATACATATTGGCGAGCTCAAAAGTTGAACTCAATTATTAATTGTTTTCTGTATTGTATACAAATTTTTATAAAACTTGCTAGCCTTTTCCAATTAATAGTACAACCATTTAAAATATCTATTATTTCCTCCTCACTAAGCAAAACCTTTTTAAAAAAACATTTTCCGAAACTCTCTTAATGCCGTACATCGTCCTAAGAAGTGACACAAGTTCTCATCTTCGACCATATTACACATTGAACACATTCTTTGTCTATTGGGTTGGAACCTGTTTCCATTAAGCTCGATAAGGTCACATCTTGCTTTAAAAATCCACATTTTGTCCTCTAAGCTTATATTTTCTAAAATATAGGTGTGACCAACACTTGGGTCTAAATTCGTGTATATCCTGTTTGTATCTTCAACCTTTTGCAGCGCGATCTGGAATTGCCTCATTCTTAGTGATTGTAATAATACGTTCAGTTGTTGCATCCACTGGTGCTTGTGTTCAACATGGCTTGACCACATAATGCTATGACTATTGACCAAATTGCTCAACTCCTTAGCCCAGAATATATCTGATTGTATAATCAGCTTAGATAATTTGTTTGGCAGTCTTTCATCATTGTAGTCATACATTGTGCGGGCTATATACCGCAAGTGCAGGTCTAATGTGTACAAGTGGCCACTTTCTATACCAGCTTCTAGCATTAATATGTACGTCGGTGTAAAATTCGGTAAACGTAAGATCTTTTTTAAGAAATATACTGACAATTTGTCAGTTTCTTCAAAGCATGTAAAACCCCATACTTCAGCTCCATACGTTTGAACAGCTCTGCATACCGCCAAGAATAGTTTCCATTTAGAATTAAAAGAGATTGATGTTTTATTAAAGAAGTTATTCCAAGTGATATTTATGCTGTTCTTTGCGGCTAAGTTTCTTGTTTGAACGTGTTTTTTGAAAATCAGTTTAGGAGTAAAAGTCACGCCAAGGTAACAATATTCACTGGCTATTAATATATTTTGTCCATTAAAAGTCCAATTTTCGTTTGCGGCTATCCTTCCACCCTTTCTGAATACCATAATTTGAGACTTTGCCATGTTCACCTCTACACTCCAAAGTTTACAATATTTTTCCAGATTATATATCATTTGTTGCAGCTCATCTACTGCGTCTGCTAGAATTACAATGTCGTCCGCATACAATAGGAGTCTTACATTAAGACCATCAAAACTCGTTCCACCTCCAAGGTATTCATGCAGGTCGTTTAGAAACAAGGCAAAAAGCAGTGGTGATAGCAAACAGCCCTGTTTAACACCTGATTTTGTGTCGAATTCTTCTGAAACTTCATTTCCACTCCACACCGCAAAAGTAGTTTTTTCATATATTTTCGCAATGAATTTTACGAATTTAGTTGACACGCCCATATTGTGTAGTTTATATATAAGTGCACTGCGAGATATTTTGTCAAAAGCTGCCTTGAAATCTACAAAGAACGCATATGTCTTTTTGTTTCTTTTAAAATTAAGTTGCACTATAGAGGACAGATTATATATGTTGTCTGCCGTCGAATAATTCTTTCGGAAGCCGGCTTGAAATTCATTAAGTTTTTTATGTTTTTCTACCCATGTAGACAACCGATCATTTAAAACGCCCATCATTACCTTAGCCAAAGTATTCATAAACGCTATACCGCGATAGTTACTGGCTTGTGTTTTATCACCTTTTTTCCAGATTGGGTATATTATACTCTTTGAAAATGAATCTTCTATTTTGCATTCGTCATATAGATGATTAAATGACTTAACAATAGTTTGCAAAAGTTCGTCCGGCGCAATCTGCCTGTATTGTTTCCCAGTTCGATGAAAAGTTCCATACGTTACAGCGTCCTGTAGTAAGACAGTACATTTGGAAGTAGTAACAGATCTTACTAAAGACGCATTCATTGAGGCATTAAAAGGTTCATTTCTCGCCGAGGACGCCGAAGAACTCAGCACAGCCATATTCAGTCCTAACTCTCAAGAAAAAGTAAGAAGGGCTTGTCTAATGAAGGAATAGAATTCAAATTCATTCCTCCCAGATTCCCACACTTCATTTAAGCCAACTCAAACTATTAGTGTATTTTATTAGATTATCAATGTTACTTGGCCAAAATACCAACTCCCAAGGAATTGCATTCTTTTTACTAAGAAGAGCTGGGCAATGGCAGAGCAAATTCTCAATAGTCTCAATTTCCTCCTCATCGTCAAATAGTCCACACTGTAGACTGTGTGAATCTGCCTGTATTGTTTCCCAGTTCAATGTAAAGACCCACAGTGTCCTGTAATGTAATAATGCTTATTAGTTTCCTGACAGCCTTCCTTACCTGCTTCAAGTTCGTCTTTCATCCAATCTTGGCCAAATATACCAATATATTACGCATTCCTTGCTGTGTTTCTAGGATGTGACGGTTACAAATGCAGGGATGAGCCCTTTCGTGCAAATTTTGTTCCAAGTACGATCTAGTACGTCTTTCATCCAGTCTTGGCCAAATATCCCGCGATGTGACAGTTAAAAATGCCGTATATATGATACATTGGTGTTCGCACTGATTCATCCAATTGGCCGAATCGCACTGATTAGCCCTTCAGTGCCAATTTATCCTCCTTTTCGTTCCCATGTATGTCACTGTGTCCCTGGACCCAGCAGAGTCGAACACTATTTTATGGCAGTGTTGCAAGTGCCATTCTGCATCTGTTCACCAATCTTGACTTTATAACCTCTGATACCAAAGCCTTTAAAGACGCTTACTATCCTCATAGATTATGACGGTTTCCTCCATATGCATTGCCAATATTGCTTCCACAGATGTTATAATTGCTACGACTTCCATTCTGCATTTACATCTGTGCACCAATCTTGAATCTATAAACTTTGATGCCAAAGTCTTCAAAACCGATGGCTATCCACACAGATTATAATGGTTTCCTTCACATGCTCCCCGAACGGTGGACAAGGTTTCCAATCCTCTCTATCAGGGATCGCTTTATCTGAGCATGATGAAAAATCCATAGTCGGAACTTATAGTCCGTTTCGCTGCGGTGTTCTCCATCGCATTCATATCTGCTGAACCGATAGCCTCCAGAGGCCAGCACCTCGTAATCTTATCGCACTTTTAGTCTCTAGGGATAGAGCATGGAACCGCATGCTCTTCAGCTTCAATTTAATATCCAGTGCCGCTTGTTGTTGTTTTTGTAACAGTTCGGCTGTTTCCGGGAGTCGCTTCTTGTGAAGATGTAAGATATTAAATTAATTAGAGTTAGTGTCAATTTGTGATACTGGAAGCCGGAGAAAACGGGCCACCTCAGTCGGTCTTAACCATAGGTCCAAGTAAGTGGACCTGTTTGAGCAATTAAAAAGATGCACAGTGTCATGAGAGCTTTGTACGCATATGGGGCAACGGTTCGCCGTTCCAGGGACTTTGCGCTCTCGGTAGCAGTTGAGAAAACTGCACCAGCCGGATCTTAATTGCGCTAGAGCTGTTCTTCGCTATTACACTACACATTCGCTATACACAACTTTCCGAAAGTGTCTTATATATGTCAGAGTCACTACAAGCCAGCAATTGCTAAGGGTTCATCGACGTTGGTAATAAATTTATATTCGCGTACTTGACCTTTTCTTGGTACTGCGTAAATAAAAGTGCTTTTGTTAATAAAACGGAAAGAAATACCTGTTTTTAATATTTTTTTCTATATTTATATTATAGATTTATCAATCTGCCTTGGATCGTTCGACACCTCATGCAAAACTGCGTTGGGGCTGTTCGGTCGCATTAGTTCTCCTCTTCCTGCTACGTATATTCCTATATCAGGGATGGTATATTGTTTGCTATGCATTGGGTATATTTCATTTAAATTTATTTATTGCATTTCTAACACCGAAAATCGATCCGGAATTTGATCCATATGCCAATGAAGGTAAGTGAAATGTTTTGTGGATAATAATAATAATTCTTATATGAGAAATGATCAATATATTAGTTTTTTTTATTGAACTAAGAAAATTACAACTCTTAACGGATTTGCCATTTATAAGATTAATTTCTAATTATACTGTAAATTTTTCATTTCTCTTTTTTCTAACAGACGATGGTCCAAATTTGCCAACGCGTAGTAATGAAGAATTTCGGCCGTTTATACGACGCCTGCCGGAATTTAAATTCTGGCTTAGCATTACAAAAAGTACAACAATAGCAATAACCTGTACATTCTTTGAGTGTTTCAATATACCCGTATTTTGGCCCATCCTGGTCATGTACTTCATAACATTATTCTGCATAACAATGAAGAGGCAGATTAAGGTAAGTAATCCAGTATATAGTATAATGCATCAAGGCAATGATTCTATAAACAATCACTTTTAAACTTTTAATAAAAATTTCTGTAATAACAAATTTTGTAACAATAGTTTTTAATTTGTTATTTTATCCTGTATTTCATTTAATTTTCTTTTATTCTTTTGTTTCATTATAGCATATGATCAAATACAAATATTTGCCTTTCACCCGCAATAAGCCACGTTATCAGCGTGTTGGCGAGCCCTCTGCATCATCAAAGTGACAATTAGCCGCACAGACATTGCCCGCAACAAACGACAGCCTAAAAAGTGAAGAGATCAAAAAAGATTTAACAGCAACATCTACACTCTCGTCAACAACAACACCAATAGCCACGCCCGTGGCCACAGCAGCAACATCAACAACAAATGTAGCAAAACCACCGCAAATTATAATGATTGATGAATGAAACAAGTTGAAGAATAAATTCTTTATGAAACAGAAAACAACACAACTAAAATCGAAATCATTTTCTCCAATTTCAATTCCGACAACAACATCAGAAAATCGGCTACAACGATTTTGATAAGGACACCACCACCACCATCTGTAATAGTTTTGTTATTTAGTATCGATTGTTTCATTATTATTATTACTACTCTATTATTATTATTTGTTTAATTTTGAAGTGTGCGTTTTGTAAATTAGTCTTATTATTCTTTAATTGTTGCTATCTTGTGTTGTTAATTTAGTTAAAAACAACAAAAAATACAGCCGGCCTAAAAGTATTACTTACTGTCCGGCTGTCTGTCGTCGCAATGTCTTGTGCAAATAATTTAACAGGCAAATGTTTAGGTTTTTTCCCCTTCACAAAAAAATATAAACATTAAGCTTATAAATATTGCAGAAAAACACTTACTAGTATGTTAATGCAATTGTAGTCTATATTCTAAATATGTATTTAGTAAAAAAAGAGAGAAATAATGTATAACACCAATTCCTACCCTTCAGCATTTTAAAAACAAAAAAAAATCTACCAAAAATTTCACGACCAAATCTTAGTTTCTCTCTTTCTCCTTAACAATTTGTTGTTTGTCTATCATTTTTTATTTTTAAAACCTCTATTACATTTCATTATAAAATAACTAGAAATTTTGTATGTAATGCAAAATTGTTAACTAAACTTTTTGTTGAATATCTTGTAAACTATTTTAATTGAATTAATTATATACATACAAAAAATTTGAATTTCCTCCTGACTATTCTCTATAATTATTTTAGAGTTTTATGTTTACTTTATTTCCTTGTAATATACAACAGGCAGAACAAGCAAATACCTAAAGAAAAAGAAAATAAAAATATACCATTAAACAAAAAGTATAATTATATTATTTGTAGTTTTATTATGATTTTGTTTTGCTCCTTTGTGAATCTCTACAGATTCTCTGCACCGATATGTTCCTAAAATTTTCATTATGCATGCACTTTTTGTAGTTTGTTTTTGTATATAATTTAAGTTGGTTTCTTTTTTTCTTTTAATTTGTTATCATTTATGTGGTTGTCCGATATTTCTGTTGTCATCAACATAAGTTGTTATTTCATAACATTCTATTCCATTTTTCATTCATTCGAGAAACATGTCTTTACTTTTTTTGTGACTGACTGTATGTGCTGTGAAAGTGTAATTTTTCCAATAAAAACAATGAAACTATACATTTTTTATCTTTGTTTTGTACTTCATGTAAGAGTCGAATATTAATAGGCAGCAAGATCGCATATGTTCTATATTATATTCGTATATTTATATATGCTTATGTCACTAGTATATGTGACAAGTCAGGGATGGATATGAAAATAGGTAATGAAATCATGACAGATTTTGTTTATTTTCAACCTTTTTATTTAATCTGTTTTCATGATCATTTTTAAAGTTAAAGTTTGCCATACCATATTGTGTTGAAAAATTTCATTCGCAGTGATATTTTTTCCGACTTCATTTTTGTATTTTATCCGATTATCAATTGATTTTTATTATTTTTCTTTGCATACATTAAGGTTTATATGTCAGCATATTTTTGTCCGTCACTGTACTTTTTACCGGCAAATTGGTTTCTGTTTGGTCGGAGATCTCTTTGATCCCTCTCTTGTCTTTGTCTAAAAGAAGATAAGAAGGAAAATAATGGGAAAGGGGTTCGTTGCAGGGGAACGCCTCAATTAAGCAATCAGTATTATCGATTTGTACTTTCTGGCACAGCAAAAGTACGTTTTAGTACAAGAAATTTTACTTTTTGGTACAATAAAAGTACTTTTTGGAAATTAAAGTACTTTCAGGTGAAATAAATTTTTGTTTACAATAAATTGTACGATAAAAGTATTTTTAAGTAGAATAAATTGTACTTTTTGATACAAAAATTTGAATTTTTTAAGACAAGAAAAGTACTTTTTGGTACCATAAATGTTTCTCTGGTAGTATAAAAGTACTATTTGATACAATAAAAGTACTTTTTGGTACAATAAAATTATTTTCTAGTACAATTAGTTGTATCTTTTAGTACAAGAAATTGTACAATTAATGTACTTTTTAGTGCAATAAAAGTTCTTCATCGTACAATAAAAGTACAATGATAGTACTTTTTGGTACAAAAATAGAACTATTTGGTACAATAAAAGTACTTTTTGGTACAATAAATTGTTCTCTATGGTACAATAAAAGTAATATTTGGTACAATAACAGTACTTTGCTGTGTAATTATTTGTACCATATGATACAATAAAAGTATTTTTTGGTACAAGAAATTGTACTATTAAGAAGTATAAAATAATTTTTAGTGCAAGAAATTGTACTAGTACAATAAAATACTTTTTAGTATAATTATTGCAATTTTTGGTACAATAAAAATACTTTCTAGTACAATCAATTGTACCTTTTGGTAAAATCAGTTGTACCTTTTAAAGAAATTATATAATTAATGTACTTTTCAATACAATAAAAGTACTTTATCGTACAATAAAAGTACTGTTTGGTACAACAAAATTACTTTTTGATACAATAAATTGTACCCTTTGGAACAATAAAAGTACTTTATAGTACAAACTATTGTAACTTTTGTTACAAAAAATGTTACTATTAATGTACTTTATCGCACAATATATGTACTATTTGGTACAATCAAAGTACTATTTGATACAATTAAAGTACTTTTTGGTACACCAAAAGTACATTCTAGCACAATCAATTGTACCTTTTGGTAAAATCAATTGTATCGGTTAGCCCTTTATCGTACAATAAAAGTACTATTTGCTACAACAAAACCACATTTTGGTACAGTAAATTGTACTACTTTTAGGTACAATAAAGGTACTATTTGGTTTAATAAAAGTACTATTTGGTACAATAAAAGTGGTTTTTGGTACAGTAAATTGTACTATTTGGCGCAGTTAAATTGCTATTTGGTACAATAAAAATTGTACAATTTGTACTAAAAGCACTTTTTGATACAATAAAATATTTTTTTCGTACAATTAAGTAGTATTAGGTACAATTAAAGTACTTTTTGGTAAAATGAATTGTAGTGTTTGGTACAATAAAAGTACTTTTTCGTACAATAAAATTACTTTTGCTTACAGTAAATTGTAATCTTTGGTACAATTTGGTACAATAATTTATAAAATAAAAGTAATTTTTTGTACAACAAATTTTACTATTTGGTACAAAAAGTTGTACTTTTAGTACTAGAAAAGTACTTTTGGGTAAAACAAATTGTACAATTTGGTACAATAACATTATTTTTTTTTCATACCATAAGGTAGTATTGGGTACCATATAATTACTGTTTGTACAACAAATTGTACTCTTTGGCAAAATTAATTGTTCTTTCTGGTACAAAAAATTTCTATATTTAGCACAAGAAAAGGGATACTTGGTAAAATATATTGTAGAATTTTGTAGAATAAAAGTATTTTTTAATACAATAAAAGATCTTTTTCGTAAAAAAGGTACCATTTGGTAATAAATGTACATTTAGGTGAAATAAATTGTACTATGTGGTGCAATAAATTGTACTTTGGTAAAATTAAAGTACTATTTGGTACAATTAATAGTGCTTTTTAGTACAATAAAATTATTTTTATTACAATAAATTGTATTTTTTGTGAAATAAAAGTACTATCTGGTACAATAAATGAATGAAAGTATTTTTGTAGTGAAATAAATAATAAATTTTGGCACAGTAAAAGTACTTTTCAGTACCACAAATTTGTATTTTTTGATACAATTAAAGTACATTTAGGTGAAATAAATTGTACTATGTGGTACCATAAATTGTACTTTGGTTAAATAAAAGTACTTTTTGGTACAATTAGTTGTACTTTTTGGATAAATAAAATTACTTTTAGTACAATAAATTGTACTTTTTGGTACAATAAAAACACTATTTGGTCCAATAAAAGTATTTTTGTAGTGAAATAAATTGTAAAATTTAGTACAAAAAAAGTACTTTTCGGTACAATAAATATTATTTTTAGTACAATTAAAGTACATTTAGCTGAAATTGAATTGTACTATTTGGTACAATAAATTTTACTCTAGTAAAAAGTACTTTTGGTACAATTAGTTGTACTTTTTGGCACAATAAAGGCACTTTTTGTTGCAAATAATAAAATTACTTTTTGGTATAAACAATTTTTGTATTATATCATTTATTGTCATGCATAAATTATTTAAGGGCATTTGTTTCGCTAAACACTGTTTTGATCAAAATTCACACTCTTTCGCTCTAACGCTCTCTTGCTTTTGTTTTGAATCTTTGCCAAAACAACACTGTTGTCGTGTACACGTCTTGTTTGCAGTATCGAAACAGTCACATTTCTTGAAAATAAAAAAAAACAAATAGGCTTGAAACCGTTACAAGAGCACTTGTGTATGGCTGTTATACACATAGTACATACATTTATTTTGATAATAAAGTTTTATCATTTGAACGTGTTGCTCCATCGTGTAACTTGTCGTGGTGTTTCGACAACAGTAACAGAAAAATACGCAATAGGGCTCTATAACATTCTATTTTTTATAGGAAAATAGAATGCGACTATTAGATCTCCCAATGTACAGTGAAACTTCGATATTACGAACTTCGTTATAACGAAAAACTCAATATAACGAATTTTTAGCTGAGACCCTTGAAAAAACCTTTTTATTGCAAAGTTTTTCATACAAAAATGCTCTATAGCTATAACGAATAAATTCTGATCTATAAAGCCTCTATATAGCGAAGTATTTTTTCAAAAGCCTCTATACAACGAAATTATAATTGAGTAATACATACATATAACATTTTAAGTGTGTAAGTCATTATCAAAAGCCTCTACATAACGAAGTCTTGAACTATAGCCTCCATACAACAAAGTCAGAATAAAGCATAAAGCAAAATTAAATTTTAAGCAAAACGGGGAATTCCCTTTTAAAACCAACGAAAGGTAAATGTCTTTGCAGGTTAATATGTAAAGCGCCACAAATTACATAGTCAGTTCTGTTTTGGTTCTTTGTCAAAATGAGTGTATTAAAGCGTAAATCAATTTCTATACGAGAAAAAACAAACAAAAATTACACAATATTTTACTAAAATGTAATAAAATAAAAAATAATAAAAACTTAATTTTTTATTTACCTCTTAAATAGTTAATTTCTATTATTATACTAGTATTTTCGTGTAAAATAGAATTCGGACAAAAAAAAACTATAGTTATAACGAATTTCTTTCGTATTTCTTTAAATTTCGTTATACCAAGGTTTCACAATGCATATGTATAACGAATCAATAGCTATAACGAAGTATTTTTCGGTCCCCTCTAGATTCGTTATATCGAAGTTTCACTGTATTTAAGAAGACAAGCGAATTAATAGTCATCGGAACGAACAATCAGTCGACATATCCATGGCTAAAAATGAAACAGTTGTATCTCAATTTTTGTATACTTTACAGGAGGATACAAAAATTGAATACAATCGATTTTGTACGTTATTTGGTAGTTAGGGCTTTTTTATTGTCTATCAATTATTTATTTGTTAACATAAAAAAAATATTTTTTTGTATGCAAAAAACGTGATTTCGTAAAAAATTACCTTTTTATATTAAGCCATCGATATATATGTCTGGTTGACTTTTTAAATGTCCATCATTATTATAGGTATAACTTTTGTTTCGGAATTTCTCATAAAGTGCCAACCATTTGATTGCACCATAATCTCTGCAGTCTAGTGTTATCATACCGATGCCCCCCTCCACCATGTACGCATCGATCGAGCATTCCCAAGAGAGGAAGTTACTTAAAAACATCTCGCACATCTTATGGGGGTACATGCTCCCATGACCATTACAATCATCATCAGATTCCGAGTGCATGTGTACCCAAAGCATAACTTATACGCTCTTGTGATAAGAACAGATCGCGAGTGCAAAGAAATTGAAGGAAATTCGATTGCAACACTAGCCGCGAGTGTGCCAATGAACGAATAAACCTACTCATCATTTAAGCTAGAGAATTTATTGTGAAACATATCAAGAGCACAACAAACGCATGAAGTAAACTTATGTATTACAGCTAAGTTAATAAGTAAACAAAGATAAACAACGTACTAACAACAGACACATGAAAATGTTGGGAACGGAAATGTTCGATCGAACCTTTTTTTATTTTAGAGATGGAGAGAATAAAGCTTTACCCATATATTCTATCTTTATACAATGCTGCGAAAGGCAAGATACTATATTCGGCATAAATGCAACAATGTGAGAACTATACATCTTGACCCGAGACATATCACCAAGGTGTTATTTAAATTTATTGAAGCCTTTTTTTAATTATTTAATATTTTAAAAAATAAATTAGAATCAGAGCTGTAAACTCAAGTACAAGTAATCATTACCTACCATTCCAATTCCTCATGTAATTAGAATTGTAGTTAACTTTCAATTCCTTTTTAGATGTACTTGTATTTGTAATTGAGCAGTAATGAGTAAAAATTGTAATGATTAGTTTACAGCTCTGATTAGAATTATATTAAAATAAATAAGAAATTCGGATCAGTGAGCGTGGAATAAACTTTGAAACTTTAAACGGTTGTATTTCATGAACTACTTATATAAGAGGTATAAAGCTGATATTAAGTAAGTGTTGTTGGTACAGTATTAATTACAGCCAAGTTGAAAGTGGGCTGTGCCACGCCCCATTTAAAAGAAAACGTTATAACAGCCATAATAATAGTTTGATCGGCCTGAAAACTTCACAGTATATAAACAGACCAAGTTGGAACCAAGTTGTCAAAATGGACCGAGGCGACGCCCACACACGTCAATATTTGACAGTTACATACATATTTGCAAGAAAATAATACTATCACTTAATCGAACATAGGATTTTGTAAGAACCTGACTTTTGACCTACTTGTTGAACGGTTAATAGTTTTCCGATCTAACTCAAATTTCCGTCGAGAATTTTTAAATTTCCGCGCAAAAAAAATTGTCCATACATTTCGCTGCCGCCCTAATTTACAGTACAGTGCTTGATTTGCAATTCATCTCAGATAAGACAGACTTTATATGGACAGAAATTTGGAGTTTTTGGGGAAAATTGACTTTCTGTCAAGATTTCAAGAGAATCTGTAAAAAATTTGGCCTTAATATAAAGGAGACATCCAAGGACATAAAACATGGTACTAAGGGGGTGTTTGAGGTCGGTGATTTCGTATCCGGAGTAAGATTTAAAAAAAAAAAAACATAATGGTAGATACAAAATGGCGGACATTTTTTTCAAAAATTGCTTGCATTTAACTGATGTTGTACCTAAGGGGGATTTTGGGGTCGCTGTTTTCGAATATGGAGTGAAATTTTGAAAAAAACAAAATGGCGGACATTATTTTTAATAATGGTGGAGTTTAACCAATATTGTGCCTATGGAGGTTTTTGGGGTCGCAGTAAACATTTACCCCTTAATGACGAGAGCGAAATAATGGGAATTTTTTAAAGATTTTGCCAGTATTACATATAAATTAGCTAAAAAACGATTTTTCCATAAAAAAGTAAGACGAAACATTTCAGAAAAATACCCATTTTAACTGGTGTTATGCCTACTGTGACCATATGGTAACAGCTTTAAAACATGTAAATAAAAAGAACCAAGTACATAATAATTCATGCAATACGTTTTTATGATTTTTCATATTCTTCTCAAATAACAAAAACTAAAAGTCTTTAATATATCAGTCTTTAAGCAGCCAAAAAATATCCTTGATATGGAGTGACTTTTTATATCCCTCCATATTGCTGTTTTGGGCACATGTGAAAAACGCCTATTTTAAATGATACCCCACGCTCGCTACTGACGTCTGATCCCATAGCGGTAAATCAAGAATGAAAGATCAAAGCATGCTTTGATGAAATCAAAAAAGAAAGTTCTTCACATTTATTCTTATGTTTATTTTATTGCGTGCAATATCTTACGCTGTCGATGTTACCATATGGTAACAGTCGTCAATGATGGCTTAAACAAAAAAAAATGGCGAATAAAAAATGGAGGAAATTTAAAAAAAAATGCTTGCATTTAACTAAAATTGTGCCTAAGGCGGTTTTTGGGGTCGCTGATTTCGAATCTGGAGTACAAATTTTAAAAACACTATGGCTGATACAAAATGTCGGACATTAAAACAAAAAATTCTGGAATTTAACCGATTTTGCGCATATATGGGTTTTTGGGGCCGCTGATTTCGAATATGGGGTAAAAATTTTTAAAAAACAAAATGGCGGGTACAAAATGGAGGACATTTAAAAAAAAATGCTTGCATTTAACTAAAATTGTGCCTTAGAGGGTTTTTGGAGTCGCTGTTTTAGAATCTGGAGTAGATTTTTAAATAAACAGAATGGCGGACTTTTTTTTCAAAAAATTCTTGAATTTATTTTGCCTAGGGGATTTTTCGGGCTGCTGATTTCGAATCCGGGGTCAAATTTAACAAAAAAAAACAAAATCTCGGATACAATTTGGCGGTATCAGCCCTTTTGTTTATTTCTAATCCACCTCCGGTTTCAAAATCAGTTATCAGTTAAAGAATTATACTTTTATTGTTTAAATTAAAATTTAGATTTTTCTTCTAATTTGGAGTTTTGACCTTATATATAAACAACAAAAAAGTACGAATTGGACAATTTTATTTTTTGAATTTCGGCCAGAAAATTCCGATTTCCGACCAATGTGCTAAGCGAACAAACAAGAAGATAAATATAAATAAAATAAATTTGGCCTGGGAATGCCTAACGCTTTGTGGCTTTTTGCTATACTAAACTACCTTCACCGTGATATTGAAACCTGGACTTACGGCTGTAGAAAAACTTCTGACGTTCCTTCTAACATATAACATAACATATAAGTAATTTAAGTTTTACATATAAAATGAACTAAGGCTTCGAACCTTATCACACTTAAGAGTTTTTTTTTAATGGGAAAACTCGAATGAATAAGCAAATCTTTCTAATTGGCTCTTTAATCTGTACGTAACACATGAAAGATATTTTTTGGTGCTACTCATTGGTGTAACCGATGGAGCGAACCAGCTAAACATTTAATCAGTTTGAATTTGAATTTTAATGTGATCGGACACATGTGTAAGTAAAAAATAATACTTTAAAATTAAAACTCTGTGATAGAAAATAAGTTTACAACCCAAAAAAAAAAAAATAAACAAAAAAAAGAGACGACGTTAGTGGTAAGTAGAGAATTAAAATATTTTATAAATATCCAGCATCATTAAAATCAAAAGATACCATCATTATGTCGAGAAGACATCATATCAATGTTATACTGTTAAGATATCTTTAAACCATAATAAAGAGATATCTATAAAAAAAAACGATACCGAAATCGCCTTTTGGACAGTTTAAAGCAGAGGTGCTCAAAAACAATCTTACGGCAGTGCAAACACCAATTCATTTACAGGAAGGGTCAAATACAAGTTTCTTTTTAAATATTAGGTTGTTTTGACTTTTGCAACTTTTAACCTGTCGAAATCTTGACAGAAAGTCAGTATCATACCTCCACTTGCACAATCTGCTTTATACTAAGACTTAGTGACCATCAATGAGGTGACATCAACTATAACTTAGTAAGAGGAATTTCAACTACGAGATAGTTGAAATTTTAGTTGGTGCCAACAATGGAATTATTTCGTACTATGTTTTTAAATAGACGTATTTTTTTTAAAAATTACCTGTTGGAAAATTTTCTGTAAAAAATATATGCATTACAAATGATTTGAATTTAAAATGTTTACTTATCACTTCCCTTTTTTTGTCTTATCGGCATACCGCACAGGTTCAACCTTGTTAAGCAATTCGACTATAGAACTACAATCAGTGCGCAATAAAATGGAAACCTATCAAAGTCATATTTTGCTACACGAAGTTCAAAAGCGCATTCCCACTTTGATAGATGAGATCAATCCAGACCTACACCAACACAAGATGGAATCAAATAAATTTGAAAAAAATGGCAAACATAAAGCATTACTGCAATCCTCCTCCTCAACATCAACAGGAAACGTCACAAGTGCAGCTAATGGACAATCCCTGAGTTCTAGTACTACTTCGGTTCCTTCGGAAAAGTCAACACTTAATAAAAAACGCCAACGTACATTTGGCGAAAAAGAATTTGTTATTCGTGAATCACGTTTGACCACATTACTGGAAATCGATCACGTGAAAACTATATACAATATATTCGCTGCAATATTTATACTGTTTGCACTAAATAATATTGTATATGATCATTATGTACGGGGCAGGTGAGTAAAAGATGAAATTTTTTCGGTACATAAACTTTCGGAGAATATTTTTTTTATAATTTTAAATTTTTATTTAAATTTCTTAACTTTTTCTATTATCCTTTCTATTATTGCTAGTAGTTTGTTTCACAAGAGTTGTGTGAAATTTAACGAAATTGTATAAGTTTCTCTTTTAACTCAATTTTAGCGTCGGCTTCGCTTTGGGCACCTTTAAAGCCGGTTTTGCTAAAATTCACTATGTCCTTGCACTATGGCTGGCCCAGACAGCCTTTGTACTCAGCATATACTATGCTCTCAAGATCTGGCAATATGGAGGTATCAAGCTAAGTAAACAAAGTGGGTACAAATAAAACTGTTATCCTCCCTAAAGAACCCTACATAGATTGTTACCACTCTTCTCTCTTCTCTTATTACAGCTCTCTTACAACGTCTGTGGTCACGTTCCTGCCTTACGATATACATTACCAGCCAAATAATTTTTATCTATGTACCAGCTAAATTTTGCCTTAAGCACAATTTACCCTACGTATCGGCTCTGGTGTTATTGCTGGAAACCGTACGAATGATTATGAAAATGCATAGCTTTGTAAGAACCATCAGCGCCCGTTGCCTTAAAGGAAAAGAAAAATGTAAGGGTGATGAGAAATCAACAGTCGCTGTGGTTGTGCCACCTATCGGTCGATATGTGTACTACCTGTTTGCTCCCACCTTACTGTATCGTGATAATTATCCACGCTCCACGATGATACGTTGGCGTTACGTTGTGAGCTGTTTATTGGAAATTGTGGCAGTCGCTTTCCTCTATGGTTACATCTACGAACGTCATATCAAACATAATTTTGAGCACTTTGGTGTAGAGAAATTAAGCGCTGCTTCGCTGACTATAACCTTATTTGGCATGATAATGCCTTGTTTTATAATATTCCTAAGCGGTTTCTATCTGCTTCTGCATGCCTGGCATAATTTCACTGCAGAATTGTTGCGTTTCGGTGATCGTATGTTTTATCGAGACTGGTGGACGGCCCACAATTATGCAGCCTACTATCGCAATTGGAATGTCTTGGTGCATGATTGGCTGCACGAATATGTCTATAAAGATTTATATACTACCATCTTTAGAGGTTCAAAGTTAGCCTCCACTTTGACTGTTTTCATAATATCGGCTCTATTCCATGAATATGTTTTGGGTTTTGCCTTGCAAGTATTTTTCCCCGTGATGTTTGTCTTCTTTGCCATTGGGGGCGTCTTTTTGATCTTTATCACACGCTTGGTGTCCAAAAATGTGGGTAACACTTTGTTGTGGTGGAGTTTAATCCTTGGCTATGGCCTGATGACGAGCCTATACAGTATGGAATATTTTGCGAGTAAAAATTGTCCCAAGGACTCAGCTGAGAGTTGGTCGGAGGTATTGGTGCCACATTTGTGGAGATGTTTTAATAAGTAAGAAGACTGTAGATAATAATGGAAATTTTATAGTAATTTAAGATAAGTGAATAACAATTTATATTAATATTTTTTACCTATTGTAATTCTCGGCAGAGAGATGTTTATAATAAATTTGAAGAGCCAACACCTAAAAGTGATTCATTGAGAAGTTGTTTTTTTCGTAGCTTTTTTCTGCAGATCTAACATGACTGGTGCCAATCTGTCGTTTTATTTTTATTCAGTATGGTTGACAATTCGGTAAAGAAACAGTCACCCCACAACGTCTCTAAACTAATTAGATGTATTAAAAAAATCAGCGTTCTGTGGAAGGAAGTTAGAATTTTAAACAAAAGATCCTAAAACGTGACAAATTCCCCTATACGATACTTACTTACTTAAAATCGGTATTAAATTGTGTTATTGATAACAAAATTTGTTTTATAATTTATGAACCGCCACCCCATTATTACCGGTTATTATAAGACAATTTTGTCGCTAATTTATTTATAGCGGACTATAGGGTAAAACTCGATCTATGTAATAGTTTAAGACTTGAGTTATTGAAATTAACCGTTTGAAATTGAAATCCGTAAGTTATTAGAGAAAGGACTTTCGCTCATAAGAGCTGTAGTAAAACTGTAAGAAAGTTTAATTAATTTTTAGCAAAATTGAATAATTTTTATAGAAGATACCAGTAGGTCCAGCACATGTCCAAATTTTTTTCGAAAATCAACGATCAATTAACGTTTTTTAGTGCACTTACAAAAAAATTATGTAAGTAAAAATCGCACTTAAAAATTTAAGTACGTTTATACTCGATTCAAGTACAGAACGGGCTATGGTCAAAATATCAAACGTAAAATGGATTGAAATAAGTAAACAATACTTGAAATCGAGAAAACATTTCTCAGAATGAAAATAAATCTTAAAATTGGCTTAAAATAACAAAATAGCGCATATATCTAACTCTGAGAGTAAAAAATTAATGGCGGAAACCGAATTTGTTCTCTCAAACACTCTCATTTGGTTTGGGTAAGTGTGGAATACTTGATGTAAGTAAAAAGTTCTTACTTTTAGTGCATAGACTTTCAAAATAATATGAGGTGCTATTAGTGTGAGAGAGAGAGAGAGAAAAACCGCACTATAAGAAATGTAGTGTAGTATCCGGTCATTTGTATGGTGGGTACCAGAAGGGGTGTGTCAATGATTTCCGATTTCTGAGGATCTATCTACTATTCAAATTAATTAAACTAACGAAATTTAAATATCCCCCAGTTATCCCTTTGGAAGATATGGGGGAACTATTAATTTACCGATAACAGGTAATTTTGTATGGGAGGTACCAGCAGTGGTCGGCCGATAAAGTTTCTATTCCTGAGTCAAATTTTCATAAGCGTATATCTTATGTAAAATATGACTGAATTCAGAAAAAATAAGTATGTAAAACTATAAGGGTGCATTCTGTCATTTGTATAGGAGGTATCAGAAGGGGTGTAACAATGATTTTCGATTTCTAAGGGTTTGTTTACTATTACAAGATAAATTAACTAACTATATTCAAATATTCTCCAGTTATCCGTTTGGAAGTTATGAGAATAATGTTAAATTACTAAAAATAGGTCGTTATGCATGGGAGATACCAGAAGGGGTGGAGCTATTCTGCCCATTTACACTTCCATTACTTTGTTTGGAAAATATTAATACTGAAAAATTTTCATTAGGAACGATTAAGGTTTACTTGAGTAATTTTATCCAGCCAGCAAACCGGCCAGTCAGGCTTGCAGACGGACATGGCTTAATTGTCTTCAAAAGTCCTGTAACGAATGGCTGCGCGTATTGGCCAAAGGTTGTGGGGAAGGGTAAAAATCCACCAGCCCCGCAAATGCCTTTAAGTCTTCCCTAGATGAGCAAGATCTGTCAAAAACTACTTTAATCTCTAATACAAATTGCCCCTTTGAGGGTGCCTGCCCCTGAGATTACAACTGTAATTAAGGAGCTATCGAGCTGAAATTTGGTATGCAAGCTTATATTCTCTAAGCAGAGGTTAACTTCTGCAATGAACAAGATCGGACAAAAACGAATCCAACCTCCCATACTAACTCGCCTTTTTGGGGGCTATCTATCTATCTGTCCCCGCGATTACAGCTGTAGTTTAAGAGATATCGTGCTGAAATTTAGAATGCAAAGCAAATATTCTCTAAGCGGATGTTAAGTTCTCAAATAAACAAGATCGGACAAAAACTACTCCCACCTCCCATACTAACTCTCCTTTTTGGGGGTGTTCGTCTGTCTGTCCCTATGATTACAGCAGTAGTTTAAGAGATATTAAAAATTAATAGGCAAGTTTATAACTTCTAAGCAGAGGTTAATTTCTACTATGAGCAAGATCGGATAATAACGGTTATCTGAACTTCGGCATAAGAGAAGATTATTACCTTACTAGTTTTAATTTTTATTAAGTCTCCATTTACCAACTTCATCTCTATCATTGTACAGTTTTATACACTTCCCTCAACTGTTTCTACTTCCACGTAAATTAAATTCCATACTCCTAAGGGGTCCTTTACAGCATTCATTGCTATCGGTAGCTTCGTAATCCTATGTACCCGTGTAAAAAAATGGAGATCTTATTAGATCTGGCAGCAAATTTTATTTAATTATATCAAATCCGATTAAATTATATCTAATTTGATCTGAAGTTTATAATGGATCTATTCTAAATTAGATCTTGTAAGATATAACAATAAAAAAATTCTTTAAATTTCAAACAGTTCAATTATATTGAACCGTGACCGGCCGTGGCCTAGCGGTTAGAACACGGGACTACCATGCGGGAGATCGCAGGTTCAAACCTGGCTCCAGTCATCTTAAAAAATTGTTCTTTCATTGTCGGCTCCCCTAGAATGTTGTCGAGTCAATCGGCATGTCTAGTAAGAGCTTCTCAAACAGTGACGTTCGCATTCGTCGATAAACAAGTAGGTGCCGTTAGTTGTGAATCTAAAAATAGAAAACGTGTTAATTCACAACAACGCGAGAAGCTATCCCATACCTCATTCCTGGGGTGCAAAGGGAAATTAAGTTTTGAGTTTCAATTATATTACAAACTTCCAAAATATATTTTTTATATATACCAATAAATATCTGTATTTATTAAATTTGGGTTAACAATCGATTTCATGCAAAAAATATTAACAAATCTATTGATCAAATTACATTTCAACAGATCTAAAAGTATTTGTAAAGAGCATGTACTCGGCTTCTGGTATTATAATCCAATTGCACTTGATTTTTTTTATGGCGGCTCAAGTGTCCCAATAGTAGTTTTTGTTATCAATATTATGCTTTAAGTACATATGTACTTGAAATCTGTAATTGTACCGCTGACTTTCAAAGACATGGAGCACATTTAATCATTTAAGTGTGTGTGTGTCCTAAGACACTTCCTCCCTTAGCAAACAATGTGACGAAACGAACTTACTCATCGTTAATGGGAAACACTTTATTTAATTTAGAGATATGTATTGTGATTAATGTTTTGGTCAAATTGTTATTCGTATTCACAGTGTATTCATAAATTTAATGAATTGTTAAGCGTTTATCACTACATATAATGTATGTTGTACTATCTTAAGCACTGTAGTAGAGTTTATCGCTTCCGTACATCACGAAATTCAATTGGCCTAAATTAGTGTTAAAGTGTGCTAAATATTATCTATAAGAGTTTAATCGTTATAAATTCCAATTTGCGATTAAAAGGAAAAAACATTACTTCGTTTATTACTACTCAAGTTACTCTGCCATCAGCCAGCTGGCCAGACAGACGGACATGGTTCATTCATCTTAAAAAGTCCTAAAACTTTTTTGATCTTAAGATACTAGGGGCCCAACAAGTCTCCTTTAAAGCGTTACACTTTATTTTTGTATAAAATGATAAATACTTTCTGCCAAAAGGTGAGAGTATGCAAATTATAGTTAATTTTTTATCTTTAGTAAGAAAACGTTTCAATTGTTCTAAAAATTATTTTTTTTAAAATTAATTATATTTTATTTATAACGAGTATGCGATTTTTATTTTAATAAACAACTTTTAAAAATATTCTCTTGCATTTCAAAGAAACTCGTACTCGTACAAAGTTTTATATGATAAACATGGAGTCGAAAATTTCCACATAGGGCTTTGCCAAGCCACAATTTGTAAATTACAGTACAACTAAGTCATTGAACCCATAATTCTAGCAGTAAACTGCGTCTTTACATCCTCCAGACTAGTTGTTTCATTGTTATTTTTTAACCATCTCGACTGAATGATAAACAAAGTCGCCGCCGACGAGTGAACTCTTGTTATTGTACACGAAAATTTGAAATCCGGAAATATGTAATCTACTGCAGACAGTCTCCTTGTCTCTGATGTTAGCCCTACTGTTACTCTCTGCTGAAGAACATAAGTTTTTTTTTATATTATTACATGTTGCTGCTTTTAATCAAGTACAAGTGCACTGAACACTTTTTACACACTCGGGCAAAATGTACTTAGTAATGTACTAAAGAAAGTAAACATTCCTACAGAAGAAGAACAGATGTTCCAAGTACACGAACGAAATGTATACAATAACATAAACCTGTTATTTGTGAGTGAGTACATTGTTCCGTAATCGTTTGCAATCTTATTTGAGAGCAAAGTACACAAAACATAGGCAACCTATCCATTGGGTACAAGAAAATAACATTTTCACAGAGGAGTCCCACACGCATGAGAGTGCACATGGTTGTATGGAAGATTGAGTACATTAGAGAGCACACTCAGCACATTGTGTGTGTGTGTGTAGCATGCAGGGGATCTTATTTGATCGAGCACATACCATTCGATCGACTTAGTTCGAGTTTGAATCTTAATGCGAACGGTTTAAGAAATCAGACATAAACATTTAAAACGACAAAGCATCAAGCGAGTGTCAAAATTTAAATAAATAAATAAAAACATAGTATTAGTTATAAACAATTACTTATGTTATTTCATGTCAAGTGAAAGTGTTGTTTAAATTGATTTTTAAACCAACAATAAAGGCAAAGGATATGGTGGAAAAAGTGAAAAATTCTGATCGTAAAGTTAATTCACCTCAAAATTATACTGAAAGAGGTAAGTGAGAAAAATGCATTAGAAGAGCATAGGGAAAAGAAAACTAATAGAAAAGAAACATAATGTGTGGAATTGTCTAAAGACTACCTATCTACCTATGTATATAAATACATATAAACGTTCAGTATTTACACGTGCAATCCATATCAGACTGACTGCATATTAAAAGTCAAGAGAAAACAGTTTTGTAATGAGCAAGAAACGAAACAAAAATATAGGTAAAATCATTTGGTTGGGGATATCTGGATTAGTAATATGGAACTGTAACATTTTTAATATTATAATAATCATTAATTATATAGAAAAACAAAAAATGTTTTTAGTAAATATTTTGTTGGTATTCTACGTAAACTGACCAACTGCATTTTGACAATTTAAAGATAAATTTAGTTTAACATAAAATTGATCTAATAAGAATATCGTCGCTGTCAACCATATCAGTTATGTGTAATTTTTCGAATTTTTTTAAAAGATCTTGTGGTCGTCCTTCGACCCTTAAGTCCATATCGCGATATCAATATCACTGGACATACATATGATCAATTTAAATGGAGGTACCGAAAGGAACCCTCAGCACAAAAATCTTAAAAGAAATCCTCATTTCTAATGGGTGGTGTCAACCTTGCCGTTTTTTAGGATTCACCTTTGAATACAAAATACTAAATGTAAACTATTTTCGGTGTTTTGAGGAGTTTCTTTAAAGAAACGTTCAATAAATGTTTACCTTGTGAAAAAAAATATGACTATGGAATTTTAAGGGTGATTTCGATCATTTGCATGGGAAGTACCAGGGGTGTGACAAATGTTTAGGTTTACTGAGGATTTGTTTAATATAACAAGAAAATTATAAAGACATATTAAGATATCCTCAAGTTTTCCGTTTGGAAGTTAAAGGAGAAATATTAATTATCCACAAATAGGTCATTTTGTATGATACCAGAGAGAGTCGGCCGATATAGTCAATATTCTTTTCGGACTCAAACTCTGATAAGCGTTCATCTTACTCAAAATATGACTGATTTCAGTGATAATTCCAAAAAAAGTTATATATGTAGAACTGTCATTTGGATGGGAGATACCAGAAGGGTTGTGGCGAAGGTTTCGGCTTAGTCAGGGTTTGTCTACTATAACAAGAAAATGAAATAGTCAAAGATATCCTCCAGTTTTCCATTTGGAAGCTAAGGAAGAAATAGTAATTTTTCAAAAATAGGTAATTTTGTATGGGAGATACCAGAAGGAGGTGGATTATTCTGCCTATTCACAATCCCATAGCATCATTTAGAAAACTATTAACGCCTGTAAAATTTCATAAGGATCAGTGAATGTTTACTCAAATTATCGTACCCAACAGCAATCCAGCCAGCCCAAAAGACGGATATGGCTCCATTGTCTTATAAAGTTCTGAAACGAGGGGCCCAACTCGTTACACTTTTTCTTGTATCAAATGTTATATTCACTCATCTCTAGGGGTGAGCAAATTGTATAAATATTAATTTTTGTGTGGTTGCCTCCTAAGGGAGTAAAGAGTATTAGAAGACAGAAATTAGTGGGGGTCGGAGATACATTTTATCCCTCTAGGAGGCACCATTGGATCGGCAGGATCTGATTTCATAAAAAAATTATAAAAAAATTGTATGGGGACCTTAGGGTGGTGGTTGCAGATAAGGAGTAGATAGGTTCTTAGAAACTGTTAGGGTTTCAAAAATAGTAGGATTTGATCATACATTTAACTCCTCCAGAAGCGTGTTTGGGGCAGTTAATGCGGAGGGAGCAAAATTTATAATAACTTAATGTATAAAATTTAATTTTCTGTATGGGAGTCCCCTTTTGGAGTGAAGATAAAAAGTAGGTATGTTCGGGAGGAAAAAAATAGTGGGGGTCGGTCAAACATTTTGTCCCACTAGGAGTCATCATGGAATCGGCAAAAACTGATTTCATAAAAAAAATTGTATTGGGAGCACTTAAGGGTTTAATTTAGGGGGTAGATTTATTCTGAGAAACTGTTAGGGTTCCTAAAATAGTAGGATTCGATCATACATTGGACTCCTCCAGAGGAGCTTTTAAGTTAAAGCGGCGGGAGCAAAATTTATAACAACTTAATTTTTGTATGGGAGACCCCCCCCCCCCCCCATTGTAGGGGGTTGGTACGTTCGAGAAAAATTTTAGGAAATAAAAATTAGTGGGGGTCGGTCATACACTAGGAGGCACCAAGGGAGTGGCTGATTTCATAAAAAAAATTATTAAAAATAACAAAATAATGTTATCAATTTGTGTTAGTGTATCTAATGATACACCAACCAAATTTTAATATTTTTAATATTTTTGATATTTTTAATATTTTTAATATTTATGATATTTTTGATATTTTTAATTTTTATATTTTAACATTTTTAATATATTTAATAGTAATATTTAGTTATATTTTTAAAATTTTCAATATTATTATTTTTAAAATTCATATTTTTATTGTTGATATTAGAAGCCAATTCAGAGTCACGCACTAAAAAATTGTATAGGGGACCACCTTAAGGGTTGAAGATGATGCTCGATATGTTCTGAGAAACTGTTGGAGTTGCAAAGTTATTGGGGCTCGGTCATACATTAGGCACCATGGGCGCAATTAGAGAGCTGAGAGAAAATTTAATACATAAAAAATTAATTTTTGCTCGGTAGGTAGGTATATTTAAAAAGAAAAAGTAAAGGGGTCGGAGACACATTTTATTCCTGTAGGGGTTACAAAAATTATGTCGGATCCACCTTAAGATTTGAAGATAGATGGTATTTATGTTTTGAGAAACTGTTGGGGTCACAAAAATATTAGGGGTCGGTCATCATGGCGAACCCTTGGGGTAGTTTCAGCGGTGGGAACAAATTACAATATTTTATTTTTGTATATGAACACCCTTACGGCATAAACATAAAGGGTAGGTGTGTTCGAGAAAAACGTTAGTGGGTCGGTCATACATTTTACCACTCTAGAAGGCACCATGGAAGCGGCAGGAGTTGATTTCATTAAAAAAATTATAAAAAATAAAAAAATTTCTGAGAAGCTGTTGGGGTTTCAAAAATATTAGGGGTAGGTCACACATTTGACACCCCTAGGTATACCTTTGGGGCAGTAAGAGCAGTAGAAGCAAATTTTATTAAAAAATATTGTTTTTTTTTTGGAAGATAGGGAATGTATATATGTTTGAGAAAAAAGTTAGGGGGAATAATAATTACACACTTTATCCCCATAGGGGCGACTCCACGACAGTTGCGGGATTTTTTATGTTTTTTTTTCCACTTCCCCACCACCCTTGACTACAATGCGCAGCTATATGAACACACCCCACCTCTCCCATTTTTTTGGCACACAATTCTTCCCATTATTTAAATTATTTTTCCAACCTAACAAAATTAGGGAGTGAGTCGTATCGAAATCGATAACCCGTGCACTATACCAACCCCTAATAGACAATTTCACATGCTTGTCGCTTCTATTTGGGTGATCATATTACATATATACAAATTTTTCCGATCCATGTCCATATTTAGACTCTGACGATCAAAATACTAGATTTGTCAACAAAAAGCCGAATTTAGGTTTCTAAAGAATAATTCCCGTCATCTGGTAAATATTCCAAAGGAATCAATCTGCAAGGTATTCAAAATGTTATGAGAGAAATCTGAAGCAGTTCCTGACAGCCGGTACCAAGGTGGTATATTTAAACTTAAAAACATTCCGTTAAAAATTTATTTTTAAAATATACATTCGGTTAAGTTTGTTCCGGCCGGCATTCCATTGCAATACAGATAACGTGTGCAATAATACTTAGTAATTGATCAAGGGGTTATCTATATTTACGTGATTAAATGCCAATTTTCTAATGTCTAATCTGCATTGTTTTAAAATGACGGGGCATATTTGACGTGCCTACAGGTATCAGTTAATCCCTTTAAAACGAGCGCCTGCTATAAAGAGACGTGTCTAATCTACGTAACCACATGTAATATATACGAGACAAAAAATTTAGAAATTTACAATTAGTATTGCAACGAAATTGAAGTGGGTAATATTCTTTTAGAAAAGTGAGAAGGGAGACGGTCGGAAAACCCAGCTATATTACCGTAAGTTTTGATATTTGCTGAAAATTTAGTATAAAAAATTCCTTTTAAAATCGATAATTTAAACATCGAAAAGACGATGTTTAAATATTCGCTTAACATAAATAATACTTTGACATGATATTGCTGACAATTTATGGTGTACTCAAGGCATATTTAATAGCCTTTTTCATCAAAAAACAATTTCACATTTTCAGTCATTAAAGAAAACATTGTAACAATCGATGACAATATATCGATTTAGACAATATTGTTCCCTTAGTTTGATATAGATTACAAAAACTATTGTAATCCCGATTATACCAGTATCTGCACCTAAAACTTCGTCTTACGAAAATACTTTGTATGGCTGTTACAGTTATGTGGTTAAGTACATATTAAAGTTCACATTTGACCAAAGATAAGATAGCAATGTACCAAAGACATGGTATTGTATTAAACAATTACAATTTCTGCGTAATTCCACAATGTTAATGACATCGATTTCTGTCTTTGATAATTAACTGATAAATTAGCGATTATAAAACTTTATGGCTCTACAAAATGCTCTTAAGTGCGTTATAACCAACACCACGCTTCAAATACCTCAAATTTTATGACACAGATTACAGTCGGTACTCGGCTGGCAATAAAATTTCAACACACTTTTATATAATTAAAGAACTACCAGATGTACCTAAGAAATGTTCATCACCAGCTGGGGCTTTACAACAAAAAACATAGTTTCTAATCAATTTATATCTCTATTAAAATATTGTCAGTATAATTAAATTTAGATTTCACAAAGGGTAGGGTTTCTTTACAGCAGTCATAGGCATCCCATAGCCTCAATATGCCGGAATTCTAAATTACTTCCTTGTATGAGAAATATACCACCTTCTTTTTATAAATTATACTTTTCTATTTCTATTCTTATCTATTTCCATTCTTTTCTATTTCAAATTATAGCCCAATTAGTTTAATACAATTGCATAATTTAATGGTTTCTCACCATTACCTTTCCCCTCCTTTTTTTCAGAATCCACAATGTTAAGCGATCATACAATGGAATTAAATTTTGTGCGCAATAAACTGGAAACCTTTCAAACCAACATTTTGCGTGATGTCCATAAGCGAATGTCGGGTATGATTGACGAGGTCATGCAAGACCTACGCCAACATGAGTTGCAAGCTCATGAATTTCGAAATTTTGCCAAAAGCCAATCGACAGCACACCACAACTCTAATACGTGGAGTAATCGCATACGTCATGCATCCACCACAAATGATTCACCAACTACTGAAGATGTTAATGCAGAGAATGCAATTGCAAACGAAGGACTGAGCGATAAACAAATCAATGCGGAACCAACAGAACGTAGTGATGATGGTAATGTCAGCTTATCGTCTGAAAGAAAAATATACCATAATTCAACGGAAGAGGAAGACGGTAGCGGTGTCGGTGGAGATGGCCATAAAGCACAGCAGAGAACGAAAAAGAAGCGAGGTCGTACATTTCCCGAAAAAGTTTTTCGTACACGTGAATCATATTTGACGGCTTTGCTGGAAGTTGATCATATGAAGACTATATATCATATATTCTATATAATATTTATGGTCTTTCTGTTAAATAATATAACCTACGACTATCTGATCAAGGGCAGGTGAGTCAAGTTTAAGAAAAAGAATTTAATGAGAAGCTAATGATGTTTTTTTTTGTTTCATATTTATGGTTGCAGCGTCAGCCTTGGTTTGGGCACATTTAAAGGAGGCTTTGCCAAGATACACTATGTCCTGGGTATATGGTTGATCCAGAAGTCATTTGTATTCAGCATATATTATGCTCTTAAAGTTTGGTCAAAGGTCCGCACAAAGTTGGAGAACCAAAGTAAGTAGTACAACTTTTCGGGAACAATTTCAAAATTTGTTATCTTTTCACTTTGTTTCTCTTTTATTTTAGAACTCTTACAGCGTTTATGGTCACTCTCCTGCCTGGCGTTATACATCCCCACCCAATTGCTGTTTGCCTATCTGCCTACCAAACTTTGCCTGCAGCTTGATCTGCCCTATGTGTCGGCCTGCGTTTTATTATTGGAAAGCATTCGTATGCTTATGAAAATGCACGGTTTCGTACGAACCATTTGCGCTCGTGTCTTAAAAGGCAAGCTGAAAATTGATGGAGAGACGGAAACGGAAATTGCAGCTGCAGCTGCAACTACTGTTGACCTGCCACCGTTCGAGAAATACTTGTATTTTCTATTTGCCCCCACTTTCCTATATCGTGACAATTATCCACGCACCTCAGTGATTCGTTGGAAATTTGCTGCGGCCCGTTTTATTGAAGTTGTGGCTGTCGCCTTCCTCTACAGCTATGTGTATGAGCGTCACATTAAGCAACATTTCGAAAATTTCGGCATGGAAGAAATGACCGCCGCTTCGTTGACTGTCAAACTGTTTGGCATGCTAATGCCCTGCATTATCATATACCTATGCGGCTTCTATATGATTCTACACTCCTGGTTAAACTTTGCCGCTGAAATATTGCGTTTCGGCGATCGCATGTTCTATCGCGACTGGTGGACCGCCAACAATTATGAGGCCTACTATCGTAATTGGAATGTAGTGGTTCATGATTGGTTGTACGAATACATCTATAAGGATTTTTACACTTACATCTTTAAGGGTTCAAAATTGGCCTCCTCTTTGGCTGTTTTCACAATATCGGCTATATTCCACGAATACATCTTGGGCTATGCTTTGCAAGTCTTCTTTCCGGTGATGTTTGTATTCTTCGCCGGTATAGGAGTCCTCTTGATATTCATCACCCGCTTTGTGCCCAAGAATGTGGGTAACATAATGGTGTGGTTTAGCCTCATCTATGGCAATTGCATGATGATCTGTTTGTACAGCATGGAGTACTTTACAAGTAAAAATTGTCCCAAAGAATCGTATGAGACATGGTCCGACATATTGGTGCCTCACTTATGGAGTTGTTATATGAAGTGAAACTAGAATAATTAATGGAAGTTTGGCAGTAGTATATAGAAGAAAAATTTATATGAATTATATATTGGTGAATATACTAGCGTCGAGCATTTGTGATAATTAATTTTATTAGAAAATAATTTTGAATATTATTTAAATCTATACATAGTTATAAGATGAAATAAGTTTTGTATTAAACTAATAGTAATAAATTACGTTTTAGAAAAAGAATAGAATTGTTTTTTTTTTGTATGTTTTAATGTGGCGAACAATTGAATGAGGAAGGCAAGGGTTAGTGAGTCTCCCAATAAAAAAAAAAAACTTAATTTCCACGCTTTCTATTTTAGATTCACAACTAACGGCACCTACTTGTTTATCGACGAATGCGAACGTCACTGTTTGAGAAGCTCTTATTAGACACGACGATTGAATCGACGCTTAATACTGTGAAGTTGCTGTCAACAACATTCGAGGGGAGCCGACAATGAAAGAAAATTTTCTTTATTTTTTTTTTCTTTTTAAGATGACTGGAGCCAGGTTTGAACCTGCGATCTCCCGCATGGTAGTCGCGTGTTCTAACCACTATGCCACGCCCGGTCCCTCTCCCAATAAGCAATGTATAATATGGTACAACGTGTTCTAAAGCCCATCATATAATGAAGTATAGGGTGATTAATTTCAAAGTACTTTTTTATTATGGATTTTAATACAAAACTATCATGAATAGCATACCAGTCCCTCATTCTCATAGTCATGTGGCGATTTATTTTCAGTTCTTTCCAGTTCTCATACTTTGGAATAAAGAAATTTTCAAACCGTTGATAAATGTTTTTGAACAAGACAGTTTAATTTGTTACCTCTTCTAAATAAACCTATTCTTTTCACAAATTGAGCAAAAATCTTTTTCAAACTGCCTTCCGTCTTTAACTGCAATTCAAACTGTCAAATCACTATTCCATCTGTAATTCTAGTAATTTCATCTCTTCCCATTCATTCTCAATAAGAAATTGTTATTGCCAGACCTAAAATGTCGCACACAGTAATTCAGCATTGCCATACCAAGTGCCTGCTCTAAAAAGCCAAATTGAGAACTGCCATCCCAACTGACATAAGAGAACAAAGAAACAACCAACAACATAATACAGGAAAAAAAAGTCAAAGAAAAAATCTCAAAAAGCAGTAGTGCAGTCGGGGACGACGTACGGGTAAAGCGACAATTGGTTTATGAAAGAAATTTTGTTTTTCGATAAATTCCAACAAAGAAACATTGTTTTGATTTAGTAACAGCAAAATTTGTGTGATCTATTGCGAATATTTGTAACACAGAGACACAGCTTACCCGAAAACTGCATGGAATGTGTGTTAAAGTGAATGATTACGAAACGATATTTCTGGACATTCAATGAAACAATTTGTCGAACATAAAAGAATTTTTTTGTTTTTCGAGAAAAAACGTATGGGGTGAGTAACTAAAAATAAGTGAAACGCAAGGAAATACTTAAATTTTCACTTTCATTATGTGGTAATTGAAGAAAGAAAATTCTCTTAATTGAAAAACATCAGCTGTGCTGCTATGATGTTGCTGTGTCGGTAGACAAGAGCGGTAGCTTGCGAGGGGTGACAGGGGAACTCAACATACAACGTGACTTTTTACACATCGTATGTGTAGATATCATATTTTGTTTTCGTACCAATTTTCTTATTCAATTATCACTTTGAATGCGGCCACACTCAATGCATTTATTATATGGGTACATGGATCGCCTGCCGGTCTATTTTTATCGTTATGTTTGTAGTTCAGGGTTGATTTGTTTGAGGAGAGATGGTTAGTGAACATCAGTCGCCGGTAGCACCAACAACAACAAAAAATGCATTAATATCACATACAAAGTGGTTTCTTTTAGGTAACACTTGGGTATAGAATAGATACTTTGTATTTGCAGTGTCGCTTTTTTTGTTTTAGATTCAATTTGATAAAGACTATATAGAGGCTCTCTAATCATTCCTTTTATTTCCAGATAAAAAAGCAACGAATAACCAATTTGGCTCACAAAGTTTCAACTGACGTCACACATTATTTGGTTATATACCGCAAACGTTTAATAAATCAATACAGCAAATATGGTGGCTGCTTCTCATTGTCGTACGGAAACTGTCTTTGATTATTCATGGAAACAAGTTGTTCAAGCCTATTGGAATCGTTACCCTAATCCTTCAAGGTTAGTATCTTAGTGGCGAAGTAATTATTGTAGCCCTTTTTAATATTATTTGTATTTTCTCGTAATTTTTAGCAATCATGTTTTAACAGAAGATACCATCAGCCGTGAAGTGCGCGATGGCAAATTATATTCACGTCGCATATTGTCCAAAACCAATTCTGTCCCTAAATGGGGTGAACGTTTTTACAAAAATTCTCCTGTGAAAATTATAGAAGATTCTGTTTTGGATCCTAAGAAGAAAACATTGATAACATTCACACGCAATATTGGCTTTAAGAAGATTATGGTAAGTTGTATAAGAATTATTAGCTTATAGAGTACATGCGTTAATCAAACTGTTAATACAAAGTGGACTTTGTACTTTTTTGTTTCTGTGGTTGTTTGCCTGCTGTTAATTAACTAGTAATTCACTGGGCATTGATAGTACCAGGCGAAGATACTGTGATTGTTTTTGGTGTAGAAAAAATAGAGTTGCCAGATTGTATAGGAGATGAAATGTTTAGTTTTTTTTAATAATTACCGGCTTTATCAAATAACAAAACATGTAAGAACTATTTTTGCTATGTCCAACAAGTGGATATAAAATCGGACCTTTCATATAAAGGCTCAAGACTGTCAGGGCCGAATTTAAAAAAAAAAAATTGTTTATAACATATCGCGATAAAAATTTAATTTTTTTAAAAAGTGTAAAAAAATAAACAAATTTATATGAAAAAACTATAAAATATTAAAAAAAATAAAAAATAGCATAAAATTCATATCTAAAAATATAATAATACTGAAATCACTAAAAAATTAATTTTAAAAATAAACCAAAAATTCAAAGCTATACAACATAAAATTAAACCTAAAATTTTGAAATTAAAAATCTGTTGTTTTTTTAAGATTTAATTCATTGATCAATTTACTTTCTATTAATCTTAATTTGTATAACATAAAATTCTTACTTTTTCTAAAATTAACTCCCGCACTTTTTTACTATAAATAAAATAATAATAATTTCTTTTTTTTTTCACAGAAAGTTGATGAAATTGTCGAATACTCAGAGCAGACCGATGGACGAACACTAGCCGTACGTCGTGCCTATATCAGCTCCCAGGTCTTTGGTGTCTCACGAGCCATACGAGCATTTGGCATTGAACGTTTCAAATCGAATTGTCAAAAAACTGCCAATGGCTTCAATTATGTTTTAACGCGAATGTTTCCCAATCACAAGCACACGCCATTTCAAGTCACCGGAACGATAGTGGGCAGTATGCTAGAACCCTCGAGTGCACCCGTCAAGGCCATTGATCTTCACAGCAATGCTATGACGACACACCAATCACCACAACAGCAGCAGCAGCATCAAAGTAAAACGGAAGCTTTCAAAAAGGGTTGTAAAAATAGTTATGAATTCGTTAAGGGACAAGCGAGTAAAATTGCACAAATGTTTTCTGTTAAAAATTGAGCAATACGATTTATTGTACCTTAACTATACCGTCATCACTATTACAATCCTGAAAGATGGTTTGATTCACAAAGGAACACGTGCAACAACTGTGTGTGCAAATTTGGTGCCGTAGAAGGAATCCGTCATCATAGATCCAAAGGGTCAACATCCAGTACACCACCACCCACCACGTCCGTTATATTTGTAGTAATAGTAGTGGGTTTTTGTTTAAGATTACATCTAAGTATAACTATGGATACTCGTACTTGTAACCTACGACTGCTGAAGATTGAACGTCAACATTGTAATTGTTTAAATGGAACAACCACTATCTCATAATAATTTCACTTTAAATTAATTACAATTTTACATTCTGCATGTGGTGGAAATATTTTCTGTAAAATTACTATTACTCATACAATTTAACAGTACAGTACTATTTACAAAAAATATAACAAAACAACAGAAATAGTGTCACTACAAACTACAGCAAGTAATAGAATTGCCTGAGCTGAGGCTGATGCTTTGTGTGTCTCTTCGTAGAAGTAAATGCTGTGTGTAAATAACTTATAAGCGAGATAGTAAACGATACGAACGCAAAGTTGTTAATGTCTTATTCTTCTACGCTATATATTTTAAAATTATGTTACTTCTTGCAAATTGTAAGCATTTCATTCCAAAGATTTTTGAAGTATCTCATCCCAAACAACCCAGAAATTGACACATCTTCCTTTTTCTAAAGGCAAAAACAACCTCTCTATTGGCAAACCTTCTCATCCTCTATTGTTAAAACCTCAACTCTATAAAGTTGAGTATTGCAACGATTGATAGCAGAAAAAAGTTACGTCCTACTAGAAACTTCACCTTTCTTCCCTCCTCCTTTGCAAATAAATCAATCAAATCTTGTTTTTTAGAGCTCTAAATTAAATATTGTTTTTTAATTGTAGTATTTTTTAAACAAAATTTACTTATTCTTATGTACTCGTATGTATATTTTTGTATAATATAAGTGAAATTAAAAAGGAATATAAAGTAATATAGAGATAATTTTGTGTGGTTTTCTTTGAGTGGATCGGGAAAGTTTCTTTTTGTTAGCTGGTGAGGATGTTAATTTAAACGTTATCATGCAGAATGGTAATTAAACTACATCCGGAATAAGGCTACTTTATGCGTTTGAATGTCATAGAAAGTAAAGTATTTTGGGCTGAATTGTACATGATATCCATTGCATAGTTAAACTCTGTATATCGACATGGTATGACGCCTTTGGATTTATACAAGTTCCAGCCACTTAACCTGGCATAGAAGCAAAAAAACCAGTTCATAAAGGAGTTGAGACCACTTCGTAAGTATCAAATATAATTAAAAAAATTAGATGGATTTTGGGTATTGGGCATTAATGCGTCAACAAATAAAACAACAAAAATTGTTTGGCATTGAAAATCCATTAATGCATGTGTGTATTTAAAGTTAGCATATTGAATAAAAAGTCATAGACCGGCATATGTGACGACATTACAAAATACTATAAATAAATATAACATTTAAATGTTTTATATTAAATCGAAGCAAGACAAAAAGATCAGTACACAAATGATCTAATCACTTTTCCAATGTCTACTTCTTTTTTTTCTTAGAATTACTCTCATTTGCACCGACTTCCGATTTACGTTTTTGATGGGTTTTTGTAGAAGGCGCAGCATCACCGGAATTTTTAGTGGCCTTTTTCTTTCTCTCCTTAGCCTCTTTATCTTCTAATTCATTGTTCTCTTTTTCGATCAACGACACGAGGGTATTGCAACGCCTTTGTAATTCCAATGCGGTACGAGATTGCATAAACCAATCGAAACGAAACTGGGGTGCAGCCCTGAAAGAGTGTAAGAAGATAGAAAGGAGTTGTGTTAAGTAAGTCGAGCAAAAATTAGGGTCATTTCAATAATATAAATGTACAATTATAAATGTGGTTACAGAAGTCCTCCGCTAAGCCAAAGTGTTAAAAGTTGGGCATGGTGCATGACTTTCATCACAACGGATTAAGAAAACCAATTCTGTTTTCTGAGGGTTCACCCCCTAAAAAACAGGTCATGGTCTTAATAAAGTGGAATTCACTAGTGATGATAGAGATTTTCACTATTCCGAGTATATAATTTTTACTTATTTTGGTTCAGCAGTATGTAGTATAATCAAAACGGCAATTCGATTACATTTACATTCGATTTCAGTCGTTTTTTTTTTAAATTATTGTACTTTTTCATAGCTTACCTTATATGAGCTCTCATTTCTTCGTAAACATTTTCCTTGTCGATACCAAGCTTATACAGTGAACACACCAAAAATCTATCCTCAACTTCAGTGTAATTTCTACCCCTATTACTGCCATATTGTAAACGCAGTTGATTAAAAGTCGACCTGTAATTTGACATCTGCAACAAAACAAAAAAAGAAACAAATTTAATTATCAACTTCCCTTCCTATATTACAAATCTTCTTGACTGCCATCTACATACCTTTTTCTCCAATATTTTCATGATCGACGAACGTTTCTGCCTCTTAGCCTCTCCTCTCTCAATTTGAGCCATGATGCGATCTAAGTCTTGCAGCTCATGGCGACGTTGCCAAAATACAGTATTATATTCGACAACCTCCTCGACTGTCTTGCTCTCAACCTCTTTGGACACATTCTCAATATCTTCTCGACCATATTTCTCGAGAGCCCGAATGTATTGACAGAAATCACGTCTATTCCAATTAGAGAACTTTTGGTTCAGCAATAAAGTTTCTTTTTCATCTAATTCTTCTTCGGTCAACGGTTTGGCATCATCGATTTTCTTTTGTTCTTCCTTGCGAACTTTGGCAGCCTCGGCACCCAGCTCGTGATTTAGAGGAACTTTATAGCCAATGTTTTTGCGGTACACATTAATCTCTCTATCTAATAACTCAAACAGTCGGGGGGAATAGAATTGATAGTCTTGAACAGTAGGTTGTTTGGGCGGACGCGGAGCCTTGGGCGCCTTGGGTTCATTGACACGCATAGCATCACGGAAATAATTGTCCACCACATAGTTGGCTTTACGTTCCCGCTTAGGTGGCTCAATCCAGTCATGTAAGGTTTTAAGGTTTTTTTGTTTCTCACGATAATCTTCACCTTCGAATTGGTACAATGATGTGGGAGCAGCCTCTACAGTGTCCATAGTTAGGGAGCGCAAAGAACTCTCGCCCATAGCGTCGTATTTGGCTTTTTCCTCAGCCGTCTTTGCTTCGCCTCTCTCTAAAATAGTATTGATATCTTCATCAGTGACTTCTGAGTCTTTGGAGGAGATAACATGCTTAGCGCCAAAGCGTATCATATCCAGCATTTCATTTTTATTCAGCTGGCCGGCGGCATTGGTCAAACGACCAGCCTGTATAACCATTCGATCCAAACGCAATTTAACCTCTGCTCTTTCAACGATTTTCTGCTCCACAGTATTCTCGGTGATAAGACGAAATACACGCACCTGTTTCTTTTGGCCAATACGATGGGCACGATCCATAGCTTGTAAATCCATCTGAGGGTTCCAATCGGAATCGTACAAAACAACAATGTCGGCCGAAGTCAAATTGATGCCCAAACCACCAGCTCTGGTGGACAACATGAAAATGAATTTGCTAGAGTTTTCCCGGTTGTAATCCTCGATCATTACATTACGATCCTCGTGGGATGTTTGACCATCCAGACGGCAGTATTCGTATTTACGCCAGAAACAGTAATCCTCCAAAATATCCAGCATTCGGGTCATTTGACAAAATATTAACACTCTGGAACCTTGTTCTTTCAATTTGGACAGAAGTTTGTCTAGAACTACCATTTTGCCACAATTGTATACCAAGTGAGTGTCGGTTGTGTAGGGGGGACCCTCTTCAACACCATCGAACAGATAGGGGTGATTGGTACACTTGCGCAGCTGCATCAACAAGTTAGCCAAGCGCATTTTCTCCGTTTTGCCAACGCTATTGATGACATCAATGTCTTTTAATAAAATTTTAGTGTAAGTTTCCCTCTGCAATTTTGACATGCTGACATATATTTTTATTTCTTTCTTCGGCAGCAGACTTTTTTCCACTTCCGATTTCAGACGCCTTAGCAGAAAGGGCTTCAGCACGCCATGTAATCTTTCCACCAAGGAGACGTCGCCCAAACAACTGCTGGTATTGAACCATTCATCGAAATCATCCGAAGAATTGAATACATCGGGCAGCAAGAAATTTAAAAGGGCCCACAGTTCGTGCAAATTATTTTGTAACGGCGTACCCGTAATCAAAAGGCGATTGGCCGATTTGAATGCTCTGAGAATTTCGGATAATTTAGTTTTTTCATTTTTTATACGATGAGCTTCGTCAATAATCAAATAGCGCCAATCGATTTTTTTTAATGCGCCCTTCTCTATCATACAATTTTCGTAAGACGTCACACATACATCCCATTCGCCAGGCACCAAAACATCACGAATAAATTCGGCACGAGCCGTGGCAACGCCCACCAAGCAAACAGTTCTTAAAGAAGGACACCATTTCTTGAATTCATTCATCCAATTGTGTAGCGTAGATTTAGGGACAATAACAAGATGTGGCCTGGCTTGATTTCTGGAATAAATATAGAAATCAAAACATAAAATTAAGACGGAGCATAATTCTTATTTTACATTTACTAAATAAAGCAAATAATTTAAAAAAATCTAATATTATTAATAGTTTGTGTAAACGCACTTGCAAATAAAAGATGTTCCTAAAATTTAGGTAAATTTTATAAAAAAAAATGTGATATATATGTATGAAAAATTCTAAATTTTGATTATTTTTTTAAATTTCAATTATTCGAAACATTAGAAGAGTAACTTTCTTCGTCCTATCGATGAGACTATCAGCTAGATAACAAAAAATTCCTCTCAAGATGTCAATTTCAAGTTTACCATTGATGGATTGATTGATCTGATTTTAGTTAAAATTGGCATCTTGATAAAAAAAAAAAATGTTATTTTTACATAACTTGCCGCTTTTATCTCAACGAAGCTTTGGGAAGCTTTTCATAGCAAGTGTGTTACGCAAATCAAAATCTGAATTTTTTTATTACATTTTTTTTTTATAAAATATAGGTGTAGCTGCTTTTCTTCGCAAATCAATTGCTTAACAAACAAAAGCCTTGCTTGAAGATAAATCTGTATTGTAAAGACGATGAACAATCTATTTGTGTCTGTTAAACATTAAACCTAATCTTTTCTTCTGTATAAGTAAAACATTTTTAACTTACTTGAAGTGCTGCATGTAGCCCAATATGGAAATGGTTTGCAATGTTTTGCCCAACCCCATTTCATCGGCCAATATGCCATTGATGCCATTCTCATACAAAGAGATCATCCAGTTTAGACCACGGATTTGATAATCTCTCATCTCACCGTTTTTAATGTATGGTGGGGAAATATCGAAACGGAATATTTCCTTTTTCTGATTGTTTTCAGCCAAGAGCTCCTCATCTTCTTCCTGCTCAGTCTTGCGGTGTCTGTGACTACAAATGAAATAATGAATATAGTATTTTCAAAATAAAACACATTGCCATGTCCTTACTCTGCACTTTCTTTCTTCTTCTTAGTACGGCCCACTTTAGTGCTGGTACCCATGAAGTGAGAAAAGATCTCCGATTGCTTAAGCAAAAAATCCAAGCGTTTGGTACGATTAATGCTGCTTACATCGTTTGATGTCGCTGCCTTGTCTCCCGACGAGGAAGTAGTATCAGAATGGTCATCATTCTGAATAAAAAAAACAAGTTAGAGAAATGTAAGCAAACAATTTAAAGCGTCCCACATCTAAGGGGACAGCGACACAAAGCTTAATTGTCCAATAATTGTTGCCCTTACCAAATTTTCCTCTTTTGCAGCAACTTCCATTTTTATTTCTTCGTCAGACATTTTGCCGGCGGTTTAGTTGTTTGCCACTGGTATCACGGGGAAAATTGTGTGAACAATCGAGAGTCCAGGAATGTGTCTGCACAAAGCGTGCCGTATTCGATCAAGAATGTTAGGGTAGGAAAACACAAATGCTCAGTTTTGAAAGAAATTCGTGAAATGAGCGGTAAACATTTGTTACAATTTGTTGTGTGTATGCCAAAAATACAATGTTGCCAGAGGCCGGCAAACTGGTGTGCTAAATGTGCCAAACAATAACAAAAGGTATACACGCGAAAAAAAATTGTATCGATTAACAGTTATCATAGAGCGATAGCAGGTATAAAATCAATAAAATATATAAATAAAATTCCCCATATGCATGTTCTCTTATTTCTCATTCTGATTCTAAAGGATATAAAATAAAATATTTCTTATTTTTCAAAAAATTCATGAATTTATAAATTATTTATATGGAATATTTTACTTTTTTCACTTTAAATGATCAAAACGAAGATATAAATCTTGAATCATCACTGGATTTTAAATATATATTTCATTTAAGTACCAGCACATAATGAATCATCTTAAAACCGAAGACGTGGAATTTTTTGGGGTCCGCCATACTTTTAGAATTTGTTTTAAAAAGATTCTATTTTTAATTTTTATATTGTATATGATGAATTTCATATCAAAACCTATAAAAAAAGGGACATTTTGAACCCGACCCTCCCAGATTTTAATGAAATTTTGCATACAGGTATATTTTATCTACAGAAACATAATCTCATTTTTAGAAATTGCATTTTTGAAAATATGTGGGCGTGGCAAGGTATCGAAATATTTAAAAAATGACGGTAATAGGTACATTTAAACTGCAATTACTATGGAACGACTTAGCCGATTTAAAAGATCTTGGTGTCATTAGAAAGGTATATGAGTCAGCTTTCGAAAACATACACTGTAAAAATTTTATATTACACTGAAAAAATTTTTTTGCCAAAAATTAAAGTTTAAACTTAGAAAACACTTCGAAGATCAAGCCTTTTTTTTGGAAAAAAAATATTTTTAGATAGGCCTATTTAATATATATAACATATCTGAAAACAAAAATGGCGTTTTTCTTAGTTTGTTTTTAAAAAAATTTTAAGTAAAGTCTCTCTTGTTAACTTCCTTATCTTTTGATATTTTTGTGTGACAAACTGCAATTACTATGGAACGACTCAGCCGATTTGAAAGATCTTGATGTCATTAGAAAGGTATATAAGTCAGCTTTCGAAAACATACACTGTAAACATTTTATATTACACTGAAAAAAAAATTTTCCCAAAAATTAAAGTTTAAACTTGGAAAACACTTCGAAGATCAAGCCTTTTTTTGCAGAAAAAATTATTTTTAGATAGGCCTATTGAATATATATAACATATCTAAAAACTAAAATGGGGTTTGTCTTAGTTTTTTTTTAAATAATTTTTAAGTAGACATCTCTTGTTAACTTCCTTATTTTTTGATATTTTTGTGTGAAAAAAAAGAATAAAGTAGCTAAACTTTGGAAGTTATTCTGGTACCTCCCATACAAATGACCAAAGTTTAGCTACTTTATTCTTTTTTGTCACACAAAGATATCAAAATATAAGGAAGTTAACAAGAGATGTCTACTTAAAAATTATTTAAAAAAAAAACTAAGACAAACCCCATTTTAGTTTTTAGATATGTTATATATATTCAATAGGCCTATCTAAAAATAATTTTTTCTGCAAAAAAAGGCTTGATCTTCGAAGTGTTTTCCAAGTTTAAACTTTAATTTTTGGGAAAATTTTTTTATCAGTGTAATATAAAATGTTAACAGTGTATGTTTTCGAAAGCTGACTTATATACCTTTCTAATGACATCAAGATCTTTCAAATCGGCTGAGTCGTTCCATAGTAATTGCAGTTTGTCACACAAAAATATCAAAAAATAAGGAAGTTAACAAGAGAGACTTTACTCAAAATTTTTTTAAAAACAAACTAAGAAAAACGCCATTTTTTGTTTTCAGATATGTTATATATATTAAATAGGCCTATCTAAAAATATTTTTTTTTGCAAAAAAAGGCTTGATCTTCGAAGTGTTTTCTAAGTTTAAACTTTAATTTTTGGCAAAAAAATTTTTTCAGTGTAATATAAAATTTTTACAGTGTATGTTTTCGAAAGCTGACTCATATACCTTTCTAATGACACCAAGATCTTTTAAATCGGCTAAGTCGTTCCATAGTAATTGCAGTTTAAATGTACCTATTACCGTCATTTTTTAAATATTTCGATACCTTGCCACGCCCACATATTTTCAAAAATGCAATTTCTAAAAATTAGGTTATGTTTCTGTAGGTAAAATATACCTGTATGCAAAATTTCATTAAAATCTGAGAGGGTCGGGTTCAATGAATATCGGTTTTGATATGAAATTCATCATATGTATTATATTTTTAACAATGAAACCAAACTTTACATATACAGATCAACAAAACAAGAGAAACTTTTTTTATTCTAAAAAGTGACAAAGTCGGATAAAAATACAAATTAAAATTTATTTAATACTTCGAAATACTGCATAAATCATGAAAATCAAAAGCCAAAATAGGTTACCTTTGAAGAAAAAACTTATTTTTTTTTAAAAAAATATATAAATAAAAAATAAATTATTTTTAAAAAAAAATTTTTCGTGAATTTTTTTTTCATTTTAAACTTTTAACGTATTTTTCTTAGTTTTATCGAAATTTGTTTTTTTTTTGTTATTGTAGATTTCTAGTTTTTTGTGTTTAATTTTTAATTTTATTTTACTTAAATTGTTTGTGAATTTGCATGTGAATGCATTCTTATTATTTTCATTATTTGTATCATATATAAATTTTTGTTTATGAATATGATTTTTAATTTTTGTAATGTTTCTAATTTTTAATCTTCTGGGTTCCCTGGATTTCAATTCCAACTTTATCCTTGGTTTTAAATTTTGTGTGATATTTGTTTTTCTGTTGTTCCTTGTGCTAATTGTTTTTCACTATTTTGTTTGAAGTTTCTTATTTATATGTCTGAGTATATAAGATCTTGTGTCGCGCATTAAAATCGCTTTGATATAAACAATCGCATATTAGTACATTTTGTGCTACCATGTTGTTTTCAATTTACTTTGTATCTGGCAACTCCCCTCATTGACAGCTGCCCAACGCCAGCCATTCGGTATATGCTTCTTCTCGCTGAACAAGCGGTCATTATTATAGCAGAAAACATATTTCGAGCATTTTAAACAAGTTTTTAGACCACAAATTCTCGGATTTTCCGAAGAAAATTAGTGAAAATCGTTAAATAAAATACAGTAAAATGTCGAAAGACGAAGAGAAAGTAGAAGGATTGGAGGGAAATGAGGAAAATTCGGTATGTAAAAAATTGCAAGCGGCACTGTCTGTGAGGCTTTCATGCACAATCAAAAAAAAAAAAAAGAATAACAAACATAATGGAGGGGGTGGAAGTGTATAGAAAAGTGAAATGGAGCAGGAACCGACAACATTAAAAACAAGCAAACAGATTTTTAGCATTACCGACATTAACTGAATAAAATGTTGAGTGCACTTTATGCTAATGGCAATGGTTGGTGGCTTTCTTTCAGAATGAAACCAATTCAGAGGAGACATCTTCATCTGGTGAAAAGGAGGAGGCATTCGATAATAAAATACAAACTGACCGTGGCAAACGTTTCGACTTTTTGCTCAAGCAAACAGAAATCTTTACACATTTCATGAGCAACAGCACCAAGAGTCCGACCAAACCTAAAGGAAGACCTAAAAAGATTAAAGAAAAAGACCCAGGCGGCAATGCAGAGTAAGAGTTTCTAGAAAAATCGATTATATGACTGTATTAATCTTGGTTGTTTTTTTTTTTTGTTAATTGTAGTCATCGCCATCGTAAGACGGAACAGGAAGAAGATGAGGAACTTTTGGCTGAAGATACACAAAATAAGGATATATTTCGTTTTGAAAGTTCGCCCACCTACATTAAAGGTGGTGAGATGCGTGACTATCAGGTGCGCGGTTTGAATTGGATGATCTCTTTGCATGAGAATGGCATCAACGGCATCTTGGCCGATGAAATGGGTCTGGGAAAAACTTTACAAACCATTTCATTGTTGGGTTACATTAAACATTTCAAGTAAGTTGATATGCTTTAGAAAAGAATTTAAAAGAATATGAAATTAACTAACAATTTAAATTTTCTACATTTAAAAGATGCAATTTATGTTTTTTTTACTGTCGAACATTTTAAACTTTGTTATTTTTAATATCTTTGTACTGAGAATTTAGAGAGATAAATCCCACTTAATTTTTATATCAAAACCATGTAATATCCTTTTATTTTGCAGACACCAAGCTGGTCCCCACATCGTCATTGTTCCCAAATCCACCCTGCAGAATTGGGTCAATGAATTTAAGAAGTGGTGCCCCTCCTTAAGAGCTGTTTGCCTGATAGGCGATCAAGAAGCTCGTAATGCATTTATACGCGAAGTTCTGCTACCCGGCGAGTGGGATGTATGTGTGACCTCCTATGAAATGTGTATTCGTGAGAAATCAGTATTTAAAAAGTTCAATTGGCGTTATATGGTCATTGATGAGGCTCATCGTATTAAAAATGAAAAATCTAAATTGTCGGAAATTCTTAGGGAATTTAAAACAACCAACCGGCTGTTGATTACCGGTACTCCTTTGCAAAATAACTTGCACGAATTGTGGGCTCTATTGAACTTTTTACTGCCGGATGTATTTAATTCTTCGGAGGATTTCGATGAATGGTTCAACACTAACAATTGCTTGGGTGATGATACCTTAATTCAAAGATTACACGCTGTGCTGAAACCGTTTTTGCTTAGACGTTTAAAGTCAGAAGTAGAGAAGCGTCTAAAGCCCAAGAAGGAAATTAAGATATTCGTTGGTCTCTCGAAAATGCAAAGAGAATGGTACACTAAAGTTCTCATGAAGGACATTGACGTTGTCAATGGGGCTGGTAAAGTTGAGAAAATGCGTTTGCAAAATATTTTGATGCAATTACGAAAGTGTACCAACCACCCTTATCTGTTTGATGGCGCTGAACCTGGTCCGCCCTATACAACAGACACACATTTGGTGTATAATTCGGGTAAACTGATGATTCTTGACAAACTATTGCCTAAATTGCAAGAACAGGGCTCTCGTGTTTTGATATTCTCCCAAATGACCAGGATGTTGGACATTTTGGAAGATTATTGTTTGTGGCGTGCCTACCAATACTGTCGCTTGGATGGTCAGACACCCCATGAGGATCGTAATCGTCAGATTCAGGAGTTCAACATGGACAACTCTAGCAAATTCGTCTTCATGCTGTCTACAAGAGCTGGTGGTTTGGGTATCAATTTAGCCACAGCTGATGTGGTCATCATCTATGATTCTGATTGGAATCCTCAGATGGATTTGCAAGCTATGGATCGAGCTCATCGTATTGGTCAAAAGAAACAAGTTCGCGTCTTCCGCTTTATCACAGAAAACACCGTGGAGGAGAAAATTGTTGAAAGAGCTGAGGTGAAATTACGTTTGGACAAAATGGTTATTCAGGGTGGACGTTTGGCTAGCAACACGGGCAATCAATTGAACAAAGACGAAATGTTGAACATTATTCGTTTCGGTGCTAATCACGTATTCTCCTCAAAGGACTCAGAAGTAACAGATGAAGACATTGACACCATTTTGGAGAGAGGTGAAGCAAAGACGGCCGAAGAAAAGGCTAAATACGATTCATTGGGAGAAAGTTCCCTACGTACATTTACCATGGATACGGGTAATGCTGAGGGAGCCTCTTCGTCGGTATACCAGTTTGAGGGTGAAGATTACCGTGAAAAACAAAAACTCAACACATTGGGCAATTGGATTGAGCCGCCAAAGCGAGAACGTAAAGCCAATTATGCTGTGGATGCATATTTCCGCGAAGCTCTGCGCGTTTCCGAGCCCAAGGCACCAAAGGCTCCTAGGCCACCTAAACAACCAATTGTTCAAGACTTTCAGTTCTTTCCTCCCCGACTTTTTGAGATATTAGATCAAGAGATTTATTATTTCCGCAAGACCGTCGGGTATAAGGTACCGAAAAATCCTGAGTTAGGCTCAGAAGCTTCAAAGGTGCAAAGGGAGGAACAAAGAAAAATAGACGAAGCTGAACCTTTGTCAGATGATGAATTAGCGGAAAAGGAATCGTTGCTCACGCAAGGCTTCACCAATTGGACCAAGCGTGATTTCAATCAATTCATTAAAGCCAATGAGAAATATGGCCGAGATGATATTGAAAATATAGCCAAGGATGTGGAGGGCAAATTACCGGAAGAGGTTATCGAGTATAATGCAGTATTTTGGGAACGTTGCCATGAACTGCAGGACATAGAGCGTATTATGGGCCAAATTGAAAGGGGTGAAGCAAAGATACAAAGACGCCTGTCTATCAAAAAGGCACTAGATCAAAAGGTATAAAAACAACGGTACAGATTATATGGAAATGAGTTTATTAACATATTTTTTTTTGTGTGCCATTTTAGATGTCTCGTTATAGAGCACCATTCCATCAGTTACGTTTACAGTATGGCAATAACAAGGGTAAAAATTATACCGAAATTGAAGATAGATTCCTTGTGTGTATGCTGCATAAATTGGGCTTTGACAAAGAAAATGTGTACGAGGAACTGAGAGCAGCTATTAGGTAAGTATTGGAGGACATTTTCTATTAAATTGTATAAGTGACCTTAGAATGGAATGTTGAGTAGACACAGAGTTTAAATCTAATCTCATTCTTTTCATTACAGAGCCTCACCTCAATTCCGTTTCGACTGGTTTATTAAATCCCGCACCGCTTTGGAATTGCAAAGACGCTGCAATACACTTATTACGCTTATCGAAAGGGAAAACCTTGAACTAGAAGAAAAAGAGAGACAGGAGAAAAAGAAAAAGGCTGCTAAGAATTCCAATACTCCTGCAACATCACAACCAGCAAAAGCCAATCAGAAACGTAAATCAGAAGCTGTGGCAAATGAGAAAAATGCCAAGAAAAAGAAGAAGTAATTCGTTTGACGCAGGTTTTTGTTACATTAAGTCTACAACAGACGAGATTAATTATAAATTGTCTATAAGTTTATCTTTTATTAATATGTATTTCCTTAATGTTAAAATTCATTATAATTAAAACATATTTGTAAAAATTTACATTTCTGGGCAGTTAGCTAAACAAAAATTATAAATTACGCACATCCTTGGTGTAGCTGTCTTTGATCTTAAACATGTCGATCGATCTTTCCCGTGCAATTTATAATGGATAGATCGTTTACTAAAACTTAATTTAAATTTATATATCTCTAAGCTCTTTTACGTCCTTTAATTTTCATTTACCATAATTTTTACAAAGTTTTGCATAAGATACTTCCTTATTATGTCTACATAAAAATTTTGAAATATTTGATTTTTACCATTTTTAGATAAGCCATGAAGAAAGAAAGAAACCATATAGTCTTTACATCAGATTCATCATGTAAAATGTAGATGTAGATAAAAATCACTCATATGTGTTTCAAAAGATATGACTAAAATAAATACATACGTTTGAATGTAGAAAATTCAATTGAGAATTTTTAATTCTTAAGACTTATTTGCGGGAAGTGAATCTATGAAATTGCTTTCAATAGGGGGTTGTGTTATATTTTTTGTTTAATTTTAAGAAAAAATTTTAACGGAAAAATAAGTTGCTTTTAAAGATAAAATTCTTTACTGTAAAATTAAAAAATATGTATATATATTTTTCATATTTTTGTTTTAGATTTCTTTAATAACTTTTTTTTTGGTTAAAATTGTTTAATAACGAGGTAAGTACTAGCCATTTTTTTTTAGAATTATGTCGTGGAAAATTCTGTATTTTTATGTAGGAATTGATTTATTATTTCATTTCATTATTTGGTACAATTTTTATATTAAAATATAAATTATCATTATAAATTTTGTATTTTTGTAAATTATTTATTATATATCTTTAAATTAATTCAAAATTATTTCGAATATTTTTTCAAAGAAAGACTTATTTTCAATTTGTTTTTCGAATTAATTTTATGAAGCAAATTATTAAATTTTCTACAACACTATTTTTAAATTGTACAGAAATATTTTTTTTAGTTATTAGAAAAATTCAAAATATTTTGTTTGGGTTTTTAAATTGCAATAAATAAATAAACAATAAAATTTTTTTTCATAATTATTATCAAATTAAAAAAAAGAAAAATTCTTTCATAAATTTTTAACCATTTTTTAGAAAGTTATGATTTTTATTTTTTAAGAAACTTTTATTGTCTATTAAAATTTCAAAATTATACAGAAATTAAATGAAAAAAATTAATGACGAAAATAATAAATGTATTTTTTTAAAAAAAAAAAATTAACAGAAATAAAACATATTTAAAGAAATATAAATAAATATTCTTTCAAAATATTAAATTAAAAAAAAAAATTATTTTGTTTGAAAAATTTATATATTTCAAAATACAAAAAAAAAACATTTAAATGGCTTTATTAATTATAATAGAAGAATTAAAAATTTCAAATGGGATAATTAATTAAAACGCATATTTAAATTGAAAAAGATTAAATTATTTTTTAATTTTTTAAATTCTATTATATTTATATATTATATTTGTTTTATATTTTTTTAAATTATAAGTATAAAATAAGGAGACATTTTTTTTAATTTTTAAGATCGATTTTGTTTTAAAAATTTAAAATTTTTTTTTATTACGGTTAATTATTTATTTATTTTTTGAATTAATTATAGATATTTTATGAATTTAAATATTTAAGGAAATAATTTTTTATTATTACTTTAGTTGAAACAAAAATTCTCTAATAATTCTTAAATTTCAAATTAAACTGTAGCTAACGGTATTAGAACATTTCTGTGTACTTTTAAAATAAGAAACCGTCAACAATCTGATTTGCCATCCCCATCACATCTGTGGAACCCATTACTGTTTTCATTGCAAAGAAGAAGAAGAAAATCTTTACTAATGTCGATTTGACATTAGCCATCAGATTCCTTACCTCTTGTATATTTAACAATTTTTACATAAGTTTTTTTAATATTTCCCTATTTCAAATACAAAAACCCTCGACGCAGATACGCTCTCTGCAAGAAAACCCCCCTGGTTTCATTTATAAACTTCACGGATCCATTAAGATAATCGATTAAAAGTCCTTTCAGGAAAAGGTCGCCATGGCGCGTGTGTTCCAATTTGCCAAGAATCATTGGAAAAAGCTGACATTTGCTTCGGGGGCTTTGGCCTATGGTGGAAACTATCTTTGGACTGAATATGAGATTTCCTCTCACATGAAGAATGTCTGCCGCAATCTGCCGGTGGTACCGTCCAATAGACCCTACACTGCTGTGGTTATACTCAACCCGGTGGCAAACAGTAAAAAGTGTGAGAAAATCTTTAGGAAATATTGTGAACCCATATTGCACTTGGCGGGTTATAGTGTTGACATCGTTAAGACCAAGGAAATAGGCCATGCCAAGTCTTTGATAGAACAGTTGTCGTATTTACCCGATGTTGTGGTGATTGCTGGCGGCGATGGTACTTCCTCTGAAGTGGTCACTGGCATACTGCGACGCAAAGAAGAGCCATGTCCCATATTGATGTTGCCACTGGGCGAAAAAAATGAAACTGTAGGTTCCCTCATGTCAGTGGATTCCAAGAAGAAGGTAGAGTACGTCAAGTGCTTGACTTCTTGTCTGCTGTCTATGCTGCAAGAGCGTCTACGTTATCGTAATGTCCTCAAATACGAAGTAATGGACAGCGCAGAAGATGTTTCCGATGAACCTCGCAAGCCAATTTACGGTTTGCAAAAGTTCTCCTGGGGATTACTACGTGACATTGAGGAGAAAAAAGATAAATATTGGTATGTTGGCCCATTGAGGCATTATGCCGCTGCAGTGGCAACCGCCTTGTCCAGTGAAATGGCAAAGACCATACAAGCCAAACTAACCTGTACACCACCCTGCCCGGGCTGCAATAAATGTGCTGTGACCAAAACGCATACCCAACGTGTGTTTAAGAAATTATTTGCCCCTAAACCTATGGCAACTACGAATGCCACCGTCGTGGCAAACGAATCGTGTGGCAGGAAAGAAGAATATGATATTCAAGCGAAACAAGTGGATATAGTTTGTCATCAAAATGCCCAATCATTTTCGGAATTAAATACGGAAATTGTTGAAAGCATCTCGAATGGTATTGATTTTATAACAAATATCAGAAAAAAGATGGAACCTTCGTTGTTATTGAAAAGTCGTACAGTTGAATTGCTGCCCGGGGAAACGGATATGCTGACCTATTCGATAGATGGTGAAGAATACGATGCGAGACCAGTAAAAATTACACTTGTTCCAAACACTGTTAAGTTTTATGGTTAAATAAAAATAGTAGATAATTGACTTGACGCAAACGGCAAGAAAATGTAAACTTTATTTGATGTTTAAACGAAAGGAATATAAGTTACTTCTTCACTAGCCAGACATACGGCTTAAACAAATTATATCGGCAAATTGCTGACTTGATGAAGAATACGCTGCAAGATCAGTAAATATTATACTTGTTTCAAACACTGTTGAGTTTTATGGTTAAATAAAAATAGTTTATAGTTTGTTGGCGCAAACAGCAAGAAAATGTGGATTTTATTTGATGTTTAAACGAAAGGAATTTAAGTTACTTTCTGCGCTAGTCAGACATGCGGTTTAAACAGATTATAATGAAAAATTACTGACTTGTCCAAGGAACTTCGAATAATGTAGGCATCATATGATAGTAGCTGCCAAATTTTGTTTACGATTTAAACAAAAAAAAACTAGACTCATGCTTAAAAGTAATAAATATAAGTATCTAACAGATCAAAAGGAGAAATTAATGCTTCGTCTAAAGGAAATAGATTTGGTTAATTGCGACATGTTGTAATCACTACAAAATGATATTTAAATGTAATAAAACAAGTATTACAATTTTAATTATGGGAAGTTTTTGTTAAACTTTTAGGCCTATTCTCTACTGAGCAATATTATATAAAATAGTGACAATAATTTCAAGTTTATGTTCTGCTTTTTTGTTTCAGTATACAATGATAATTTTTACTTTTTACTAATATTCATGTATGACGATTTTCTCAAATTCGAGAACTGGGAGGTATATCTGAATTACTATTACTGTAATAATAGTAGAACATATAATAGAATAATATAATAGAATAATAGAACATTTCTGGCAATATATTTGTACATATATTTTTAATTTCCCAAAAAAAATGTAATTAAAATTTAAAACTCGACGACAAATATGAACTATTTTTTATATTATTATTAATAATCTTTTTAAAAATTAAATTATATGCCTTACTGAGGGATCTATCTGAAGAAAGTTAAGGCGTCTTACATTTATAATTTTTTTTATAAATTTACTGTTTTTTTTATTTTCGTTCGTTTTTTTTATACAAAATTACTTAGATGTTTACTACACAATTTTAAAAATTAAAAAATTTAAATTTTTTTAAAAAACCATGTTTTTATCGAAAAATTTATATTTAAGAAAATAAATAAAAATAGTACAAAATATTTAAATAAAAATTTATAAATTTTTTATAAAATTACTATTTGTTAATTTAAAAAGTTTGAAATTAAACCTTAAAAAATAAAAGATTTTAAAAAAAACCATGATTTTTTTAATTTATTAAATTTAATTTAAAAAAAATGATTTTTTTTTAAAGTTATGATGTTTTTTATAAAAATTTTTTACTACATATATTTATTAATCTGTATTGTTATTTATTTTCTTAAATATAAATTTTTCGAATAAAACTTTTTTTTATATTTCTAATAATAAAAAAATTTAATTTTTTAATAAAAATCGTGTTTTTTTTCGAAAAATTTTTATTTAAAAAAATAAATTTATATAGTAAAAAATATTTAAATAAAAATTAGAATTGATTAAAATAAATCGAATTTTTGTTAATTTAAAAAATTTTAAATAAAATATTAAAAAATTACTTTATTAAATTAAACCTATTTTTTCGTATTTTATTTAATTTTAAAAATGATTTTTTTTTTCAAAATTTAAAATGTTCTTTTAATATATTTTATACCACATATATTTATGTATCTATATAACTATTTATTTTTTTAAATTTAAATTTTTCGAAAGAACTTGTATTTTATTAAAATGTTTTAATAATTAAAAAATTAATTTTTTTTTTTGGAAAAATATGTAAATTGATTATTTTATTTTTACAATTTTCATTGGCCTCACACAAATATAATATTTCCTAGTGAAAACTATTAAAAAGTTTTTTTTTTTGTTAAAAAATATTTTTTTGAAAAGTAGCAAATTTTTTCAGTAAATTTTAGAAATAAAAAATAATGTTTGTATTACTAAAAAAATTATTTTTGAAAAAAGTATTTGTTTGTTGTATTTACTTATATGTATATTAAAATAATTTTTTTTAAATCTTTCAAAAAATAAATTATTTTATTATATTATATTATTTTTGTATATTAAATGCGAAATTAATTGGAAAAAATATATAAAAATTGTTGGATTTTAATTTTATTTCCGTAATTTTGAGTAAAAATATTTTGTTTAGTTTTAATAAATTACGTTTGTCTAACTTAAGTTTAATTTGAATAATTTGTTGTTTTTTTTATTTTTATTGAAAATTTTGATATTCTGTCATGTTGCTTACTACAAAATTATAAGTATCGTATAGGGCAGTTTGTCAGGTTTTAGTCTCTTTTCACATAACTCGAGAAACAAATTTGAAAAAGTTAAGAATTTTTAATCTGTTCATTTAACGTTTGCCTACATAAGCAATAGTTTCACTTTTCAAATTAACCAAATGCTTTGAACTGGGTTTATTTTGTAGCAGTTACAATAAAACTGTTGTACTCCGTGGCGTATGATTTATGTGGAATATTACTTATGGTAATCATACGCCACCATATAGTATTTATGGTAAGTTAAACAAAAGAGCCTAAAACGTGACAAATTCCCATATAAGATACTTACTAACTTCAAATCGATTATAAATTATTATGGCATGTAACTTGACAAAACGAATGATGAAGGAACTTCTTCTTTTTGGGGCTACTTCCACGTGCAGTTCTCAGAATTGAGTCCCAAATCAATAAGCTTAAAAATGTTGTTTTGTTATTTCATATTTTATATAGAGCCGAAATGAGGATTCAATGGAATCAAATTTTGGGGCTACTTTCACGTGCAGTTCTCTGTGTTATATATTTCCAACAGAAATAGTAACATCTCGTTAATTATCTAACATATTTAAAATATCTTAAATTTAATTAAAAAAAAATAAAAATAATACCAAATCATTTTAATATTTAATTTGTTTCCGGAAGAAATTAAATATAAATTATTATCATTTTAAAAGCATTTTTCTTTCTTTATACCTTTGTATATTTGTAAAACCTACAGCGATTTCGCTGTTATAAGATTCTATCCAAGTTGTGGGCTATTTCAAAATTTTTATTACCACCTCCCATAAAATATTGGTCATTACTTAAACGGCGTCATATTCATATTTTTTGTGGGTCTCTCTTCAATCATTAACAACAATTGTTTACAGATAAGGTGGCACAAGATAACAGCGCCGCAGCCTTACTTATATTTTTACAAGTTTATTTGCTCAATTACTCTATTCAACAATATCACAAATTTTAAAAATTAATCTGGTTTTTTATATTAAACTTGTAGAATTGTGCAAAATGAGCCCTTATATGTTATCAACATCCGATGTAAATACTTTACAACTCTATGTTACAGATAGACGACCAATTTTTATATTACAATTTCATATAAATGATTGGTCATTGCCTAAACGGCGTCATATCCACATTCTTTGGCTTTTTTTTAAGAGTTAATAAAAATTGTTTACAGAAGATAAGACTGCTGCAACCTTACTGATATTTTTACAAGTTTATGTATTTGCTTAACTATAAATTAATTTTACAAGTAATCTAGTTTTTACTAGTTTTAAAGAATTTTACAATATGTAGCCGACTTTATAAAATTCACGTACGTACGTGCTTCACTTATCAATTGTGCCCTGATAGTTTGTATATTTCAATACAATTACGACTTTTCTGGGATTTTCAGGTACTTCAGGTGCTTAAGTGCAATACCAGACGTCATTAAGTTCTTAAGAGAGTGAAGGTTTTTATGATAGACGACCACTACTTAAGGGGCGTACAAAGTTCGTTGTGGGAGAAAGAAAGGAAATGAAAAGAAAGAGATTTAGAATAAAACGCTGCGAAGTATTAAGATAGACAAGTTTAATATTAATATTTCCATGTCTGCCCCTCGCTGAATACTCACCTATCTATTCATCCTGGTTTAATTAAACGTATGATTAATTTTATTTATCCGCTCCCTTGTTACAAATACGCCATGGTAGTATTTCATTGATATTTTTTTGTATGTATTTTATTTTTTGTTTGTTTTTGGAATGTTCTTTTTTTTCGTGTACAAAATTTCATTAACGGTATTGTTTTCACCTTCTATCTAAACTTAATAATACACACTTATATAATAAATTCTATTAGGTACAATAAAAATATGTCACAATTCACAATTAAACGTCATTACTCAATGATGTATGACAAATTCTCTTTTAAAGAGCTCTCAAACAAAGATCTGTTAAACTTTTGTGTCGTCGTCGTCAAAGCTATAACTAAAATCTTAATAGATAATATCAATTTACAGAGGGTTGTTGTTGTTGTTGTTGGCAGTCCACTAAGTTGTTTAAGGGAATTTGTTGTTTTTGTGTGTTTGTTTACAAAAACCTATAATACAACTATACATTAGACAAAGCTAACGAAAAAAAACGCAATAATAAATACTTTGCTATTATTAATTAAAATCAAAAAAAAAAAATTAAAAACTCTCTTAACTTAAATAATTAAAGTCCTATGGGGAAATACAGACAAGACCAGCTTATTTTTTTTTTAAAAAATGCAATACATTAACGACTAAATGTATACACACACAAAAAAACAGAGGAGAAGTGGTAAGTAACAGAAAGTAATACGAATGTGTGGAAGTGGCGCTCGCTAGTAATGCGTTTTGAGGGCAATTATTGATACAGTTTAATAATATCTTCAATACTGACAGCAGCACCGGCTACCAAAGCACAAATGGCTAAAACACACAGCACAACATTCTTTACCAATTTCCATTTGCAGACACCCATGTTGGGCCACAGGTAAACAGTCTCCACAAAGCTGGGTACAAAGATGCCTATAGAAGGAATAGAAAAAAATGTTTAAAAGTTACATATTTTAGCTTTAAGAGCTGTTATGTTTAAAACTTACCCAACAGTGAGAAAAATACAGCGCCCACCAAACTGATGAATGGTTCCAAATCGGGAATACCAGCGCAGATACCGCCACTGATTAGAATGATACCAGTTCTGAGCAAAATTTGTGATCTGTTGTGATTCTTGGGATCGAATTTGTGACTGATTTTCCTCCATAAGATGTCATTGGGCACGTAGAATTGCAAGCCATAGGTGAACAATATGGCAAGGGCCATCAATAACTTAGCCGCATCAGCCAAACTAGAAAAAAAGAAGATAAAGAATGTTACAAAAAATAATTTTACTACAATTTTAAAATGAAAATATATTTTCAATAGAGAAAGTTATGGGTGATTATACAGTACAACACATGATTTTGGGACTCAATTCTAAGAACTGGACGTGAAAGTAGCCCCAAAAGGAAGAAGTTCTGTATCATTCGTTTTGTCAAGTTACATGCCATAATAAATTAATAACGATTTGTAGTTAGTAAGTATCGTCTAGGGGAATTTGTCACGTTTTAGGCTCGTTTGTTATATTGTTATATGTTGGCGTATGATTATCATAAGTAATATTCCACGTAAATCATACGCCACGGAGTACAACAGTTTTATTGTTGTACTGCTACAAAATAAACCCAGTTCAAAATCATTTGTTAAATGAAAAAGTAAAACTATTGCTTATGTAGGGAAACGTTATATAAACAGATTAAAGAAATTGTTATTCTTTGAAATTTGTTTCAGCTTAATCGGACGAGTGGTTCTCGAGTTATGTCAAGCCTAAAACGTGATAAATTCCCCTATACGATACTTACTAACTTCAAATCGATTTTAATTATTATGGCATGTAACTTTACAAAACAAATGATGCAGAACTCCATTTTTTTGGGGCTACTTTCACGTGAAGTATTCAGAATTGAGTCCCAAATCAATGAGCTGAAAAATGTTGTACGCAATGTTTTCTTAGGAAACATAAAGCTATTCGCAAATTTATCACCCGAAAATATTGTTATCCAAAGAAATATTAAGAAATTTCTTAAAAAGTTTTATGTTTATATGCCTTCTCTATTTTTTTTACACTTACGGTGCTCCATCGGGTAAATTCAATGTTATGCTGCCTCTCACTTCCGAACCGAATCGTATGTAACCGAAGAAACCAATAATGGCATACAGAGCAATAACCGTAAGCATAGCAGTATTCAAGACACCGGGACAGCCCAAGAAGTTCTGAGGTTTCTTCATGGAATTCTCCACAGGCATAACTACACCAATTCCCTCCATGGCAAAGATGACAGTGGCAAAGAACAGTGGGATCTGTCCCACTTTGGCAATATAGGGTTTATCGGCAATCTGCAGCGGTACATTGAACATATAGTACAGGGTAATGCCAAAGGTGACGACAATAAAGATATTAGCCATAGCCGAAAATGGCACCAGCAGCTTCAAGGTACGGATTTGACCAATAAACAGGCAGGGTATCAGAGTTAGAGCAATATAAATACGGATATCCCAGTTAATTTTGAGATCATGGTTAACTACATCATGCACTGAGGTGGCTATAAAGACAATATAGACACAGGCGGCGGCATAATAGGTGGCCATAAGGGAACCATCGACAAATTGCCTAAGGAGAGGGAGAGAGAGGGTGGAAATGAAAATAGATTATTATTGTTGTGTTTGAATATTTTGTTATTGCTGAACTTACTTGGCAAAGTTAGACCATGGCCTTAGGGGCTTGGGACCATACTCAAATACTTTTTCGGCGGTTTCGGCAAAACCTAAAAACGGCACTTTGGCATCTTTGCAAATTTGGTGGGAGGTTCGCACCTACACAATGAGAACATAAAGAGAGAGAGAGAGAGAGAGAAGAGAAATGTTAATTCAATAGAAGAAATTTTAAGTAATAGCCAAAAGAATACAATGTCTTGGGTTTCAATAAATTATTTTATTTTTTATATTATTTTATAGAGGGAGAGAGAGAGAGGCAAATGTTAATTCATTACAAGCAATTTTAAGTTATAACCAAGAAAATACAATATCTTGGATTTCAATAAAAATTACAATAATTTCTAAATTTGTTCGTCTTTTACATTTTAAATAATGTTCTTTCCCTAGACTTTTGTCCTACATAGTTTGTCATTCACTTGTTGCGCCTGATACGTCCAACAATACAACATACATAAACATACATATTATTATTATCACTATATCAATATAGTCTTTTGATAAATACTTGTCGTTAATAACAGTAACTGAGTTCAATTGACTGCAGTAAACTTAAAAATTGTCTTATCAATGTCATTAATTCAATTCGATTTGGGGGCGCTTTAAATTTACAAGTAGAAATAATAAATAAAAAAACGACGACGACGGCGACGGCCAATATACGCACACACTCACACTCGTATAAACAACTTTTATCTTGACGTCTATACTAGTGCTTAAAAAAATATTAAAAAATAATTTCTTAAGATCTGATTAAAGCGGTCTAGTACGCGTTGAACAGGTAAACTGTTCACGGTATCCAAGTGATCTTAACCTTGAACTAGATTTGAGATTAGAGTTAGCGTCATCGCTTTGCCATAAATCATAAAGCGTTAGTAATTAATAAGTCAATCAAATTAATTTACACATTAAACGTCATTTTGTGTTACTATAGACATCTTAGGTTGAATATACGCAATAGACATCTTAGGTTGAATATACGTAAGTGAAGTGACAGTGAGACAGTTAATGTATCTGTGTGTTTGACACTTAGTACAAGTATATAATGTAAGTAAATAAACACTTGTGCTTGTACTATACGCAATGAGTTCAAATAAATAAATAAACTAGTTAAAACAAGAGTGACGTAGGTGTGCTTATGTATTCTATAATATTGTTTATACAATTTATTATTATTTATTTACAAAATAGATATTATTGATGATCTAATAGGTTCAACAAATGACACACTTCATTTGTCATTTAGACTGTCAGTTACAAAATTTTGTGTACATACTAATTTTCATAGATTCAATTATGTATATAAATATATATGAAGTAGGTTACTTTTCATATAAGTGACTTAAGCTCCATCTATAGTATAAAATATGTACCATTAAATATGGGAAAGTGTTATTCTACGCGACGTCAATTGTTTTACATTTAAATTTATCATTTTTGTTTATTTACAAAATAATAATTATTGACAACCTAATTTTTTAATTGACACTTATGACAATATATGTTTACATACTAATTTCTATAGCATCAGTTATGTAACTTAGTAGGCATTTTTTTCATATAAGTGATTTAAACTCCATCTATAGCGCAAAAATTGTACCATCTGGTATAAAGGAAAAGTTATTATCCTACAAAATGTCGTCCCTTTAATGGGAATTGTTTTTATTCATTATGACATCGGTATGAATATGAAGTATTTTTTTAGTATTATTTATACAATTTGTAATTGTTTATTTACTCATAAAAAAATTATTGATGATCTAATAGCTTCAAAAAAACAAAGTGACACACTTCATTTGTCATATAGATTATAAGTCACAAGATTTGTTCACGGACTAATTTTCATAGAATCAATTATGTGGGGAAACTAGATACCAAAATTTACTTTGTGGACATTAAGTATATATTAGGGTTGGTCAATTTTGTTGACAGATATTACCTCGACATATGAAACGGATACCATTATTAACAATTTTGGTATAGAAACCATTTGTCAAATGTCAATTTTGAGACTCCGATTTTTTTAAAATATGCCCGTCTATCCTCCTTATTTGGTATCGATATTTTTTAAAATTATCTTCGTTTGGATAGGTCAATTTGTATGGAACCAAAAAAAGTGAATTAGAGCAACCAAATGAAAGCTGAGGTGATTCTTAACAAATTTGGTAAAGAAACCATAGGTCAAAAGTAAATTTCGAGCAACTAATATTATTTATTATGGTTATAAAGTTATTGCGGTTAACGCAATAAACTACCTAGAACCTTTATTATGTATTATCGAACAAATTTCGAATGGCTAACAGAAAATACTAATAGCTTTCTATATCTAATATAAAGATGTTTGTATTACAAACTATTCTTATTCAAAAATGTTACATTTCTATAGAAAATACTTTACTTTCAAACTTTAAAATCTTTACAATTATATGTATTTTTAGAAAAATTCTAAAAAAGACTACTTACCAATATGTGCACACAATAGGTACAAATGAAACCAACGACCAATGTACCAACCAAGCCAAATATAAGACCGGCATTGTAAAAAGCCATAGGCATAGCTAAAATACCAGAGCCCAGGGAAGATTTCAGTAAATGTGCTAACGCACCACTGGTGGAGGTGCCATTCTCTTGATCACGATGGGCAAAGGGATCATATTCATCGATCTGTTGTCCCTTTTCTGTGAGGTTTGTTCTATAAAAGAGAAAAAATAAAGAATCATTTAAAAAAACGCGAATAAAAGTAAAAAAACAATTTCGTATGCAAATGAATCAATAACATAAACAAAAATTATCGATAGTCGTGAAAGTGTATTAACAATGATAATAGGTAGACATCACATTTTAATAGATTTATGTGACAGGGAACTTTTAGCATAAATATGTGAGAACACGTTTAGATGAGAGTATTTGTCAACAAAGTGTTATCGATACTTTGGCAATTGTGATCAAATTTTCTTGAAAATTTTCCTAAATCTGTCAAAAATTTGGTAAAATAGGAGAGTAAAAAAATAATTATTTAAAAATAAGTAAAAAAACCAATGTACTGCAATTTTTTATGCAAAGTAAACAACATCATTAACACAAGTTATCGATAGTCGTGAAAGTTTATTAACAATGACAATAGGTAATGACATCGCTTAAGTTTTTAATAAATTAATGTAACAGATAAATTTTAATATACATATTTGAGGTCACGTTTAGATTATCTTATTCGCCAACAAAGTGTTATCGATAATGTTTCTCGAAAATTTGCATAACTCTGTGATAAAGTTGTAAAATGCTTGCCGACGTTTTAAATTATCTGCTTGAAGTACCAACGATAACAAATGACACAGATTAGCAGTCATAAGGTGCGTTCAGACACATTGATTTTTCGACTTAGTATTATTGGCTGATTGGAATATAAAGATAATTTTATATCTATAAAATGTTTTTATCGATAACAAAAAGTAATCTTTTTTGTCGATAACTCTTCGATATCGACAACCTTTTGTTACCGATAACCGATACTTTAACATTTAACACAAAATTTTCTCACAAATTTGCATATATCCGTCAAAAATTAGGTAAAATCCTTGCAGACGTTTTTAATTATCTGCCTGAAGTACCAACGATAACAAATGATTTTTTGATTTGATGTGAACGGATGTTGACTGATTGGAATGTCAAAGTAATTTTATATGTATAAAACTTTGTTATCGGTAACAAAAAAAAATCTTTTGTGTCGATAACTCTTCGATAACTTTGATATCGATAACCTTGTGTACCGATAACTGTTTGTTTTTGATAACATTTTGTTACCGATAAATTTTTTATATCGATAACATTTCGTTATTGATAACTAAATTGTTAATAACATTTTGTAGTAGATAACATTTTGTTATTCGTACCATTTTGTTACCAATTACTCTTTGATATCAACAGCATATTGTTACCGATAAATGTTTGTTATCTGTTACTAGTAACAAAAAGTTATCGATAATACTTTATTACCGAATAACTACCAATAACTCTTTAATATCGATAACTCTTTGTTACCAATAACTCTTTAATTGATAACATTTTGCGACCGATAACTTTTTGTTATCCTTTACTTTTTGTTACCGATAACTCTTTGTTACCAATAACTTTCGATTTTTTGACTTCGTGTGAACGGCTGTTGACTGATTGGAATGTCAAAGAAATTTTATATGTATAAAACTTTGTTATCGATAGCAAAGAGTAATCCTTTTTGTCGATAACTCTTCGATATCGATAACCTTTTGTTACCGATAAATGTTGTAGCAAAAAGTTATTGGTAACAAAGAGTTATCGGTAGCAAAATTTTATCGATTAAAGAGTAATTAGAGTTATCGATAACAAAGAGTTACTAGTAAAGATAATACTTTAAAGAGTTATTGACAGCAAAGAGTTACCGGTATTAAAAAATTATTGGTAACAAAGTGTTATCGGTAGCAATTTTATCGATTAAAGATTTGTTGGTATCAAATTACCTATAACAAAGAGTTACTAGTAACACAAAATTATAGATAATACTTTGTTAAAAATAATTTTTTGATACCGGTAACTCTTTGCTACCAATAACTCTTTAATGTCGATAACATGTCGCTTCAGATAACTCTTTGTTATCCATTACTTATATAACATTACTTAACATTACCGATAACGTTGTTATCATTAACATTTTGTTTTCTAAAATATATGTTATCGATCACGCTTTGTTACCGAAAACATTTTGCTGTCGATAACTCTTTGTTATTATACGCATCTTGTTACCGATAATTTTTATTAAAAAAATTTTGTTACCGGTAACTCTTTGTTATCTATAACATTTTGGTTTCGATAACATTTTTTTAACGATAACACTTTGTTATCGACAACTTCTTGTTACCGGTAACTTTTTGTTACCGTTAACTTATTGTTATCCATAACATTATGTTATCGAAAACAATTTCTTATCGATAAACTTTTGTTAACGATAACACTTTGTTGTCGATAACTTTTTGTTACCGATAACTCTAATTTCTTGGTCGATCTGTTCGGTCGGCATCCGTTCACACAGGATATTTTCCAGCATATTTGAAAAAATCCTTCCAAAAATCTATGTCTCTGAACACATTTTATCGGCGATATCAATAAGATATCAATTTTGTAGCTTTAGATTAGAGCTCCTCACACATAATTTATTTGACATTAACTACATCAATATTTTCAAATTATCTGTTTCAACATACCTTGAATGAAAATCCGATAGTGTTGCCACCGAGGTTGACTTCTCTTTCGAGGTGGAAATTGTATCTGTCATCTGTAAAGTAATATAGAAGAGTTATAAAATAATCAGTAAGTTATTTAAAATGTTTCAGTTATAATGAATTCATTTTTATTGTTTGTATTAGAGCTCATATAATTTGACTTAATTTGCACACTCTTTTGTGTTTAAGGCGTGATTGTTTTTATACAAAGCACTTGTCATTTGTTTCGTGTTTTAAATACCAAATGATTAATTATAAGCTATTTTGTTGTTGTCGAAAATAATTGTCAAATTCATTAACTTTCAGTTGCAGCACACTGCTCCCCGACTGATGTCCCTGCAAGTTAAAACGTAATAAATGTATTGTAATTTACGAGGAAATGTGATCACTTGAAAATTATTTAAAAAAAAACAGAATGCTTACTACGCTGATTTCATTAAAACACATTGTTATCTACTAATTAGTTCAGGAAAATAATTGTTATGCATAAATTTTCCATTCCGAAAAGGTTTCGTGATAAAAAATAAATTCTTATTTAAAATATCGTGGAGCTGACTGGAGCTGTTTTTTTTTTGTTAATATCAGCTGTTTTGTTGTTTAGTATTAAAATATGAAGGATATCAATTGCGTTGTAAAGGTGCAAGTTAATCTTGTCAACTCTGTTGCTTATTTGGAGATTTTCTAAAGTTAGTAGTTAGATGGGTATTTCTCCGCAACATACACCAAATCAGCTCAAAATCTGCTTAGTTCTCGCAATCGAAATCATAGGTACATAGTTTAATTTCAGGGTTACACTAAGCATGATAACGACTTTGAAATGAATCCATATGGATTTTAATTAATGATATGTCAAAAAAATTGCTGTAAAATTTAGAAAAACTTTTTATCAAATCTGAGTTTTTCGAGGGAAAAAAATGTTTTGTTTTAAAGTACATACAAATTTTAAATCGCCTTTGAATTTTTTAAAAAAAATTTAATATTTGTATGAAAACAATGTGTTTGTTCGAAAATATATGTTATATGTCAGCTAATTAACTTTACAATTTAATCAAAGTTCACAAAATTTCGCTTAATCACCGTTTACTAAATCCTATAAATCTAAAGTGTATAATCATAAATTATAAAACGAAAATAGCGCTTTATTACGGACTTTTGTCATAAATTACTAGATTTATTAAAGATTAGACCAAAATGAAAATGCCAATTTGATTTCCGACAGATAAATGCAATTTTTGCCTTTAAAAAAACTTGCGTTCCTACAAGTTGACCATAATTTATAAAATATCTCAATAGTTCTTAAAAGACATCAAATGATCGAACGATTGGTACGAACGTCTACTGAATATTAATACAACAAAATGAAAATTATAAGAGAAATAAATGCCATAAAAATTTTATGAAGTCACATTGTTTTCATCGTCCAACCACATACCATAAGTTTCCATAATATATCTGGGGTTTATGCCCCAAAATAAATAAATGTTTGCTTTAATTACTATATGGGGGGGATGCCATAAAATCCGACATGTGACTGAAATGAAAACCTTAAGCATTCATCAGGGGTTTTTATGATTTGGCAGTAGTAGCAACAGGTTATTGATTTGAACATGTGTGTTTGTGTGGTTTTAGGAACAATTAGCAATTACTTGGAAACGCGTCACTTAATTTATGATTTTCTGGAATCAAATCATTTCAGATTGAGAAATTACAACAAAATATTGGCGTGCTTTTGGAATTTATATAGTACCAGCAGTTTATGATTTCTCATTATCAAGGGGGGAATAAGAAAAAAAATATTTTACAATATTTAGTTTTTTATTGGTAGAAAATTAAGAAAATTGGTTCAAAGCACGTTGCTATTGCCCAAATTTGAAAGATTTGTTAATTTATTGCCTATAGTGGTAACCGATAACCAATGAAATTAAGTAATTTCGTGTTTTCAAAACCAGCTGTTATATTAGGCGTAATCTCATAACTAAATTACTTAAATTCGTTTTGTTAATTTAGTTCCAATCTCCTGAAATTTTTTTTATTTGAAGTAATTTTTTAAAAAATATCATTGATTTTTGTAAATAATGAAGATTTTACAAACTTGATATGAATGGTTCTAGTTTACGAAGAAAATTAAGTAATTGTTTGTGTGTTTTAAATTTGGTACATAAAACAGTTTATTAAGGAAAACATCTGATTTTTGTTAATCTACAAATAAGCAAATAATAAATTTAAATTTTTCTACGAAAAAACGTTTTTATAAAACTAGTGATTTAAAATCGTCTCTTAATCCCCATTATGGGTAAATGATTTAGGATAGCCAACAATAACACAAGATGACTTTCGATTATTAACGATTTATTACTTATCGAAAATCAACTTACTACAACTGTCCGGTAAATATAGTAGTACGATTATTATTTATTGTCATTTCTGCATAAATCACTTAGAGTGCAACTACGAAATGGATTTCCCCTAGATTACTCATAGTACACATAGTTAAAAGTAAACTTATCAAAAAACACTTAGAAAAATTTTAGTATAACGATTATTTTGTAGCTATTATTTCTTAAAATTGTTTAAACTACGCCATACTTGTGTTTATTACGCATTTCTATCATCGCGTTTATAAGTGACATATGTCAAATTAGAAGGCCGATCTGATTGCCAAAAACAGTTTATCAGTCACTAAGAGAACTTTAGATTATCTCTTCTATATTGAGTTGTGTGCCATGTTATGCCACTTGATGTCAAGTACAAACATTTAATATAACATGTTTATTAGGAAATATTTTACGAAAGCCAATAATATTGGTGATAATGCAAAAAAAAGTAACAAAACACAAGTATGTTATTGACATTTTTTTTGGCCAAAATCGAGACCTCGCCTAATGAAGTTTCCGCACGTGTATGTTGATATGAAATGTTGGCATAATTTTTTTTTATATCGAGAGAAATACCGAAATCTCTTGATTCCATTGAAATGATTGATTATGTTGCCTTTGATTTGTGTTGATTATATTTAGAAAAAAGTTTAAGTAGTAAATATGTTGCATTAAAACATTAAATAAATTAACTCTATGTCCTTTCTGTTTAAATTATAGCGATTTTGAAAAACTGCGATTTTTAAATTAAGTAAAATTCATAAATTTTAGCGATTTTTTAAAGGCATCTATTTAAATCAATGTAAGGGAAAAATATCAAGCCCGATATGAAGTGTAATAATTTTTTGTGTTCATATTTATGTCTAATCACTGTATGAAAATTCTTTGGAATTCACAAATTAACGAGATTTTTTTTTAAATTATCATAAAACAATCATCAGCATGGTAATAGTTTTTTGTTGCCGTCACAAACGCTCACAGGCCTCATAGCCATAACTAAAAATTCCATAAATTTATAATGTTTTGTAAAAAGCGATTTTTTTAAAAAATCCTAAATATCACTCAAAAAAAATCATTATTATTGTCCTTGATGAGAAGCATATTTGTTTCTAATCTCCTATTGATTTTCATTTTTTAAAATTCTGTGCAATTCACAAATATCTATAATTAGAATCTTTTAAAAAATCGCTATTTTCAAAAAATTTAAAATTTATGGAATTTTAGTAAAAGTAAGGAAAAACATTAAGCGTAATATGAAGTGGAACAGTTTTTTGTGTCCATATTTATGCCTAATCATGGTATGAAAATTCTTTGTTATTCACAAATTAACGCGATTTTCGAAAACTGCTATTTTTTTTAAATTAAGTGTAATATATCTGCATGTACTAGTTTGTCGTCACTTAGAGACACATAACCCTTAAAGCCATAACTAAAACTCTGTAAATTGAGAAAGTTTTTAAAATAGCGTTTTTTTTTAAATTCTAAATATCGCACAAAAATATCAGTATTATTGTCCTTAATGAGAAGCATATTTGTTTCTAATCTCCTATTGATTTTTATTTTTTAAAATTTTGTGTAATTCACAAATTATAGCGGTTTGTAAAAAAGGCGTTTTTTTAAATTAAGTAAAATCATCAATCTTTTATATGAATGGTATTAGTTATGTTTCTGACATTTAAACGCACACTGTCGTCAAATTCCGTAAATATCTATAAAAGAAAATTTTCAAAATAGCGATTTTTTAAATAAAAATTCTTAGAATCACACCAAAATTTTGTTATTATTAACCTTAAAGAGAAGCTATTAGTAAATAATCTCCTGTTAATTTTTATTTTTTAAAATTTTGCGTAATTCACAAATTATAGTGATTTGTAAAAAAGGCGCTTTTTTAATTAGGTAAAATCATTAAACTTTTATATATATAGCATTTTATTGTATTTGTTTTCGTTTCTAAAATTCAAACGGCCATTGACCTCAAAGCCAGTATTAAAATTTCCATAAATATCGAAAGTTTTAAGCCATTTTCAAAATAGCGATTTTTCAAAAAAGTATTTAATGTCTCAAAAATCTCATTATTATTGTAATTATTGAGATGGATATGTATGTCTGATCTATGTTCTGATTTTTAGCTTTCCGTATTTGATGTAATTCATAAATATCCATAAAAGAAAGTTTTAAAAATAGCGTTTTTTTTTTAAAAAAAACCCTAAATATCACACAAAAATTTTGTACTTAGATTCCTTAAATTGAAGCTTATTTGTAAATAATCTCCTGTTGATTTTTAATTTTTAAAATTCTGTGCAATTCATAAATTTTGGCGATTTGTAAAAAAGGCGATTTTTTTTAAATTAAGTAAAATTATCAAAGTTTGATATGAATGGTAATATCTCACAAGAATGTCATTATTGTTGTATTTTTTACAGATATGTATGTTTAATCTCTGTTTTGATTTTTAACTTTTCATATTTGATGTGATTCACAAATTGTATGGATTTTTGAAACTGCGATTTTTTTTAAATTAATTTTATTTGTTATGTTTAATTTTAATTAAATGTCAATTATCTTAGTATGACATGTAAGGTAATAGTTTTTTGTTTGTGTCTTTTAAAAGCGCATTGATTTCAAAGCCAGAAAATTTAAAATTTCATAAATTTTGAAAGTTTTCAAAATTGCGATTTTACGTAAAACCTTTTGATATCTCAAAACAATCTCGCTATTATTTTCCTCACTAAGACGTTTATTTGCGTCTTAATTCTGTTTGATTTTTAGTTTTCAAAATTCTGTGTTATGCACAAATTATAGCGTTTGTTGAAAACAGCGATTTTTTTTAATAAGTAAAATTATCAAAATTTGATATGAAAGGTCATAGATTTCTGTTAGCATCATTAAAACGCGCATTGATCAAAGCCAGTATTTAAAATTTCATAAATTTTTAAAGTTTTTAAAATAGCGATTTTTTGAAGAACCTATAATATCTTAAAACAATCTCATTATTGTTATCTCTTTTCAGACGCCCCATTACGTCTATTTTCCGTTTTTATTGTTAGCTTACCAAATTCAGTTTGATTCACTAATTATAGCGATTTTTAAAAATGGCGATTTTAATTAAATGATTAATACCGCCAAACCTCGATATAATTGACCATAATTTTTTGTTTCCATTAATAAAACGCACATTGGCGGATGTGGTAGTTCAAGCGGAATCTTAAATCTCTTAATATTACCAAAATTATGACAAGTTTCAATAATAGCGATTTTTTCATAAAAATCCATAGTATGGCTAAAAACTATATTAAAATGCACATTGGTGGATGTGGTAGTCCAGGTGGGATCTTTAATATCGTAATATTTCAAAAATTGTGACAAGTTTCAATAATAGCGATTTTTTTTTCGAAATATGCATAAAATCTCAAAATTATGAATTTACACCTAACGTAATTTTATGAGAGGAAATGAATTGAGCTGATTTTAGTCTTCAATATGTATTAACATATAAAACAAGATATTAGCGATTTTTCAAAAAAAAAAACGCGATTTTTTCACAAAATCCGTAGTATCTCAAAATTATTAATTTACAGCTTACGCAATGTTAAGAGAGAAAATAACTTTGAGTTGAGTTTCTTTCTTAAATATATATAAACATATAAATTATGATATAAGCGATTTTTCAAAAAAATCGAAAAAATAGCGATTTTTTTTTAAAATCCATAGAATCTCAAATCTTTTAATTTAAACCTTACGCAATGTCGAGAGAATGACTTTGAGCTGATTATTGTTTTAACAATGTATAAACAATAAAATTATGATATTAGCGATTTAAAAAAAAAACTTAAATTAAAAAAATATGCTCATAAGTAGTGCTTCCTTTAAAGTGCGAAATATTTACGTGTTATAATTTCATCATTTTTTTAAAGAAGCGTTTTATTTTAAATTAGTTGCTGCCTTAATATTTAGATTGGTAAGCGAACACAATTTGTTGTTTTTGTCATGTGGATCATTTAGTCGGATGTAATCACCTAAGCGAATATTTAGTATTTTTTATATTTTGAAAATTTAACATTTTTTCAAAAAGCGATTTTTTTAAATTGCTAAGGGAACATAATTTCTTATTTTTCTGCTGAAGCCCATTTAGACGAATGTAATTGTCTAAGCTTATATTTCATATTTATTTTTTATTTGAAAATTGTAACAGATTTCAGTTATAGCGATTTTTCAAAAAAATCCTTAATATCTCAAAACAACGAATCAACACCTGAAGCAATGTTACGAGTGAGAATGATAACGATGACCTTTCAGCTGATTTTAGTTTTAAATTTGTATGAACAAAAAAACAATCGCTGTATCTGTTGAATTTATTTAATTTCATTATCATGTTTGGTGGAAACATACCATACGTTGTTTTGTTAAAAGTTGGCAAATATTACCTCCGCATTAGTCTATTAACTTGTTGCGACAATTCTATTAGTAAATGACCATAAACGAAAATTTCCTTTTAAGAAATAATGTTAAAATACAAATGGCCTTCAAAAGAACTAAGAAATATTATTCTAAAGCTTCCGATAACATTTGATTAATCGATTAAAAGAATTTCGACAAAAATATTACACTATGTTATAGAAATGCGGGTTTTTCAGTGAAGAAAAAATATAATTGTCTCAAAGATTCAGATTTCAATCGATTAATAGTTTCAAAGAATATCGAAAAAATTATTTCGATAAATGATAGAATCTCTTTTTGTTTTGTTGAAGAAAAATACTATTGCCATAACCATTCCGATTTCAATCGATTAATTGTTTAAAAGAATATCGAAAAATGATTTCGTTATTTGACAGATGCTCCATTAATGTGCGACGAAAAATTGTGATGAACTAAATGGAAAATAAATAACTCTAAAAATAATTTTTATTCTAATAATTCGTCCCCTCAATAACATAATAGCCTATGAGCTGTAGAATATGAGCTATTGTTATATTGAGGGGACGAATTCTTGTGCCTTTGTGCTTTTCCCTAAAAATTTGCCTGCAAACTTTTCAAAAGCAATCAACCAGAACACATTTGTGTTTTTGGCAAAAACGTCATTCGTGGTGAGATCATAAACGCGTTATGTTTATTACACGCAAAACAAATAATTATACGTTATTATATTATATTATACATTATTTGTATTATAATTACACTTTAACACACAATTTAAACTGTTTATTTAGTGTTGACGTTTTAAAAACAAAGTAATTATTGAGTTGTTTTTATTACACTAAAACATGAAGTGTTTTAAATAGAGCAATGACATTTAACAAAACAATAATATATATATTTTTTAACAGCACTATTTATAGGTTTGGTTAAAGTCCTTTGAAATGACTTTGGACTGAATCACTTTTTTTTAATATATTATTTTTTATTATACTATTTGAACTTAATCATTTGTTTAAAGTAGATTTAATTTAGTATATTTTTAGATTTTAAATTTATTTTTGCTTTAATTTTTATTATTTTGAAATATATTATTTTTTATTATATTCCATTTTTGTGTCCTTTTTTTGTTACACTTCGTATCATGTATTATTTATTACCTTAACAAATCTTTATTTTAAATTCCGTTTTTCTTTTCTTGTTGCAACTAAACCAGTCAGCCAATCTCAACCGTTCTTATTGATTGACCAACATTAACTGATCATACCAAAAAATTGAATTAGGCGCCTTGGCTTAAATGTCGTTTTGCCGTTTTTTTTATTTCATTCTTTCGTTCGATCCACTGGCGACAACAACCACAGCAACAACAACAACAAAGAGCGATATCGATACTGGCAAAGGCAATTTGCTGATAATCGCCGTCAAGTGCCTTGCCTGCCTGGACTGTTGTTGTTGCTGCTGCTGCTCTCTTAGTACCTGGGCTATGTATGAATGAATGTAATTAGTTATTGGCCGATCGTTATGTTGTTGTTGTTACTGTCATTGTTTTATCATCAATTATTATAGGTAAAGTTTAATTAAATCGCTATAATTTTGTTCAAATAACTGAGCGATAAAAAATGCCAATGATTCCTGGGAAGAAAGTGAAATAGTGCGTTGGTTGATAATACACTTCAAATCGCAACAGATTGATTGGTTCGTCAGAAAAAAATACTTCTATCTAAACTATAGCCTATCGATAAGTGCAACCTTAGGCAGAAACTATAAAAGCTTTGACTGGCGAAGGCAGAGTATGTTGCAATAGCTAAGTGCAGGCACGGGAAAAAAACATCTGAACATATTAATCAATTTGTTCACTTATTTATTTCATAGTTTATTTCATAGTTCATAGAATTACTTCGTAAAAAATTAGATTAATTATTTAATTGACATAGTTTTCTTACTATAGTAGAGTTATATTGAAATGTGAATGAGACTTTGATTTTTTGAGAAACTAGGCCGAGATTAAAATTCTATAAAAATTTTCATTAATTTTTGCGTTTTGACTGGTAGACTTTTTTTTGGGCGATTTTCAATTATTTGGCTCAATTATTTTCGATTTTCGCAGATACAACAGGATATAGAATACAATTCTGTATAGGGCAGTAGGGGCTTTGAACGTGCTCTAAAATACAAGAACGTAAGAAAAATGGAGACAAAAAATTTAATTTAATTTTTTTTTATTGAGACCGTTTGGTATTTTGGATTTTTTTGTTAATTAAAATTTTTTTGCCTCAATAATTTCCGGCTTCTGGGAATACGGAAGGAGATCAAAGAAAAGTTTGTCTGGGAAGGTGTTCTAATCTACTAACCCAAAATATTTTTTTTTCCATTGACAGAATTTTTTAAACCAAATTTATACAAATTTTAAGCAATTTTTATGCCCTCACCCTACGAGTAGGAGGGTATATATCATTTGATACTACCCGAAAGTGTAACACATAGAAGAAGCCACTTCAGACCCTAGGTTTCTTTTCACAAAATTCGATTCATGACTTTTTAAGTCGTTTGAGCCATGTTTGAGCCGTCTGTCCGTCTGGCTATCCGGCTGGCACGCACGATAACTTTCAAAAGACCACCCAAATGTTTTAATATTTTGCACGAGCTAATATTTCCCCAAAACTACTTACGGTATTGCAAATGGTCGGCCCTTCTGGTACCTCCCATACAAATACATCATTCCGCCGACCTAAAAATCGCGTAATAACACCCATCGGAATCGTACTAAAACTTTGTATTTAGTAAAGCTAAACACAGGATAAAGTTGTGGAAAAAATTGGTAGTATAGCCACGCCCCTTCTGGTACCTTCCATACAAATGTACCTTTCCACCTACTTCAGAGATGGAGTAATAATATCAATACATCCAATCCGATCGTACCCAAATTCTGTATTTAGTAAAGCTAAAGCAGGATAAAGTTTTTGGAAGGCTAGCCACGCCCCATCTGGGACTTCCTGCCCACTTTTGAAATCGAGTAATAATATCAATATACTAGAAAATGTATATGTTATAAAGGGTGAGGGTATATGTAAATCGGGTTTCCCGACAGAAACTTTCTACCTGGTTTTGTATTGCGATTGTAGGAAACTTTAATTTGAGAATGCCTCATTGTTGCTGCCGCAAATTTCGACAGCTAACATATTTTTTAGTATTAGATATTTTCAATATTTATTACAAATATGTTATAATTTCAAAATTTAAAATGTTTTGACGGCTTTTTAATATTTTAACAATATTCATTATTTTAATTACTAAAAATGTTTTTAAAATTTTGTAATGTTTTAAGAAACGATTAATATTTTTAATATTTTCAAATTCTATTAGCAATAATAAAATAGATCTTGAACCGAACGATGAACACACATTCATTATTTACACATACAGATCAACAATACAAAACAAGAGCATTTTTAATATTTTTAAATTATTTTTATATTTTTAATGTTTTTATTATTTTTAATATTTTTAATATTATTAATATTTTTAATATTTTCAATATATTTAATATTTTAAATATTTTTAACACGTTTAACATGTTTAATATTTTGATATTTTTAGAATTTTCATATGTTTAGTTTTTGAATATATTTATTATACTTTCAATATTTTTTTTTTTAAATTTTTTTGTAATGTTTTGGGCACATATTTTTTAATTTTTTTTTAAATCTTTGATACAGTTAGAAAATTTCATATTTAGATTTGTACTTTTCTGGTATTAGATATTTTCAATATTTATTTTAAGTATATGTATAATAATTTCAAAATTTGGAATTTTTAATATTGTCACAATTTTTTAAAATTTATAAAATATTTCTAATTGTTAATATTTTTAAAATTTTTAATATTTTAACAATAATGTTAATATTTTAATATTAAAAATTTTATCAATATATTGTAGTATTTAAAGAAATGTTTAATATTTTTAGATGTCTTGTCATATTTTAAGAAATGTTATATTATTAAAGTTTTTTTTTAATATTTTTTAAAATAAATATTTTTAATAAAAATAATATTATTAATGTTTTTATTATTTTTAATATCTTTTAAATTTTTTTATATATTTAAAAATTTACTAATATTGATAATATTACATATTATTTAATTAATTATATATTTACATATTTAAAAAATTTAAAACACATGACAGTTTGTTTTTATAAGTTTTTTTTTAAAATATTTTAATATTAATATTTTTAATACAAATAATATTATCAATAATTTTATAATTTTTAATTTTTGTTAAATTTTTTAATATTTTTTGTGTTTCACACATATTTTTTTACGTTTATTAATATTAACAATATTATTTATATTTCTAATATATTTGGAATTTTTATATGTTTAATTATTTAAAATTTAATTTACAAAACAATTAGATTTTTTTTTTTGTATAATTTTTAAAAATGTTTGCGTTTTCTGACTTTTTTCGAAAAGAGAACTGTAATGGGTCGATATAGAGGGTTAATATGTTCCACAAGCTATATTTTATGTAATATTTCATTTTTAATCGAAAACCTGTATAACAATAAGAAACATTGTTTAAAAATATTTCAAACTTAGATCCAGTTAGACCTAAAAGGATCTGTCCTCTCGGAATTTAATTTACCTAAATTTCATTCTGCATAGGTATTATTCACACCTCCAAAATGTTGTTGCACTGTGTTATTTAACCAGTTCATTCATAGCAACAATCCATAGCTGTCATTGAATGGCTTTTACGGAAAATCTTAATAAGTTATTAAATTCAGTTAGTAAATATAAGATTTAAAAATAAGAACATTTTTATTAAATCTACTAGTAATTAAATTTTGTCAACTTATCTTAAAGTTATGTTTGCAACAATAGATAAAAGTTGAGCAATGAATGTAAACATTTAAACTGGAATTCCATTTTAACAATAACATGGATAACAAGACATATGTGAAGCATATTTATTAAACAATTACAATGTTTAATACTTATTTTACCGAAAAGATATCGCAATTCGATTTAGGTCACCATAAGCCGCCATGCTTAGACCCAATTACTTAAACACTTCCCTAGGTCTTGCATCTACCCATACAACTGTCATCGAATCTGTCACTGTCATCTACTGAACATCTTTCTTAATTATTAAATTCAATTAGTAAATTGTTAAAAACAATAGTTTTTGGTTTTTGTGAAATTGATTCTTTCTTTGTTTTTGTAAAATCCACTATTAATGACATTTTTGTCAACTTATCTTAAAAGTTATGTTGTTGCTGCTAGCAAGGACAGATAAAAGTTAATCATTGAAAATATTTTTAGTCCCAACATTCTATTGGTAATATATTAGCACTTATTTATAAAATTAAATGTTTCTGCGTTTTAAATAAAACTTAAGTGTTAGGTAATTGAAAAGAAAATATGCAGATAATATAACTTGCCTCAGATAGTGCTGGTCTGTGCATTAAGAGTGGTAATTAAACCAAAAGCCAAAAAACAAAAAGATTGGTTTATATTGTCAAGGGCGATCTGAAATCAGTGGGACTAAATCAAATAGCTGGATACACATATCATTAAAACAGTGCATGATCGTAGCGTGCTAGTTAATAAAAAACAAAAAAAAAAATACTTAATACTTAAACATTATGTTTAAGATGATATCAAAATTTGAAGATATCAATATTTTTGTGGCCACTTAAGAAACGTAATTATCTTTTGCTAAGTAATAGTTCAATTGACTCTACAAGGAAAATAATTGTAAAAATTGTTATATCAAGATTATTTTAACGCCACTTTTGACAATTTTGTTCTTTTAATGAAACTTTGTTTTTAAATTCTAAGGAATTTTGCAATTATTTCACGCAGTGACGCTGTGTGTGAACGGTCACTTAATTCATGTAATTAAAATATCTATTCAATGTGTTCGATTGAATTGTCTTCCAATTTGTAGAAGATAACAAAATACAAATGTCATGAAGACAAAATTTTGTTTAAACAATTCGCTATCCAATAGCGGTTACACGTGAGCGTCTAAGTACCCAGATAAAAGGTTTTTGTTTTTGTAATTGATTGAATTGTTTTTGTTTTAGTACTTTAAAAAATATATCTGCCTGAGTGACACTTACAGGCTTGAACTTGAAATTAGCAACAAAGAAATTATTGTACAAATAAAATAACTAAAAAAAATTAAGTAATACAATTTCACAATGAAGCAACCAACCTGGGGTGGAGAAATTCTAAGTTAGAGAGAAGGTTGTAGGTCAGTATTGTAGAAACCCCTAAAGGGGTAGGCTAAACTTTTTTTATGACCTTTTGTATTTTTGCATATATTGATTACACAGTGCAGCAGCCAACCTGGGGGAAAAGAAATTATAAGTCAGAGTGGAGGTTGTATGTTATTATAGTAAAACCCTCAAAGGGTTAGGCCAAACTTTTTTAATGCCTTTTTGTATTTTTGCATATATTGATGTTTTCGCTTAGTTTTCCAGCTATAATTCTGGAGCCATGGATAATTTATTATTTAATTTTTCATCAGAATTGTATCTTAGGCTTTAATAAAAAAATTATAATATTTTTAATATTTTTAAAATTTTTAATATTTTTTATATTTTTAACATTTTTAGTATTTTTAATATTTTTAATATTTTTAATATTTTTACTATTTTTAATATTTTTAATATTTTTAATATTTTTAATATTTTTAATATTTTTAATATTTTTAATATTTTTAATATTTTTAATATTTTTAATATTTTTAATATTTTTAATATTTTTAATATTTTTAATATTTTTAATATTTTTAATATTTTTAATATTTTTAATATTTTTACTATTTTTACTATTTTTAATATTTTTAATATTTTTAATATTTTTAATATTTTTAATATTTTTAATATTTTTAATATTTTTAATATTTTTAATATTTTTAACATTTTTAACATTTTTAAAATTTTTAAAATTTTTAATATTTTTAATATTTTTAACATTTTTAGTATTTTTAATATATTAAAATATTAATATTTTTAATCATTTTAATATTTTTTATATATTTAACATTTTTAGTATTTTTAATATTTTTTATATTTTTAGTATATTTTTAACGTTTTTAAAATTTTTAATATTTTTTATATTTTTTATATTTTTAATATTTTTAATATATTAAAATATTAACATTTTTAACCATTTTAATATTTTTTATATATTTAATATATGTAATATTTTTAATATTTTTAATATTTTCAATATTTTTAATATTTTTAATATTTTTATATATATTGTATATTTTTAATATTTTTATATATATTGTATATTTTTATAATTTTTATATTTTTAATCATTTTAATATTCTTATATATTTAATATATGTACTATTTTTAATATTTTTAATCATTTTAATATTTGTTATATAATTTCAAAATTTTATAATAATTTTCAATAGTTTTATATTTCTAATATTTTGTTTAATTTATATTGTAATATTTTTTATATTTTAATTAATTTTGATAATTGTAATACTTATTTTTTAGTTTTAATAAATTTTGGCCATTATTTTTTAAGTTTTATTTAAAATATTTATAATTAATTATTAAAAAAATACATATAAAAATAAATAGACAACGATACTATAAAATTCATAATTTCTCTCCTCTAAATACTATTTATATTTATAATTAATTATTAAAAAAATACATATAAAAATAAATAGACAACGATACTATAAAATTCATAATTTCTCTCCTATAAATACTTGTTGATTCACTGTATTTCCTGTTTTTCTAGGGCTCAACTAAATATATGTATTTCAATTTTGTAATAAATTGTGTTTTCCCATTGCACTATAAATTGAATATAGACGCCACGCAATAAAATGTCGTAAACATTTGTATACGACATGTTACGATTGCGGTTTCCATTACAATATCAACAAATTTGTCATCATCCATTAGCATGGAAGAAATGGATTGAGTTATATTTATAAAACACGTAATAAACCATAAAATGTTTTATTTTTAAAATGTCATTAAGATTTATAGCGTTAACCAAGAATCTTTAGGGTTTTAACAAGGAATTACAGGAAAGCACTGATGAATCAAACAGAGTATATATAAACGAGCAACCGCTCACTGAGGAGAATGCGTCGCGCAAACTATATTCAACCAAAGGTTTTTGATTCATACCGGCTTGTAATTAGTTTAAATTACAAAGGAGTTTTTAAAAACTGACAGATGGTAAAAATTTCTAAATGACATTTTTGATTTGTAAAATGTTTTAGCTGGAACACCTGTTTAAATTTATTTTAAGAAGTTATATACAATTGGTTATTTAGTATAGTGTTCTTGAGCTTAAATAAAAATAATAATCAAATAATATTTTTAATAAATAAAATAAATTTTTAAAATTTTAAATATTTAAATTTTTTAAATATTTTCAATTTTTTATATTTTGAACTGTTTAAACAATCACAACAGTGGACAAAAAACTTTTGTTCGTTTCCAAAAAAAAAGAAACATTATAAATTTGTCTAGATTTCTTACAAATCCATCAAAGCAATACATATTGTTTCAAATTAATTAAGGCTTATCGCATAATATTTTCTAATTTCCCATTTGTTTTTTAACTTAGATCCTTAATATTATTATATTAATATTAATTCCTTATTCGGAATATAAACAATTTCACAAAGTACTTTTTTATACCATTAATCCTTTTGTATGTCAACACATTATAATGTCGCATTTTATATTTGGAATACAAAAAAAAGTTGTATTAAGTACTTTGATACTTGTTATCGCAACAATTTCATGATTAGTGTATAATTACCCTTGTATGCCAATAGTATTGATCATCCTCCGACATTATAATTTAATGTTTTATTAATTTAAAAGGATTAATATTTATACTGCGACTTGTTTGCAAACAACAACGATTGACTGATGATGATGATGCCTCAAATGAATGTTGACCACAATTGAACTGGATAATACGAATTAATAATTTCATTCATAGGTTTTATATTTATATACCAATTAAATAGTTATGATTAATACTATAAAGCAATGAAGTGTTGCATTTGGGTGGTACAGGGTTGCAGTTGATTAGATCTTGTTGGTAAACTGAAAGTACTATTCTAAAAAACATGCATTTGCATATTTCCGGTTGCCCTGGCCATGGATGATAACATATTCCCAAGAACAAAATACATGAAAAAGTTTTAGAATATTAGACGCATTTTTCAAAAAATGTGGAATAATGCGAAAATATTCAAAATTCTATAAAGTGTTACACTTGTTCTTAATATGTAAGTACTTTTTTTTATACACAATGAATGTTTTATTTGTACAACATAATGGGCTTTTTACACCAGAACGAATTTTGGATATTTTCGCATTATTCCGCATTTTTTGAAAAATGCGTCTAATATTCTAAAACTTTTTCATGTATTTTGTTCTTGGAAATATGATAGCATATTTTCGCATCCATGGCCAGGGCAACCGGAAATATGCAAATGCATATTTTTTTTTAGAACGAGATATTAACAAATGGGTAAGGTATTTATGTATATGTTTCATACTCTTGCAACTGTTTGACACCCATTTGTTAGAGCATATTTTGCATATTTTACCAATGAAGTAATATTTTCGCATATTTTGGTTTTAAGGGCATATTTTTTTGCAAAAAATAAATTTTCGTATTTTTTAGGGCATATTATTCATTTTCAGAAATTTGTTAAAAAATTTCAGTTTTATCATTATTAACATAAATTTTTTTTGGAAATTATTATATTATGATTTTAATAAAACCCCAATAAAATGGAAATTAATTAGCAATAGTTATGACCAAGGCAACCGGTAATATGCAAATGCATGATTTTTTAGAACGAGATATAAAAAAATGGTTTTATAATCTCACAAGTGTTTTGACACCCATTTGTTAGAGCATATTTTGGCAAATTTTATCAATAAAGTCATATTTTAGCATATTTTGGTTTAAAAGAGCATATTTTTAAAAATGATATTTTTTAAGCATTTTCATATTTTTTTAGAGCATACAATATAAGACTCGACCGATTTTAAGTATTTTCAGAAATTTGCTAAAAAAAATTCAGTAATATTTTTATAAGCATAATTTTTTTTCGGAAATTATTATATTCTATTATAATTTAAATAAAACCCAACAAAAATGGAAATTAATTAGCAACAGTTATGGCCAAGGCAACCGGAAATATGCAAATGCATGATTTTTTTAGAACGAGATATTAACAAATAGGTAAGGTATTAACATGTTTCATATTCTTACAAGTGTTTTGACACCCAATGTAGAGCATATTTTTGCATATTTTTGCATATTTTACCAATAAAGTCATATTTTAGCATATTTCTGTTTTAAGAGCATAACTAAAGAAAAATATCATATTATAAAGCATATTTCATATTTTTTAGAGAATACAATATTAGACTCGACCAATTATGTATATGTATTTGCAGAAATTTGTTAAATAAAAAAAAACAGTAATATTATTATTAACATAATTTTTTTCGGAAATTATTGTGTTGTATTATGATTTAAATAAAACCCAACTAAAACGGAAATTAATTCGCATCAGTTATGACCAGGGCAACCGGAAATAAGCAAATGCATGTGTTTTTAAGAATGAGGTATTAAGAAATGCATTGTATATTAAGCTATTGTATCTTACTGTGATGTTATATAATTGGCCTTTTTGGCTTTTTTACATCATAAAAATAAATGAAGTGAATGAAATGGGTAAGGTATTTATGTGTTTCATACTCTTGTAAGTCTTTTGACACCCATTTGTTAGAGGATATTTTTGCATATTTTATTAATAAAGTCGAATTTTAGCATATTTTGGTTTTAAGAGCATATTTTTTTAAAAATATAATTTTTTAAACATATTTTGTAAAAAATGTGCCTTTTTAAGCATATTTAATTTGTTAGAGAAAATTTTGCATATTTTACCACTAAAGCATATTTTGGTTTTAAAAGCATACATTTTTAAAAATATAATTTTTTAAGCATATTTCATATTTTTAGAGCATGTTTTTTTTTTAAATATGCCTTTTTAACATATTTCATATTTTTCACATATTTTGCATATTTTGGTTTTAAGAGCATAGCTTTTTAAAAATATAATTTTTTTAACATATTTTGTAAAAAATGTGCCATTTTAAGCAAATTAGAGAAAATTTTGCATATTTTACCACTAAAGCATATTTTGGGTTTAAGAGCATATATTTTTAAAAATATAATTTTTTAAGCATATTTCATATTTTTAGAGCATTTTTTTTTTAGATATGCCTTTTTAACATATTTTATATTTTTCACATTTATAGTTCGTTTCTAAAAAAATATTAAAAGTTCTTGTTTTTCTCGCGCGTTCTCATTCAATAAACAAAAAGGCGCTTGCAGAGGAGTTTCCTGTCTTGCGAGCTGAAATATTTTGCAACTAAATCAAAGAAGTGAAAATAAGCAGACTAAACAATTTTGAGATAGGTAATTGATCGCATCTGATGGCGTTGTTGTTGTTATCAATTTAAGATAGAGTCAGTTGGAATTGGTATAAAGTGGTCTGTAATTGCGGGTGGAAGAGGCGACTCTTCACTTAAGCAGGAAATATTGGCGGTTAGTTTTTTTTGATTTGAATTATATAATTTTTCATAGATGTTGGAAAATTATATGATTTGAAAAAAATACAAAAATTTATGATTAATTCCGTAGTAGTTTTATTAGGAGGAAGGTTGGTGTTTACCGCTTGAGAGCTGTATGGTGACAAGAAGAAAACTTGTGGGACTTTAATTTTTTAGAGCATATTTGTTTTGATTTTAAGGGCATATTTTATGATTTTAGGAGCATATCTTTAAATTTTTTTAATATTTTTTAAATTTTTAATATTTAAACAATATTTTTTTACTTTTAATATTAAAAATGTTTTCAAAATTTTGTAATATGTTATAAAAAATAAGAATATTTTAAATTTTTTTTACCATTAATATTATTTATGCAAATAATTTTATTTATATTTTTAACATGTGTTAAAATTATTAAAAATTTTAATATGTTTAATATTATAGATATTTCTAATATTGTTTATATTTTTAATATATTAAATATATTTATTTTTTTTTTAAATTATTTTTGATATTTTAAATATTTTTAAATTTTTTTTATATTTTTAATATTTTATACATTTTTAATATATTAAATATTTTTAATATTGTTTATAATTTTTAATATATTAAATATTTTTAATATTGTTTATATTTTTAATATTTTTATAATTTTTAATAAACTTAATTTTAATTTTAAAATTTTTAATATTTAAAATAGTTTTAGTATAAAAATTAGTTTATTTATTTTTTACATCTTTAATGCTTTTAATATTTTTTAATACTTTTAGTATTTTTAATACTATTAATATGTTTAATATTTTTAATATTAAAGGGCATATTTAAGCGCATAAAATTAGATTTTTAGTGCATATTTCCGGTTGCCATGGTTATGACTAAGAAAACAAGGCAATATTTATTTAAATGAATAAAATTTTTTTTTTATAGTATAAAAATGTATTTGAAAATTAATTGATCTTATTGTGTTTAAAATAAATCCAGGCATATTATTGCTTATTTGGGTTAAATCATTCAACTAAAATTAAAATTATTAATTTATTTTTTACTAAAAATGCTAAAACCATTTTTAAATGAATAAAAAATAAATTTAATAATGAAATTTAAATAAAAATGTATTTGAGAAGTACTAGATCTTATTGTGTTTCAAATAAATCCAGACATATTATTGTTTATTTAAGTTAAATCATTCAAATGTATTATCAAACTAGTGGGCCCGGCAATGCTTCGCTATTGCATATCCCGTTATATTGGATGTCCCGTTATATTGGAATACAGAGAGTTATTTAAAGAATTTTTTAAAGGTTTTCCCATGGACGTACACAGGTATCTTAAAAGAGTACACAAAGTTGTTTATCATCGATTGATAATATATTATTTTTAACTTCTTGTAAGCGCGGAATACCTTGTGTTATCGAATATTGCCATTTTCACCCCCTAAATGTAGAAAAATCCAAACAATGTGTAGCCTATGTTACTCGCGGGGTTATTCGGAAGATTCCCTGAAAATTTCATCAAAATCGGTCCAGCCGTTTTCGAGTCCATACGTTACATACATATATACACACATCCTGTTTTATATATATAGATTATTATTATTATTATTTTTTACTTAAAATGCTAAAACCATTATTTATCTTATTAATTATTTGTGAAATGTAATTAATAACAAATACATCATTTAAGCTTGTTTCTTATTAATTATATCTAAAAAGTAATTAATTAAAAATACATCATTAAATCTTACAGTTTAAACGTTTCTGTTTTTTTTTGTTTTGGTTTACTCACTTTGCTAAAGTCAAGGAAAAAATACTTTAAGATTTATTTTTACTCACATTTATATTCATAGTAAAAAAAAATATATTTAATTTTATTTCTATTTGTACAAATGAACTAAAATGTAAAATATTTGTAAACAACAATTCTATCAGCAGGCACAGCTATAAAACTGTTTACTATGAATTTTTGTCACAAAAATTAATTTCCATAGTTTGTTTCCAAAAATTTTCAATTCTTCTCAACAAATTTATGTACATTTAAATTCCCTTTTCTACTTTTTCCAGCAATTAACAATACTGTTACTCTCTTTCAGTCTTACATTAATTGATCAAGTGAAACTTTTTGTTATTACATCTCTTTATCTCTTTACTTTCAATACAAATCACCGTTGGGACGAGGGAAGGAGTAACAGTGTTGAAAAGAAAACAAGTTTCCTTTTTTGTCAAACGATACCCTCTTGTCATGCACTGATGCCATCGTTTAACCCACTGGCGGTAATGTGCTTATGTACAGCAATACTGCGCGCCGTTAAGGTTCCCCCTCCATAAAGCAGGCAACCAAACAGGAATGTCATGCGTACTTGCACACCACACACATATCATACATAATACACATCCCAAAACAGACGTTAATGTATGTAATATATCCCCCGCAAACCCTATATTTATTAACTGGTGTAATGCGCAGTTTTTTTTTGGAAAAGTTAAATAACAGTGATAAAAAATAAGAGAAGAGCAGATGCCGCTCTGCTGTTATCTCATACTTATAAGGCAAGCCGGCAACTCTCTTTTCCGCCGGTGCATTTGACAGTCATGAATCTTGCCTTGCTGTAATGTAAAGAAAGTTACCAATATTTCAAGATTTTACCTAAATAGGATATGAAAGGGCTTGGCGTATAATACAACAACACAAAATCGTATGATTTAGTGAGAAAGCTGTTGAATGATTTATATCACAGCGTGACCAGACGATCGCCCTACTTACATCGCGTTGTGGGAACTTGAAAGGGCGTATTCTGTTTTTATGTGAATCATAAAAGTACGCGAAATTGCAAGTAAAAAAAAGGAGCAGGACAAAAATTACATATTCAATTTATTCAGTTAATTAGTTATACAGTATGGCAGATTTTTTTTAGTCTACATATTGGGATGAAATTTTGATTATACCAAAATATTATACCAAAAAGTACAGTTATTGTACCAAAAAGTACTCTTATTGTAACAACATGTTCGTTTCTTGTACCAAAAAGTACTTTTTATATCCAATGTTTTGTTCCAAATAATACTTTTATTATACCAAAAAGTACTTTACTTACAATCATTACTCACAGCAGTAAGTCATCTGTTGTATTAGTAAATAATTCAGTCATAGCCACCGACATTTCCATGCCACCCAGTTTCTTACTCATACTTTCATATGTGTACTATGTATCAAAGTATTTGAAAAATTTGAAACTTTTTTGAAATTACTACAATGAGTAAAATATACAACAAACAACATTTGCATACTTGACACAAAATTCATTATTTAAGTCGCAATTTTTGTTGTCATCATTGTCCATCAAACAAAAGAAAACAAATTTCAAAAATAAAAAAAAAAACAATTAATTTGATATGGTCAAAATGTGAACATTCCTTAAACTTGTATTACGCTGCGAGAGATGATATTGGATTACCAAAAAAAAAAAAAAACGAAAACAAAAGTGTTTTGTATTACGTACTATGTCTGATGGAAAAGTTTTTTAGAACAAGTACAAGACCATAGTGGGTTGTCGTTAGAGTCACGTGTTTATCGTTTATATTCTTCCTAAAACCTTTGCGCTGATATGAATTTGTTATGTTTGTAGCAAAATGAGATCGTTCTACGTTTTGCAAGTTCTTGTACGAGTGAAGAATCAAAATAAGGTTTAAAATGTTATACTACGATGTAATTTTTAATGTTTAAATTTGATACAAAATTATAGTAGAATGTTAAATGAGCCATCGACAAAATTGTATAGAAAAATACGTTAAAAGATCTTTCCTTTGCCAAAAATATTAATTAAAATAGATTTTACCGCAACAACACATTTCAAAGACTGAAGGATAGATGACCCATATTTACATATTTATCCCATTTAACCCATTTCGTATGGTTTTTTATAATTGTTCGATATTTTTTTATCATTATACTCAAAATTATAATCGTTAGCTTTACTTATCGTTAACATTTACTAACACTTCGTTACTACTTTTCAAGATATTATAATATATTATAATTATAATGCTCAACCTTTTTTCTAATAAAAAGTTTTAGTACTTTCAACATTATCATTCATGAACTACTTAGAACCCTACTTAGCGCTATGGGGCACATGCTCTGTTGTACTTTTCTTATATGGTCTCTTTTAATATGGCAACTTAATGCAATTTCTAACGGGTATTCACGATCGACGGCTATCAATCATCATTAGCTAAATAACAACATTTTTGTTTTGATAATTGGTATATTTCTTTTGTGTTAAAACTTTGATTTTATTGTTGTCATTGTGTGAGATTTGTAATTTTTTTCTGGTCATAGGTCACTGCCTCAGTGTAATAAACCATTAAAAAAAAAACTGTGCATTGAAGCACCCCAGTAAACAAAAAGAGAAGTTGTTCTCAAAGAAACATTTTGAATGGACAATAAGGCGTACCTTATTATTTCCTTTCGATTTTCCAAAAAACCGGTTATTAACAAAAATATGAGCCCGATCGGTTAAAAATTTACGTGCCTCTCGCGATTTGAAGTTAGTGAACACAAGGGAACATTTTTTATGGTCGATTTTTCAAAAAATTGGGTCAGTTTGTAAATGGTTTAAGCTAAAAAAATTGACAAAAGTATGGGCTCGATCGGTTGAAAATTTACGATTATTATTTTTATATGTTTTTTTTTTTTAAAAAACTGTACCCTTGTTTTCACCAACTTCAAATCGCGAGCGGCACGTCAATTTTCAACCGACCGAGCTCATATCTTTATGAATTTTTTTTTATTTAACCTCACGCTAAATTAACCGTTTTTTTTTGAAACAGATGAGTTTTTAGTTCTCCCATACATTGAGGGTCCAACTTAATGTACAAGCAGCCTAGTACGATATTGTGATAAAGCACTGCCCAATGTGGACATAAAAAGAACTAAAATTACTGTAAATGTACCGAAAAGTTGGGACCGGCCGTGGCATAGTGATTAGAACGCGCGACTACCATGCGGGAGATCGCAGGTTCAAACATGGCTTCAGTCATCTTAAAAAAAAAATTGTTCTTTCATTGTCGGCTCCCCTCGAATGTTGTTGACAGTAACTTCGCAGTATTAAGTTTCGAGTCAATCGGCGTGTCTAGTAAGAGCTTCTCAAACAGTGACGTTCGCATTCGTCGATAAACAAGTAGGTGCCGTTAGTTGTGAATCTGAAAATAGGAAGCGTGTTAATTCACAACAACGCGAGAAGCTATCCCATATCTCATTCATGGGGTGCAAAGGGAAATTAAGTAAGTAAGTACCGAAAAGTACTCTCACGTACCCAAAAAGTACTTTTATTATGCCAACAAGTACTTTTATTTTATTAACAAGAACATTTGATAGTACTCTTTAAAACCAAAAAGTACCTTTATTATATCAAATAGCACAATTTATTTAACCAGAACGTAATTTTATTGTACCAAAAAGTATAATCTTTAGTATTAAAAAGTATAATTTTTAGTACCAAAAAGTAAAATTTCTTGGTCAAAAAGTACTTTGTTGTACAAAAATTTAAAATTTATTGTACTAAAAAGTACTTTTATTGTACAAAATAGCTCTTTTATTGAAAGCACTTTTATTGTACCAAATAGTACTATAATTATACCAAAAAATACATTTATTATGCCAACACGTACTTTTATTTTACCGACAAGTACTTTTAATAATACTATTTGAAAAGTATTCTTAGTGTAACAAAAAGCAAAATTTCTTGTGCTAAAAGTACTTTGTTCACTTTACTCACAGTCACCCAATGTGAAATGTACATAAAAAGTACTCTTATAGTAAAACAAGTATTTTCACTGCGCCAAAAAGTACTCTTATTTCATCAAAAAGTACTTTTATTGTACCAAAACGTTCTTTATTGTACTCAAGTAATGCTATTATTGTACCAAAAAGTAGTTAAATTATACTTAAAAGTGTTTTTATTGCGTACAAAAGTACTTTTATTAAACCACAATATTATTTTATTACATCAAAAAATTCATTTTAATCTACCAAAATACTTAAATTGTACCAAAAAGTACTTTTATCGTATAAAATAATACTTTCACAATACGAATAAGTACTTGTATACTATGAGAAAATGATTTTGTTGTATTAAAATATAGTTTTGTTTTACAAAAAGAAGTACTAATATTGTGCCAAAAAGTACTTCTATTACACCAAGAAGTACTGTTATTATAGAAAAAGTAGTATTATTATACTTTAAAGTACTTTAGTGGTATAGTTGTTTTGGTGTACAAAAAAGTACTTTTATTGATGCAACAAAACCACTTTTGTCGTTCCAAAATACTATTAGTTTTGTTGTACCAATAAGTGGTTTAATTGTACTAAAAAGTACTTTTGTTGTATCAAGTGGTTTTTTGTACCAATAGTTGTTTTATTGTAACGAAAAGTACTTTTGTTGTGCCAAAAAGCACTTTTAACTGCAAGTACTTTATTGTACCAAGAAAGTAATTTTATTATACCAAAATACTTTTATTGTGCCTAAAGGTACTTTTATTGTAACTAAAAGAACTAGTATTGCACCTAAAAGTACTTCTATTGTACCAGGAAAAACTTTTTTTGTACAACTAAGAAGTTTTATTGTACTAAAAAGTACTTTTATTGTAACTGCAAGTACTTAATTGTACCAAGAAAGTACTTTAATTTTAGCTAAATACTTTTACTGTGCTAAAAAGTACTTTTATTTTGCTTAAAAGTAATTTTATTGTATCAGGAAAAACTGTTGTTGTACCAATAAGTATTTTTTCTTTGTACTCAAAGTACTTTTGTTGTACAAAAAGGTACTTTAATAGTACAAAAAGTATTTTTATTGTAATATAAAAGAGTTTTGCTTTATTAACAATTATGTAATTTTATTGTACCAAAAAGAATTGTTTTAGTACCAGAAAGTACTTTAATTGCACCAAAAAGTGTAGCAATAGTATTTATATTACACCAGTACATTAAAACACAGCTAACATTCATATACCATCACTCTTAGGGCTGATGATATAAATCATTTGATACGAGAAAAAGTGTAACGCATTAAAGAAGAAGAATTAGACCCCAAGTATCTTTAGATTAAATTCGTTTCAGGACTTTTGAAGACGATTGAGCTATTTCCGTCTGGCTGTAATTAGGATAACTTGAGTCAACTTTAGCTGATTGATATGAAAATTAATGTAAAGTATTATTTTTCAAAATGATCTAATTAGATTGGAAATGGGCAGAATAGCCCTTACCCCTTTGATACCTTCCAAACAAAATTACATATTTTAATATTTTTTTCAAAACTTCTAAACGGACAACTGGACAATATTTCAATTTGATCAGATTAGTTATCTTGTAATAGTAGATAAACCCTAAAAAACCGAAACATTTGCCACACTCCTTCTGGTACCTCCCATACAAAGACCGAATTGACACTCCCTTGACCCCTTCTGGTACCTCACATACTAATGACCGACTTCACCCTCAAAGTTTTATATACATATCTTTTTTGTAAGTACACTAAATTTTGCGTAAGATGTACGCTTATGAAAATATGACTCAGTAATAAATATAGACTATATCGGTTAACCATTACTGGTATCTCCCATACGAAATGGTCTATATTTGGAAAATTAATATTATTTGCATAATTTCCAAACCGACACCTAGGGGATAATGAAATTTGGTCAGTTAATTTATCTTGTTAAGGGAAGGTTTAACCTCAGAAAACCTGTCTATTTTACACACCCCTTCTGGTAACAGGCCAAATTTCGAAGTATTTTCCCCCATTTTCTCTTTTTTACTTCTTCAAGGTAACCTTTTTTTCTGGGCCGTATTATAGACTGGACAATTTAATTACGAGGGTAAATTATTACAAATTATTGACCCATATTTTACGATTTATTTTCTTTACAATTTATCTAATATATTTGTATCGGAATCCACTAACTTCTCTTATAGACATAAAGCGCCATCAAATACCATCAATCACAAGCTGCGCTTATCGTTAACATTCACCCACATTTCATTGCTATGTTTCTAAATACCAACAATCAGTATACTAGATAACATATGCCCAACTATTTGGTTAACAAATAGTTTTTGTAATTTCTTTATAACTATTTTATGAATTAGAAAACTTTTTCGTGTCAATCGGCTCGTAACTAGGCGTACTTTTTGGTTTATGATCTCCTTTAATAAATTTCCAACGAGGGCGGTCTGTTCCTCACTGCACTGATAGGGTAAGTGCATTCCGGAAGCATTTAACCCCTTTGACTCAAATTTTCTGTAGTCACTAGAATCCGAATAGTGACTGCAGCTCAATTGATTCAAAGTTGCCCAGAGTGCGAATATTGCAGATTATGATTTCCGTAGAAATCTCCGAAATCTCTCCAGTCTCCGTAGAAAATTTCCAACGAGGACCAACTGTTGAACACTATCCGTATTACTCCGCTACTCGTAATCTTAATCTTTTAACATAAAGTTTTGATAATTTTTATTTGGTTGTATTATAACTTTGATTTGTTGTTGCTGCGTGACGTTTGTACAATTTTCCGTTCATTTGGTCAATGTCAGAATATCATAAACCATAAAATAACCAGAAAATATTGGAAATATAATTATCAAACATCCATAAAATTGTTAAACCCAAAATCGATCACAACGATTATTGTAGTTTATGCTGCAAATGTTCTTTGGGCTTTAAACGCAAGTATTGTTGTATAATGATCGGTTTTTTTTTCGTCCACTATGCGATAAGAATGTTATGTCTTAATACGACTAGAGATTCCCAAACTGCGGCTCTAGATCGGTAGAATATATTAAGGCCCCACTATTACGAGCTTTTGGGCAACTATTTTTAGAGCTAGAGAGATACAATTTAATACCCAGATAGTATTCGACAACGCGAATATGAATATGCAGACGAAATTTTAATTTTGGACCAAATGGGCGTTGTGGGCGTGGCAAAACTTTTTTGGAGCTAGAGAGATAAAATTTGATACTTAGATAGTACTCGACAACACAAATATGAATATGTAGATGACATTTTAGGTTTGGTCCCAATGGGCGGAGTGGGCGTGGCAAAACTTTTTTGGGAGCTAGAGAGATAAAATTTGATATCCGGATAGTGCTCTACAACACGAATATGAGCGCACTAAAATTACAAATTTGCAGAGGAGATGTTATTTGTATTTAAGGCCTTGAGAGATGCAACACAAGAAATAGATAACACAGTACAACACATGATTTTAGGACTCAATTCTGACAACTGCATGTGAAAGTAGCCCCAGAAAGAAGAAGTTCTACATCATTCGTTTTGTCAAGTTACATGCCATAATAATTTAATATCAATTTGAAGTTAGTAAGTATCGTATAGGGGAATTTGTCACGTTTGGTGTATAGATAGTACTCGATCAGCGGGCGGATGGTCAGAGAGAGAGAGAGAGATAAAATTCGACACAATAAAATGTTGTTAGTTGACCTGGTTTAGGAGCTACTTGGGGTAACGAATTGTTTACAGAGCGCATACGATCAATGCTTTAAATAATCTCTTTGAGAAACATATTATTATCGCGTTAAGGAAACGTTCCCAAAGTACGTTTAAAAGTAGCATATTTGAAGCTTTTATAACTGTGAGCCACTTCTTATTGATATATGTGTAATATATTAAGTTACAATTTAAATATTAGTCAACTATGCAATAGCAAACACTGCCGGGTCCACTAGTGTGATATACATTTTAGATGAGCGCCGCAGGAGCTGGCCACCAAAACATGGTTAGATGTATCAAGTGAAAGAGTTGTTATCTAAACTTGATATAAAGCTAATAAACGATTAAATATCCAGTACAGAAATTTCAGTCAGATTAACTGACAGATAAATACCATCACCCACTATAAGATATTGTTTAAGTCTTGAGTTATTGCAATTAACCGATTTGTAATTAAAACCAGTTAGAAAGTTTCAGTCGGGCAACCCGACTTACATATAGCCTTACTTTCAGGAAAACAAATAATTTTCTATTATATTGATATTATTACTCGATCAATATAATAGATTATTGATATTATTATCCAGATTTATTCTCCATAACTTTATCCTGTTATAGCTTTACTAAATACAGAATTTGGGTACGATCCCGTTGGGTGTATTGATATTATAACTCGATTTCTAAAGTGGGCGGAATGATGTATGTATTTGTATGGGAGGTACCAGAAGGGGCGGGGCCATGTAGCCCATTTGCAATACCGTAAGTAGTTTTGAGGAAATATGCAAAATTTCAACCGGACAGCCAGACAGACGGACAGACAGACAGACATGGCTCAAACGACTTAAAAAGTCATGAATCGAATTTGGTTCAAAGAAACCTCGGGTCTAAAGTGACTCCTTCTATGTGTTACACTTTTGGGTCGTATCAAATGATATATACCCTCATCCCTAAGGGTGATGGTATAAAAATGGACCTTGCCACTACTACTACCTCCTATACAAAATTGCATTTGTGCCGAATTATAATATTCTAAACAATTAATTTAATTAAATCCGAATTAAAATGTATACACCACAATAGATATACTCGTAGGTTGAGAGTATTTATCGGTCAATTCACCTGACTGAAATTTCTGCACTGTTTTTTTTTCAAATTTCTAAACGGAATTATGTTTATCCCATTTTCAGGGATACGGAAGTTGATTTTGTGGGATAATCCAACTTCACGACATTAATTATTCATTAGTTCCAAAAAAAAACAACAGAAAAATTTCCAATTGTCATCAACAACGGTGACGTACAAATGTGTGTGACTGGAATTCCGGATATACAATTAGTATATCATTTCATATGATAAACAAAAATGATATCCCCTGAACCCTCATTAACATTTGTGCTAATGACACTAAATATTTGATCGTCTATTATCCCAATATTATTTTTCTACCCTCATAACATTTGAAATTATTTACTTTGCTAATATTTTCCTTATGGGTTAATAGCTTCTAAATTATTAGTAAGGCATGCCAAACATTTGAGTCATTATAAGTATCGAAGACAATTCTTTTGTTTTAAATTTATGTCGTATGTGTTTAGCTCTCTCTCTCTCTCTCTTTCCTTTTTTTATAGTGCATTAGTATGGTAAAACACCTGTGGCATTGTTTAATTACCTTAATGTTAAATAAATTCGGGTTTTGTTGACGGATCTTCAGTTGAAGTTTGTTTTATGTTTTGTTTTTTTTTTTTTTTGCTTTTGTTGGTTTCGAAATTACACTGATTGTTTTCTTTGTTGTTTATGGCACCTTATAAAATTCATTAACACTAGTGTCTTAATAAATTGAACATCCTTAACTCTTGTCTGCTGCAGGTGTGGGTGTAGGTGTCGTGGAGTGCTGTCTCTTGTTGGGTGGTTTTTTTAAAATATAAACAAACAATTTTTTTTCGGTTTTTAATATTCACGAGAAGTTTAACATTCAAATTTTATTTGCACGTTTTTTTTTCACCAAAAACAAAGTGTTGACAGCAAATACGTGAGGGCGGTTAAATGAGTTGTTTGGTATTTGTTGTGGTTTTAATTAAATTTGAATTTTATTTTTTTTGAATTTTCGTATTGGCGGCGTTTGTTGTTGCTTGCGCTAGAAGTTATGTTTATTAGTTAATTTTAATATTGTTTTTAGTTTTAAATATATTTAAAAACGCGCGACGCTTTATGAATCTTGCGTTGTTACCTGCTGCGCGTACATTTAGTGACTGTTGTTAAATGAATGATCGTGCAAAAAATTTATTGAAATAACAAAATATGAGTAACAATTTGTGTTGTGTATTGTAGTCTACAACAATAATAATAACAACAACGATCGACGTCGATGCTGCCAATGCTGCCGCTGCTGCTGCTGGTAAATCTGTGCAAAAAACAATCTTAAATCTTGGGAACACCACAAGTGTAGCCGCGCATGCGCTCTTTTACTTGTTTTTTCATTTAAGGTTCGTCTGTTGTTTGTTTGTTTTTCTTGATGTACTTTCTGCGTTTATTTTGTGAATGAAACGTGAGCAAGTTTTATCCTCATAAAACACTCATGTTTCTTCTCTAGGCATGTTTGTAGTGGATCGCAGCATGAAATTGTGTTGACAATGTTAATGATGATGATGTAAAGCTGTGATTTAGTTTGATCATATGTAACATTTGTTCACTCAGATAGAGAATAAGAGAGAGAGTGCCAATATTTACAGAGTCTCAGGAAATCGTATGCTGCATTTGGTTTGCCTGTCCGTGCATTTGACAGTCACATGTGAGGAAATTAATGGAAAAGTTTTGTTTACTATATGTCATATAAAGAACATGCACACATGTAGTTACATACAGATATTAGATTATTTACTACTGATTGCTGTTAACCAACATCCGACATTAACATAGGTTGTGGCGAATGTCCATTACATTGTTGGTTTTAGAAACGGAAGTAAATTTTATGTTTTATCTGTTATAAATTTTATATTTAATGAGTCGAATTTGATCGATCAGGTTTTTGAAGTCAATTGAGGGAGAGCATAGAACTTTGTAAGAAAAAGTTATACGAGAATGAGAATGGTATATGGCACTCCTATATATAGTGCTATATTAAGGCCACGCTATATGAAATTAAGGATATTAAAAACCAGTACAGAAATTTCAGTATGGTAAACTGTTTGATAAATACCTTCACCCTATGTAGGATATTAATTTAGTTTTGAGTTATTAAAAGTAAGGGATTTTTGTTTGTAGAGTGTAAACGTTTGGAGATAGGAAATTTGGCCTTGAGACCAGAGATTAAGAAACATTCAATAAAACTGTAAATAATTTTAAATTAATTTTATAATTTTAACAGTTCAAAGCTAAAGAGTTGGTTGGAAAAAATTTAGCCAACCAAGATTTGCAATATAAAAGAGCTGTTAGAAATTAGAAGTTTAAGTTATTCAACTCCAAAATGGATTCCATTGTTTGTGCGGGGTCGTTAGGGATGAAGATTATTTGATCAAATTCAACAAAGGCCCGGCTTCTGTGCAAAAACATAAAAACAATAAAACATATCAGCTGTTTCCTTGCAAACTTTTAATGGATATTGGTCGAGTACTTTTTTAAAAATTTAGCATAAAGAGAGTAAAATCGGTTTTACTCTCCCAAGCTACTATTTTGCAAATTATTACTGGGAAAGTAAACGAACACGGCATATTTTTGGGATTTTGGTCATTTTGTATGGGATTACCGGCCATATTGCAGCACATCATGGTCAAAGATGGTGGGATAGAGAAAAAATCATCAACAAGCCCCGCAACTGCCCCGCACAGTGTGAGATTTAGTCAATCTAGCGTCTCAAAATTAATTTTTATATGAAGTTTTAGAGATATCGACTTGAAATTTGGCACGATCGTTAAGGAGATTATAAGCTTCAATATGGTGAAAGATAACTAGTTCCAACTAGTGTCAAAGGGGACTAGTTCCGAACTATCCTCAAAAACACTAGTTGGGGACAATTTTTTTTTTACACATTTATATTCAATATTTCTTCTTTTTTTCTCTTCTAACTAAAACTAAAACTTGTCGATATATTGATATAAGTACCCAAATACAACCATTTCTATAAAATGCTTCAAGTTTCGAACTTTAGTTTTCGATGATTCTTTGCAAATGAGAAAAATAAAAAGATAATGTTGTTTCAATGTTAAATTTATTGATATCTAAAACATTATAAAGAGGAAAAACTAAAAAATTCGACGAAAGTTCTTAAAAGAATGGAAAATATTCAAAATAAGATATTAATCAAAAACCAAAATAAAGAAATTATATACAAACTATACAAAAGTAAAAAGCGAAAAGTAGAAATAAAAAAAAAATAAGGAATTTATACAAAAATAAAAATTCCAGAGTGCTGCAAGCAATGTTTTTTATGCTAAATTATCAAATTCATCATTTAGTTGGGTGTCAGACAAAAGTGCAATGACCTCAGAAGGTAAAGTAGAACGTTTGGTTTTTGGGGGCAAACGTAAACTTGCAATCAAAGGGTCTGACGTGATAAGCAACCTATGCAATAAATCTATGTTGGTGTCAACTCGGGACGTTTTTCTTGTGAATAGTTCGCGATACTGTCTCGACTCTTTATTGCGTGCTTCTTGCGCTTCTTCAGAAAAGTTTCCTATGGGAAGAATGCATGAAGATATTGACTCTTTGCATTTCCGTTTTTGTATACTCGAAGCACTTTCAGCAAACTCTTTTCTCGCTTTCCGCGTTGCGGAATTTGTTTTGAAGTTGATGGTGCGTGATCAAGAGCAAAATCAACAGCAGAAATTTTTTAACTTAGCCAAATAGCATTGTCATGCATAAATCTTGCTTTATCTCGGTGAGATTTGCTCCATCGCGGTTGAAATTGGAAGCAAAGCTTTTTTATACGATCTTTAATTTTGGTATCGTCAACATCTGGTCCAAAAATTGATATAACGTGCTTTTCGACCGCTTCTGTTTTTTCTATTTTCACCTTGCTCAACCAAATCCAAAATAGCTCCTCTCGCGATATTTCACTCATACTAAAAAAAAGGCAAAAAATGGACAGGATTTTATTTTTTAAATTTGTTTTGGGCACATTAACAAAGATTCTGGTGGCATTCCCATCACGGAACTCCGTGGGACTTGGAAGTTCTAGTCTATCAAAAATTTGAAAGCTTTAAAATTTGTCTTACCTTTTAGGTGGTTATAAAACAATTTTTTCAAAATACTTGAGTGCAAAAATAAATATTGAATAAAAAAAAAATTTTAAGTTTAAGTAATAACCTTTAATACAAAAAATATTTTAGGCCAAAAAAAACACTCACAACTTCGACCTGATCACTCAAACTTTTGTGATCAATGCAAGCTTGAAAATCAATTATTTCATGCTATGAAATTGCTCGTGTTTGATAGCTGTTATCACGCCAATGACATTTTTTTATTCTCTTTTGTGTTTGTTTTCGTAACAATTGGGGTCTCTTCTCACGTTAAAAAAAATATGAGCGAGTTACGAAAACATTTTTTTTTTTAATTTCGAGACGCCAGATTGATTAAATCTCACAGTGTGCCCCGGAGTTGCCTCTACAGGGGTAAAATGTATGGTCAGTAACTAATTCTCTTGATTGGTGAATAAAAATATTAACCTGATGTTTATTTTAATTGAACAACAGAGATGATCAAATTTTATAACATTTTGATTTTAGTTATGGGAGATAGGGGTAGGTATGTTCCCCCTCTAGGAGGCTCTATAGGAGCAGCAAGTGCTAATTTTATAAAAAAATTATAAAAATACAAAAATTGTATGTAGATAGAGGTAAGAAAAGTTCTGAGAAACTGTGGGGTTGCAAAAATATTGGGGGTCGGTCATACAATTTACTCCTTTAGGAGCTGCTTAAGGGCAGTTAGGCCAATGGGAGAAAATTTATTAAAAACAAGTACTTATATTGATATTATTACTCCATCTCTAAAGTGGGCGGAAAGGTACATTTGTATGGGAGGTACCATATGGGGCGTGGCTAGACCTCCAGTTTTTTTTCTCCCAAACATTATCTTGTTATAGTCTTACAAAATACAGAATTTGGGTACGATCGCGTTGGATTTATTGATATTATTACTCCATCTCTAAAGTGGGCGGTAAGGTACATTTGTATTGGAGGTACTAGAAGGGGTGTGGTTTGACTTCCAGTTTTATCTACAAAACTTTATCCTGTTATAGCTTAACAAAATACAGTATTTGGGCAAGATCGCGTTAGATTTATCAATAATATTAATCGATTTCTAAAGTGGGCGGTACCTGGTGGGTATGGGAGGTACCATATGGGGCGTGGCTAGACCTCCAGTTTTTTCTCCAAAACCTTGCTTGAGTTTTACTAAATAAAGAATTTGGATAAGATCGCGTTGGATTTATTGATATTATTACTCCATCTTTAAAGTGGGTGGAAAAGTACATTTGTATGGGAGCTACCAAAAGGGGCGTGTCTAGACCAGTTTTTTCTTCGTGTCGAGTGTATTGATATTATTACTCCATCTCTAAAGTGGACGGAGTGGTACATTTGTATGGGAGGTACCAAAAGGGGCGGCGCTATGTATCCCATTTGCAATACCGTAAGTAGTTTTGGGGAAATATTAACTCGTGCAAACATTTCAAAACATTTGGTTGCGTCTTTCAAAAGTTATTATCGTGCACACCAGCCGGACAGCCAAACAGACCAACAGACGGATAGACGGACATGGCTCAAACGACTTAAAAAGTCATGAATCGAAGTGTTACACTTTTGGGTCGTATCAAATGATACGATACACCCTATATACACCCTGGGGGTATACAAATACAACGGATCACCTTAAGAGTCGAAGATAGAGGTTAGATATGTTTTCAGAAACTGTTGGGGTTGCAAAAATATTGGTGGTCGGTCATACATTTGACTCCTCTGGACCTTTGGATGCAGTTAGATCAGTAGGAGAAAAATTTGTTTAAAATTCATTTTTGTATAGGTAACCCCTTGGGCGTTGAATATGGGGGTAGGTATGTTTGGAAAAAATTACTGACTTTTACCCCCATAGGAGGCATAATGGGAGGATCAGGAGCTGATGTCTTAAAAAAAGATATAAAAAAAATTGTACGGGGACCAGCTTAAGAGATGAAGATAGTGGGTCGATATGTTTTAAGAAACTTTTGGGGTTGCAAAAATATTGGGGGTCGGTCATACATTTGACTAATCTAGGGACACCTTTGGGGCGGTTAGAGCGGTGAAAGAAAAAATTTATTAAATATTAATTTTTGTATAGGAGACCCCTTGGGGTGGAGATGGGGCGTAGGTATGATTGGAAAATATGAGGACGGAAAAATTACTGATGGTCAGTCTTACATTTTATCCTTATAAGAGGCACAATGTGATGTTCAGCAGCTGATGTCTTCAAATAAAAATATAAAAAATTTTACGGGGCCCAATCTGAAGTGTTAAAGATAGTGGGTAGATATGTTCTGGGAAACTTTTGGGGTTGCAAAATTATTGGGGGTCGGTCATACATTTGATCCCTCTAGGAGCACCTTTGGGGAAGTTAGAGCAGTGGGAGCAACATTTATAAAAAAAAATTGATATTTGTAAGGGAGCCCCCTTAGGGGGGTTAAGATGGGGTGTAGGTATGTTTGGGGAAAATGTTAGGAAGGAAAAATGACTGGGGTTTGTCATACATTTTACCCCTCTATGAGCAACTCCGGGGCAGTTGCGGGGCTTGTGGTGGATTTTTTCCCCTTCCCCATCAACTTTGTCCACGATGCGCTGCCATTTGAAACCACCTCACCCGCTCCAAATTTTGGCTAATGTATATTTGTTTCCAACCACACACAGTTAGGGGGGTTTGTTCGCACTATACCGACCCAATGTATAACTATGGGGGCAAATTCGGTCATTTGTATGAGAGTTAAACGGAGGGGTGTATCAAATGGTTCGGTTTTCTAAAGTTTTGCTCACTATTACAACATAAATTAACTGAGCAAATTAAAATATCCTACAGCTGTCCGTTTGGAAGTTATGGGAGAAATATACATTTTATAAAAATACATTATTTTGTATGGGAGGTACCAGAAGAGGTCAATCTAATTTTCATAATACAGTACAACACATGATTTTGGGACTCAATTCTGAGAACTGCTCATAAAAGTTGCCCAAAAAAGTAGAAGATCTGCATCATTCGTTTTTTTAAGTTACTTGCCATAATAATTAATATCGATTTAAAGTAAGTATAGTCATTAATAGGAAAATTTTTCATGTTTTAGGCTCTTTTGTTTGTCATAACATAATTACTATATGGTGGCGTATGATTATCATAAGTAATATTCAACGTAAATCATACGCCACAGAGTACAATAGTTTTATTGCAACTGCTACAAAATAAACCCAGTTCTAAATCATTTGATGAATGGAAAAGTGAAACTGTTGCTTATGTAGGGAAACGTTATATCAGGATTGTAATTCTAAACAAATTTGTTTCAGCTAAATCGGACTAGTGGCTCTCGAGTTATGTCAAACAAAAGAGCCTAAACCGTAACAAATTCCCCCTATACAATACTTACTAACTTCAAATCTATATTAAATAATTATGGCATGTAACTTGACAAAACGAATGATGCAGAACTTCTTCTTTTTATGTCTTCTTTCACGTGCAGTTCTCAGAATTGAGTCCCAAATCAAGGAGCTGAATAATATTGTACTGTGTTATATATTAATTTCCACTACAGTTCAACTTTTCATATAAAATCCGAACATTTATACATTAGGTCTACTACTTCTTGTACCAACCTCGTACCTCATATCAATTGCAGTATTATCCAGATTTAAGCACTCAATTCCAGTTAATCGCTCTGCCAAATTATCAATTAAGCCATGTTTGTAATAATTGTCAACTTTGTGATAGTAATAAAACCACATTTTATTGCGCTACTATCAATACGAGTATAACCGTTTGTAATATTTTAAATATGTGTTAAACATTTGACAAATTTAATTTAATTTGTTTATCTTTTACGTACAAACATATAAACATTAACATGTATTTTATCTTATCCGTCATAAAAGGAGCGCGCGCGCGCTCCGATAGCAAGGTAATAAGCAAGCCCCTTGCTGCCAACACCTCCTGCCACTCATTGGTAAGTACACAAAGTTAAGATAAAATAAACGATATCACCTATGTTATAGCAGCACACACAGCTAACAAGGTAACGGACAGATAGACGGGCGGATAGCCAACAACACGATATCATGATGAAGTAGTTTGTTGCTTATACTCCCCATAGCATACTACTACTACTGGTATACAAGAAGCAGCAGATATTGATGGGGTAAATACTCCCAGTCCGTCCGATAAGAAAAAGCTGAGGGGAAAAAAATACATTTTCATTCAGAAAATTTTCCACTAGTGTCTGGTTTCTGTGCAGACATTAAATTAATCTAATAGGCCGTTTTGTTTGGACCACCACAGCACAACACCACACAAGCACCAAGCAGGCAGGCAATCGAGAGTCACAGACCAACTAGACAGACTGCCGTCAACAGTTGACAGTAGCAGTACTAGCAGCAGCAGCAGTAACAACAGCAACACGCCGCTAACAGCCCCAAATACAACAAAGAGCAGCCGAATGCAACCAGCCAGCCAGCCAGCCAATCCGTCTATGGAAACTTGTAAGTAAGACCACGACCAAAGTCTCGCTACGAGAGTAGAGTTCCAGTAGCAGCAGTAGTCACCGCTATAGGTTGTTACTATTGATTAACATGGACGTTAATTGTATTTGAAATGATTTGTTGTACACTAGTACTAGTATGTTCACATCGCTGAGGATAAAGGAGGGCCAGAATGTTAAACTAGCGGACTTTGTGTGATGGATGATGAATGAATAAGGGGGTGGTGTAATAAGAGGGGAATTTCTGCTGCAGAAAAAAATTAGAGAAAATGTATACAAAAAACAGCCAACAAAAGAAAAACTATTAAGAAAAATAAGGAATTTGAATATAAAAGTACAATGAAGTACGTAATAAGAACTAAAAAGGATAAAATGAAGCAAAAATACAAATTATATTAATAACTATTAAAAAACAATGTGTACTAAAAAATTATAAAATGTAATAACAGGTAAAATATGTACTAAAAAATACAATAAAAATAATATAATGTACTAAAAAGTACAATATCTCTATGTGTAAAAAGTACAGAATGTACTAAAATGTGCAGAATGAACTGAAATGTAGAAAGTACTAAAATGTACTAAATATAAAAAAACTTACTAAAAAGGTTAGAATGTACTAAATTACAACAAAAAGTATAGAATGTGCTAAAAAATAAGTAATAATAAAAATAAATAAGTACAGATTGTACTAAAAATTAGAGAATGTAGTAAAATGTGCAGAATGTACTGAAATGTATAGAAAGTACTAAAATGTTGAAAATGTATTAAAATAAAAAAAATTTTCTAAAAAGTATAGAATGTTCTAAAGTACAACCAAAAAGTATAGAATGAGTTTCAAAAGAAGTAAAAAAAAATAAATGTAATAAAAAGTACAATATCTATGTATAAAAAAGTACAGATTGTGCTAAAAATTACAGAATGTACCAAAATGTGCAGAATATACAAAAAAAATACTAAAATAAACAAAATTTGCTAAAAAAAAAGAACTAAAAAGTACATAATGTACTAAAAATTGATAAAAAGAACAATAGTTTCAAAAAATACAAAATTTACCAAAATGTACAGAGTAAAATATTCGTTAAATCTTATGTGTACTAAAAGAAGAAAATGCACAAAATGTACTGAAATGTACAGAATTTATAAAAAAGTACAGATTGTACTAAAAATTGCAGAATTAAATGAAAAGTACGGAATTTGCAATATTTACTAATAATTACAAAATCTACTAAAATTTTACAAAAACTACTTTTATTATGCTAATATATCAAAAAGAACTTTTATTATACCAAAAGGTATAGTTTGTTGTACCAAAATGTACCGAGATGTGCACTAAGTACTAAAAATTCAAAAATGTATTTCAAAGTACAAAATGAACAAAAAAATTACGGAAAGTACTAAAGAGTAAAAAATGCATTAAAAAGTGCAAAATGAACACGAAGTACGGAATGTACTAAAAATTACAAAATGTACAAAAAAATACAGAATGTACTAAAAAGTACAACATTAACTAAAATTTGCATTGTGTCCTAAGAAATACAAAATGTACTTAAAAATACAGAATGTATCTTAAATATGCATTGTGCCCTAAGAAATACAAAATGTATTAAAAATTACGAAATATACTTAAATGTATAAAAAAGTACAAAATGTACTAATATTTTATGCATACACATATAATAGAAAGTGAAGAACAACTATAAAATAGTACAACAAAGTGAACTTAAAAGTAAAAAATGTACTAAACTATGCTTACTATTTTTAGATTCACAACTAACGGCACCTACTTGTTTATCGACGAATGCGAACGTCATTGTTTGAGAAGCTCTTACTAGACATGCCGATTGACTCGATACTTATACTGCGAAGTTGCTGTCAACAACATTCGAGGGGAGCCGACAATGAAAGAATTTGTTTTTTTTTTAAGATGACTGGAGCCAGGAGTTGAACCTGTGATCTCCCGCATGGTAGTCGCGTGTTCTAACCACTATCCCACGGCCGGTCCCTAAACTATGCTATGTGTACTAAAAAGTAAAAAAAAGTATTACCAACATTGCATTTTTATTATACTCATTGTATTAAAAAGTACTTTTATTAAACCAAAGAGTACAAAATATACTGAAATAAGCACAGAATACTAAATAAATAATGAAAAAAAATTATTAAAAATGCTTTAAAAAGTACGAAATTAATTGTGTCCTAAGAAATACAAAATATACTAAAAAGTACAAATGTACTTCAATGTAACAAAAAGAACAAAAGTGAATAACAGCTATAAAATAGTACAACTTGTGTACCAACATTGCACAAACATATGTAAATACATTTCTTTTTTTAAATGTGTGGCACTTTTACCTCTAGTACTTCTTAGTAAAGGTTTGGTACTTTTTGTGTACTCTTTAGTATATTTTTACTCCTATTTGTGTATGTTGCATGTTTCAATAATTTTTGGTACCGTTTGTTACATTGTGCTAAAAAGCAACAAGTAATTTTAATGTACTAAATATTACTTTTACTGTGCCAAAAAAGTACTTTTATTACACCAAAAAGTACTTTAATTGTACTAAAAAGTAATTTTATTATACCTCACGGTGACAAAAAGTTTATTTATTATATATGATTTTAATGTACTTAATATTACATTTATTGTACAAAAAGTACTTTTATGATACAAAAAAGTACTTTTATTGTACTAAAAAGTACTTTCATTGTACCAGAAAACAATTTTTGTTGTACCAAAAAAGTACTTTTATTGTACCAAAATTTACATTTGTTTTACCAAAAAAGTAGTACCACCAGGTACTATTTTTATACTAAAAATTATTTATATTGTCAATTATTTGTAGTTTATTTATTAAAAAGTACTTTTGAGAATTACTCTTGGTTGTACCAAAAAGAACTTGAATTGTTTAACAATTAATTTTTATTGTACCAAAAATATATATATATTTATTATAGCAAAATGTACTATTATGCAAAAAGAGCAACAAGTACTATTTTTGCACCAAATCGTAGTTTTATTAGAAAAGTAATATTATTGTACTAAAAGAACCTTTACTGCTCCAGCAAGTATTTTTAGTGTAACGACAAGTTCATTTATAGTACTTTTAACAGTAACAAAAAATACTTTTATTGTATTCATAATATACATTTGGACTTCTAATAGTTTTATTTTCATTTCAAAAAAATATTTGTAATAAAGTTTCTTAATTTTGTTATTATTTCCCTGACTCATCATACCGCACTGTATCCGCAGCACATACTTACGCCAACTATCCGGTAAGAGAGCGTAGTACTCAACACAGATCGCACAACGACAACAACAACAATAACAAAATGACAAACAATCAAGGCGACACTAACCAAAAACAAAAAGTAAAAAAAATGTTGTATGTATGATTGTCTGCCTGACTATGTATATAATGTAGTAATTGCACGTGATCACTTTTGGAGAGCTAAACGTCCGAGTTGGGACGTTTGGAATAAAGCCATAACAATGTATGTTGTACAAGAAAGACATGAAAATATTAGCACATTCACATGTCGTCTGATCAAACCATGATGCAGATCTTATGCTGCTACGAACGTACGAACATACCTCCCTAGACACACACACATACACCCATTTTTGTATGTAGTTTCCATTTATGTTCATTATTTTTGGCATATAAACCATAAAGTCAGTAGTCAATCATTAATTCATTTAAATGGTCTTTGATGAATTCTTGTTTATTTCGTGAGTTATTCTCTCTCTCTCTCTCTCTCTGTATCTATGATTTCTTGCATTTGAATCAAATGAATTTAGTGAAACATGAAACCATTTTTGGATTTAGACATAGGTATACACAGGGAAGGTGGTGGACGAAGTGGTCCACCAACCATGGGTGTAATCCAGTGAATATGAAATTGATGAGAGAAGCAGTGGCTATGAGATTGTTTATAGAAACCTGCTTGCAGCAAAGAGATTCAATGTCTTGATGCCACATTCGGGCCGTGATGCAATCCTTGATGTGGAAAATGTTTTTGTTTTGTTATATTTGTTTGGGAAAATCTTTGTAAGTGTTGTAAGTTTTGATATTGAGAGAATTAAATACCAGGTCATTGGTCGAAGGGCAGCGAGATGTTACTGCAGCCTTTGCAAGCTTTGAGAATGAATCGGTAAAGGGGCAAACAATACGAAATTCGTATATGTTTATAAGTTAATAAATTTTTGCTGTTTATTAATATCCGAATCCAAAAAAAAAAAAAAATCAAAAAATTGTAGGATGTTGAAAAAGCAATCGTTGTTATTATTGGTTTTTGGTACAACAACAGAACTTTCTAGTGCAATAAAAGTACTTTTTGATACTTTAAAAATAACGTATGGAAAAATTATAGAACTTTTCGATACAATTACTTTTTGGCTTAATAAAAGTACTTTTAGATACAATAAAAATCAATTTCTGCACAATTAAAGTACTTTTTGGTGTAATAAGTTTACTTTTTGGTAAAGAAATATAAATTTTTAAACAATTTAAGTACTTTAATTTACTTTTTGGTACAATAAAAGTATTTCGTAGTACAGGAAAAGTACTTTGTATTACAACTAAAGTCTTTTTGGTACATTGAAGGTTCGATTTGGTGCAATAATTGTACTTTTTGGTACAATATAAGTACTTTTTGGTACAATAATATTTTCCTTAATCATAGTGTTACGTACTTTTCGGTACCATAAAAGTAATTTTGTGGTACGATAAATCTAGTTTAAGGTACATTTAACTTTTTGATACAATAAAAGTACCTTTTGGTGCAATAAATGTACTTTTTGTTGCAACAAATGTACTTTTCGATACAACGAAAAAGCACTACAGTAAAAGCACTTTTTGATGCCATAAATCTATTTTTGGTAAAATAAAATTTATTTTGGAACAATAAAATAATTCTTTTTGTACAATAAAAGTATTTTCTGGTACATTAAAAATACCTTTTGGTACAATAAATGTACTTTCTGGTGAAATTAAATTACTTTTGATAAAACAAAAGTACTTTTTTAGGACAGTTTAAAGACTAGGAAAAAGTAAAAGTACTTTTTTGTACAATAAAAGTACTATTTTGTTTATGTACAATAAAAATACATTTTGGTACAATAAAATTACTTTCTGATTCGATGGAAGTACTTTTTCGTATAAGAAATGTTTTTGTTTTATACAATAAAATCGCTTGTTGCTGTAATAAATGTCCTTTTTGTATAAAAATAGTACTTTTTGGTACAAGAAATGTTTTTTATACAAAAAAAAAACACTTTTTGGTATAGTATATGTACTTTTGGGTACAAAAAAAGTACCTTTTGGTACAAAAGAAATAATTCCTGGCACAATAAAAGTACATTTTCGTACAACAAAAGTTCTAGTGGGTCCAATAAATTATACTTTTTGGTACAAAAAAGTACTTTTTGGAATCGATAAAAATACCTTTTGGTACAAAAAAGTACATTTTGGCAAAAAAAATATTTCGGTTACTATTGATACAATACTACTATTTGATACAGTAAAAGTACTTTTTTTTGTACGATAAATCTATTTTAAGGTAAAATAAACTTTTTGATACAATAAAGTACTGTTTAAAGCAATAAGTGTACTTTTTGTTGCAATTAATGTACTTTTCGGTAAAACAAAAGTTTTTTTCGGAATAAAAAAAGTACCTTTTTGTACAATAATATTTATTTTGTGTACAATTAAAGTATCTTCTGAAACATTTGAAATACAGTTTGGTACAATAAATGTACTCTCTGGTGCAATAAAACTAACATACTTTTGATACGACAAAATTAAAATTTGGGACAGATAAGTACTTTAGGGTAATATAAAAGAACTATTTGGCACAACGAAGGTACTTTTTTATACAATGAAAGAACTATTTTGTACAACAAAAGGTACTGTATTTGAGTAATACAAATATTTTTTGGTACAATAAAGTACTTTCAGGTACAATGGAAGTACTTTTTGATACCTTATATTAAAGTCCTCGTTGGTACAATAAAAGTACTTTTTGTACAAGAAATGTTTTTATACTATAAAAGCACTTTTTGGTACAATAAAAGTACCTTTTGGTACAATATGAATTATTTGGCATAATATAATCACTTTTTGGTAGAATAAATGTACTTATTGGTATATTAAAAGTACTTTTTGGTACATTAAAATTGGTTTTTGGAACAATAAAAGCACTATGTGGAACAGTAAAAGTACTATTTGGCACAGTAAATTTAGTGATTGTTATATTTAAATTACTTTTTGGTACATAAAATCACGTGTTGGTACAATTAATTAAATTTCATTTTTCAGCTCATTCATTTGGCACTCAAATCTGATAACTACATGTGAAAGTAGCCCCAAAGAGAAAAACTTCTGCATCATTCGTTTAGTCAAGTTACATGACATAAAAATTTAATATCGATTTGAAGTTAGTAAGTATCGTATAGGGGAATTTATCACGTTTTAGGCGTAACATAACTTGAGAACAACTAGTCCGATTTAGCCGAAACATATTTAAAAAAAATAGGAATTACAGTTCCTTTAATCTGTTCATATAACGTTTCCCTACAAAAGCCACAGTTTCATTTTGCCATTCATCAAATGATTTTGAACTGGGTTTATTTTGTAGCAGTTACAATAACACTATTGTACTCCGTGGCGTATGATTTACGTGGAATATTACTTATGATAATCATACGCCTCCATATAGTATTTATGTTATGTCAAACAAAACGGCCTAAAACGTGACAAATTCCCCTATACGATACTTAATAACTTCAAATCGATATTAAATTATTAGGACATGTATATTGACAAAACGAATGATGCAGAACTTCTTCTTTTTGGGACTTCTTTTACGTGCAGTTCTCAGAATAGAGTCCCAAAATCATGTGTTGTTTTGTGTTAAATTAATAAAAGTACATTTTTATGTAATAAAAGTACTTTTTGGTACAAAAAATACTTTTTGCCACAAAAGCTGTACTTTTTTGTGCAATAAAAGTACTTTTAAACACAATAGAAGTACTTTTTAATTCAATAAAAGTATTTTGTGGTACATCAAGGATATTTTTGATACATTGGCCGACTTTTGTCTAATACTCAAAAATGTTCTGCAGTTTTACCATTAATATAGTTAATACATCAATATTTTGGTACAACCGAATTGTGGGCTTATTTTGTAATTAAATTAAATTTCCCAATTACACTGTTTATATATAAAAATAGCACTGGTCTACTAGATTAAAAAAAAAAATTGGCTGGAGAAACGAAGCATGATTTTTAACTAATCTGGTGAGCTGAATTCGAATTTGGCATAAAAATTGGGCTCTCACGTCTTGTTAATTTTTTATCGCATTCTGGCAATACCTTAAAACGGTCAATACTGACAATACAGCTTTTCCTAATAGCCTTTTACACCAAAAAAAGCATTTCACATTTTGAGCTGAAAATGCGAAATGCTAAAAAGTGGTTTTACACTTCAGTTTCGCATGTTGCCAGCTGTTGTCTAGCTCACACATTTTTTTATTCGCCTTTTAAACCTGCAATATTTTCCTGCCACAAATCAATGAACATTGATTCGGGGGCAGTATTCCACGAAACGCGAATGCTTTTAACTAATTAGAATAATCATTTATTAATATTTTGGCAAAAATGTAAATTTGTTGTCCGTCCATGTTGTTTGTCATTTTTTCCGATACTTAACATAATTTCCCTTTGCACCCCATGAATGGGGTATGGAATAGCTTCTCGCGTTGTTGTGAATTAACACGCTTTCTATTTTTAGATTCACAACTAACGGCACCTATTTGTTTATCGACGAATGCGAACGTCACTGTTTGAGAAGCTCTTACTAGACACGACGATTGAATCGACGCTTAATACTGCGAAGTTGCTGTCAACAACATTCGAGGGGAGCCGACAATGAAAGAAAATGTTATTTCTTTTTTTTTAAGATGACTGGAGCCAGGATTGAACCTGCGATCTCCCGCATGGTAGTCGCGTGTTCTAACCACTATGCCACGGCCGGTCCCATTTTTTCCGATAAATGTAAACAAACAACGAAAATGGTAGTTGCCAGATCAACATGACTGAGAAAAATCGCTTAAATTCAGCTTTTCAGAGTACAACTCTGTGCATTTTTCAGCATCTTTCATGGATGCAAAAATATGTTAACATCTTTCCAACAATAAAACGCAAGAAAATTTTTAGCAAATTGGCGAAATAATGCAAGAATATATTAAATGCGTTCTGGTGTAAAAAGGCTTTAAAATTCCATATGCTAAAATCAAAGAAGGCACAGGAAGCTATTGAATGATGACAATTTATCACAATCTTTAATGAAGAAAGAATATGCAGCCTGGAAATCTTTCAAGAGCATCGTGGACTGTTTACTTGGAAACAATTTAAGTAAAAACATATGGTTGCTGAATTATTGAAAAAATTATCACGAATATGGTGCACAAATGTCACTCAAAATGCATTTTCTACATTCGAATTAAATTTTTTTTCACAAAATCTAGGTGCGGTGAGCAATGAACAAGGGGAGCGTCCTTACCAAGATTTATTGAAAAGTTTTTCCCAAGATTTTGGGACAAAGGAATACTGGGAGACTAGGCTATTGCTGGACTCTAATATGTGAAACCGAACCAACAAAATATAAACGAAGTTCAAAAAACCCCATTCACTTTTGAAAATACATTGATATTTAAATAAAGTAACGACCGGCCGTGGCATGGTGGTTAGAACACGCGACTACCATGCGGGAGATCGCAGGTTCAAACCTGGCTCCAGTCATCTTAAAAGAAAAAAAATAAATAAAAATTTTCTTTCATTGTCGGCTCCCCTCGAATGTTGTTGACAGCAACTTCGCAGTATTAAGCGTCGATTCAATCGTCGTGTCTAGTAAGAGCTTCTCAAACAGTGACGTTCGCATTCGTCGATAAACAAGTAGGTGCCGTTAGTTGTGAATCTAAAAATAGAAAGCGTGTTAATTCACAACAACGCGAGAAGCTATCCCATACCTCATTCATGGGGTGCAAAGGGAAATTAAGTAAGTAAGTAACGAATTTTTATATATAAAAAAACCAATAGGAACTATTTAATGTGTCCGAAAACCTGACGTGATAGAGAAAAATCAATTACATATTCGAATTCAGCCCACCAAATTACCCTGGGAAAGATATTTGGTTGCTCCAGTAAAAAACCTTGCTGGCTAGTGCAATCCTCAGGTGTTTACCTACCTACAATCGGTAAATATCTGCTAAACCATTAGTTATTTAATTTTGTGGCCTATGACACTCGGTTTTAAGCCACAATGCGCCGTATATAAAAATATTTTTTTTTTATAATAAACAATACTGTCCAAAATATCTAATTTTATACATAAATATAACAACGTAAATTTTTTAATTTCAAAAATCTTTTTGGTATTTTTACAGTAAAACTTGCACTTTCAATTATGTTAGTCTCATATCGCTACCGATAGCATGATTGGTTAAATAACATTAAACCCAAACATAGCAATTCTTTTGTTGTTTGTTCATTGACCATAAAACTCACTGACCGAATTCTCATCATAATGTGACAAGTAAATATTTTGAGATTTTGGAGATGCCACTAAAGTTAAAGTTTAAATTTGTCATAGATTTGTCAAAACAAAGACTGCTAATTCATATATCTGAAATAACCAAATATTAAATATTGTCTAGGTGAGAGAAATTACTTCATAGCCCTGTATTTACTTTAAGCTAATTTAATTTTAACAAAACATTTAAATATGCTGTCAAAATAACGTATTTAAATAATTATGATTTTAGCCAACTCAACCTTGTAGCATTATTTGCGTTTCGTATAAAAATTTCTAGCCAACTGTGAACTTGCAAATCACACAGTTTCACAACGCGCGAATTTGTGTTTCATTTCAAAATATTCGTTTCTTTTCATTTTTATTGCTGTGACACTCAAAAGGCCGAGGGAGTGCCTTTCATAGTCGTTTAATGTTGATGTGTTGGTTTTTTTTTATTTTTTTTGTAAATGTCATACAATTAAATAATTGGTGAGTTCTTTCCGTCACTTATACGCTAAATTCATTCATTCATTTAATTCCGGTAATTTCTAATTCAATGTCAGTGCAAAAAGTCTAGACACAAATATTTAAAAAAAAAAAAAAACAGAAATTTCGCAAAAAAAAAAAACAAACAAATAGAGTTAATTGAAATTATCTGTTTTGCATCGCTGCGAGTTTGTTGGCTGGCTCAAAATATACCACATAGTTTAATTACCTTTTTACGTAGATTTAATTATTATGTCTGTGTGATGACATGATAATGATGATAGTAATTACAGTCTGTCATTGTTAATGGTGAACATCACCTACACACGATATCGACATAAATACGCACAGATTCCCACACAGAGGTGTATTTCACAAAGTGGTTCCACAGATTCATACACTGAAAAAAAAAATTACAAATAAACTTTAAGATTAACAAACTCAGAAAACATAACTAAAGCTAAGTACAGACGGTTACCAGAAAGAGCAATTTTTTCAAGTCTGCTAATGCACCGGCAATGTACTGACATGGACAGTGTTGCCATATAATTAATCTCTGCAAATGGTGAAATTAGCTGATGCAAAAACTTCGCACATCTGCAAATTAAATGTGTTTGCAATTATCTTACAAAAATTTGAAGGTGGCAACATTTTGCGGTTCACACGATTATGGGATGTCTGGCAATATTGTTGTTTTGCAATGTAATGGCCATGCTTTTTCTGCAAACGTTGCCATACACAATTTAAAGTGCTCATGGTTGTTGGTCATTTTCTGGACATTTTTCGGGAAATATTGTAAGATCTGGCAACCGTCTGTATGTAGCTTAAGCATTAAGAATACCAACAACAAGTTTTTACGTAAATTCCCTTTTGAAATCAATGAAATGTTTAAATTACAAAATTTTGTAACAAATTTCTTTCGGTGCATTTTCTAGTACATATTTAAGGGATTTCCACTACCCAGTCTCGCAAAGTGATTTCCTTATTTTTATTTTATTGGAACTTTTCAAGTAACATATTTATTAGGTACTTAATAAGGCCGCCAGAAACTATAAAAGTTGTCAGACATCTATAACTACATCTTATAGATTATTGTACACAGATTTGATATCAGTTCAGTAAAATACACTCGTCAGCACATTATCTTGAGATAATTGCCAATGAACTATTTGAAAGTTCAATGACGGCAATAAGTGCGAATTTAAAAGAATTTAGTCTATATTCTCAGGCAGATTAGATAAATCCGTCGACAGGTCCATGTGTACGCGCCCACGTTTCTAAAGATTAGATTATTACAACGCGTGGTCAACGGAACATTTTGATAAGAACTATTTGTTGTAATCGAGCAATGAGTGGCCCACAATTCTTTCGTGAGTTGCAATTTTTGTTTGTTTTTTAAATTGATTGACGATTTTGTTTTTGTCTTAAGTGTTTATAAAGAAAAATCATTAAACAGTACAAACATTTTTCAGCACATTGATTTGGGGATCAATTATGAGAACTGCACGTGAAAGTAGCCGCAAACAGAAGAAGTTCTGCATCATTCGTTTTGTCAAGTTACATGCCATAATAATATTAACTTAAAAAATCATGATACTCGACATTGCAGTTGCATTTAAAACTCAGTCTTTAGGGCAATGTTTAACAAACAATGCACTTAACTTACACCTTCATCACGTCGCATTTTTGTTTTTAGTTTAAAAGATTTTTTAATGATCAATTTATTTCTTAATTTATGACGAAAAGAAATTCTGTTTGCTCGTAATGCAATATGATTTCAGAATATGCATTTACAATGCCGTTGTCGTACCTGTGACAAATACAAATAACACTGAAAATGTTATAAAATAAGGCTATTAAGATTGTTTATTTTTTATACTCATACTCGTACTAAATTTGAATACAAATGATATCGAAACAATAAAAATCTAAATGATGTACACAATTGCCCCATTGATTTGCCGCCTCAAAATCCCCTTTGGGTTTGTAGTATATCGCGTAAATCATATCTCGTACACAAACATTTCGTTTAGTATGTAATGTATCTCATGTGTTTAGGTTTTTAATATGCCAAACAGCTTCTTCAAGTTTTGTTTACCTTTTTTTAAATATAGACATTGGTAAAGTGTTCCGGATTCATAAAATCCCCATGAGTCGTGAAACATTACTAATGATTTTACAAAATAAAAATTCTCAAACATTATAGACGAGAGTACAACATAAATTTTCCATATTTTATATTATTTGATTGTCGTCAGGTAGAGGACAGTGGAGAATAAAATAATGCAAAAGCTGTGAAACACTTTGATGATTGTACCAAGAAGTACTTTCTATGTACCACAAAGTACTTTTATTGTACCAAAAAGTACTCTTGTTGTACCAATAAGTACTTTTATTGTATCAAAAAGTACTTTTTATGTACCACAAGTACTTTCATTGTATCAGAAAGTACGTTTATTGTACAGAAAAGTAGTTTTGTAGTACCGAAAGGTATTTTTATGTACCACACAGTACATTAATTGTTACAAAAAGTACGTTAATTACATCAAAAAATACATTTGTTATACCTGAAAGTACATTCAATGTACCAGAAATTACTTTTGTTGTACCAAAAAGTACTTTTTATATATCACACAAGACATTCATTGGTTCAAAAAGTACTATTATTGCACTAAAAATAAATTCGCCAGAAATTACCCTGTGGAAAAGGTACTTTTTTGTATCAAAAATTATGTACTTAAATAACTTAACCATTTGTATACCAATTTTTATCAAAAAATATGCATTTTATACGTAACAGAATGCACTTTCTGAATAATAATCTTAACAAAAAAAGGGGCTAAAAAATCCTACAAACTCGAAAAATATTGAAAAAAAATCGCAAAAATTTGGGATTTCGAGACAAAAACAGATAGATGTGACAAGTTATCTACATAAAAGTATATATATTGTTGGAAAGCTTTAAGACTTTTCCTTCGAAAATCGTTAAGAAATTGAAACTCGGTTAAGAATTGACTGAGTTATAAGCTCATAAGTGAGAAAAGATCCGAAAAAATGGTTTTGAATTGTAAGTCAAGATTTTGAGGATGTTGGGAAACTTTGGTCTACAGGGTCATGTGTCACTCGATCAGGCTTACAACATGCACTAGGTCACTTCCCAAGTTCCTTAAATTTTTTCTATTTTGTCACAGTGTGTTATTTTTATATAATTTAATGAAAGTTTTTTATATAACATAATACATTTCACACAACTCTTGTAAAACAAATTCTATTAGCGATAATAGAAAACAGATCTCAAACCGAACAATGAAAAACATATTTATATTTCTAACAGATCTACAATAGCAAACAAGACAAAATTTATTTTTTTTTAATTTTTTTTAAATTTTTAAGAATTAAATTTGTTGCATCTTTAATTTTTAAATATATTTAAATTTTTTTAATTATTATTTTAATTATTTTTTTCTTAATTATTTTGGATGTTTTCAGATAAGTTTTTAAAATATTTTTTTGTAAATTATTTATTTTTTATACGTTTATTTGTTTTTTATTTATTTTTACAATTTAAATTTTTTTGTAAATTGTTTTTATTTTTTTGTAAATAAGTTCGTAACTATTTTTGGGTTTTTTTTTGGTAAATTATTTTTTTCTTTTATATTAATTAAATTTTTTAAATTTTTCAATTTAAATAATTAAACAATTACGAGTGCCTATGTTTTTGTTTTAAATAAACTTAATTTTTAAGCTTCTTTGAATATTAATTTTTTTTGATTAGTTTTGTTTTAATTATTTTTATACAGTTTAATTAAAGTTTTATATATATATTTTTTAATTATTTAAAATTTATTAATTTTTATATATTTAAGTATTATATTTTTTGTTTCTTTTAGTTAGTTTTTAAAATATTTTTTTTTAATTTAATATAATTTTTTATACGTTTATTATTTATTTTCATTATTTAAATTTTTTAATTTAAATAATTAAATAATTTCGAGTGCTTCTGATTTGGTTTCATTATACTTAATTTTTAAGCTTCTTTTTTAAATATTTTTATTAGAATAATTAAAGTTTTTTATATAATATTAATTTTTTTTAATTATTTAATATTTTGTACTCATTTGTATATATTTAAGCATTTTATTTTTTTTTTTCTTTTATTTTTGTTAATTATTTTATTTTTTTTCAATTATTAAAATTTTTTTCTAATTATTTTTGATGTTTTTGATAAGTTTTTAAATATATTTTTTTAATTTAATATATATTTTTATACGTTTATTTGTTTTTTATTATTTAAATTTTTATGTAAATTGTTATTATTTTTTAATAAATAAGTTCGTTATTATTTTTGGGTTATTTTTTTGTACATTTTTTTTTGTTGGATATTAATAAAGTTTATTTATTTATTTATTTTTTAAAATTAGTTATATTTTTATAGCATATTTGTATTTTTTTTTTTTAAAAATTTGTACTCATTTTGAAATTTTAAGGTATTATATTATTTATTGTCTTTTCATTTTTGTTTATTATTTAAATTATTTTTGTGGTTTTTAGATAAGTTTTTAAAATATTTTTTTTTTTAAATTAATTTTTTTATACGTTTGTTTCTTTTTTATTTATTTAAATTTTTTTTGTAAATTGTTTTTATTTTTGTGTAATTAAGTTCATAACTATTTTTTGTATTTTTTTTTTTGTAAATTATTTTTTTGTAAAATATTAATTAACTTTTTTAAATTATTTAATTTTTTTTAATTTTTTATATTATTTTGAGCCCTTCTGAATTGATTTACTCTTTTAAATTAGTTGTATTTTTATGTTATATTTTTTTTAATTTTTTTATATTTGTTAAATTAATATAATAAAAATTTTTTTTATATTTTTTTTAGAATTTTATTTTTATTTGTTTATTTTTTATTTAATTTTTTGTAAATTGTTTTTTTAATTATTCTAAGTTTGTTAAATTATTTTTAGCGTTTTAAAATAATTTTTTTGTCTTTTAACTAAGTTCCGCTGAGAAACTTAAAATCGGTTCATAACACATTTATCCGCGTAACTGGCTTATAAGTGCGTAAAAGTACGAAAAACCGGTTTTTTACCCGTAACTAAAAATTTTAGGGGTTTTGGGAAATTTGAAAAACAGATTCTTGTAGTGCTCAGCAGCACCTACCAAAAAAATAGAATAATTTTCCAGATATGTATTGTTTTTTTTTGTAGCTCTGTGTTACCCATAAAAAAATTTGCGTGTGTCCGTAACGTGTGTCCGCAACGCACATTTAGATTGAAGTAACATAAAAGGTAAACTTGTTTTAAGTGTGATGTAAGTTGTTTATAAAACTTCAACATGTCTTCTTTATTTTACAAAGGACACTGATATACTGATCACATAAGAAATTTCGCTAAATTTCACAAACTATCATAGACACTTCAAGTTGCTGTGGAAATTTGTGTGTGTCCGTAACACACTTTGTTTTAGTCATAATTTTGAATACAACATTTTAGGTAAAGTTTCATTAAAAGAACATTATAGTACTGTCCATACTCTAAATTTTTTTATATGAACATAATCTTCAAAATATTTAAACTTTTCGAAAAAACTACAAAATAAGAAAAAAAAACGTGCGTGCGCAACGCCAGGAAATACCCATATATATTTTGTTTTAAATATTAAAAGTTTTATTAATTTTTTTTTATCATTATCAATTTTTATCAATAAACTTTTTTTGTATTCTTAACACTTGAGTTCGAGCCCTGTCATTGCCATTTTTCTTTAATTTCTTTGATCTGCGGAAACTTTGATAGTCGAGTTAATCAGTTGAAAAATTATAGCTTGTTAAATTACACAAATTCGAGCAGCTCTCCCATATCTCATTCATGGGATGCAATGGGAAATAAACTTTTTTTTAATTATAAAGACTTTTTCATACTCCTAAGTATGTCGTTTTGAAGCTTCATTCCAATAGTAACTATAAAAAGCTAAAATTACTCCATAATTGGTTTTCTAAATTTTTTCTCTTTAGGCTTCTTTTCATAAAAATTAATAGCTTATTACAATTTAAAATGTAGGTCAAACACATTTACTATTTATTAAATTTTAATTTTTTTCAAAATTCCATATTGGCTTTGTTGAATAATTAAAACATTAGTTCATATGGAATTTAAAAAGTAATTGCCCCACTGTTCCGATGTAAAATTCAAATTAACTTCCGCATATATTGACATACCTGTATTGTGCTTTATTATCAAGTTCCGCAACTCAGAATAATGCAGATTTCAATGAAGTCTCAAATCCAGCCGCCGTTCATAATTAATATTCAATCAAATCGTTTTTGCTGTGATATTTGCAGTTAGTACAATAAAAAAAAAGATAATTATAAACATTCAATTTGTCGTCAAAGAGAAAATAATAATTTACATTAATAATAATATGCAGGCAGTATGCAAATTGTCTGAAGAAAACACTTGAGCACGGGAACAAATATAGAATTATTTAAATTACACCTTTGGCAAAGAAAAATGAGGGCCAGTTGTAAAGGAAGAGATTAAGTGAGAGAAATGTTTTACATTAAATATTTAAATCATATGATATTATATTCTGCATTTGGCTTTAAATCACTTTAAGTTTTCAAAACATCTGTAGTTAAATCAATCTACATTTCAAAAGTTTGTTAGTTAAGTGTTAACATCTGTCTGCTATTTTTATAACTAATTACACTGAGTCATAACATGATTGCAATTACATTTACATGATACCCTTTAAGCTACATCTTACGTAACAGTAAAATGTTAATATAATATCGATGTAGTTTTTTAAGTGTTGTTGTATATATTTAATTCTATTAGCGTTTTTGTTTAAAATGCAATTCTCATCTAACAATCGTTGATCTCTCGCACTGGGAAAATGATTCATCGATTAAACACTGCAGCGAAACAATTGACAAACTCTTAATAATCGTGAGAAATGTGCAGTGTAAACAAAGCGAACTCGCTGGCAAAACAAGCTTTAGAATTTCATTATTTTAATGATCAGTTATGGCAAAATTATATATCCGCATAGAACTTCTATACAAACATACGTACATTAAAAGAAGTCTACAATTAAGCTATACCAGAATGATATGTTAAAATAAAGTGCATTCGTATGTTTCCTATTATTAAAGGGAATTGATTTGTCATAAGATATTTATACATATTTATTAAAGCAAGAATATGATAACTTAAAATCTTATGTCATTTTAATTATATATGGATGCAATACATCAATGACATTACTTTATGACATAATCTGCTGTCTAAGGAGATATTTCAAACTGTCCAAATGTTATTCTTAAACTTAATTTCTGAAAAAATAAAGTATTTTATTTATTTTCTTTGTTTCAGAAATTATATTTTACAAATCAAACTTGTACTTTTTTAAGTTTTTTTTTTTATATCCCTTCGACAATTATAAATGGGTTGTTTGCCAGTTTATTGACCTGCTCTTAACAAACAGGTTTTACCAAATTAATTATATCTTTAAGACTTAAACACAACAGACTTATTAAGAAAAAAAAACGTTTTAATGTAGACATTTGAGATGAGCGTGTCATTTTATAACACAATCATTCTCACACTCGAGATCACATATTAAATGGGTGATTGTGTAGCGGGGTGTTATACCCAGCACGGATTTGATCAAATTAGTACCAAACCAGTAAGAAAGTTTCGGTGGGGAAAACCGACATACAGATATCCTCACCCTCAGTAAAACATAAAATTTCCTAGTATATTAATATTTCTAAAGTGGGCGTAATGGTACATTTGTATGGGAGTTACCGGAAGAGGCGTGGCTAGACTTCAAATTTTTCTCCAAAACTTTATCCAAATTTAGCTTAACAAAATACATAATTTGATATTACTCATCCATCTCTAAAGTGGGCGTAATAGTACATTTGTATGGGAGTTACCGGAAAAGGCGTGGCTAGACTTCCAGTTTTTTCTCCAAAACTTTATTTTGCTACACTTTTACTAAATATTGAATTTGGGCAAGATTCGATTTCTTAAGTGGGCGGAATGGTATACTTGTATTGGAGGTACCAAAAGGGGGTGGCTAGACTTCCAGTTTTTTCTCCAAAACTTTATCCTGTTATAGTTTTACTAAATATAGAATTTGTGAATGATCGAGTTGAATGTATTGATATTATTACTCGATTTCTAAAGTGGGCGGAATTGTACATTTGTATGGGAGGTACCAGAAGGGGCGTGGCCATGTAGCCGTAAGTAGTTTTGGGGAAATATAAACTTGTGCAAAGTTTCAAAACATTTTGTTTTGTCTTTCGAAAGTTATCGGGAGCACCAGCCGGATAGGCAGACAGACAGACGGACATGGTACGATAAATGTACTTATTGGTACAATAAAAGTAATTTTTGGTAAAGAAAAAGTACTTTTTGGTACAATAAGAGTATTTTATGGTAGCGAAAGTCCTTTTGGGTACAATAACAGTGCTTGTTGTTAGAATAAAAGTACTTTTTGGTGCAACAAAAGTACTTTTTGGTAAAATAGCAATGATTTTTGTTACAATAAAAGCATTTTTTGATGCAATAGAATACTATTTGGTACAGTAAAAGTACTTTTTGGTACAAAAAAGTACTTTTTGGCTCAAAAAGAACTTTTATGGTGCAATAAAAATATAAAAGTACTTTTTGGTGCAACGAAAGTAATTTTTGGTAAAATGATAGTGCTTTTTGTTAAAATAAAAGTACTTTTTGATGCAATAAAACTCTATTTGGTACAAAAAAGTACTTTTATGGTACAATGAAAGTAGTTTTTGGTACAATAAAAGTACTTTTCTTATTAGTACAATGAAATTACCTTTTTTGTACATTAGAAATCCTTATGAGTACATACAAAGTACTTCTTGGTGCAACAAAAGTACTTGTTGATACAATAAAAGTACTATTATGGTACAATAAAAGAATAAAAGTACTTTTTGGTACATTTTGGTAAAATGATAGTGCTTTTTGTTACAATAAAAGTACTTTTTGATGCAATAAAACACTATTTGGTACAAAAAAGTACTTTTATGGTACAATGAAAGTAGATTTTAGTACAATAAAAGTACTTTTCTTATTAGTACAATGAAATTACCTTTTTTGTACATTGAAAATCCTTATGAGTACAATAAAAGTACTTTTTGGTGCAGCAAAAGTACTTGTTGATACAATAAAAGTACTTTTATGGTACAATATAAGAAAAAAAGTACTTTTTGTAAAATGATAGTGCTTTTTGTTAAAATAAAAGTACTTTTTGATGCAATAAAACACTATTTGGTACAAAAAAGTACTTTTATGGTACAAGTAGTTTTTGGTACAATAAAAGTACTTTTCTTATTAGTACAATGAAATTACCTTTTTTGTACATTAAAAATCCTTATGAGTACAATAAAAGTACTTCTTGGTGCAACAAAATTACTTGTTGATACAATAAAAGTAGTGATTTGTGGAGCAATAAAGTACTTTTTGGTACAAAACAATACAAGTACTTTCTGATGCCGTAAAGTACTTTTTGGTGCAGCAAAAATATTTCTTGATACTTCTACTACTTTTTGAAACATAAAAAGTACTTTTTGGAACGTTGGAAGTACTTTTTCGTACTTTTTTTTTGGTGCGTTGGTACAAAAAGTACTTTAAGGTACAAAAAGTACTTTAAGGTACGAAAAAAGTACATGTTGGTACAAAAAGTATACGTTGGTACAATAAAAGTATATATTGGTACAATAAAAGTACTTTTTGGTATAATAGGAGTACATGTTTGTACAATAAAATTACTTTTATGTACAATGAAAGCACTTTAATAAAGGTTTTGCACTTTTACCATTAAATTATTAAGTACATTAATTTTTTGGTACAACTACCTTAAAATTTGTTTTGCGGAATTATTCCCAAAATTTGTCTTGAAATTCTTCCTCAAATTAACCTTCGCAATACCTACTTTCTTATCAGGTTAAAGTTTCTCATTTTCGATGTTGGAAGTTTAGAATAAAGAAAAAGCAAAAAAACGTAGAAATTTTATTAAGAATAGTGGATCTAGAAATAGGAAAGAAAAACTCCCAGACAGCTGTTATTCAGAATCAGGATGTACACTATAACGTGAAATTACTTGAGTAACGTGATTTAAATTTTAATCACGCTCTCATCTCTACTGCATAATAAAACTGTACCTTATAAAAAAAAGTGAACAGAGTGTTGTTTTTAATAAGAAATTTATAACTTTGAAACTGACTAAGATTAACTTCAATATGCAGCTTAACCGATTCTAACTGGTAAGCATATTCAAAGTAAATAGAACAAGTTTTTCGCAAGCACTGATATTTAGTTTTAACCGCTTATAATGGACAGTGGGAGAGGGCATGTGTTCTCTCACTGTCTTGAAGAATGCGTTCAATGTCGTCTTCTTTTAAAATATCCGATATAATTTTATTTTTACCAACAATCGGTTAGTAAACAGCTATCATTTGTTATAAAAGCTTTGTCGTTATATGCTTATATTAGACAGCTATTTAAAGAGCACAACTGGTTGAATCTTTGCAGTCATATTTGTTTTTAAATTATGCGAATTTGTAGTTTTCAAGTTCTATTGGATAAATTTTAATTTATGTTATTTTACTTCTTTCAATGACCTAAACGCTTATTAAACAAAGATAAAATTAGAAATTTATCTTAAATTCAATGAAATATGTAAAATATTATGTTTAAATAAATACATGAAAATAGTTCCAGACGCTATTCCTGCTGATTCTTATGTAAAATTCTTATGTAAAATAACCTCCTGAATCCGAATATCACCCTACTTTATCCACCCTTCACCCACCGTTTTATAGGGAAGTCTTTCCTCCAGCCCTACCATTTAGTCGTTTTTATTTCATTTTATTATATTAAATACAATTAAATAAAATTTCAAAAAGGTATAATTATCGTTAAATCATTGATTGTTAATATTTTCATAAAAAAAAATTATGATTGCTAGGCGCCCACGTTAAGAACCAAGACAATAGAAAATGAAATCCTCAATTTATTAGGCATATCACGTAATTTCTTGGCACAAGCTGGCATATGAGTATGAAATATGGATTAGTTCAAGTTCGACATCGAAACTAAACATTTCCGCAACATATTCCAATTTTGGGTTTATAAGTTAGTAGGAAACTCTAGCTACGGAATACATATGAAGGGAAACACTTCAAAAAAGGTAAAAGTATCTATTTATATCCCGATTATTGTGAACTAATCAAATGGAAATTATGCACAGCATAAAATCAATGACTAGAAACGAAAATAAAAACATAGACAATCGACGAATAAAAGTCGATTATAGATAATTGGAAACACTGACGGAATAACACAAGTACTAGTGCCACAGTTTATGTAGTATGATATGATTTGTAATATGTATTAAGACATTCCAATAAACGAAGTGCATTTTAACACGATAAGGTATCTACTAATCTATGCGTTATCGTCTACTAACTTATAGCCAAAATAATGGCGCTATTTGGAAATTCCAACAAACTTTTCATTAAAATTTAAATTAATTCCAGACATCTCCGCCAAAAACAACGATAATTATGTCCCCAATAAGCAATAAACATAGCGTGACAACTGTCTCAATCCATTTAAACGCCACATGCAAACCCTTCACTTCATATCCCGATAACTATCAAATATCGATTAACTGCCCACAAAACGAATATTTGGTGCGTTCACACTGTGAAATGTTTCCCGGTTAATTATCTCCGAATAAACGTTCGTTATTCTAAGTACAATTGTAAGGACGTGACAATGGCCGGGGCAGGTAATGAGATATGATATCATTGATTATTTCACTGTAATATCAACTAAATGGCATTTAACGAAAAACAAATCATGTATTCACAAAACATTTTGACATTAATTATCACCCTCTTTAGAATATAAATAACATTGTTGTATTTTTTTTAATCACATATATAAGGGAAAGTTTTTAGTAGACTTCGGGTTGGATTTCCCTATAATCGTCTACTAGTTAGTTATTTATGAAATTTTTCTGTACAATAAAACATTTAAATTTATTGTTATCATAAAGATTAGGTAGCGGCCTGACAACTCAACGAGTATTTATTTATGTCTTCGATGTGAAATCAAGCGCTCTTAATTAGTCACTTTTAAATTTAAAGTAGGAGATTTATGATTTCAGTGTTAAAGTGGTGGAATATTTTCCAGAAAAGTTGGCGCTCGTAGGAATGTTAGTGATCGAAGACGAGAACCTTTAAAATTAAAATAAGGACCGAAATAATAACAAAGTACATGGCGTGGTCCAAGAAAGGTCACATAAAAAAGCTAGATTTTTTTCGTAAGTGTAGACACTTTTAATATTAATAAAAATACGAGTTTAACGCATTTTATTGTGCCATTATTTGAATTACTGAGACCAACAAAGTACTTTTATTGTCCATAAAGTACTTTTATTGTACCAAAAGTAATTTTATTGTGTTCCAAAAGGTACTTTTGTGGTACCAAAAAGTATTTTTATTGTACTAAGAAGTACTTTTATCGTCCCATAAAGGATCTTTATTGTATCAAAAAGTACTATTATTGTATCAAAAAGTATTTCTACTGTACCATAAATGATCTTTATGGTATCAAAAAGTACTTTTATTGTACCAAATTTTACTTTTATTGTACCAATTAGTAATTTTATTGTACCATAAAGTACTTTTATTGTACCAAAAGTACTTTTATTGTACCATAAAAGATTTCTTTGCAGAAAAATTTACTTTTAGTACTCTATGGTACATTTATTGTATCTACTTGTACATTGATCATACTATTATTGTACCAATCTTAAACGTTTTTCGTACCAAAAATTATTTTCATTTTCCGAAATTAAGTACTTTTATTTTACCAAAAAGTACTATTATTGTATCAAAAATTTAATTTTTTACCAACAAGTACTATAACTGTACCGAAAAGAGCCATTTTGTGTACGAAAAAAAGCATTATTGTTTTACCACAAATAAGTACTTTTAATATACCAAAAAGTACTTTAATTGTATTCACAAATAATACGTTTAAAATTCAAACAGTTTTTTATCTTACCAAAAAGTAATTTTGTTATACCAAAAAGTACCTTTTAGAAGAAAAATTTCATTTGTTGTACCAAAAAGTACCTCTATTATACTATAACTACTTCTATTGCACCTAAAAGTTATTTGTTGTACCAAAAAGTACTTTAATTGTAGCAAAAGGTACTTTAATTATACCAAATGTACTTTAGTTGTACTAAAAAGAAATTTTTTGTAGGACCAAACACATTCGGTTTTTCCAAAAAACAAAATTACATCAAAAAGTACTTCAACCCAAAAAGTCGTTTATCTTATCGAAACGTACTTTTGTTGTGCTAAAAATTTTTAAGCAACAAATACTTTATTGCCCAAAAAAAAGTACTTTAGTTGTACCACAAAGTACTTTTAATGTATCAAAAAGTATTTTTTTTTATTGTACCAACAAACATTTTTTTAGTACCAATAAGTACTTTTATTTTATCAACAGGTTTTTTTCTTGTACCAATAAGTACGTTTTTCGATCATACTGTAATTTTTTGTATAAAAAGTATTTTCACTGTCCAACGATTTACATTTATTGTACCAAAAAGTACTTTGATTTACATTTAGTGTATCAAAAAGTACTTATATTGTACCCAAAGTATTTTTATTGTGCAAAGAAGTACTTTTATTGTACCAACAATTATTTGTATTGCATCAGAAAGTAATTGCAATTTATCAAAAATAACTTTTTTGTACCAAAACATTTTTGTTTTACCAAAAAAACTGTTTATGTAACAAAAAGAAATATTATTTGTACCCAAAAGTACTTTTATTTGAATCATTATATAAAATATATCTAAAAAGTTTTTAATTTAGTTTAATTTCTTGTAAAATTAAATGAAAATGTTCTTATCTTATTAACAAACTTTCCTGTATCATTAATTCAAATTACTACAAATTGTAACGTTCATTTCGTATGATATGCAAAAACAGCCGCTGTACTACATAAATTTTCCCCATTTCCATGAGCATGCCATGTTGTGCTACCACATTTCACTACCATATGGCAACCTCTCATCTTCTGGCTTGCAAATTGTCAAAAACATTTGCTTTTGTTTTGACATTTTGCTCCAACGTTTGTTGTTGTTTATGGTTATGGTGCTCGCAGCAAAAGAAGATTCACCCAAAAGTTTTCGTTTTGTTTTTTGTTTTGTGCTCTGACAAGATTTCGATATTAACAAATTGAGATATTAACGTAAATATTTGCGCAATTAAAAGCATCGAGCAAACAATAAACTAATAACAATAACATATTTATTGGAATCAATAACCAACGAAGCGGTGAATCGCGTAAGGAGAAGAGGAAACCGCTACCAGCCATTAAAACAAATAATGACGTAGTCTTGCTAACACTGAAAATTTTGGTAAATGGCTAAAATTGTTGCAAAACACCAACGACGATCTTTTTCGTAATACGAGAAGAAGTTATTGTACAAAGTTTTCAATTTGCACTTTGTGCATTTGTCACAACCTTTTTGCTGTGAACTTTTGCACTCTGTATAGCAAAAGTTTATTTTTAACCAGTGAGATCGTCAAAGTGTCTGCGCCTTGAAAGGGGGAAGACGACGCCACTCGTCATCATTTGGGGGGCCGCATAAAAGCAGCAACAATAAGAAGGTATAGTTGACACAACTTTTGTTTTCATTTGTTTCGTTTTCTATGGTTTATGTAAATTCTCTATCTTGTATATCTACATAGGTGTACTGAGCGGTCAAATTGCTCTACGCTTGAACTTGTTGCATCCGGCATCCGGCTTTTGTAATTTATTGTCCTGTTGAGCAGTTGGAGAAGCCACAATGCTACTCAGGGGTGTTGAATTGACCCGGATATTACATGTGAAGCAACGCATTCTGAGTCAAAGATCTGTGAGCCAATTTCGGAAGCATTTCTTTACCGCATATAGGGAAAATGGCCTCAGTAGCCGTAATAATAAATGTGTATTTGTAGCACAAAGATTTTATACGTCCAAAGATAAGGTAAGTGAAAAATACATATGCTAGAAAATTAACAAACAACAATTTATTAGTCGTTTAGAGTGATTAAATAATCAAAAGGTTCTAAACAAAGTATGGCCATAAATCACAAAAGAAAACCTTAAAGAAATTATTCATATTTCAGAGAATGCACATAACTTATTATTGTTATTTTTAATATTAATAATATTTGACATTATTTTCCTATATTTTTAATGATTCTAATTTTTGTTTTCCTTATTTCTTCAGATCATAGCCTCCCCACCTGCATCCTCACAATCATCACCATCGTCGTCCTCCTCCTCAACTACAACTAAAACAAAAACCACCACAAAAACTGCCACTGAGCCAACTTCGGTCAAAGACAGCCCTACGGTTAATCCTGCATCCAAGAAGGCAAGTGCACAACAAACCAAAAAATATGAAATTGAAACATCCAAAGGCATTCTCTCTATTACGACCACCATTGAAGATTCAAAAATAAACGACATAGTCTTTGAAAAGACCAAAAGCTCGGAAGCGGATGAAGCGTCAGACCAGAATGCTTTGGCGGCCACAAAAACCACCACGGCCATATTACCCCCACCACCCACGACAAAGGACATCTTAAATAATGCAGCAAAAGCTGCAGCTACTGTAACGGAGGCTCACCTGGATGCTGCCATAACGGATGCCGCCAAAAAAGTAACCAAACCCAAGGTTACAAAATTGAAACCAATTGAAACAGGAGTAGAAGAGACAGTTGTGGCAGCAGCAACTGTGGTCGCCGCAGGAAATATTCCCTTGCCAGAGATCAAAATAAAACCCGTAAGTTAAAAGGGTGCATACTTAGCTTTATATAATATATTGAAGTTATTGCTCTAACAGAAACGTATTAAAGTTGATTGCAATCGTTCGTCTTTGGAACGAAACTTCATTACGCCTGCCCGAGCGATGAGTGACTTTTTGTTAAAAGCTTCAGATTTGGAGACTTTACCTAAAATCAAACGTCGTTCTCCCTATGAGCAAGAGCCACCCATTACCGTATTTTGGCGTAAGGATGTAGAGGCTAAGGCCATAAACATATGGGGTACCAAGGAGAACCTCATTAAGGAGTGTCTAAAGCGGGAAGTGGAACGAAAAACGCATCAACAAAGTAAGAGAGAAAAAATGTTAATTAGAGACAGTTTTTTAAGAGATTTTTCTCTAAATTTCAGATATATTTACTGTTAAAAGAAGACTACGAGACTATCGTAGAGAAATAGGTTCTAGAACAACGGTTTATGACGATGAGCCGGGTTTGAGAGGCAAATCAGGCAAAGTGGTTTTAATAGCCATAGGCATGTAAGTTAATTTTGAAAATTCAAAAATTGTTAAAAGACTAAAGATTCTGTTTTTATTTTCTAGCAATGGTTTGAATTTCTTGTTTAAGGTAGGTGGTTGGCTGTATTCCGGCTCCCATAGTATGTTTGCTGAGGCTATTCATTCGTTGGCTGATACCATTAATCAACTAATTTTGGCCTATGGCATACATAAATCTACACAAATGGCTGATTCTGATCATCCTTATGGCTATACCAACATGAAATATGTATCCTCTTTAATATCGGGTGTAGGCATATTTTGTGTGGGAACGGGTTTGTCATTCTATCATGGCATTACGGGTCTAATGCATCCTGAACCTATGGAAAATTTCTTTTGGGCCTTTTTCATATTGGGAGGCTCTTTGGTATCAGAAGGCGCTACGCTGCTAGTGGCTGTGAATGAAATACGAAGATCGGCGAAATTGAAGGGAATATCATTTAAGGAATATGGTAAGAGGAAATTTTTCATAAAAAAAAAAAACAAAAAATTAATACAAAATGGAGTCGTTGAAAAAAAAACTTGATAAAAAATTCCTTAAATTTTATTCTGATTTGGCAATAATTTTGTATTAACAATACTGACATTTTTACTTTTTTTTTGTTTAGTCCTTACTGGCAAAGATCCTTGTGTTAATGTGGTCTTAACAGAAGATGCCGCTGCTGTTACTAGTGTGGCTGTAGCTGCTGGCTGTATGGCTCTTTCGACTCTTACTGGATCTCCTATATACGATGCCGTTGGTTCTCTGTTAGTTGGTAGTATTTTAGGTGCCGTTGCTTCCTTTATTATTTATACAAATGTCGCTGCTTTAGTGGGAAAGTAAGTTGATTTTATTAGGCTTTGTTACCATATATAAGTGTTAATTTTTAATCATTATCAGATCTATAGCACATGAACATTTGGAACGTATTAATTCCGAATTGGAAAGTGATGTTATGATAAGAGCCATTCATGATGTCAAAGGTATCGATATGGGTAACTCTTTGGTCAGGTACAAAGCAGAAATGGATTTTGATGGCAGAGAATTGACACGATCGTATTTGGATAAACAAGATCTTATTGAACTATTAAAGGTAAATTAATAAAACAAAAGATAACAAAATGACGAAAATTCCTATAAAAAATATATGCAGCAACTTTTGTTGATTTTCAGAGGAAAAAACGTTGTTTTTAGAATTATTTTTACTTATTAAATCATTCCATTTATTTTCAGGTGGTAAAATCATTCCAGACTACCGAAGAATTGGAACAATTCTTATTGAATCACGGTGAAAACATAGTTGATCTTATGGGCGGCGAAATCGATCGCATCGAAATGAAGCTAAGGGTAAATTTGCTCAGTCGTTTCCACTTAAAACTCTAATTAATTTTTAATCTTCCACTTTCTTTTTTTCAGAAAAAATTCCCTGAAATCCGTCATTGTGATTTAGAAATACTTTAAGTTAGACTCAAACGTATCTCAATCATTTGGCCTCGACAAATTTTCCTTAATTGCATACTAAGTACTTTATCTTTTATAGTTCTAAAATGCCTAAGGTTATAAGCTTAGAGTTTGTTAAGCAAATTTTTGTATAACTTATTAATACCCTGCCCCCTATTTACGCAAACTCCTTTGTGTGCTGTTTCTTAAAATGTACATTCTTTAATTTTAAATTATTGAAAGCAAAATGAAAAAAAAAGAAATATTTATTAAATGAAATTATATGGTTTTTTTTTATATATACTATATGTATGTAGATGTGTTATGTAAATTTAAAGATTTTTTTTTTCAGAAATGTTTAAAAAAAGGTAATTCATTATCTATAATATAAAATCAATAACAAAAGCTGATTTGAAAAAGGATAAATAACATGTATATTTAAATTGGCTTTCATAAAAAGTTTCAAATGTATTTTTTGATAGAAACTTTGAAGTTTTCTGTAGTATCGATAAATAAATTTAAAAATTATGAAAAAAAATCTATGAAAAAGAATTTTTTTATTAGCTGATTCTTTTTATTTGTTATAAGTTTTTTATTAGTGATATAGTGAGAACATTTATCAAAGTTTTCAATATCAATGGCTAAATATATTTTTTTTTTATTTTTTTAATGTTACGCATAAGGAATTTATAGACATTTAAAAAAAGGCCTTATTATCAAATAATGTACAAAATCGATACGATGGTATGCAGTTTTTAAAGTATAAAAAAATTAAACACGACCTTTTTATTTTTAGCCATCGATATGTTCTTTAAACAATTAAGCTTTTCGCACTGGGACATTTCGCAGAGCATTTTCTTCCAACAATATCACAAGTTATGTCATTTTGCTTGTGCTGCTACATATTATTTTTGTATTATGTAATAAATAAGATATTAACAGTCAGTCTCGTTGCATCTAGCTGCTGACAGTTGCAGTGACTGTAAAATATCTTTAAATTACTTCAGTTTTTTATTAAGTATTTGATATTCGTTTATTTTCGTATTATTTTCTATACTTCCATTTTCAGCTCCTGTCTCATAAATGTCTTTAATTTGCAACAGATTTTTTTAATTGAGTACTAAAATCAACTTTTTTAACTATCTGACTGTCTTGATGTTATTGTGATTTATTTCCTATAAGAATTTTCCTTTTCCGGTTGCTTCGAATTTCTTCAGTTTCTTTATTGAGTACGAAAATTAACGTTTTATGGTTGTTACTATCACGCCATTGTTGTTTTAATTTCATTTTTTATTATTTCCTACGCCCTTAGCCCTTTTCTACTTTCCTTTCTTTTTCCGGGCTCCAGCACCACCACCACTGCTCCCACCACTTTTATTCGGCGCATCGCCCGTCTTTTGCATTCTTCCCACTTGCATATCCTTTAATTTGGCCTGTAACTTTTTTTTAGCCTTTTCTAAATCTTCCTCTTGTCTTATAGTCTTAACCGGCTTGGGATGCAGAAATTGTTTTCTTTCCGTCTTTTTAGCCGCCTCACCACAGCCATGTACCTCTGGTAGACCATGTTTAAAGCAAAAACGTTTCTGGCAATACTCACAATCTTGGCCCATAAGATTTGTTTTGGTTTTACAACGGCTATAATCACAAAGGTTATCGACATCTTTGACGGCGGTCAGGACATCGTCTAATTTCATTTCCACCACTTTACTGGGTATTTTCTCTAGTAGCTCTAAAGTGTTGTTGGTGCCATAATTGGGTTTCTTTCCCGGTTTGGCTGGTGGAAAAAGAGGAGAATCTCCTACACCGTCTGGGGAGGTGGCAGCTTCTTCATTGGCAGATGGAATAGATGTTGGTGACTTTGACTCTATAAATTAAGGCAATATTTTATACAAAGTTTGCAAATATTTTCACAAAAACTCTTACCAGCCATTTTTATTGCTATGAGAATTGTTTACAGTCTGTTTTGTTTACCAGAGAACATATGTTTTGTTGCTCATTTGACAACCGTTACATTATTCTCTCGGTGTACTGTATAACAGTTCGTTACCTTTGACAACCTTTAATGTTGTCATCATCATCAACAGCTGTTAGGGCAGATTTAATACAATCAATTTGTTTTCGTTTACTTCACAATTTGTTGTATTTCTAATTTTCGCTACGGCTGCATCAGACAACAAATTTAACTTTTATTTATGCCAAATATCAATTTAAGTAAATTTCACAAGTCTATTACACTAACAACGCCAGTATGACACAGGAACATAATAAAACAGAGGAAAAGATCAATACCACGGTCCAGCAGGAGTACAAAATCTATGCGGAATAGTAAGTTTATCACTGGGACAATAAGAAAAAGTTATTACACATAGTTTACTCTGCACAATTCTTTTAGCAAAATGATAGAATCGGAGAAAATTGGTGGCGTTTATGTGATACCCTCATTTGGGAACTCATTGTGTAAGTAAAGGAATGCCTTGAATTTTTGTGCTAGTTTACTTAGTATGCATGTTTGTTTTTTTTTTCAGTATGGTACGGTGTAATATTTATTCGACAAGGTTTTTATGAAGAGGGCGTTTTCCGTTTTAATATATCATTGCCCGATAAGTTCCCGGAAGACAAAACGGTACCGGTAAGTTTGATAAATGATAATAATAATCACATTTATGAATCGGAATGGATAACGGTCGGCGCGGTCTCTTAAAAGAATCTGACCAACACCTGCGGGTTGGAGCCGGCCGTGGCATGATGGTTAGAACACGGGACTATCTTGCGGGAGATACTGGGTTCGATTCCCGCCAATAGTCATCTGCAAATTTTGTAATGGTTACAACATTCTTCGAAAGGACCGTGATAGAAACAATGGGGATCTGGCGTTTTACCTATCAGTTTATTGAGCGCCTTGTCGAAAAGGAGAGTTATGCGCCACATTCTCGAACTTTAATTTGGTGTAAATGAGATTGATTATATCGTCCGCAACGCAAAATCAATGAAGGCGTTGGTTCCTGAGGGAATATCTACTCATACAGGCCAAGGATTCATAGTGGACATCGGTGGCCCACATATATAGCATATACAGTACAATATATGAAACTTATACAACTTGCTATATAACATTTCCGAAAATGTATCTTATTCCTAAAAATGTCAGTTAATTAACATTTTGGTTTTTTAACAAAATATAAAGAACATTGCAGCTTCTGCTGGCCATCAACTAAATTTGTTCTATTAACTTTTCTTTCTCTATTATTTCCAACTTTCTTATGTTAATCAAAACACTTTCTTGTTTCTTTCCTTTCATTGCAGACGGTGATATTTCAAAATGATACATTTCATCCTCTAATTTGCCCCTTTACGGGCACCCTAGACCTCTCACATGCCTTTCCTCAATGGCGTTGTGGCGAAGATCATGTCTGGCAGCTATTAAAATATATACAAGCTATTTTCAATGATCCTCTAGAATGTTTGCGCATATCATCATCGTCGTCATCCTCAACATCAGTGTCTGCCGCCAACAAGTGGCCAAATAATGAAGCTGCCGAATTGTTAACACAAAATCGAGCTTCCTACATAGCCAAGGCTAAGGAGTGTGTCAACACCAGCAAAGAACATTTATACGATGAACCACCAACGGACGATCCTCATTATATAACATTCGAACAATACAATGAGGAAATTCATGATCCAATCAAGCAACGCATAAGAGAAGGCAAAGAACCGGCTCCTACAACGCCCACAACAGCGTCAGCGTCCAAAGGCTTGTCATGGGTTAAAGAAGGAGAATATACACCCTTGAGCTTAGAATAGTACTATACAAATTAATATAAATTTTATTTTTCCCCTGTATCTTTTTAACTACACACTATATATATACACATTCAATTTTTTTATTTAACTAATAATATTATATACATATTATACCTTTGACTACCTACATATATAGTAGTAGTATAGCAAATTACATTTAGAACACTAGATAGGCGCATAGTTTACTGTATTTCTTTATTAGAGTTTACACCCAAACGTTGTGTATCAGTGATCCAATCATTTTGTAATAAACGTTTTTCACCCCTCCACCAAATATGCGTTGGTCCCATGTGTTCTCCCTGCTCGAATTCGAAATGTTTGCTAAGCTCTATGGACAGCCTAGAACGTATAAGACCAATATTGCCTACTTTAGGCCAAGCGGGATGATAGACTCTACCGGTCTCGGGATTCATATAGATTTTCTCAGGTTCAAATTGGATTTGCAGTACATCGCCAGCATGATTATATTGTATCCTATCAGGATCCGGAGTAGCGCTTTCAATAACATGGGAAAACACTATGGGTGTGTCGTCACATCTTATAAAATTACGCTCTCTGCCGCATAGGGACAAGTACGGAAAATCCTCACGATAACGTTCGAAGTTGTTAAGCTTTACACGATCGAAAAAGAACTTTAAGAATTTCTTTTCTTTAAAGCATGAGGTGAAATTTTTCATTCTGGCATCATCTAGAAAGAGCTATGGAAAATGACGAATATAAACGATAGTTGTTGTTTATTCCATTATTAATGGTTAAAAGCCGATTTTGTTACCATTCCTTCGTGATCGATGTAATAGAAATATTCACGTATCTTTGGTTCCGGTTCCTGGCCTTGTACATAACTAACATGACATTGCTGTTGCCGCACAATTAACGGTCGTAGATGTTTAAAATTAAAAACAGCTCTTCTCGCTAACATTTTATTTGCTGTGTGTTTACTAAATATTTGTGTTCTACTAGCGCTCGATTATTTAGCATAACAAAAATCAGCTGTTTTTGTTTAGTTGACAGCCTCAACGAATAAAAGATGACCTTATTAGTATATTAGATTGTCGTTGCAGCCCCTATTACGAGTTTATATTTGTTAAAAGAAAAACTTTAATATTGTATTAAAAAATAATACTTTTAAATATTCTTTTCTCTTTGAAATACGGAGCGAAAGCACTATCAAAGATAATGAATGACCTTCTGCAGACCCCAGGTTGAAAAACATTGATCCCTTATAACAATTCGTTACAAAAATAAAAACAGATTAGAAAAAATTACATAGATAACTGTTTAGCAAAAATTAAATTAAAATATTTCAGTAAACAATAATTTTAATTTTTGTACATAATACAATTTGTTAAGAAAAAAAAAACAGATTTAGAAAAATGAAACCTATTTAATTTTTTTAGCAGTAATAGAATACAATAAAGAAAATAGCGAATAGAGAAATAATTATAATTTATTTAACATTATATTTTCAACATTAAATTATACTACATCACAAAATAAATAAATAAATAAATAAAAAATAAAATAAAATAAAATGTAATAAATAAATAAATATGAACTATCTGAAATGTTAATTTTTATAAACAAAAATTAAATGACATAAATAATAGAACGAAATTAATACACAAAACTGCATTTATTAAAAAAAAATATTCTATAAAATAATTATAAATTGTTAGTTATTTTTAAAAATTCTAAAAATTTTTTGATCGTTGGTAGAAGATATGATTTTAAGAGAAATATTGTAAAAAAATTTTTAAATTTTTCGAACAGTGTTGTTTTCCGCACTACAAAATTAAGTTTATTCGAACGTAGATTTAAAAAAACAATAAAGATGTATTTTTTTATAAAATTTTGTTGTTTTTTTTAATATATTTGTGACTAAATTTTTTTGACAAGAAGTAAGAATTAAAATATCATGAAATATGAATATGTTTTTCATTGTTCGGTTTAAGATCTATTCTATTATTGCTAATAGAATTTGTTTTTACAAGAGTTGTGTGAAATGGATTGTGTTGACAGCTGGCAGGGCAGATAGCTATTTCGTTGGTTGCCAAACCATCATCATCAGTGCCGTTTGCTGTGCCTTCTCCACTCATTATCACAACCTTAAGTGTTAAAAGCTTCACACAATCAATGTGAAGCTCACACACACCGGTGCGAAAATGGTATCAACGAAGACAACGTCAACACAATCCACACAAGCTCTTGTCTATGCTTTGTCCATCGGACAAAATAGCATAAAAATGTTTTTGGCATAAAATGCCAACCCAGTGTACCTCCCGTGTATGTATTCTCTTGTTTAGTTTTTTCGATCTGTGCAGAATATGAATATGTTTTTCATTGTTCGGTTTAAGATCTATTCTATTATTGCTAATAGAATTTGTTTTTACAAGAGTTGTGTGAAATGGATTGTGTTGACAGCTGGCAGGGCAGATAGCTATTTCGATGGTTGCCAAACCATCATCATCAGTGCCGTTTGCTGTGCCTTCTCCACTCATTATCACAACCTTAAGTGTTAAAAGCTTCACACAATCAATGTGAAGCTCACACACACCGGTGCGAAAATGGTATCAACGAAGACAACGTCAACACAATCCACACAAGCTCTTGTCTATGCTTTGTCCATCGGACAAAATAGCATAAAATTGTTTTTGGCATAAAATGCCAACCCAGTGTACCTCCCGTGTATGTATTCTCTTGTTTAGTTTTTTCGATCTGTGCAGAATATGAATATGTTTTTCATTGTTCGGTTTAAGATCTATTCTATTATTGCTAATAGAATTTGTTTTTACAAGAGTTGTGTGAAATGGATTGTGTTGACAGCTGGCAGGGCAGATAGCTATTTCGATGGTTGCCAAACCATCATCATCAGTGCCGTTTGCTGTGCCTTCTCCACTCATTATCACAACCTTAAGTGTTAAAAGCTTCACACAATCAATGTGAAGCTCACACACACCGGTGCGAAAATGGTATCAACGAAGACAACGTCAACACAATCCATTTCACACAACTCTTGTAAAAACAAATTCTATTAGCAATAATAGAATAGATCTTAAACCGAACAATGAAAAACATATTCATATTCTGCACAGATCGAAAAAACTAAACAAGAGAATACATACACGGGAGGTACACTGGGTTGGCATTTTATGCCAAAAACAATTTTATGCTATTTTGTCCGATGGACAAAGCATAGACAAGAGCTTGTGTGGATTGTGTTGACGTTGTCTTCGTTGATACCATTTTCGCACCGGTGTGTGTGAGCTTCACATTGATTGTGTGAAGCTTTTAACACTTAAGGTTGTGATAATGAGTGGAGAAGGCACAGCAAACGGCACTGATGATGATGGTTTGGCAACCATCGAAATAGCTATCTGCCCTGCCAGCTGTCAACACAATCCATTTCACACAACTCTTGTAAAAACAAATTCTATTAGCAATAATAGAATAGATCTTAAACCGAACAATGAAAAACATATTCATATTCTGCACAGATCGAAAAAACTAAACAAGAGAATATCATGAAATATTTAAAATAAATATTCAAAAAAAAAATTTTTTTATTACAAAATTTAATTGTTTAAGAAAAATTAGTTTTTCCAATTAAATTTTTTTTTACCCTAAATTAAACATCAAAAATGATGCATAAGAATGAAAAAATTCAACAAATTTATTCTTAAAGTGATAGTTATAAAAAATTTAAGGTTCAATATTCAATAAAATAATTTTACAGGAAAGAACATTATTATTTGAAAATTGCATTGAAATCAAATTTTGTAATACATTTATTTGATTTAAAAAAAAAATATTTTTATTATTATATGTATTATTATAAGTTATATATAAATTCAAAAGTATCCGAAACGTAGATTAAGTTTAATGACTTGTTGATGGCATTTTTAATTAAATAATTTTTTAATTAAAAATTTGGAGTCGTTAAAATAAATGGTATTACTGAAATTTTTTAATTTTTTTTATATATAGAAATAAAATCATACGATGGGGATTTTTTTATAAAATTTTTAAAGTATAAAAGTTTGATGGTTTTTTAAATTTCGTTTCCCAAAAATGTAAAATACCTTAAAATTCAAATTTTTTTTCAAATAAAAAATTTTTTTTATAAATAAAAAACTATTTTTTATTAATAAAAAGAAAGTTATTATAATAAAACAAACAATTTTTTATAAAAAATAAATATTTTTGGAATTTTAGGTAAAATGTAAATATTAAAAAATATAAATCTTTTTGGAATTTCGGAAAATTTAATCATTTGTTTTTCAAATTTAAAAAAAATAAATAAATAAATGGGAATACAAAATGTATTTGTTTTTTAATTATAATAACTTTTAGATGCCAAATTGGCATATTTCTCAAAAAAAAAAAATGTTTAAAAAAATAACAAATATTTTTTTTGTATTAAAAAATATACTTTTAATTTTTGAACATTTTTTAGTGCGATTCTTACAAAACAAATTGTGTGTGCCGCTAAATGTTACTTACTTTTATTGAAATAAAATGATTTACCTTAAATTATCTAAATCAACAATTAAATGATAGTTTTCATTATTTTTGTGTATTTGTATATTGTTTGCATTTATAGATAGTATTCATTATTAGTTTTCATTTTTTGGATTTTTTTATTTTATAGGAATTTTTATGAAAATATTTTTTAAATAAGTTGTATTATTTTTTAAATTTTAAATAATTAAATTTAGTATTTTAATTTTAAACATTTATTTATAAATAAATTTATAAAAATTAGAAAATTATTTCTAAAAATTAAAAAAAATTAAAATAATATACGAAAAATTTAGAACGAATTTACAAACAAATACAGCGTATAACAATTTCAAAATAAACAAAACATTTTATTTAAACTTTATTCTTCTGAACCTTTTTTTTTTAAAATATAGTGTTATTTTAGCGCGACACTAAAATACTCCGCGCACACAAGGACTAACTTTACAATTTATATACACTAAACAAAATTATCCGATCCAAAATTTGAACCTATTGTATGATTTACACGCTACCCGTATCTACCCATATCCCCTCAAACACAAAAGCGAGATAGCCTAATTAGAAAACATGTAGGAGTAAGCATAGGCAAACACTTCAAAATTATAGCAAAATAGATATTGAATTAAAGGAAGATGGATAGGGAATCAAAATGTACTGATTTGACAGTAGATAGGGGATATGGGTGGATAGCGTGTAAATCAGCCTTATACCGAAGTATTTTGCGATTGTTTCCTTAATTTTTTATACCCTTAATGTACAACTAATCCGACCATTGACAACATTATTTTACATCACTACTTGTGAACATCGAAATACAACTCTAATGTAAACCTTCGGTTTTTTTTACTATTATGACATTTGAAACTTTTATACAAATATAAACAAAAACAACAACTGCGAAAAGTCATCAACAATCCATCACAAACACAACAATACAGTGCTATGACCAAAACAGTCAGACCTTGTACATAAATAGAAAAAACGGAAAGATCAATTTAATCTAATTAGAAAAAGAGAGATTAAAGAAATTGTTATCAGTTCAATCCTGGTTTAAAAATTTGCAGTAATTAAATCATCAACAAAAAAGTACCTGAAAATTGCGTTATTGCGCAAAGTGTCTTCTACCCTCGCCTACCTCATCTATAGACAATAGAAATTAAGTTTAGGTAAGTTCACAAAAAACAACAATGCCAAAACGGGTTTGATGCGTCGTCCGTTGGTAGCTTTGCTGCGACGAATCAATGACTAGTTGCGCCTTTTATAGATTGTGACAGGCGGCAGCGCTGTTTTCTCGGAATTCTAGGAGACTTCATCATGGTGAACGTTTCGGTCATAGCAGAGCTGTGCATTTATATACTCACTTGGAATGTGGGCACCAATTATCCCGATGATGTTAATATGGACGATATGCTGACCCTAAATGGCACCACATCATGTCCCGATGGTCAGTTGCCCGATATCTATGTGTTGGGCTTCCAAGAAGTTAATCTTAAGCCAAAAAATCAAATACTTAACTTGATACAAGACAACCAGTGGACTTTAAAGATACGCGAACATCTGTCAGATCGTGATTATGTAAAATTGGGTACAGAAAAGTTGCAGGGGCTATTAATCAACGTATGGGCCTTGGGCAAACATGTAGAACATATAGACGACATTGAAACAGAATCAACAAAAACCGGCTTTGGAGGTTTGTGGGGCAATAAAGGTGCCGTATCACTACGCATGAGCCTGTATGGCACAGGCACCACTTTTGTGGTCGCCCATTTGGCAGCCCACGATGATCATCTCAAGGAACGTGTCATTGATTATAACCAAATAATTGACAATCATCATTATAAGTTGCCCAAATATCGCACCATATTTGATCATGATTTTATTTTCTGGCTAGGAGACTTGAATTTCCGTTTAAATGGTCAAGACTCTGCCTGGGATATTAGAAATCAAATTGAACATGGACAACTGGAAGATCTCTTTGCCCGCGATCAATTGCAAATGGTCAGAGAATCGGGTAATGCTTTCACTTTGCTAAGCGAAGAGAAACCCACCTTTGCGCCCACTTTTAAATTTAACGAAGGTACCTCAGAATATAATCTTAAGAGAAGACCCGCCTGGTGTGATCGTATTCTATATAGAGTGGAAGAAAATAAATATCCCGACATACAGTTGTCGTTGAAACAACTATCGTACAAGTCACATCCTCAGTACACGTTGTCGGATCACAAGCCAGTAACGGCCGAGTTTCTGTTAACCATCAAAGCGGAACATCATACCAGTGCAGACATATACCAGTTGACACATAGCGCCTCTTCTGAAACCCCGCTGTCAAGTGTAATTATGATTTTATTTTCTCTATATGTAGCGATATTTTAATGCGAAGTCACACCTTACATTAACATTTCTTTTTCTTTTCATTTATTTTTGGTTTGGTTATTGGTTGCTTCATATACATACACACACACATTTGTTACGTCTTTTCCTTTTGCTTTTGTAAGTAGTTACAATAAACATACATACATTACTAAAGATTGTTATTGATTTCAAATGAAATTTGAAAAAAAACTATTAATATGTACCGTCAATTAAATTAACAACTATTTACAATGTTGTTTTGTACACAATAATTTGTACGTTTTATGTTAATGTTTTTTAACTACACAGTAATTCGTACCTTTTTATGTCGCTGCCCTTTTTTGATTTTAAATTACATATATCTTTATCTTTAGTACTGGCCTTACCATAATAATAACACTTATCACTTCCGTATTTGCATGTTTAACATTCATAAATAGTCTGTTGTTTTCTTTTGTCATTAATCACAATCACTTAGGTTACCTAAAAGAATTTGAAGTTAATTTTAAAATTTAACATTTGTTTGTATGAAGATGGAGTTGAATTTGAAGCAATTATTTCATCTATATAAAATTTAAATTTATGTAAAAACAAATTCTATTAGCAATAATAGAATAGATCTCAAACCGAACAATGAAAAACATATTCATTTATGGAAAATGTTATGACTGTCACTGAAAGAGAGCAGAGGAAATTTTAATATGTTGGGTACATTTCTTTTTCTTTTAACTTAATTCATTTTATAATTAATTAATTAAATTTTATTAATTATAATCAAAAAAAATCTCACAAACATTAATTAATTTTTTAGTTATTTTATTGGTTTTATCCAAAATTATAACTAAAAAAATATTTAAATTAAATATGGACGAATGAAATTTATTCGTTTGTAGTTTTATTTTATTAAAATTTTATTAATTTTCTTAAAATTAATAATAAATTTTTAACTTTTTTCTAATTTAATTATATTAAGTGAATTAACTAATCTTAATTGATCTTGTTTATAATTATAAACTTAATTACATTAGCTTCAACTAAATTTATTTAATTTCTTGAATTTATTTTAAATTTAATTAAATTAAATGAAATAAATTATTCAAATTAAATTAATTTAATTTATTATAATGTTCAATAACATAAGTTTAAATTACATTAATTATTTTAATTATAATGAATTAATTTAATTTAATTTGTTTCACTTATATAAAAATAATTAATTAAAATAAATAAATAAATTGTGATTTTAATAATTTTATATTAATTACTTGAATTAGAATTAATTAAATTTAAATCAATTAATATAATTAAAATTATTAAGTTTGTTTAGTTTAATTTGTAAATAAAAATCTAATTAATTTCATTAAATTAAAAAAAATATTGAAATAATTAAAATACTTAAAATGTAATTAATTACTTATTAACATTTTAATTAAAAAAATAATTTTCGATAATTAATTTTTAATTAAATAATTCAATCTTTAATTAAATTAATTCAATCTTTAATTAAATTTAATCTTTAATTAAATTAATTTAAATTTATTTAATCGTTAATTTAAATAAAAATTAATTTTTTAAAATTATTTTTTAATTAAAATGTTAATAAGTAATTATTTACATTTTAAGTATTCATTTTATTTATTTTAATATTTTTTAATTCAATGAAATTAATTCAGGGTTTTTATTTAAATTAAACTAAAAAAACGTTTTAATTTAATTATTAAATTTAATTTATTTTTAAATTATAAAATTAAATTATTTAAAATTAAAAATTAATGATTTAAAATTATAATTAATTTATTATTTAAAATTATAATTAATTTTTAATTTTATTAAATAATAAATTAATTTAATAATATTAAATTATAAATAAATTATTTTAGTTGAATTAAAAATTAATTATTTAAAATTATTTTTTTTTAAATTAAATTTAATTAAAATTATTAATTTTTAATTTAAAAAAACTAATTTTTTATCCTTAATTAATAATAATTTTTAATCTTAAATTATAAATTAATAATTTGAATTAAATTTAATTTAAAAAATAATTTTAAATAATTAATTTTTAATTTAATTAAAATAATTAATTCTTAACTTAATTAAAATAATTAATTTTTAATTTGCTTAAAATAATTAATCTTTAATTTAATTAAGTATAAAAATTATTTTTTTTTTAAATTAAAATTAATTATTTAATATTATTTTTTTAAACAAACTAAATTAATGCCGTACATAATTAATATGTTTTCTTGAAATTTTAATTGAATGTAGTTATATTAAAATTTTATTAATTTAATTAAATTAGAAACAAATTAAAAATTTATTATTAATGTTAACTATTTTTTTAATTCAATCAAATTAATAACCAATTTTAATTAATTTTTTTATTTTAATAAAATTTTAATAAAATTACATTTATTTAAATTAATTTCATTGGTATATATATTTTTGAAATTTAAATACAAAAAACATAAACATGAATTAAATTGATTTTAGTTAACAAATAATTTAGTTAACTACGACAGCCAAATTTGCCAATATGTTTCATATATGCAATAGTTTTTATAAGCAATATTTCATAAATTTCGGTAATTTCATATAAGTCGTACGTATCTTATATAAGCGTTTTCTATGAAAAGCTGGAAACAGTTTGTTGGCAGCTATCCAGGATGAGAGAAATTTAACATAAAAACAAACTGCGGAATGTTTTCCCATACTTTCCATATATTTTATTGAATGGAATTTAAGCGGTGGGATCTTCACCAGTCCTCATTCTCGTTTTACTTTGCCCTGGTAACCCTTCTTTGCTTTGTAAGTATCAAGGTCTTTGTCAACTACTATTTGGATGGCACCCAGCTGTTGTTGGTTTTTTTATCACTCATCGTCGCAGGCAAAGTAAATATCTTAAGCTTTAAGGAATACAAGTACAGTATCTTCTCCGATTGTCAATGTTTATGTTTGATTTCACAAAACATAAACAAATAAAGTTTCCCATTAATAACACAGATGACTTCAATGGATTAATGTCCCTTCTTTAAGAATGTGTAGAGAATTAAAGTTACTTTTAATATTAAACTTGAGGCTTTGAGATACAAGATTGTTAACTAAATGAACTGAATATTAATATTGATTTGGCAACGCGTACGTAAAATCCAATACTGGATCAAAATGTCTGACTTCAATGGATTAATGTTCTCATTCTAAGAATGTGCAGAGAACGCGCGAATTATCTGTTTTAGTAAAAAGTTATACTTGCCAATGTTTTATGGTATATAGTGAGTAAATTAAAAACTTTGTCTTCAGTAGAAAGCCGATATTCAAATAGACAACATATGCTGGGAAATTCAGAAAAGTTAAAATAATTAACAATACTAAAGTAAAAATACACACCACCTATACCTAGGCAACAAATTTAGGTAAGAGCTAAATATGTTAGTAAAATAAGGTTTTATATACAAGAGCTATACGATTTTGAAATTTGCCAGATCTTGTCTTTACAAACCGTCTTTGCAACGTATTTAAGATCATATTACGTCGCTCACATTACCTTAGGCTAATGTTTATTTGTGACCTATTATAGCATTACGCAAACACCATCATGTTAAATGTAACCGTTGTAGCAGAATTATGCCTTTACCTGTTAACCTGGAATGTGGCCACCAAATACCCCAACAATGTTAATATGTCCGATATGTTATCTTTGAATGGAGCTACCTCATGTCCAGGTGGTCAATTGCCTGATTTATATGTTTTAGGTTTTCAAGAAGTCAGCGTGAATCTAAAAAATCAAGCTTTAGAACTCTTTGAGGATAACCAATGGACGCTTAAGATACAAGAACAGTTGTTACCACGCGGCTACATTAAAGTAGGCACTGAAAAGCTACAAGGCCTTCTAATTAATGTATGGTCCAAGGCTGTACACCAAGAACATATTAAATTTATCGAAACAGAATCAACCAAAACTGGCTTTGGTGGTTACTGGGGCAATAAAGGTGCTGTAAGCTTACGCATGGATTTGTATGATACAGGCACCACTTTTGTGGTAGCCCATTTGGCAGCCCACGATGAGAAACTACAGAATCGTATCGATGACTATAATACAATTGTTCAAGAACATCATTATAAGAGTCGCAACTATGGTAGCATATTTGAACACGATGTGGTATTCTGGTCCGGAGATTTAAATTTTCGTTTAAATGGTTACGATTCTGCTGGAACTATTATAAAGCAAATTAAAGCGGGGCAATTGGATGAACTCTTTGCTAAAGATCAACTGCAAAAGGTAAGAGCGACAGGCAAAGCTTTTAACCTACTCAATGAAGCAAAACCACCATTTGCTCCCACTTTTAAATTCATCGAAGGCTCTATGGAATACAATGCCAAGAGGAGACCCGCCTGGTGTGATCGTATTCTTTATAGAGTTAGTAAAAGTAAATACCATAATATACATCTGGGATTACATCAGCTGTCGTATAAATCACATGCTCAGTACACCCAGTCGGATCATAAGCCGGTGACAGCAGAATTTTTATTAACCATACAAAGAGATGAGTTACCATCATATGAAATGGCACCATTAGGGTGGTACTAAATAAAGTGTGCACTCTGAAAGGATTTCATGTGGTGCTGTTGACATTAATAAATTAAAATTGTATGCTAAATTTTTGTAATTGTTTTGGTAATTGGTTGATAAGAGTCTTTTAATATAAGACTAAGTCTCTATTAAGCTTATTATCACTTATATTAAATACTGATTATATGAAATTACCGCATGTTAGAAAATTTATATTTTTTTAAGCATTTTGCTTACCAATTTCAAATAGATTTTTCGAATATATAAACTATTGTTTATATGAAAATATCGCATATGTATATGACAGGCAAATATTTCATACAAAAATATATGCAATTAAGGAAACGTGAGAAGAACTTTGATTACAGAATAAGCATAAAGTTTTTAATATTCTAATATTTCTTTTGCACTTTAAAAAAAAACATTTAATTCAATGACCATATTTGTGGGTAAAAATTTGTAACCACATAAAGCCCTAAAGTATGGGATATTGAAATTATATAATTTTTTAAAAAAATATACAAACAATTAACTAAAAGACATCGTAAAATTGTCACATTTAGGCAACATATCCAATTTTTATTAAATATCTCGCATATTAGTCATAGCCTTCGATTTTGGCAATGTTATTCAATTGTTTGTCTAAGAATTTGGTGATGTTATTTAACTGTTTGTCGAAGAACTCACGACAAATATTAATATTTGAACAATTGTTTTTCATATAAGAAAAGTGTTAGCAGCATGCTATGAAGTAGGATTATATTATGCGAAGCCTTTATTTGCATAAGTATATATATAGAGAGAGAGAGAGTGATGATGATGGTGGATAGTGAGTAAAAAGCGTGCAATATAATCTGGTACGTTATTGTCTACTTGATTTTATACATTTCATTCAAAAAATAATAAGGTGATAATGATTGTCGATACCGGAAAAATATTTAGTAAAGGATATGAAACACTCAATATGATACCTTACGAATAGGGAATCGTCAAACTAGTTCAAAAATATGGAATTGTGAACTACTTGCAAAATGAACCAGTTCTAAACTATAGCATTTTGAACCAGTTAAACGTTATTAGCTGATGAATAAGAAAAAGAGAATTTTTGAACAATTTCAGAAGTTAAATTTTAAATTACACTACAAGGAAAAGACAAATGCTGCTAAATCACCTTTAAATGAAACAATATTGAAAAATTTCAATTATTGTATTTAATTATAATATCGAATTTTAAATTTTAGTAGAATACTATTTCAAATTTTCTACAAAGTGGTTCGAAACTAGTTCAAAGGAAACACTCAACTACCCCCCGAAAAGAATTTTTGAACTGGTTCTATTCTAGTAAAAAGGGAATGTGGACTAGTTCACCGTCTAGTACTTTTAAATGAACTTTGGTATCATAAAAGTATTTTTCCATACAAAAAACTAGTTTTTGGTATAATAATTGTACTTTTGACTACAATAAAGTAGTATTTTTGATACAATACATGTAAATGTACTTTTTGAGTCTATGTTTAAATTTTTGGTACAACAAAAGATCTCTTTGGTATAATATTGGTATTTTTATTTAAAAAGTATAAAAGTATTCTTCGATATAATAAAAACAGTTTTTGCTACAATGAAGGTACTTTGATAGTAATTTCCAATAAAAGTACTTTTTGGTACAAATAAGTACTTTTTTGATACCATAAAAGTACTTTTTGCTACTATAAACGTACTTTTTAAAAAATTTTTGGTACAACAAAGCATAATAAATTACTTATTGGTACTTTTTGTAAAAAATAGTACATTTTGCTACAAAAAAATTACTTTTTCTTAAAAAATTACATTTTCCTACAATAAATGTACTTTTTGGTACAATATAAAATATTTGTGGTAAAATAAAGGCACTTTTAACCGCAATAAAAATACTGTTTTGGTACAATTTTAAATATTTTTGGTACAACAAAAGAACTTTTGGGGTATCATAAATGTACTTTTCGATACAATACAAAGTACTTTTTGGTATAATAAAGGTAGTTTTAACTACAATAAGAGTTCAAAAAGTACATTTTGCTGCAATAAAAATACTTTTTAAGTACTTTTTGCTACTATTAACGTACTTTTTTGTTCTTATTAAACAATTTTTGGTACAAAAAAGTTCTTCTCGGCACAATAAAATGACCATATCAATAATTTTTGATAAAACAAAAGTACTTTTTGGTAGAATCCTTTGTTTTATCATGAAAGTATTTCTCCAAATAAAAGGATTTTTTGGTACACATAGTAAAAGTACTTTCCGCTTCAAATATGGTAATTTTTAATGTAATAAAAGTACTTTGTGTTATAATAAAATAAAAGTACTTTTTTTGGATATTAAAAGTACTTTTCACTAAAATAAATGTTAAAAATGACTTTGTTGCAATATAAATACTTTTTGGCAAAATAAAAGTACTTTTTAGTACAAGATAAGTAATTTTTGGTATAATTATAAACACTAGGGTGAACTGTGTCGGAAAGACCCCCCAAAATATGATGTCTTTGCAGATTTTGGGATAGTCAAATTTTGAGCACGATTGAAGTATGTTAGCCCGTGCCGATTTGGGGTTTAAGTTTTAAGCTCCTATAGCCACGTTTGGGAGGCATAACACAAGAACGATTAGTCCAATTTTAAAATCATATGTCATTTCTCTCCATAATCAACAGTTTCGCAGTTGTAAATAAATTTATGAAAAAAAAAAAAATGAAAAAAAAATTGAATTTTGTAGTCAATTTTTTTTCGGAAATTCATTATAACTGCGAAACTGTTGATTATGCAAAGAAATTATGTATGAATTTCTTTGATTTCGGATTTTTGTTTCAGCAAAATTGGACTAGTTGTTCTTGAGTTATGCCTATAAAAATCCAACATCGAGTTATGCGGTCACCCTAATATACATACATACCAACTCCCGCTATTGGACACGTGTAATTTCACATTAATTTTTTCTACGTCAATTTATTTATAATTGCGGAACTGTTGATTATGCATAGAAATTATATATGAAAAGATTGAAGGAATTTTAATTCTTAAATTTCGAATTTTTTTTTATCATTTTTGGGGGTTCTCGACTGTCTTTTTATTACGGACTGGTTCATTTGTAGATTACTGTGATAAGTTCCTGTATAACAACACTTTTGGAATTGCTTTATCACCTTCGCCTACTGATCTGCATGTTTAACAAAGGTGAGGTGAGAAAAACTTCTCTTTTCTTGTTGCTGAGTAGTTTCGGCCATGATTGGGAAATCTCATAACTGCATAGATAAAATACTTTAAACGTAAATTTGTCATTTACTATAGAATTTTTTTTTTAATATTTCAACATGTATGTTGTGACGGTTGAAAAACAAAACAACATAAAGCGATGAAAGTTTACCAATTGCATGTATAACTTGTATTAGCTATACAATCGTTTTTTATGTATAATCGTCTTCAAAGTTTTGAGTCTTTAGAATCATTGTTATAAATTTTTAACTTCAAATTCGAAATGCCTAAGTTAGTGTTAATAACAAATTAAAACAACAGACTTTTTATCTTTTTATGTTACTAATTAAATTTTTTCTAATACTAACTTTATACAACAAACTACGTACTAACCACACCACTTCCTTAAATGCATATTTTTAAAATGGAAATATTTTAAATTAATTAAAATAAATAACTAAATATTGTATGTAATATAATATCAAATGTATAAGAAAACGATGCCAACCCTATCATATCATATCAAGAATTTTATTCGAATTTGGTAATATTAAGACAAAAACACTTAAAGAATCTCACTAGCATTGCTCGTCTTCCATTAAGCATATCAAAAATATAAAAAAAGACAAAAAAAAAGCAGAGAAAACTCAAATAAAATTATTATACATACTTATAGAAAAAGGGCTTTATTATAGTCTGCACATTCAATGGTTTAGAAATTACAAATCCAAGTTGCATGTTACAGAACATTAAGTTCTATGAAACAAAGAGACTAGTTTCATACATCTTTTAAATATTTGTTTTAATTTTATAATGCACTCTCAGTAAATTTTGAACAATATTTCATTGGTGGAATACAATTCACTCACACCTACTATGCCTTTTTATAAATATCATCATTGTAAAGATGAAAAGATTACCAAGTTTTCAACATTATTGGCAAAAGATTGTCGCATGTCTTTATCCATTTAGAACTAATGATTTTCATTATATCTTCTTTTTGAACATTTCTATTTACAGTGGGATTTGTCTTACTACTAAACAGAATACGAAAAGTTAAAACACTTTCCTTTAAAGACAGGCTTTCCAATTAGCACATACAACTATAACTATCGAATACGGAAAACAAAACCAGTGATATATGTATAAATCTCAGTTATATTAAAAACTCTTATATTTACATACATAATGTTAAAAAATCGATTTCTCTAAGCTCTTTAAACCCACTATAAAATGTAATACGTAAAACGTTTCCAGTGTTGTCTAAATCTCAATGATATTAAAAGCTCTTAAAATCTCTAAGAAAAAATTAAAGATAAATCAATGCCAACATTATAAATGAATAATGTATGAATAACTTTTTAAAAGACATAATTTAAAGACATTATAATAAAATTTAAAAAAAATGTATCAAATTTAAGAAAAGTAATAAAATATATTAAAATATTAAAAAAAAATTATCTAAATAGATCCTGTATAATTAAACACGATTGTTCCCAATGATTTTTAATGAAATATAAAAAAAATTAAAATATATTAAAAAATGTAAACAATTACTCCAAGTCTTATGTAATTGAAATATAACCGATTATAAATATGCAAAATATTCAACTAATTGAAAAAAACACAATTTTAAATTTGCTCAATTTGTATAATTTTTTTTATTAAAAGATTTATGTAATATAACATTAATAATTTTTCCAAAACTTAACTAATTGAAAAAAACCGATTTAAATTTTGCTCAATTTTTACTAAATTTATCCCCCTCTTTAATTAAAAAAATTACCATTCTTTAAAATATGCATTTAAGGACAATTAACTCTTACCCCTACTCTTTTTTTCAATAACTTTTATTTGTTATTATAACCTTTGCTTATCTAATAATTGCTTGTGTTTATTCCCTTTTAATTTAAACTAATTTTATTTTCATATTCAAAAATATATTACAAAAACAAAAACCCACTGAAAAATCAAAAAAAAAAAGTTTGCCACCTCCTGTCCCAATGAATTTTGTTACTACCTCTCAAGATGTTTAAGATAACACATAAAATTGTCTATATTAAATCATTTACATAAACTCAATTATGAACGAATAACACACACACACTCACACACACCTATTACAGAATCTCTTACTAAATTTGTTATTATTGTTTAAAGCAAATTTATAGTACATTAGTTAATAATGCAATGTAAATGTTGTAATGTTAAGCAATATCTACATATGTATATTCAAATCAAATTATAATATATAGTAAATACCAAACATATTAATCTACCTTAAACGTTATTCGATAACTTTATCAATGTACCTCTAAACATACATATACATATATTTTTGTGTTAATTTTTAAAACTATACACTCATACGACATAGAAAATATGAAATAAATTTATACAACCAAACATATATTGCTCGCAATATTTTAATATTTATTATACGTTTCATAAAAGGGGGTGGGGGCGTTATTTAACATTAGCACGAGAATAAGTAAGTGACATAATATGTGGAAAAATTATACAGTGTATGAGATTTTTTTAAAGCAAATTTGTCGTTCTATCGGTTGAATTAATGAGCAGATGTATTACAACATCTGTAAATTACAACAACTTGTCGCACGTTTCTATATACATTAGGGTGTTCGGATGTAATATGGAAAAAAATTGCAAAATTTTGTCGATCTAACCTCCCGAAAATGCTGTCTCTGCAGATTTTGGAATAGCCAAAATCCACAACAAGCCTCGCAACTTGCTCGGCGTCACCCCTAAGGGTAAAATGTATAACTAATCCCCACTAATTTTTCTGTCCTAATATTTTTCACAAACAATATATATTTATAAAATTTGCTTCACGCCCTCTAACTGCCACAAAGGTGCCCCGAGAGGAGTTAAATGTATGACCAACCCCCAATATTGTTGCAAACTCAACAGTTCCTCAGAACATATTTATCCTCTATCTTCAACCTTTAAATTGGTCTCCATATTCTTTTTTAATAAAATTTGTTCCTGCTGCTCGTGCGGTGCCTCCTGAAAGTGCTTTTATTGTATTTAAAGTACTTTATTGTACCAACAATAACATATACTGTACAAAAAGAATATTTTATTGCATTAAAAAGTACTTTATTTATTAATATTAAGTACTTAATAAAAATTCTTAGCACTTTTTTTTGTACCAACAACTACATATTCTGCATCCAAAAGTAAATTAATTCTAAGAAAAAGTACTTTCATTTCATCAAAAACTTATTTTCTTGTACGAAAAAATAATTTTTCTGTATCAATGAGAACTTTTATTGTACAAATAATAATTTTATTGAACTAAAAAGTACTTTTGTTGCATTAAAAGGTACTTTTATTGTGTCAAAAGAAATTTTATTTTTATTTTTTTTGTACTAACTTTTTTGTACCAGCAAACAATTTTTTTGCTTTATCAAAAAGTACGTTTATTGCACCACAATGTATTTTTATTGTATCTTATAATAATTTTTTTGTACCAAACTTAATTTTCCTGTAATATTGTATCAAAAAATACATTGTACAAAAATCTACTTTTTTTGTGCTAATAATACTTTTATTGTAACAAATGTACTTTTATTGTATCGAAAAGTACTTTAATTGTTCTAAATAGTACTTTTATTGTTCCAAGTAGTAATTTTATTGTCTCAAAAAATACTTTAATTGTACAAAAAGGTACTTATATTGCACCAGTAGTACTTTTATTGTGCAAGTAGTTGTTAAATGTAGCAAGTAGTACTTTTATTCGAGCAAAAAGTACTTTTCTTTATCCAAAAAGCATTTTGATTGTAACACAAACACTTTATTTATTAAAAAGTACTTTTATTGTTCCATAAGTAATTTTATTGTACAAAAAGTACTTTTTTTATACCGAGTAATACTTTTATTCTAGTACAAACTACATTTATTGTACCAAAAAGTACTTTAATTGTATTTAAAAGTAATCACCCCTATTCCCGTAGTCGTCGTCGTTTTTATGTCAACATCACTTCGATTCAACATCGTCGTCACATCAATGCTATTTCGGTATTCTGTAACTACCATAAGACGACGTCGACTGGTAATCGATAACATGAAGGAAATAACAACAGCTGATGTAAAATTTGTACATCATCTGATTTATTTTGTTGTATATGTGTTTCATGAAAAAATATTTTTGTGCCTGAATCAAATTCAAGCGATGAGGAAAGCAAGAATAATCTTATACTGGAAAGGAAAAAACTTCGACAATGATCCGATATCTTAAACTTGACAAATAACAAGTATGTACATCGGTGTTAAAATCGTAATTTGAGGTTACCTGTTGGCCGGCCTACTAGGAAACTACGAAACTACTTCCCAATAAACATTGATGTAAACCGGCTTATAAATAAATGTTTTCCAAAGATTAAAGTTAATTTTTCAAAATTAATTTGCGAAAATTACGTTTTCAAACCTTCAGTAAATTAATTACAAACACTTTGTAAAACATTTGTAAAAAAAGAAAAATACAATTGCCCAATAAACATTGATGTAAGCTGGCTAATAGATATATGTTTTCCAAAGATTTTTGTAAATTTTTTCCAAATGAGTTTGTAACACATTTTTAAAAAATTAAAAATACAATGCTTTTGTATGCTCTACTAAGCAGGCGTCCCAGGCTAGTCAGAAAATATTTTTTATTTTTTATTTACAAATTTCGTTTCGTCTTTGCATTTAGTATCGTTTGTTGGCGTGTTTCGTGAAAAAGGTAAAATGCCTTATAAATATAAAAAAGTGTACCGAAAAGAAGTGGTGAAATAATATTTGAATTTCAAAAAATGTTGGTCGATTTGCGAAGAAATGCTGGCGTAAAATACTAACGGACGAAATCGTTGAAAAATGGGAACAGCAGAAAAAAAGTAGCTTTGGATACAGCAACCAAAAAAAGTAAGCAATTACAACACACATAGAAGTGTATGGTTTATAATATCAAAATTATCTTTAATCTTTGAATAGATCCTACAATAAAGCCTGGCTTGGATGAAGGCCATTTCGCTCAGGAATCCAAATCATTTTTCTAGATTGTCAAAAATAGACAAAAACAACGCGGATACGAAATAATAAATACGACTCAATAAATTTTAATAATTATATGTATGTATATAATATTAATATATAAAACTTTTAATTTAACTATATGAATTAATAATGTAAATATTTATAAAATAACAAAATAATATGTTAACTTAAATATTTATTCAATTTTCAATTAATGAATGTTAATTAATATAATAAATTTTAATAAATATCAATTGAAATAATTTTTGTATTTACTTTGGAATGTAAACATGTGTTTGGAAAATCTTTATCGCAAACATTGTAACTTGTTAAGTTCCAATTATTGGATAAGCGAAAAGGGTCCCTTATTGTACAATTGTATTCATGTTTGGATAATATTTGAAAATAAACATAATGCAATGCATAATCAATAACTTGGTAAGCTTGTGGTGAATTTATATATTAATTTATATCTAATTTGGAAATAAATGAAAACATAAATTTACCACAAGCTTTCCAACATCTTTATTACGAGGGCTGCTATATATATTTCTGGCCTAATAATGAAAATGCGAATATTTATCATCAAAAATTGTTTTATTGTTTTTCAAAGTATTCTCCAGCCTGATTTATACACTTTTGCATGCGCTCAAACCAATTGTCGAAGCACTTTTTCCACTCCGATTAAGACACCTGCAAAACATGGTTTTTGAACGCTTCAACAGCATCTTCTGGGCACGAAATCGTTGACCACGCATTTTTTTCTTGATGTGCGGGAATAAAAAGAAGTCATTGGGTGCCAAGTCAGGGCTGTACGGCGGATGACCCATCAATTCGACGTTTTGGCCGGTCAAAAAGGCGCTGGTTTGAGCCGATGTGTGAGAGCTCGCGTTGTCATGGTGAAGAATGATTCGTCTTCTCTTGTTTGTTTTTCGAATTTCTCCGAAGACTTCAGGCAAACAAATTGTGGTGTACCACTCAGAATTGACCGTCCTTCGTTGCTCAAGCGGAACAGTCGCCACATGACCAGTTTTGCCGAAGAAACAGGCGACCATTTGCTTCGAAGTGCTTCTTCCACGAACAACTTTCGTTGGATTTGGCTCGTCTTCGAAGACCCACACGGTCGATTGTTGTTTTGTTTCGGGCTCATACGCATAGATCCAAGATTCGTCACCTGTGACGATCTTATGAACATCTTTTGAAGCACCGCGATCGTATTTTTTCAACATTTCTTTGCACCAATCGACACGAGCCTTTTTTTGAGCGATTGTCAAATTGTGCGGGATCCAACGACAACAAACCTTTTTTACGGTCAGGTGTTTATGTAATATCGAATGTATGCTGGTGGGAGAAATGCCCAAGGATGCCTCTATCTCCCGGCATGTCACATGACGATCTTGCATTATTAGTTCACGCACGGCATCAATGTTTTCTGGCACAACGGACGTTTTTGGACGACCTTCACGGAATTCGTCGTTGAGCGAACTGCGACCACGATTAAATTCGTTATACCAGTTTTTCACGGTGCTATATGATGGTGCTTGATCACCATACAAAGACTTAAGTTCATCGATGCACTCTTGTCTGGATAATCCACGTCGAAAGTTGTGACGTGGAATTGAACGGAATTGAATTGTTCAAAGCTCTGTAAGTTTAACAATTCACGATTAAATGACAACACGTTCTGAGTGATGTTATGCTAAAAAATGTCAACCTTTCCAATGGAAATATCAGATTGCACCTGGCAACACTTATTGTTGCCTAGGCCAGAAATATATATAGCAGCCCTCGTATGTATTACATTATCATTTTATTTCCAAATATTTTCCAAACATGAATACAATTGTACAATAAGGGGCCCCTTTCGCTTATCCAACAATTGGAACTTAACAAGTTACAATGTTTCCGATAAAGATTTTCCAAACATCATGTTTACTAAGGTAAGCTTATAGTAAGTTTATTGCAAGTTTATAATGTTTATTGGGTTAAGTCTTACAAAGACAGCATTTAAATATGTAATAGTTCCTATAATAAAAACCTAAGTGTAAGTGCAGCCAGTAGTGGCATGATTCCTATCGAAACCCTGAATGCATTAGAGAGTTCATTTGTCCACCTTGGATACAATTGGAAATAACTGAAGACGACAAATCGGAATCAAAAACTAAATTTTTCAAACAAAACAGGATTTACTGGAGTTTTTGGATATGTCGATGGGACCCATACCAAAATTTTCGTTATAAATAAAGAAGAACAGAATCGTAACTACAACCGCAAAGGATTCTTAAAGGCGCTCCAAAGGAATTAAGTTTTTTCCTCAATTTTCCCACATTACCCCTTAAAATTAGACAAAATCCTTGTACCTATGAGGGATTTTGTTTCCAAATCTCTATTTGTTACTCGACATTGTCATTCTTGACTTCATTAAATGAAACCTTTTTTAAATTTACAAAAACTAAAATTAAAATTGTTTCAAGTCGTTACTAACAACTGTGACGACAGATTCAGAGTCGTTTCTATTCAACGTCATCGTCACATTTCCTTACAGAATACCAAATTTGTGTCAATAGTAACCGATAGTTATCGAAAACGACTACGAGAATACCGATTTTACAGCGTCGCAAGACGACGTCGTTTTACGTCGACGACGACTACGGGAATACTTTTAACAAGTACTTTTATTGTATCAAAAAAATGTTTATACTAAAATGTATATTTATCTTATGAAAAAGTACAATTATTGTACCAAAAAGTACCTTTTTTTTACCAAAAAAAGTTTTATTCTTGCATCAGTACATTTATTTTACCAAAATGCATATTTATTTTACCAGCAAATACTTTAATTGTGTCAGCAAGTACTTATATTTAAAATTATATTTACTTTATAAAACAGTAAATTTATGGTACTAAAAAGAGTTTTTATTGTACCAAAGAGTACTTTAATTGTAGCAAAAAGTTCTTTAATTGTACCAAAAAGTACCTTATTTGTACCAAAAACTCTTCTTATATTTAAACAAACTTTGATTGTACAAAAAAGTAACTTTGTTTTACCAAATGGTACATTTTGTGAACAAAAAAGGACTTAAGTTGTATGGAAAAATACTTATGTTTTGTACTAAAAATTATATTTATTGTTCTTGATTTTATTTACTGTTGATCTGTAAAGAATTATGATATTGTCATAGTTCGGTTTGAGTGGGATAGTTCGCACCGGTGGGAAAAGTTCTCATTAACTTTGAGATGCTTTCTTCCCTTAAGGTTTGTGATAATAGAGGAGAAGGCACAGCAAAGGGCGCTGACGAGACATTGTGGTTAATGTCGAAATGACGTCATACGCCTAACCTGCTGTCAACATAATACATTTCACAAACTCTTGATTGAAAACCTATTGGCAATAATAAATAATTGCCAATAGAACTGATCTCAAACCGAACTATGACAATATCATAATTATATTTATTTTATAAAATAGTACATTTATTGTACCAAAAAGTAATCTGTTTATATAAAATTTCTCCGCATAATCAACAGTTTCGCAGTTATAAATAAATTTAAGAAAAAATTACAAAATTCAAATTCAATTTTGAAATTTTTAGGCCAATTTTTAATTTATTTTTCATAAATTTATTTATAACAGCGAAGCTGTTAATTATGCATTTTTATTTCGTTCTTGAGTTATACCTCCCAAAATGGCACGTGTTAACTTACTCCAATTGTGCTCAGACTTTAGCTATCCCAAAATGTGCAAAGACTTATCATTTTAGGGAGATCAGACCGACAAAAATCCAACATCGATTTTTGCGGTCACCCTAATATACATATATATGTACATATCAACACCCCGCCAATGGACACGTGTAATTTCACATTAATTTTCCATGTCGATATGGAAAAAAATCCCCTTTCGTCAAATTGGTTCACAATCTAAACAATTCATTAACGCAACTTTTAGTTTTTATAACAGAAAAACACAAAGAATACAACAAACCAACAGACGGAACCAAAAAAAACCAACAGACGGAACCAAAAAAAACCACCATAGATAAACAGTGAAAGTCACAATGGACAAGAGCTAAATTGGCCAGGTGTGGTGTTAATTTACAGACGTTCAAGGCCAAGACCGTGTTAGATAAATGTAAAAATTAAAAAATTCTTTTGAATTTACTAACATATCGTCGCTGCGTTGACCAAAAGAGTCATGTGTTTTTCAATTACTTTTTCTGGAGAGCAAAAAAAAACTGGTTTATTTTGGAACTTTTCTTACATATTCTACATATAACAGAATTTGCTAACTTCCAAACCAATCAAGATATCGCAGAAGGGATTTAAGGGCCGACGGTCGACCACAAGAGCTTTAAAAGCCGTACATTAAATATACTAAGGCTGGAAAATTGAAAATCCAAAATCCGTCCATGAACTTCAGAATAATGTCATCGTTTGGTTTTCAAATCTTTAACTTCTCTACTAAACAAAAAAAATCCCCCAAATTCGTAAATCTTACAATACCGGAACAGCATCCGACTTAAATTTAAGTAATTTCAAACCTTAGCCTTTTGCCCAGATACATCATTAAATATCGTTTTTAAACGCATTCTCTCCAAACGCTTTTTCAAACAAAAAAAAATCCCCAAATTTGAAAATTTTAACTCTGGTGTGAAATAAACCATTAGACTAAATCAATTTTTAATTACATTTATAAACAAAAACAAAAAAAACAACACGAAAGAAAAACAATAACAATACCCGGCAAAAACGAGAGTGAAGAAGATGTTCAAATCATTTCTGATATGAGTATGTATGTATATTTTGTTTGTATTTGTATAATTATAAACAAAAAGTCGCCTTCAGTTTTTCATTACCATAGAGATGGTTGAACTTTTATATACTGAGAGAATACTCGTAATCAAAGATAAACAAATTAAAACATTCAAGTCTTTTTGCTCACTCTGACGACACATCCAGAAGAAGGGGATTTATTTTGTGGACTTTATACATATATGTTTATGCAAAATAAATTGTTAGTGATATCCAATTTAAGCGCTAGACTCAACGTCTTGTAGCTATTTCTGTAGCTGCTTAACATATGTCGGTCATGGTTACATGTTGATTGGGAACAAATTTTTTATATGACTCACATGATGAGTGGGAACTATATTACTATTGTGTTGTATTGTCAACGACTCTTTTACAATTATAACAAAACAATCTAATTAATTAAAAAAAAAAAAATATTATATGATTACAACTAACGTACTTTTTGGTACAATAAAGGTATTTTTTAATACAACTAAATTACTTTTTAGTACAATAATACTTTTTACTTTTTTACTTTACTTTTTTATAAATTAAAAGTTTTTTTTTTGAATAGAAGAAGAGTTTTTGTGGCACAATTAAGGTACATTTTTAATACAATAAAATAACTTTTTAGTGCAATTAAAGTACTTTTTATTACAATAAAAACACTTTTTGGTATAATAAATGTATTATTTTATAAAATAAATATAGTTTTTAGTGCAATAACAATATTTTTTTGATACAATAAAAGTACTTTCTAAAACAAACAATGGTACAATAAAAGTGCATTTTGGTAAATAAATGAACTTATTGCAAGAATAAAACTATTTTTTGATAGAAGAAAAATACTTTTTAGTACAATAATTGTACGTTCACATAAAATAAATATACATTTACATTTGATACAGTAAAAGTACTTGTTGGTAAAATAAAGGTACTTTTTGGTAAAATAAAATTACTTTTGATAAAAAATTACTTTTTTATACAATTTAAGTACTTTTTGGGACAATTAATTTACTTTTGTATGCAACATAAGTAGTTTTTACTTGTTGATACAAGATAAGTATTGTTTGAGGCAGCAAAAGTACTTTTTAGTAGTTTATAAGTTATATATCGTCGCTGCGCCGACCAAACCAGTTGTGTGTAATTTTTGGAATTTTTTTTATTGCAATTTTTTAAAGCTTTTTGGTCGTCCATCGACCCTAAACACCTTTTCGCGATATCTTGATTGGTTTCGAAGTTATTTAGATCAGTAAAGTGTAATAAATAATATATGAAAATTGATCCAAAATAAACAAGTTTTTTGGCTCTCCTGAAAAGTTATTAACAAACACGACTGTTTTGGTCGGCGCAGCGACGATGTAAAATAAAAGTTTTTTTTGTTACAATGAAAGTACTTTTTGATACAATAAGATATTCTTTTGGTACAGTGAAAGTTATTGTTGGTACAATAAAGTACTTTAGATACAAAAGAAAAAAACAAAAACCCACTGAAAAATCAAAAAAAAAAGTTTGCCACCTCCTGTCCTAATGAATTTTGTTACTACCTCTCAAGATGTTTAAGATAACACATAAAATTGTCTGTGCAATTATTTACATAAACTCAATTATGAACGAATAACACACATACACACCCCCTCACCTGTTAAAGAATCTCTTACTAAATTTGTTGTTATTATTTGAAGCAAATTTATAGTACATTAGTAATAATGCAATGTAATTGTTGTAATGTTAAGCAATATCTACATATGTTTTTTCAAATCAAATTATAATAAATAGTAAATACCAAACATATTAATCTACCTTAACTGTTATTAAATAACTTTATCAATGTACCTCTTATACATCTATATATATAAAAAATTGTTGCAAGTGTGTTGTGACTTCATAACTCACGAACGGCTGGACCGATTTGCATAAATTTGTTTGTATGCGTTTGAGTGGCGCCCCGGGTGGTTTATATTTACAATTCGGTCCAATTGGACAAAGGGGCGTGGCACCGCCCATACAACTTGAAAATCAAAAGGGCTGTATCTCATGAACTATCAGAGGTATGAAGATGAGATTTGGTATATATGTTGTTGGAGCAGTATTAATTACAGCCAAGGTGGAAGTGGGCGGTGCCACGCCCCCTTTTCAAAAATCGCTCTAACGGCTTTCTAATAGACCGATTGATACGAAAATTTTACCAAATGGTACTGTTGACCTGTTGATAGTCCCTGGCTTTAATAGATTGTGATTGGATAAAGGGGCGTGGCACCGCTGATACAAATTGAAAATCAAAAGGGCTATATCTCATGAACTATCAGAGGTATGAAGATGAGATTTGGTACATATGTTGTTGGAGCAGTATTAATTACAGCCAGCGTGGAAGTGGGGGTGCCACGCCCCCTTTTCAAAACCGCTCTGCAGGCTTTCCCAATAGACAGATTGATACGAAAATTTTACCAAGTTGTACTGATGACCTGTAGATAGTCCCTGGCTATATTTGGTTGTGGTTGGATAAAGGGGCGTGGCACCGCCCATACAATATGAAAATAAAAAGGGCTATATCTCATGAACTATAAGAGGTATGAAGATGAGATTTGTTACATATGTTGTTGTTGCAGTATAAATTACAGTAAGAGTGGAAGTGGGCTGTACCACACCCCTTTTAAAATAAACAGTTATAACTGTCAAAATTCCACAGTATATTACAGTTCACCTAGAGATATGATCAGTAAGGTGGGCCAGTTTTTTTATTCGCAAAAATTGTAACCAAATCTACGATGAATTATTAGAAAATGTCACCAATAAACTTTGTGTGTAATATCAATTCCTAGCTCACGCTGGGAAAGCTTAATTTAGTGCAGAAAACTTAAATTTTGATAGAAGTGTCTTAAAGCTAAAAGTCTGTACGCTTTCAATAATCATGGGGCAACGAACGTCACTTTCAAAAGTATCAGCTAGGATTTTGAATTATGTGGATTTTTAATGTACAATTGACACCCAACAAAACCCCATTTACCGTTTTTGTTGCCATTTTAGGTCAACCAATTCGTCATTCAGGCGAGGTGTGTGAAGTGTGATAGACTTTCATTGAGACTTTCTTTGAAAAATCACCATGTAAAGACTACACAAGAACAACGTTTACAAATCTTGCAAATTTATTTTCAAAATGCGCGTTCTGTTTGCCCTTTGTGAAGTTTATGGTGCATATACTCATCCATCTGAGCAGCTAATAGAAGCCATCAACGCTGTAGACGTAAGTGTGACAGGGGACTCGAATTTATCGAACCGACGCCGTTCTCAGCAACTCGGTCTCTGCAAATGCTGAGGAAAGATCTTAGCCTACATTCATATATCCAACTAACCAGTGGACGATCAATTGATTTTTTTTATTTATCATGTAATTGCACATTATTTGAAGGAGAAATGGTTCCAACACGACGGCGTAAAATGCCATACTAGTCGTGAGATCATCACTTTGTAAAGCCAAACAGTGGTGACCGAATTATCTCATTGAATGGTAATATGAGTTCAATACAAAGATAGTATTCGGAAATATTCTTGATCCATGTGAGAAGAAGACATGGCGAAAGAGGTTTTTATGGCTAAAGGCATAAAGCTTCAAACGAAATTTTCATTTTCGGTCAATAGGCGGAGAAGGCATGTCAAAAGTGTTTTTTTTACGCCCAAAGAGATAGTTAGTATACAGACGGTTACCGCTACTACATTGAATTTTGATCTTAAACGGAATGTCTGTTTCCGATTTGTAAAAGATATGACTTTGGTGATGAACTATTTACTAACGTCATAGAGCCTATGATATTTAGAATTTAAAACAACAACACTTAATTTGTTAACTTTCATGTTAAGGAGTTGCTTGAAATTAGTTATATAAGTTAATAAACTCAACATATCATTATCGAGCTGAAGTACCGTTTTCAAAGTACTTTGTAGACCTAAATGTGAAATATATTACAAGTTAAAATGCAATAGCGAAGCATTGCCGGGCCCACTAGTACATATATATTTTTCTGTTAATTTTTAAAACTATACACATATACTACATAGATACAAAAAGATGAAATAAATGTATACAACTAAAAATACATTGCGGGACCGGCCGTGGCATAGTTAGAACACGCGACTACCATGCCGGAGATCGCAGGTTCAAAACTGGCTCCAGTCATCTTAAAAAAAAAAATAAATTCGGCTCACCTCGAATGTAGTTGACAGCAACTTCGCAGTATTAAGCGTCGATTCAATCGTCGTGTCTAGTAAGAGCTTCTCAAACAGTGACGTTCGCATTCGTCGATAAACAAGTAGGTGCCGTTAGTTGTGAATCTAAAAATAGAAAGCGTGTTATTTCACAACAACGCGAGAAGCTATCCCATACCTCATTCATGGGGTGCAAAGGGAAATTAAGTTAAGTTAAACATACATTGCACGCAATATTTTAAGATTATAAATATACATTTCATCAAAGGGGGTAAGGGCGGTATTAAACATTAGCACGAGAACAAGTAAGTGACATAATGTGTGTAAAAATTACACAGAGTATGAGATTTTTTTTAAAGCAAATTTGTCGTACAATGATTTGCTTTAATGAGCAGATGTATTACAACATCTGTAAATTACAACAACTTGTCGCACGTTTCTATATACATTAGGGTGGTCGCATGTAATATGGAAATTTTTTTTAGAATTTTATCGGTCTAACCTCCCGAAGATGATGTATTTGCAGATCTTGGGATAGCCAAAATTTGAGCACAATTGGAGTATGTTAACCCGTGTCGCTATGATCTTAAAGTTGTTAAGCTCCTACAGCCATGTTGTGAAGGCATAACTTAAGAACAACTATCCCAATTTTGCTGAAATAAAAATCCGAAATTAAAGTTTTAAAATGTTTATAAAAATTGTCTTTTTTAAATGTCTTTTTTAAAATTTTATAAATATATATTGTTTTTGAAAAATTTTAGCAGGGAAAAATTAGTGAGGGTCAGTCATACATTTTATCCCTTTAGGGGTGACTCCGAGACAGTTGCGAGGCCTATTGTGAATTTTCCTCCTTCCCCCACCACATTTGACCACGAAGCGCAGCCATTTGAACCCACTATCTATATGCGACATATGGGTAATTCCACAGAAAGGCCCACCGCGATCGAAAAAAAAGTTGGAAACATTTTTATTCTGACTTGTATTAGTGAAGGCGAATATGTACTTACATTTTATTTAATTAAAATGCCCAAAGCTTATCTTAGTTTTTTTTACGATTAAATGGAATGCAAAATTGCGTTATTGATCTGGTCACCACTTCGAATAGTTTATAACATAATTACAAGTCACGTTCGAACTACTTAACAATTTAATTAAAAACTAGTAAGGCGGTTATCTTCGGCTATACAGACGGACACCCCGAACAAGGGGGAGTTTGTACGGAAGGTGGGAGAAGTATTCGTCCGATATTGCTCATATTACAACGTAAGCTCCTATTACAGGATTAAACCTTGCATATCAAATTTTAACTCAATATTTCCTTACCTACGGCTGTAATCGCGGGGACTGACATACGGACACCACCAAAAAGAGGGATTTTGTATGGGAGGTGGGAGTAGTTTTCGACTGATCTGTCTCATCTTACTACTCAACCTCCACTTAGTGTAGGGAAGCTTGCATACAAAATTTCAGCTTGAATTCGCTTAAACTAAAAAAACTTAAAACTCAACCTCCATATAGGGCAGCAAAGCTTGCGTACAATATTTCAGCTTGATTGCTCGTAAATTTCTACTGTAATCGCGGGGACTGACATACGGACACCCCCAAAAAGAGGGATTTGTATGGGAGGTGGGAGTAGTTTTTGACCGATCGGTCTCATCTTACTACTAAACCTCCGAATTGTGTAGGAAATTTACATACAAAATTTCAGCTTGATTGCCCTTTAACTACGGCTGTAATCGCAGGGACAGACCCCAAAAAGGGGGAGTTTGTATGGGAGGTGGGAGTAGGTTTTGACCGATCGAGCTCATCTTAGAACTTAACCTCCGCTTTGAGGATAGAAGCTTGTATTCCAAATTTCAGCTGATTCATGCTGATCATTTATATATATATATATTGTCATACCTAGCACGCCTCCTTATGGGCGTTACAAATGGAAGAACAAAATTAATATACCCTTCACTCTGTTCATGCGCATGGTGAAGGGTATAAAAAACTACCCCTGATATTTCTAGCAAATAAAATAGATTCCACAACTTTACTATTTTTTAACATTTTATAATTTTCATCTATAAAATAATTTGTGTTTGATTTCGCTGAATATCATGTTTTTAAATATGTCCTTTTAAACTTTTACTAACTTTCAAGTAGTACTATCAAGGATCTATACGATTATGTAAAAGATGAATCAAATTAACGTAAAAGTGTATCAAATGATGCATCAAATTCGGCTTACAATCAGAAAAGTGTGTTTTTTTTATTGTTTGACATTTTTGGTCAAATTCAGTGTGTCACGCACTAGGATGACGCGTTTCGAACTCCATGACGAGTTCATCTTCAGACCCCTTTGTGACGAACTGATGCACAATGGTACATCATCAGCTGTATATATATCTACAATTACGTCAAACATGTACATGCGAAGTAGATATCAGCCGAAAATGTCCAGCACCAATTATAGTTTGAATTTGACTGTTAATATTCAAACATGAGAAATGGAGGAAATTCTTTCCCCACGATGAATCTAAAATATATTTTTTTCTGACCTTTTTTTTCTCTTTGAATCAGTACAACGGTCACGATCGACACCGTGGAATTGCCCATAAAGTTCTTGTAGGTTTTTAGATAACTTATATAATGACTTAAATGAAGTCCTTTAAAGCACATATACAAAAGTGCTTTATCATCACCTCCAGCTAATCTGCATACGAGTATGTATATCTAAAAAGTCATTCTTTGGTAATAACTTCTCTCTTTCTTTCTGGGGAAGAAATCCACTCTAAAAATCTAGACTAAATTTGGGGAAGAGTCACTTGTGGCAAAAAGTAGCGTTTAATAAAACATGTCGTTGCGTTTTGTTTTGATAGAGCGACAAATGACTACTAAGAACAAAAATCAATTATAGGAAATATATGGTGACCTATTAAATTTTTGAAAATACCTTATTTTAAGCTAAATTTAATTATAAAAAATATTTGTATATTTGTGAATGAAAACTTAATACACTAAGTCATCAGTCAAAATTGACTTTGAAGTTAAAAGGACACGAAAAAAAGCAGCACAATAAAACAAAAATTAATTGTGTTTTAAAATTGTCTTTGAATAATCTTTAAACGGAATGTGTATAGTAACCAAGATGTATTAATACAGGTGGCGTTAACTGCCAGCTGATTTTAACTTTTTTTCTGATTTTGGTGCCTCTGCACTGTCAACTTACATATACTCGCCGGGTTGCGCCTTTTGGTTGTCAAAATTTTGTATGGAGATTTTGACACTAGAGAGGCACTACACAAAAAAAATTGCCTGTTGTTGTTGCAATGTCATATTTGTTGTACAGGTAACTTCACCTTATTTAATACATCTTGATAGTAACGACCTTTAATAGTCTACACCCATTAGTATTTTTTTCGCTTCAAAAATATGGAGTCCCCTAAAGTCACAAAGTCATAACCACCTGATTTTGCTACAAATTCATCTAATTTCCTAAATAACCACCAACAATTTAGCAAACGAAAAATCTCACAGCATTTTCTCTTTGCCCAAACTAACATTAAACACACCCATTTCACACCCATTAACTAAACTCATCTTCAAACAACGGAGCAATGGAAAAAATCCCCGAAATTCAAAGTCATTACCTTTGATGTGAACTAAACAATTCACCGCTAAATGTTAAATCAATCTTTTATAATTTTTTAAATAGTATGCACGAAAAACAAACAAACGCGAAAATAGACAAGTTGATATGTAAAATAATAGACACTTTAATTTTTTGTTTCAAGTCACAGTATAAATAAAACGTTTAACTTCATGACGTAGGAATGGATGACCATTTATTTCGGTGAAGAAAATGCAAAGCAAAACAAAATATAAACAGAATTAATTCAATGTGATGGGCAACACTACCTGTTGGACGACAGATCTAGACCGAAACGTGAAAGAATGAAGGGGGGTTTTTGTAAACTAGTTTTTGCTTAATTAGATTTTAATGACTTCTTTGAAATTGACCTTAGTTTATTAATACAATTCAAATTGTTGGCTATTTTTGTATTCACAAGTGATGGAATTTCTTTTTCTTTACTTTATTTAGATTTTTTTATTTTTATTTATCTTAGAAGAATGTGACTCGACGAAACCCGTTAATTCGCATAAAAGTAATAAAAATCAATAGCTCAAAAATAAAATCAAAATAAATGTTAGAATACAATTTTCAAATAAATCTCAAAATATTCAAAAGTAATTATAAAAATTAAACAGACATACAAATAAAACTTGATGTTGAAAGCTCGTGATAAAGCATGTCCACTAGGGTGGTCGAAGCTATATGGGGAAAACAAATTTCAGAATTTTGTCGATAAGTCTTCGCAGCTTTTGGAAAGCCAAAGTTTGAACACGATTGGAATATGTTAACCCGTGCCGCTTTGGGCTTTAAGCTTCTAAGCTCTTCGCAGATTTTAGGAAAGCCAAAGTTTGAACACGATTGGAATATGTTAACCCGTGCAGCTTTGGGCTTTAAGCTTCTAAGCTCCTACAGCCAAGTTTGGGGTGCATAACTCAAGAACGACTAGTCCAAATTTTGATAAAACAAAAATCCGAAATTTAAAAATTAAAACTCCTTTAATCTGTACATATATAATTTCTCTACAAAATCAACAGTTTCCCAGTTATATATATATTTATGAAAAATTGAAATAAAAAATTTGCTTAAAAAATTCTATTTCAAAAAAATAAAAAATCCAAAGCGAAAAAAAGTGTCAAGTGTCCTACTTTTATGTAATGTTACATAATCTATGTCCATATATGATTATGACATATATCATGAAAATCGAATACTGCGATTCGCTTTTGTTCAAAATTAGGTGAATGTATCTCATTTTGGAAAATATAAGTTTTTTCCATTTAGGATATATGGGAGGTGGGCGTGGGCGTCTTCGAGATAATTTGATATAATTCAACACAGTTGTCAGTAATATATCAGAGACAAATTTGGTTCAATTCCAACAACAGTTTTTGAAAATATAAGATTTTTCCATTTCAGTATATATGGCAGGTGGGCGTGTCTTTTGAGATAGTTTTATATAATTCAACACAGTTATCAGCCATATATCAGAGACAAATCAAGCTAAATTTGGTTCAATACCAACAATTATTTTCGAAAATATACGTTTATTCCATTTCAGGATATATAGGAGGTGGGCGTGCCCTTAAGTAGTTTTGGGAAAATATTAACTAGTGCAAAATTTCAAGACATTTGGTTGCGTCTTTTGAAAGTTATCGTGCGCACCAGACCGACAGACAGACGAACATGGCTCAAACGACTTAAAAAGTCATGAATAGAATTTGGTTCAAATAATGATATCATTCTCGAATCATATATCAGTCGCATTTTATTCAAGAACGATAATCGACAACGATTCGGTCGTGATATCGCGTGTAAGAGAAAATCCACCTTCGTTCTCGAATCTCTTACGAATTTACGAAGAGATTTTTTTACGAATCCAAAAGGCGGTTTTAAAACTTTTATAAACTTTTGAAGAAAAATTAGTCATAAAAGATTTGTCTTATCTTTTGTAAAGATTTTTGTTTGTCTGTGTAATTTTTATAAATACTTAGAGCCGCCAAGGCCTTAAACGTCGCGTGTGAGAGAAAATACACCTTCGTTCTCAAATCTCTTACGAATTTCCGAAGCGATTCTTTAACGAATCCAAAAGGCGGTTCTTAAAACTTTTATAAACTTTTGAAGAAAAATTAGTTATAAAAGATTTGTCTTGTCTTTTGTAAAGATTTGTGTTTGTCTGTGTAATTTTTATAAATACCTAGAGCCGCCAAGGCCACACCACACCTGGCCTATTTGGTTAATGTCCATTGTGACTTTCGCTGTTTATCTATGATGGTTTTATGGCTTCATATATTTATTTGTTGTATTCTTTGTGATTTTCTGATATAAAAACCAATTTGAACCAATTTGGCGAAAGGGTATTTTTTTGTATTGACATTTAAAGAATGACACGTGTCCAATTAGTGGGGCGTTGGTGTTTTTGAACGTGCGACTGGTTGTTATAATTCCCATTAGCTGCTCTTGTATTTCTTGAGCTCTCCGTCCTATTCCACTGTGTCTGCTCGACACAGCTATCGATTCAAATGTAAACTGACTTTTGATCAAGGTTCACTGCACAACTTGTAAGGGAGGTACCATTGGACACTTGGTTTTCTATTCTGCTCTCATATGTGAACTATTACAATTTCAAGACCTGCCATACAATTCGTATAGGAGGTAGCAGAACTTAAGAGTGCAATTTGGTTTGATATTAGGAATAGTTTTAAGAATAACGAAAAAAAAAATTTGAGATTTCTATCTTTGGCTAATTTAAAGAATTAAGAGATCTTATTAGAAATGGTATATCATCGTAACTAAAATACCTTTTTAGGTAAAGAATATATTTCGTTTCGCATAACCGAACACAAACTTGTGTCGGTCCTCTTAACTTTAGCACAAAGATTGCATTCCGTATCTTTATTTTTCTAATTCGCACTACTTATTTATTGTATCACACAGTAATCATGCATGATAATCTTAATTGAGAGCTAAATTAGAATGAAGGTTAGTGCCCCCGTAATGATTACTTTTAAAATTTTGATACAATTAAGCAAACGAACAATAACAACAATATACCTCTGGTAACGTTTTTTTTCGCGTGTAGTGTACTACAGTTACTTTACGTATTTAATATTCTATACTTATCGATAATTATGTTGTTTTAATCGACATGCAATTTTGATAACTTTGACATTTGTTTTGGTTTATTCATATAACGGCGGCAATGATAAGCAATTTGTTGTTGTTTTTACTTCATTGCGCTTAGATCGTTTTACTACTGCCGCCTGTATGTGCGTGTGTAAATAAATATATTTAACGGGGGATTTACTGTCATAATCGATATTATTTTTATCAAATCATAAAGAAGAAGAAGAGGAATACAATCAGTCAGATAGTAACACAGCAACAACAAACAAAAAACAAAACCAACTGAACTCGTTTTACCTAAACAGAAGTTAAGCAAACGTGATGTATCAGTGTACATACAGTGTGAGAAGAAAGTAATGAAACAACTTCTGGAATGTTTTATATATGTCGTTAAAACTGATTAAACAGGAAATGAATTTATTTTCTCCTACAAAACACATCAAGTTAGTAGAAATAATCATCATCAATCATAAAACAGAGAAATTTGGTTACTTTTTAAGAGAGTTACTCGTAATTATTTTAATAAAAGTAATATATCATTGGATAGATCTTGCCTCCAAGTTGTGCACAATTATATTTTTACTAAATAAAACGACAAAATTAAATTTTTAGCTACTTCTTTTGAGTGATAAATGCAATTAATTTAATAAAATTTTTATATCATTGGTTAGATCTTGTGTTAAAGTTGTGCACAATTATATTTTTACAAAATAAAATGGTAAGCACAAATGTTTGTCTACTTGTTTAGACTAATAAAGGCAATGAATTCAATAAAATTAATATATAATTGGATAGATCTTAGCACCAAGTTGTGCACAATAATATTGTTGCTATATAAAACCGCAAACCAAAATGTTTGCCTCCTTTTTTAGAGTATTAAACGCAATTATTTTAATAAAAGTAATATATCATTGGAAAGATCTTGCCTCCAAATTGTGCCCAATTATATTTTTACTAAATAAAATGGCAAGCACAAATGTTTAACTACCTGTAAAGAGTGCTAAACGCAATAATTTTTATCAAATGCATACATAATTGGATAGATTTAGCCTCAAAGTCGTGCACAATTACATTTTTACTAAACATAACGGCAAGCTGAAGTTTTTGTCTACTTGTTTAAACTAATAAAAGCAATTATTTTAATACAAAATATATATCATTGGTTAGATCTTGTCTGAAAGTTGTGCACAATTATATTTTTACTTAAGGAAATGACAAAGTCAAATGTGTGTCTACTTTTTTAAAGCATTAAATGCAATTAAATTAATAAAAATTGTATATCATTGGTTAGATCTTAGCTCAAAGTTGTGCACAATTATATTTTTACCAAATAGAATGGCAAACCAAAATGTTTGCCTACTTTTTTAGAGTGCTTAACGCAATTATTTTAATAAAATTTATATAGCAATGATTAGATACTGTCTCAAAATCGTGCACAATTATATTTTTACGTAACAATATGGCAAATTCAAATTTTTTGTCTACTTTTTTAAAGTGTTAAACGCAATTATTTTAATAAAATTAATATATCATTGGTTAGATCTTAGCTCAAAGTTGTGCACAATTATATTTTTACTAAATAAAATGGCAAAACCTAATTTTTGCCTACATTTTTAGAGTATAAAACGCTATAATTTTAATAAAAGTAATGTATCATTGGATAGATCACGGTTCAAAGTTGTGCACAATTATATTGTTACTAAATTAAATAGCAAACTAAAATTTTTGTCTACTTTTTTAAAGTATAAAATGCAATTATATTAATAAAAGTAATATATCATTCAAGTTGTGCACAATAAAATTTTTACTAAAAATAGTAGCAAAATTAAGATTTGTCTACTTTTTTAGAGAGATAAACAAAATTATTTTAATAAAAATAATATATCATTGGTAAGATCTTATCTCATAGCTGTGCACACCTACATTTTTATCAAATAAAATGACAAGCAATAATTTTTGTCCACTTTTTAACAGTATTAAATGTAATTTATTTAATAAATTTAAGATATCATTGGTTGGATCTTGTGTCAAAGTTGTGCACAATTATATTTTTACCGAATAAAATGATAAGCAAAAATGTGTGTCTACTTTTTTAGAGTGTAAAACGCCATTATTTTAAGAAAATTTATATACCAATGGTTCGGATTTTCCTCAAAGTTGTGCACAATTAAATTTTTTACTAAATGAAATGGCAAGCAAACACATTTGGTTACCTTTTAAGATCGTTAAACGCAATTATTAAAATACAATTTATATAGCAAAGGTTAGATCTTGTCATAAAGTTGTGCACAATTAAATTGTTATTAAATAAAACAGCAAATAAAATTTTGCCTTAATATGAAGGAGACTTCTAATGGGAATAAGACATGGTACTAAGGAAATTTTTGGGGTCGCTTACTTCGAATCCGGAGTAAAATTTAAAAAAAAACAAATGGAGGTTACAAAATGGCGGAAATTTTTTTTTTAAATGCTGGCATTTAAGTGATATTGTACCTAAGAGGGTTTTTGCGGTCGCTGATTTCGCATATGGAGCCATATTTATGAAAAAACAAAATGTTGAAAATTTTTTTAAAAAAATGCTTGCATTTAAGTGATATTGAGCCAAGGGGGGTTTTTGGGATCGCTAATTTCAAATCTGTAGTAAAATTTAAAAAAAAAACAAAATGGCGAATACAAAATTGTGGACATTTTTTTAAAAAAATTATTGAATTCAAATGATATTTTTTATAACGGGGTTTTTTGGGTCGCAGATTTCAAATCCGAGGTCAAATTTGGCGCATACAAATTGGCGGACATTTTGTTCAGGTGAATTGTAGCATTTTTTGAAAATAATATCAGCCAATCTAATGTCTGACTCCGGATTCGATATCAGCTACCCCAAAATTCCCTTAGTGCTATGTTGCATGCATATCAGAAGTTTCATTAATTTTTGGGCTAAATATGTATTTCAAAATTTTTATCAAAGGAAGGGTAAATTCAAGGGTAAAATAAGGAAAAATTACAGAAAGTGGCAGTTTATTCTGGGTCATTTTGATAGAGGAGACTTCAAATGTAAGGATTTGCTGATGTCAGGTGATATAACATAAGTTTAAATTGAAAAGACATCAGAAATGTTCAAATTATTTGAATTTTTGAGCCTCTTAAAAATATTTCAATATTATTGAAACTAAAACAAAAAACTCTCTATTGAATTATACACAATTAAAGAACAATATTTGACCTTTTCAATTCACAAAATAAATATATATTTTTATTGTTTAAACTAAAATGTACCGTTAGTTATCTCACCATATTTTGCCTATGACGAATACCCAAAACATAAGTCAACTTTGAATGGCTACAGCATAACCGTAAATTATCACATGGACATAATATTAGTTTTTTCTTCTTATTTGGAGTGTTAACTTTATATATATTAAAATAAAAAAGTACAAATTGGACAATTTTATATTTTGAATTTCGGCCAGAAAATTTCTAATTTCGACCAATGTGCAATTTAGTTAAAAAAATTAACAAATCCTTGTTTAGATATTATCTATAGCGTTCAAATTTTTAAATTTTTTAAAGAATACAGTTTCGTTTTTATTCGATTCATTTTGCCAACAATTCTATTATCGAATATTAGATCAAGTAGAAACCCGAGTTAACCGTTTTTTCGGAATTTGCAAAGTATAACCGTTCAATGTTGTTAAAATGTGAATAGATATTTGAACAAATTGTAAAAAGAAGTTTTAATTTTGTAACAAAAAAATTCCTCCTTGAATCCTCACATTGAATGAAATGATCATAAATTATTTATTTTATGGCTTATATGACAGACATACACAAAGCGTACGGAATTTATGGTTATTATTATGTGCACCCCATGTTGACAAGGGTCATGCTTAGAAAATGTGTGTGATCGTGCAGTAGATACATAATGTCCTTGAGTTGAAACAACTCCTAGGAAGAGTTGTTCGATGTGTCGAGATTTGCACAATAACTAAATATAAATTACAATTGAAATTCATTGAATATCAATACCTTAATTCTAAGGTATGATATGTCGGCTTAGCATGTTTTTAATTAAATAGAGTTTTTGAATTCAGTTTTCTTCAATTTATATGACATTTAAATCTCAGGTAAGGACTAGTATATCCCTACAGATATTATAAGGAACTTTTTTTGATATATACATTGGAGTGGGTCAATTTCTTTGTTATTAAATGCTAAAAAGTTCGAACTTAGCACTTTTTCACCAGCCCCAATAAAGAACAAAACTTTTTTTTAAGATTTTTTTTTTTTTATTATTTAATTATTGTTTAATTTTTGTATCAATTCTTAATGGTCACATCGTACATTTAAGCGCCTATACAAACAAGGAATTATAAAGTAATTAAACTACAATTTTAAACAAAAACAATCAAGTAAAAGTCCCCTAAAAGTGAGAATGTGATTAAGGAAAAGGAACTTTTTACATTTCAGTATGAGATTGTAATTATTTTAACCGTGGGAATACATGATTTTACACAGATTACGAAGTGTAATTATATACACGATTTAGTGCTATAAAAGTGTAAAAATAATCATGATGACAAGCTGATGAACGATAGAAAGAGATCGGGAAGTTAATGCATTAGAAACATAGCATTTATTTATATATCGAGAGAAAACGTGTGGGGATGTTCTGTAAAGATGAACTTGAAGCCATTATAATTATATTAAATATTATGAGCAATGAGATCATAAATAATATAATATAAAAGAAATAAATAATAATATAATACTAATAATATAATAAGAGACTTGTAATAGTAATGTAATAATAATAATGCAATAATAAAAATAATATATATATAAAAATAAAAATACTAATAATATAAGAAGAGAAATGTAATAATATTATAATAATAATAATGATGTAATAATTAAAATAAAAATATAATGTAAATGTAAATATTGGTATGTATAATTATATTATAATTTACATAAATTTTGGCAACTTCTTGTGTTAAACGCAATTAAATTAATAAAAGTTATATATCATTGGAAAGATCTTGCCTCGAAGTTGGGCTCAATTTTATTTTCACTAAAAGTTATATACTATTTTTTCAATTGCATGGCGTATTAGTCTTTTTTAAATTATTTCAAGAACTTTGAACCCTTACTGGGTGTCTTTAGGAAATTTTTCATAATTTTAGATTGTCATGACTGTTTCACCTAAAAGTAGAAAAAACGCAGAATTACTGATCAGAATGTATTTCGAATTAGAGTGAATCACCAATGATTTTAACATTGGCTTGTCATAGGGGATGACTGTTCTTTTATTAGTTGATATGCGTAGTTATTACTAAGTATATTTTTATTCCACTAACAATTAATGGGGATGTAATGAACATGCGTATGTATTTAGGGTGTTCACAAGAGTGTCCTAACTATTGTATGTGTCAGATGTGCTAACACTGTACAACAGTTGTAGGAAATGTAGTAGATTTGTTCTATACAAAAGTGTTGAACAACAATTTATGGTACCAAAAATTAAATCTTATGGTACCAAAAAGTAAAATTTACTCTACAAAAAGTAAAATTTTTTGTACCAAAAAGTAAAATTTATTGTACCAAAAAGTATAATTTATGGAACCAAATAGTACAATTTATTGTACCAAAAAATACAATATATGGTACCAAAAAGTACAACATATGGTACCAAAACACTACAATTTATTGTAACAAAATGTAAAATTTTTAGTACCAAAAAGAACAACTTCTGGAAACAAAAAGTACCAAATTAGTACCAAAGAGTACAACTTATGGAACCAAAAAGTACAATTTATTGTAGCAAAATTAAAATTTTTTGTACTAAAAAGTAAAACTTTTGGTACAAAAAGTACAATTTATTGTACCAAAAGTTTTACTTTTTAGTACAAAAAATTTTACTTTTGATACAATGAATTGTACTTCAGAGTAAAATTTTTGGTACCAAAAGTACAATTTATAAGAACAATTTATTGTTTCAGAAGTACAATTTGTTTTACCAAAAACTAAAACTTATTGTACTAAAAAGCAAAATTTTTGGTACTTAAAAGTACAATTTATGGTACCAAAAAGTAAAATTATTGTATTATTTTTAAAAAGTAAAATTTAAAAAAAAAAAAAAATTGTACTAAAAAGTAAAATTTTTGGTTCCAAAAGTACAATTTATTGTACCAAAAAGTACAATATATAAAAACAAAAGGTACAATTTACCAAAAACTGCAATATAATGTACTAAAAAGTAAAATTTTTCGTACTAAAAGGTACAATTTATTGTACCAGAAAGTAAAATTTTTTGTACGGTATGTACAATTTATTGTAGCATTGTAGCAAAAACGACCATTTTTGTACGAAAAAGTAAAATTTTTGGTATAAAAAGTACAATTTACTGGTACTAAAAAGTACAATTTACTGTACCAAAAAGTACAATATAATGTACTAAAAAGTAAAATTTTTGGTACTAAAAGGTACAATTTATTGTACCAAAAAGTAAAATTTTTTGTACGGTATGTACAATTTATTGTAGCATTGTAGCAAAAACGACCATTTTTGTACGAAAAAGTAAAATTTTTTGTATAAAAAGTACAATTTACTGGTACTAAAAAGTACAATTTACATTATCAAAAATTACAACATATGAAAACAAAAAGTACAATTTACCAAAAAATACAATATATTGTACTTAAAAGTAAAATTTTTGGTACTAAAAGGAAGAATTTATTGTACCAAAAAGTAAAAAGTTCGGTAAGTTCAATTTATTGCGCCAACAACTACAATTTATTGTACTAAAAAGTAAAGTGGAGTTTTTTGTACCAATTCATTGTAGCAAAAACTACAATTTGTTGTACTAAAAAGTAAAGTAGTTTTTTGTACCAAAGAGTAAAAGTAAAATTTTTGGTACTAAAAGGAAGAATTTATTGTACCAAAAAGTAAAATTGTTGGTACCAAACGTAAAATTTATTGTTCCAAAAAGTAAACATTTTAGTGCCAAAAAGTGCAACTTATGGAACTGAAAAGTACAATTCATCGTAGCAAAAACTACAAACTTTTGTACTATAAAGTAAAATATTTGGTACGAAAAATACAATTTACCACTACAATTATTTAAATACAATTTATTCTACTTTGGTACCAAAAGTACAATTTATTTAAAAGTACAATTCATTGTTGCAGAACCTAGAATTTTTTGTACTAAGAAGTCAAATTATTGGAACGAAAAGTACAATTTATTGTACCAAAAGTACAATTTATGGAACTAAAAAATACAATATATGGAACCAAAAAAGTACAATAAATTGTACCAAAAAGTAAAACTTTTGGTACGAAAAGTACAATTTATTGTACCAACAAGTACAATTTATGGAACCAAAATGTAAAATTTATTGTACGAAAAACTAAAATTTATTGTATTAAAAAGTAAATTTGTTGGTACCAACACAGGTACAATTTGTTGTACTAAAAAAATACAATTTATGGAACCAAAAATGTACAATTTATTCTAGCAAATATTACTATTAAAAAGTACAATATATGGTAATAAAAATAAAATTTTTGGTACAATCCAAGTACAATATATTGTACCAAAAAGTACAGTTTTTTCTTTAATTGTAACACTAAAAGTATTTTTGGTTCATTATATACATTGTACATTTACTTCAATAAAAGAAGCAAAAATGATTTGTGGCTTAACAACATTACTTTTTAGGTACACAAAAAGTACTTTTAAGTACATAAAAGTACTTTTTGGTAAATTGAAAGTAATTTTTGGTACAATAAAACTTTTTTTTCAGTAAAACAAAAATGGTTTGTGGCACAACAAAAGCATGCAATCAAGCATATAAGGGTTAAACACATCGAGCTTTTCCCCAAAATATAAAACTTCTTTTCATGACATAAGAAAACTTTACTTTTCAGAACCAAAAATAGTTTTTTGGTACGATAAAAATATTTCTAAAAATAATTTTTCGGTACAATAAAAATATTTTTGATACATTATATGTACATATACTTCAGTAAAAGTACATTTGTACAAAAAAGTACTTTTTGGTTAAGCAAAAATGATTTGTGGCATAACAACAGTACCTTTTAGATACACAAAATTTATTTTTTAGTACAATAAAAGTACTTTTTGTTGAATTCAAAGTAATTTTTAGTACAATAATTTTTTTTTTCGATAAAACAAAAATGGTTTGTGGTACAACAAAAGTACATTCAAGCACATAAGGGTTAAACACACAGAGTTGTTCCCCGAAATAAAACTTCTGTTCATAATATAACAAAACGTGTAATAATTTTTATGGTCCTTTTTAATAACTCTGCCTTTCTTTGATCGATCATTATATTAAGGTCTTACACTTTCCACCTTTTATTTAAACAAAAAGAAAAACGTTATTTCTTTCATTTCTGCACATAGATTAAATGTTATTAATAAATAAAGTAGAGCAAGAACAAAAAAAAATCACCCAATTTCACATGATAAGTCGCCGCCACCGTCCGACATTGAAACACAAGTGCTGTGAAAGCATTGACTGATAGCATCAAATCGACATTAAGATAATGATTGAGTGGATTGTGGTCATAGCTGAATGTGAAAGTTTTTCATAGTCAGGCGACTATAATGATAACGGCACATACATTTATAGTAATACCCCCCGAACTAGAATAAATCATATATGTCGAAAAGTGGAGGTGGGTGTAGGTGTGACATAAATTTAAAAAAAAAACACGATTGAGTACTTATGAGCACGGCGGTAAAGAATGAAGGCAAGATGAACGCTCTACTCTTTTTGGTGATATAGATGTAACTTATTTATTATATTTATTTATTATATTTACAAAGTATATCTTATAATATTACGGTTCAAGTGGTGTGGATAGTTGTTGATTAACACAGCCAAGATAGGATTTTATTACGAAAAATAAATCTTAAAAAAGGATATGAATTGTCTATCTTTTTTTTTATCATACAGATGCAGCATCAGTCTTCTAATAACATTAAACTAAGAGAGCCAAAAACAGTACGAGAATACTGGATAGGAATTGGACATGAATAACGTTTCCTCTACATGCATTATTCCACTTCAATTCTACGCGCGCTGGTTTCTCATCACTTTGGCTCTTTATGTGTGGCCATTTGCCTATTGCTGTATGGGTGGTCTTTTTAAAATCTTATAAAGCGAAAAATTAACCGTGTGTTATAGTTTCTGCATTTTTTCAACAACGTATCCTTACCCTGACATTTTTCTCTTTAACATAAGATAAATAACACTCTCCAATTGTACGAGATTAACGTGTTGCTCCTTTTCCTTCTTCGTACGATAGATGGGACCACTTACTGCTTCTCTTTCGTAGTCGAAACCAAATAAATTAACACTAATACTGGGATTATTATCTTCAAAAGTTTTCAATTCCTTGGAGTTTAGAGAGAAATTCATATTGGCAAAATTTAAATCAATGCCACATTTGAGTAAGATTACATCAGCTTGTATATTTGGCATATTGTATGTAGAGCAGAGTTGTGCATCTTCATTAGTGGCTATCTGATCATTATCTATTGCATCTATTAGACACCACTTAAAGGTGTATTCTACGCAATTTTTAATGTTAAAGCAAGGAAGGCGTTGACATATATTGTGCGGTCTTCTTTTTCTGCAATGTTTGGATATTGGTAAATGGTGCTGCCATTTCAGACTTATTGCGTCTTTTTCGTATACTCTTTACTTTGCCATCGCATTTCAGTTTATGGTCATTTATGAGACCTTGTATTTCGGAGTGTTTAAGGCACGTATTGCAAAAATACAACTTGCATTTATGATCTGTTACTTGGTCACATAGAAGTCTAAAAGCAACAAGAAGTATAAATAGGTTAAAAATATTAAAATAAAAAAATATAAAAATTTAAAAATATAAAAATATAAAAACATAAAAATGTAAAAATATAAAAATATATGGTCACTTGGATTCCCGGACACAGCGGAATCGAGGGCAACTGCAGAGCGGACGAAGAGGCCAGACAGGGCTCAGCCCTGCAGAAAAGCGACGTTGAACACGTAGCACTTCGTCCTATATTCACCTGTAAAAGTACCATTGGAAATCTAACGTTTGGAATTGCAAACGACAGATGGAAGAATGAAGAAACCTGTAGAAAGGCCAAAAAGACTTGGCCAGAATACAACGCGAAACGTACATCGTACCTGGTAAGCCTAGAGCGGGACCATATAAGAAAAATTATTACATTCCTGACGGGACATGGACCCATAGGCAGACATGCGAGCAGAATGGGATTCGCAACGAAATGCGAATGCAACTACTGCGGGAATAGCAGCAGTGAACCATCCACCGGCCACATTATTTGTGATTGCCCAGCGCTATACAGAAGGAGACTGGAAACCCTGGGGAAACCCTTCCTAAATGGTGTAGAGGAACTTGCATCGTTGGATATCGGAAGGATCAACAACTTTTGTAAAATTATTAACTGGACGGATTGGATCGAAACTCCGGATACTCAATCGACAACTAGCAACGCAATCAGGCAGCACACGCGCTGATAGCAAAGGTTGAAGGGATGGCACAAATGCCCAACGGGTGTCACAATGGGTCCATAAGGACCTAAGTGTTCTCCTTTGAAGAAGGAGATGCCTGCATACCAATCAACCAACCATAAAAATATAAAAACATAAAAATATAAAAATATAAAATATAAAAATATACAAATATAAAAATATAAAAATATAAAAATATAAAAATATTAAAATATTAAAATATAAAAATATAAATATATAAATATATAAAAATATAAAATTGTAAAAATATAAAAAAATAAATATGTAAAATATAAAAATATAAAAATATTAAAATATAAAAATATAAAAATATAAAAATATAAAAATGTAAAAATATAAAAATATAAAAATATAAAAATATAAAAATATAAAAATATAAAAATATAAAAATATAAAAATATAAAAATATAAAAATATAAAAATATAAAAATAAAAAAATATTAAAATATAAAAATAAAAAAATATAAAAATATAAAAATATTAAAATATAAATATACTAGTGGGCCCGGCAATGCTTCGCTTTTGCATATTAACTTGTAATATATTTCACATTTAGGTCTACAAAGTACTTTAAAACGGTACTTAAGCTCGACAATAATATGTTGAGTTCATTAACTTATGTAACTAATTTCAAGTAACTCCTTAACTTGGAAGTTAACTAAATAAGTTTTATTGTTTTAAATTCTAAATAGATTAAGTTTTGTCTGTATGTAGGGAGAAAAAACACTTCTTTCACAAATCGGAAACAGAAATTCCTCTAAAGATCAAAATTCAATTTTTATATTTATCTGTAGTAGCGGGAACTGTCTGTCTACTAATTATGTCTTTGGGCGTAAAAATCACTTTTGTTATGCCTTCTCCTCCTATTGACCGCAAATGAAAATTTCGTTTGAAGCTTCATGCCCTTAGCAAACCTCCTTTGCCATGTCTTCTTCTCATACGGACCAAGAATATACCCGAATACTCTCTATATATTGAACTCGTATTATTAGTTTTTCAGATAATTCGGTCACCAACGTTTGGCTTAACAAAGTGATGACATGACTTGCTCTAGTTCTTCTACCAGTTGGATTTTATATGAATGTAGTCCAAGATCTTTCCTCAGCATTTGCAGAGACCGAATTGCTGAGAACGGCGTAGGTTTGATAAATTCGAGTCCCCTGTCACACTTACGTCTACAGCGTCGATGGCCTCTATTAGCTGCTCAGATGGATGATTATATGCACCTTAACTTCACAAAGGGCTCCAAAAGTTTAGCGAACAGAACGCTCATTTTGTCTATAGGATTTATTACCGATTCGCTCTCCTGAAAAGAACGGACCATTATTTGATGCAGTTAAAAAGTAAAATATTGAAGTGCGTGGGCAGAACCTCGGCACTTTTTACTTATTAAGTTCCAAATAGCCTGTTCATTAGGGCGGATCAAAACGTGGTAATTGTATACCAATATCGGAATCTACGATGAATTCTTAGAAAATTTCACTTAGAAACAATATGTATAAAATCAATTCCTCGTTCGCACTGAGAAGCATGAAGATTTCAAGTGACATATTTTTTTAACAATGAGCAACTATTGAAACCTTCAGACCTATGGGTCCCGGCTCTAATTTTTACCTACTATTCCGATGCTTAAAGACCAAGACGAAGAGAATGGTATATTTTTGACATTGTTTTCTGTATGCCAACACTCAGAGGCCATAACTTTTTAACTAATACATACATTTGCTTCTGTAATACTTCATTTAGTTTGTTGGGAAGTCAGTTTTACGTAGAAGTTTTCGGTTTGTGCTCCTTTAAAAAAAAACCTCTATCTGAAATCTTCCTGCTTCCCAGCGCGAGCTAGGAATTGATTTTAGACACAAATTTTACTGGTGAAATTTTCTAACAATTCATCGTAGATTCCGATTTTGGTTACGATTTTTGCGAATAAAATAATTGGCCCACTTACTATTCATTTCTCTGGGCGAACTGCAATATACTGTGGAATTTTGACAGTTATAACTACTTATTTTAAAAGGGTCTAGCACAGTCCACTTCCACCCTTACTGTAATTCATACTGCAACAATAACATATGTAACAAATTACATCTTCATTCCTCTGATAGTTCATGAGATATAGTCTTTTTTACTTTCAAGTTGTATGGGCGGTGCCACGCTCCTTTATCCAATCACAACTAAGTACAGCCAGAGACTAACAACAGGTCATCAGTGCCACTTTCTAAAATTAACTCAAAAATCAGTCTATTATAAAAGCCGTCAGAGAGATTTTTGAATAAGGAGCGAGGCACCGCCTTCTTCCTACCTGGCAGTAATTAATACTGCTTCAACAACATATATACAAAATCTCATCTTCATACCAGGGATTATCAACAGGTCAACAGTACCACTTGGTAAAATTTTCGTATCAATCGGCGTGGCACCGCCCACTTTCACCTTGGCTGAAATGAATACTGCTTCAACAACATATATACCAAATCTCATCTTCATACCTCTGATAGTTCATGAGATACAGCCCTTTTGATTTTCAAGTTGTATTGGCGGTGCCAATACAATATATAAAAATATAAAAATATAAAAATATAAAAATATAAAAATATAAAAATATAAAAATATAAAAATATAAAAATATAAAAATATAAAAATATAAAAATATAAAAGTATAAAAATATAAAAATATAAAAATTTAAAAATATAAATATATAAAAATATAAAAATAATCAAAGATAATAAGAGAAAAATATAAAAAAAAAAACACAAAAATATAATAAATATAAAAAAAAATTACAAAATATATAAAAAATATTAAAGTTTGCGTCATATTGTTTTTGAGATAAATTTCAATATTTATTCCTTTTCATTACCTTGACAAATCTACAATTAACAGATCGTTAATAAGGCCATCTTCCCGCAAACGCAATATGTTTATGTGTCTCCGCTTCTCCTTTTTCGTTATGTAAAGTGGTCCAGTTATTTCGCCACTTTTGTTGCAGTAGCCAAATACATTAATACTTATGCCACGATTGTTAGTTTCAAATATTTTGAAATCTTTAATTTCCGGGGGAGTTTTCATATTAGAAAAATTAAATTTAAAACCAATTGATAACGTGTCTTTATGCCATAAACCTCGATGCTTATGAGCGAGTCTTCGTAGTATTTTAAATGTATCTAAATTTATGCCCGTGGCGGCTATTAAGCTCCACCTAAAGCTATACTCATCATTAAATTCTATGTTCATGCAGGCCTCCTTTTCTTGCAAACTTTTCGGTATTGGAATATGCTGTACTAGGTTCATATTCAACTTTGTTATGCTATACAATGCCATAGTAGAGACTATTTCATATTCAAATATTTTATTTGCAATATCTTCTAATTGACTCCTTAGTATCTGCTCAATAGTTGTGGAACCAGGTAGGCTATAACTTTTAGATTTTTGTGTAATTTGTGTCGACTTCATGCTCTCTTCCATAAAATTAACATATTGGGTTTCAAGGATCATTTGGAATTGTATTTGTTGAAATTCTTTCAGAAAACCCTCAATCTGTTTTTGGCAATTTTTCAGTATAATGTCGATCTTAGCTTCTGGATCCATGAGATCAATGGTGGTATCCGTAGATGAGTAATAATGCGTCAGGCCATTGCAATAATGTCCCAACACATGAAGTTGTTGTTGTTGAATATTATCGTATAATTTTCCGCAAAGTATACAGGGGCTATGATGCAGCTCCATGTGGTTTTCGTAAACACCAGCGTGTGTAAATTGTTTTTTACATTCTTGACATTGAAAGACGTTATTCAGTGGCGGTGGCGGTGTTGTTGGTATCTGTATAGGTCTTAGGGGAGTTTGATATGGTGTGCCAGTGTTTCTGGTAGGTTGCGATGTTTTTAGATGATTTCCGTGTTGGCTGCCGGAACCCCGATAACTTGGTTCACCTCTTCGGTAATGTTTATTCATATGTTCTTCGTATGTCAATTGAAATGCAAACTGTCTGCAACAAATGTGGCATTTTATTATAAGTGAATTATTACGAATCGCAGATGACGAGCTATTCTGAGCAGACACAGTCGTTGGGCTTTTTTGCAAAATGTTTGGCAACAAGTTTTGTGTTTGAAGAGCAGCGGCCGTGTTCAAGTTTGCAGAGTTGTGTGACATCATTAAGTCGTCATTGTATGTATTGTTTATACTGAATGCTCTTAAAGATACATTTTGAATTGTTGTTGTTGGTGTATATTGTCTCTCCCAGGATGACGAGGGTTGCGGATAAACAAACATCGACAAAGGCGTTGTATTAATACTGTTATGAATTGGCGGTTGATATTCAAAATAATTTACATTTAACTGAGCACATGCGGAATTACCATAGAAATGTTTTTTATAGCAACTTTGATATGCAAATCTTTGGTGGCATACGTTGCAAGCAATCGAAGCTAGACCTATGCTATACATGGTCATGACTTTTACAGTGAGTTTATTGTTGTTTATATTTATTTATGTTATTTGTCAGCAGTTTTAAAAATGAGTGTCACATCCAAGCAATGATCTCCTAAAATAACAGTTTATTTAGTACACAAAAATATTATTATTTTTTCGGAAATTGTAAAGAATTTAAACTAGCGGCACAATAGACACACTTCGAGTTTCAAATAACTACTGACACTAACAGTTATAAATTCCAGCCGTTTCTCATATGAATGTCGTACCTTTTGCATTTCTAATTCGTGCACAATGTGTTCAAAACATATTTGACAGCCTACACAGGATAAACCAACAAACCGATCTCCTCTCTTGAGAGAAGGAAAGAGCAGAGTGGCCACATAGTCTTATTATTCACTTATTTTAGAGTATTATAAAAAAAGCAAAAATATAAAAATATTAAAGTATAAAAATATAAAAATATAAAAATATAAAAATATAAAAATATAAAAATATAAAAATATAAAAATATAAAAATATAAAAATATAAAAATATAAAAATATAAAAATATAAAAATATAAAAATATAAAAATATAAAAATATAAAAATATAAAAATATAAAAATATAAAAATATAAAAATATAAAAATATAAAAATATAAAAATATAAAAATATAAAAATATAAAAATATAAAAACACAAAAATATAAAATATAAAAATGCAAAAATATAAAAATATATATCTGTAAAAATATAAAAATATAAATATATATATATAAAAATATAAAACTATAAAAATATAAAAATATAAAACTATAAAAATAAAAAAAATATACAAATATAAAAATAAAAAAAATATAAAAATATTAAAATATAAAAATAAAAATATAAAAATATAAAAATATAAAAATATAAAAATATAAAAATATATAAATATAAAAATATAAAAATATAAAAATATAAAAATATAAAAATATAAAAATATAAAAATGTAAAAATGTAAAAATATAAAAATATAAAAATATAAAAAAATAAAAATATAACAAAATAAAAATATAAAAATATGAAAATATAAAAATATAAAAATATAAAAATATAAAAATATAAAAATATAAAAATATAAAAATATAAAAATATAAAAATATAAACATGTAAAAACATAAAAATATAAAAATAATATAAAACTATAAAAATAAAAAAAATATAAAAGTATAAAAATATAAAAATATAAAAATGTAAAAATATAAAAAAATAAAAATATAAAAATATAACAAAATAAAAATATAAAAATATGAAAATATAAAAATATAAATATATAAAAATAAAAAAATATAAAAATATAAAAATATAAAAATATAAAAATATAAAAATATAAAAATATAAAAATATAAAAATATAAAAATATAAAAATATAAAAATATAAAAATATAAAAATATAAAAATATAAAAATATAAAAATATAAAAATATAAAAATATAAAAATATAAAAATATAAAAATATAAAACTATAAAAATAAAAAAAATATACAAATATAAAAATAAAAAAAATATAAAAATATAAAAATATAAAAATATAAAAATATAAAAATATAAAAATATAAAAATATAAACATAGAAAAACATAAAAATATAAAAATATAAAAGTATAAAAATATAAAAATATAAAAATATAAAAATATAAAAATATAAAAATGTAAAAATGTAAAAATATAAAAATATAAAAATATAAAAAAATAAAAATATAACAAAATAAAAATATAAAAATATGAAAATATAAAAATATAAAAATATAAAAATATAAAAATATAAAAATATAAAAATATAAAAATATAAAAATATAAAAATATAAAAATATAAACATGTAAAAACATAAAAATATAAAAATAATATAAAACTATAAAAATAAAAAAAATATAAAAGTATAAAAATATAAAAATATAAAAATGTAAAAATATAAAAAAATAAAAATATAAAAATATAACAAAATAAAAATATAAAAATATGAAAATATAAAAATATAAATATATAAAAATAAAAAAATATAAAAATATAAAAATATAAAAATATAAAAATATAAAAATATAAAAATATAAAAATATAAAAATATAAAAATATAAAAATATAAAAATATAAAAATATAAAAATATAAAAATATAAAAATATAAAAATATAAAAATATAAAAATATAAAAATATAAAAATATAAAAATATAAAAATATAAAAATATAAAAATATAAAAATATAAAAATATAAAAATATAAAAATATAAAAATATAAAAATATAAAAATATAAAAATATAAAAATATAAAAATATAAAAATATAAAAGTATAAAAATATAAAAATATAAAAATAAAAAAAATATTAAAATATAAAAAAATAAAAATATAATAAAAAAAAATATAAAATTATAAAAATATAAAAATAGAAAAATATAAAATTATAAAAATAAATAAAGCCATTGCCTTGGGAACATGCCGCATTATGAGGATGTTTTTAGGGTGATATTATGCCCCATTTTATGAAACCGTGATTTTTGAAGTGAACAGTGATAACCTATATCTATATATATACACAAAAACAAATTAAAATTAAAGTGCTGAAGTGACTTGTGGCCGCTACCAGCGTCATGTTCAGCTTTAAATGGACACCAGCTCGCGCGGTATCTATATATAACCAGTACAGAAATTTCAGTCAGTTAAACCATCACCCAATATAAGATATTGTTTAAGTCTTGAGTTATTGAAATTAACCGATTTGTAATTAAAACCAGTTAGAAAGTTTCAGTCGGGCAACCCAACTTACGTTTACCCTTACCCTCAGTAAAACAAATAATTTTCTATTATATTGATATTATTACTCGATTTCTAAAGTGGGCGGAGTGGTACATTTGTATGGGAGTTACCAGAAGGGGCGTGTCTAGACTTCCAAATTTATTCCTCATTACTTTATCCTGTTATAGCTTTACTAATTACAGAATTTGGGCACGATTGCCTTGGGTGTACTGATATTATTAGTACATCCCTAAAGTGGGCGGAAAGGTACATTTGTATGGGAGGTACCATAAGGGGCGTCGCTAGACTTCAAATTTTTTCTCCAAAACTTTGTCCTGTTATAGCATAACAAAATACAGAATTTGGGCACGATCGTGTCGAATGTATTGATATTATTATCCTATTTCTAAAGTGGGCGGAGTGGTACATTTGTATGGGAGGTACCAGAAGGGGCGTGTCTAGACTTCCAGATTTTTTCTCCAAAACTTTATCCTGCTTAAACTTTACCAAATACAGAATTTGGGCACGATCACGTTAGGTCTTTTAATAATATTAAGCGATTTCTAAAGTGGGCGGTACCAGATGTGTATGGGAGGTACCAGATGGGGCGTGAATAGACTTCCAATTTTTTTCTCCAAAACTTTATCCTGTTATAGCTTTACTAAAAATAGAATTTGGGTACGATCACGTTTAATTTATTGATATTATTTCTCCATCTCTATAGTGGGCGGAAAGGTAGAATTATATGGGAGGTACCAGAAGGGGCGTGGCTAGGCTTTCAAAAATTTTTCCAAAACTTTATCCTGTTATAGCTTTACTAAATACAGAATTTGGGGACGATCCCGTAGGGTGTATTGATATTATTACTCGATTTCTAAAGTGGGCGGAATGATGTATTTGTATGGGAGGTACCAGAAGGGGCAGGGCCATGTAGCCCATTTGCAATACCGTAAGTAGTTTTGAGAAAATAATAACTCGTGCAAAATTTCAAAACATTTGGTTGCGTCTTTCGAAAGTTATCGTGCGAACCAGCCGGACAGCCACCAGACAGACAGACAGACGGACATGGCTCAAACGACTTAAAAAGTCATGAATCGAATTTGGTTCAAAGAAACCTAGGGTCTAAAGTCACTCCTTCTATGTGTTACACTTTTGGGTCGTATCAAATGATATATACCCTTATCCCTAAGGGTGGTGGTATAAAAATATGTGTCTTAAGGTCGATTAATTGTGTGGCGGCATGTCGATTATATAGGTATCAACGACAATTTGACCGACAATTTCTCTGTGTGACAAAGCGGACACTTGTATGAATATTTCGTCGATGATATGTATGGATGGTCCCCTACGTGCCATCAACGATGTACTATGGTCAAGCAGCTGTCCTTGAGGATGTCTTGCAGTCACGTCCTACTGAGATTTTTTTGGTTCTCACACATGTACTTATGTCAGTGATGAGAGTATAGAAAAGGCGTTGGTGATAGATGAAAAGGCTGCTTTGTAGTTGTGATATATTGAAGTGTATGTATGTATGTGTTTTTTTTATTGTTTGTATATCAATAACTACAAAATGTTATTGATTGAAATACAAGAGAGATGATCCCTGTGGTGTTCTGTGTGTCCATAAGCAAGGCTTCATATAGAGTCAAGAATAATTTGTTTACAGTTAAAATTACGTTGTTTACAGTTAAAATTGCGTCAAGTGTTGCTTTGACTCGTTCTCAGAAGTAAATATTTTCAATTGGTTCCTTTATTACTTTGTGTGACCACACATTGGAAAATATTTAAAGGTCTTCTGAACGTCTAGACAATCAATGGGGGGTAAAATTAATGTACCTGATACAAAATTGTAGACTGTCAAACAAAATTTTGTCAAGTGATTATGTTGTTTAGTTTAAAATTTGATATTAGCAAAATATAAAGACATGTTGCTTATACACATAAATATTGATGTTTACGTGTGTCGAATGGCAATAAATGTTAACACTTGTATAGGTTTATCTTATTTGTGCTGCTATGTAGTAGTGGTAACTTATGTAGTTGTGGTCTCTTGACAATGGACAGGTTCCTTATGACAACCAGGCAAGAATTTTAATTAGATAAATCTCTTGACAAATTTTTGTAAATAAAAACGCATTTCGGACATTCAAGAAAAAAAATTAAATTTGAAAAAAAAGATCACAAATTAACTGAATCGTAGGACTTTCGTTCGTAAGACCAGAGGTTTACAGAAATGTAGTAAAATTGTAAAACAAATTATAGCTTAAAAAGAACAAAAATATTAAAAGACATTTTTAATGTGTTGTAGTAAACCTCCCGTTTTTTAAATTTCACCTTTGAATACAAAATATTAAAATGAATCTATTTTAACGTTTTGAGGAGATTTTTTTTAGAAATTATTTAAAAATATTAATTCTCCAAAAATTGACTACTTTGTACAGGAGGTACTGACTGGTAGTGGCAGAACAGCGTGTCTGATTTTTATTTGTAAGTCAACGTTCAATAAAAGCTTTGCACTTATGAAATGATAACTGCCATATGTATGGGAGGTACCAGAAGGGGTGTGGCAAAAGTTAAATTTTTCTGAGGATTTGTCTACTATTACAAAATAATTAATCTGACCGAATTTTAATATCATCCAGTTTTTCGTTTGAAGTTATTGGGAAATATTATTTTTTTTTAAATTTTTATTAGAGTACCCCACCTTTTATAAATAGATATATCACAATTTACGTTAGAGTATCAAATGATACATAAAATTCGGCTAACGATCATAAAAGTGTTTTTTTATTGTTTGATATTTTTTAGTCAAATTCAGTGTGTCACGCACTAGGATGACACGTTTCGAACTCCATGACGAGTTCATCTTCAGACCCCTTTGTGACGAAGATTACCATATCATGCCTCAAAAGCTTTAGTAGTCCAGTATACCAATAAATAAAACAGAAAAATAACGCTGCTTTTTAAATTTTTTTTTTAATGATATATATGATAATTTTTATTATCAATTTTATTAAATTTGTGTGTCATTATTATTATATAAATATTTAAAAAATACTTTTAAAATAAGTTTACTATACTAATTAGAAAATTTAAAAAAAAAATATTTTATTTTTTATATTAGTCAACTGAAGTCAGGGGACGAAATACTACGCAAGAATGAAGTAAGGGAAATCGATTTTTGCGAAGTATCTGTATTTTACACGCACTTTTTGTTCGTATCCGGTTCCCATCACATTCGCTCTTATGTATTGACATAGTCCTTTTGTTGTATGTATAGCTTAAGCATAGATTACAAATATATATTCGATCATCAGGTACAGGTTTCGTTTGGCATTTTAAAATCCTGCAAAAAGAAATATAAATCAATATTTAATTATATTCGCGAATTATTTAAATATGTTTTGTTTTTGTGTCTTTACTACCTTGGCATATCCTTAATTAATATAACATGTGTTGCTTTATTATCCTCCAATTGTATGAGATTAATGTGTCGCTCCTTTTCCTCACTCGTACGATAGATAGGACCAGTTATTTCTTCTCTTTCATCGTCGTAATCCAATAGATTAACACTAATACTGGAATTATTATCTTCAAAAGTTTTCAAGTCCTTCGCGGATGGTGGAAAATTCATATTGGTAAAATTTAAATCAATGCCACATTTAAGTGTGATCACATCATCTTCTATATTGGGAATATTATATGTAGGGCAGAGTTGTGCATCTTCACTTGTGACTAACTGATCCTCATGCAATGCTGCTATTAGACACCACTTTAAGCTGTATTCATCGGAATTTTGTATATTCAGGCAAGCCTCAACTGTTTCCAATATCAAAGGTGTGGGTATAAATTGTGATACCTTTTTTGTCATCAAAACTGGCTTAAGTTTTACATTAAGTTTATATTTAAGAGCGCTGTCACCTCGACGTATACTCTTTACTATACCATCACAGTGCGGTTTATGCTCTTTAATAATACGTTCGAATTTTGAACTTTTGAGGCAGGTGTGACAAAAAAATAGCTTTTTATTATGTGTGGTAATCTGTGTGTTAAGAAGACTGTAAGAAAAAAAATATTTTAAATTTTTTTTTAGAATTTGTCGAATTTGAAAATATAAGGTTTTGGTTTTGAGTTCAAATGGAATTTTGTTACCTCTTTAGAATATTTTCAAATTAGTAATTTTTTGTAAAATAAAAGTACTTTTTAATACAAAATTAGTACCTTGTCTCTACAATTACAGCCATGTTCTGGAAAACAATTAGGTTTGAAAACAGAGCAAAATCGGTAAAAAGGTAATACTTTTTAATACATTTTTACCGATTTTGCTCGGTTTTCTAACCGAATTGTTTTCCAGTACATAGATGTTAAAGTACTTTTTGGGTACAATAAAAAAGTATTTTTTGCTACAGTATAAGTACCTTCTAGATACAGTGGAAGTCTTTTTTTAATGAAAGTTCTTGTTGGTACAGTTAAAGTTCTTTTAAGTACAATAGTACTTGTTGATACAGTAAAATTACTTTTGGTACCATATAAGTATTTTTTAAATGTACAATAAAAGTACTTCATTGGGTACACCCGAAGTATTTGTTGGTATAAAAAAATGCCTTTTAAAATGTTTTTTTTGCTAACCAACAATAACTTTCGGTACAATAAAAAGTAATTCAAGTACTTCGTGATAAAACAAAAACGTTTTTTAGTACTTAAAACATTTTTTTGTACAATAAAAGTACATGTTGGTACAATGAAAGTACTTTTGTAAAAAGGTACTTTTTATAGAAGTTCTTTTCATAAAATAAAATAACTTTTTGATAGATGACAAATAATTTTTTACACAAAAAAAGTACTTTTGGGTACACTTAATGTTTTTCTTACAATAAAAAGTACCTTTTATTCAAATATCTTTTTGGTACAATATAATAAATTTTCAGTAAAATCAAAGTACTTTTTGGTACAATCAAAGTCCTTTTTGATACCATACTTGGCACTTTTTGGCTATACAATAAGTACATTTTGGTACGATTAAATTCTTGCTGGAACATTAGTAGTAGTTGCTGATACAATAAAATTACTCTTTAATATGAAAAAAGTACTTTTTGAATATAATAAAAGTACTTTTTGATACAATTAATGTACTTGTTGGCACATTAAAAGTACTTATTGATACAATAATAGTACTTTTTAATACAATAAATTTTTTTTAGTACATTCAAAGTACTTTTTGGTACATTAATTGGTACTTTTTGGATATAAAAGGAGAACATTTTGTTACAATTAAATACTTGCTGTTGCCAGCAGTTGTTGGTAGAATAAAATTACTCTTCGATATAACAAAAAAACATTGTGGGTAAAATAAAAGTACATTTTAGTATAATAAAAGTACTTTTTGGATATTATAAATGTACTTTTTGGTACAATTAAATTAAAGAACTTTTTGCCACATTATTGATGCAATAAAAATACTTTTGTAAAAACAACAAAATTACATTTTGGCCCAATAAAAGTACTTTTTGGTACACTAAATATTTTTCTTACAATAAAAAGTTCTTTTTAAAAATTAGTTTTTGGTACAATAATTGGTACTTTATGAATATAAAATAAGTACTTTTTAATTAAATGCATGCTAGAAAATTAATAGTAGTTGCTGATACAAAAAAGTACTTTCTGGTACAATAAAAGTACTTTTTGGTATAACTAAAGTACTTGTTGTCACATTAAAATACTTTTTGGTACAACTAAAGTACTTATTGGCACATTAAAAGTACTTCTTGATACAGTGAAAGTACTTTTGTAAAAAGTGGCCTACAACATTTTTTGATACAATCAAAGTATTTTTTGATTCACTTAAAAGTTTTTTGATACAATTAATATTTTTTTTTAAAACAAAATTACACTTTTGTGCAATAACAGTACGTTATAGTATAATAAATATATTTCTTATAAAAAAAAGTACTTTTGGTACAATAAAAGCACTTTTTGGTACAATAAAAGTACTTTTTAGTATATTCAAAGTATTTTCTAGTGCAATCAAAGTACTTTTTAGTACAATCAAAGTACTTTTTGATACCATAATTGGTACTTTTTGGGTATAAACTAAGTTCATTTCGGTACGATTAAATACTTGCTGTTGTCAGAAGTTGTTGGTACAATAAAATTTTTCTTTGGTATAACAAATGTACTTTTTGGGTAAAATAAAGGTACTTTTTGGCATAATAAAAGTACTTTTTGATACAATTAAAGTACTTGTTGGCACATTAAAAGTACTTGTTGATACAATTTAAGTACTTTTAAGTACAATCTAAGTACTTTCTAGTACAATCAAAGTTCTTTTTGGCACAATAATTGGTACCTTTTAGGTATAAAAAAAAGCACATATCGGTACAATTATATACTTGCTGGTGCCAGCAGTTGTTGGTAGAATAAAATTACTCTTTGGTATAACAAAAGTAATTTTTGGTACAATAAAAGTACTTTTTGGTTATAATAAAAGTACTTTTTGGTATATTAAATGCATTAAATGTATGTATAAAATGTATGTATTAAAAAGTACTTTTTAATACAATAAAATTACTATTTATTACAATCAAATGATTTTTTTTTGCAAAAAAATACGACTTTTAGGTCCAATACAATTTATTTTTGGTACAATATAACTATTTTGTGTTACAATAAAAGTACTTGTAATGTACAATAAAAGTACGTTTTGGGTACAATTATTCTTTTTAATTCCACTTAAAGCACTTTTGGTACAACAAAAGTTAATTTTTGCATTGAAAAGCTATTTATGGCAAAATAAAAGTACTATTTCGGTACAAATATCTCAAATGCTACAGATATCTCAAAAATAAATTTGTTACATCTATAGACAAAATCATCTCTTTTCTAGTTTTCTACAAATTCCATTTGAGATAATTTTTCATATAAATAATTTCATATAATTACCCTGATAAATTCTTTATTAGCACAAAATGTGTATCGTCCGCCTGTTGTAAACGCAACAGATTAACATGTAATTCTTTCTCCTTTTTCGTTAGATACAATGGTCCAGTGATATCTCCACTTTTGTAGCCATAACCAAATACATTCAAACTTATGCCCGGATTATTGATTTCGAAAATTTTCCAATCCTCTAATTCTGGAGGATATTTGATATTAGCAAAATTTAACTTTGTACCGTTTAGTAACTGAATTATATCCGATTCAATGGATGCAATATTATAACTGGCACAGAGTCTTCGGCTCTTGACACCTTGATCGGGCACTGCGTATATTATGCACCATTTAAAGTTGTATATATCGTTATTATGAATATTCAGGCAGGATTTTTTCAATTCTATATGTAATGGTAGGCGATAACTTTTAATAAACTTGGGGATCACTGCCGATGCGATCACTGTTGAGGAATTGTCTCTTCCGATTACTGATGGCAATGCGATATTTCTAGGTGCGATCTCTGTTGGTGCTATGACTGCCGATGCGATCACTGTTGATGAATTGTCAGTTCCGTTTACTGATGTTGATGCGATATTTCTTGGTGCGTTCTCTGTTGGTGTCATCACTGCCGATGTGGTCACTGTTGATGAATTGTCACTGCCGTTTACTGATGGTGATGCAATATTTCTAGGTTCGATCTCTTTTAGTGCTATCACTGCCGATGCGACCAGTGTTGGTGCAATCACTTTCAGTCGCATATCTTTCGGTGCAATATTAATTTTCCATGTTATAATGCTATGCAACGACCACGTAGAGACTTCTTCGCTTTTCAATAGTTTATTTGCAATATTTTCGACTTGGCCTAATAGTATCGTCTGAACATCTCCCGAGCCTGATAAACTAACACTCTTAGACACTTGTGTTGTCTTTAATGACTTCATGCTTTCATCCATAAGGTTTACATATTGAGCTTTAATTATCATGTGACATTTTATCTTATTAAATTCTTTCAAACTGTCATCCACTTTTTTTCGGCAATCCTTCAGGATAATATAGAGTATAGATTGTGGATGCATTGGATCAATGGATATATTCGTTGATAAGTAATTATGTGCCAGGGCATTACAATAATGCCCCAACACATGTAGTTTTTGTTCCTGTATATTATCATAGAGTTTTCCGCAGAGTATACAGGGACTATGATGAAGTTCCTTGATATCGGAAGTTGGCTTTGATGACTTCTGTTTAGGGTATGTAGGACTTTCGTATGGTTCGATAATGTTTTCGGGATAATAAGATGTATTTAATGGTGTGTAACTTACAGGCCGAGAGATATCGGCAGTTGAGTTAAAGTTATGTGGCGGTGGCGTTGATGCTATTTTAATAGGACATGTGAGGGTTTCGTATGACGAGCGTGGCGTTGATGGCATCTTTATGGAACATGTAAGAGTTTCGTCTGGTTTAAAAGAATTTCTGTCTTGTGTTTGAAATGCTCTTTGATGATTTCCGTATTCGTTAGCGGTATCGTATGGCATCAGAATGTTTTCGGGATAATAAATTACATTTAGTGGTGTATAACTTAAAGGCTGAGCGATGTCGGGAGTTGTGTTTAAATTTTGTGACGGTGTTGGCATTGATGGTATCTTAAAAGGACATGAAGGACTTTTTACGGTTTCGTCTGGCTTGAGAACATTTTCGGGATAATAAGACGCATTTAGTGGTGTATAACTTAAGGGGCGAGCAATTTTGGGAGTTGTGTCATAATTCTGTGACGGCGTTGGCGTTAATGGTATCTTCATAGGACATGAAGGAATCTCTTCTTTAAAAGTGGTTCTATTTTGAGTTAGAGATTCTATTTGATGATTTCTGTATTGGTTACCAAAACCCTCATAAATCTTTTGACATTCAACTCGAATAATGGGGTTTGAATGTAAATCCATTTCTGGTTTCTGCATAGGACTTGCGGCGCCTTCGTATGGCTTGAGAATGTTTTCAGGATAATAAGATGCATTTAGTGGTGTATAACTTAAGGGGCGTGCGATATCGCGAGTTGTGTCTAAATTCCGTGACGGTAATGGCGTTGATGGTATCTTTATAGGACATGAAAAAGTCTCGTCTGGTTTAAAGGTGTTTTTGGTTTGATTTTGATATTCGCTTCGACGATTTTTGTACTGGTTACCGGAATCTCCATAAATCCCTTGATGTCTTACTTCGATAACTGGAGATGAGCGTAAGTTCCATGACGACGGCATTGATGGTTTCTGCATAGGACTTGCTGCGGTTTCGTATGGCTTGAGAATGTTTTGGGGATAATAACATGCATTTAGTGGTGTATAACTTAAAGGGGGAGCAATAGTTGTGTCTAAATTCAGTGACGGTGGCGTTAATGGCGCTGAGTGTAGATCCCTTGATGGTGACGTTGATGAATTCTGTATTGGACGTGCAGAAATTTCGTATGGCGTAAAAGTGTTTCGCTTTCGGTTTTGATATTGAGATTCTCCTTGATGATTTCCATTTTGGCTGCTGGAACTCTCTTGACGACCATTTTCGATAACTGAAACTGAGTATAGATCCCTTACTGGTGACGTTGATGAATTCTGTATAGGACGTGCAGAAATTTCGTATGGCGTAAAAGTGTTTCGCTTTCGGTTTTGATATTGAGATTCTCCTTGTTGATTTCCATTTTGGCTGCTGGAACTCCCTTGATGACCATTTTCGATAACTGATGGTAGTAATGAATTCTGTATAGGACGTGCAGAAATTTCGTATGGCTTAAAAGTATTTCTGTTTTGTAATAGAGATTCTCTTTGATGTTTTCCTTGTTGGCTGCTGGAACCAACTTGAAGCCCATTTTCGATAACTGGAGCTGAGTGTAGTTCCCTTGATGGTGGCGTTGATGATTGCTGTATATGACGTGCAGAAATTTCATATGGCTTAAGAGTATTTCTGTTGTGGAATAGCGATCCTCTTTGGTGTTTTTCTTGATGCCTGCCGGTATCCTCATAATTTGATCCTTTGAGCCGATAATGTTCTTTCATATGCCTTTTATATTCCATACAATTTAAAAACTTCCTGCCGCATATATTACATTTCATTTCTTTCGATATATCATCATCACGCTGTTGGCTGTGTATGATTGGTGAGGCACTCTCAACTGGAGATGTTTTGGTATTTTGTTCCTTCCATGGTGGAGAAGGATTTCGTTGATTTAACGGCGTCGATGGCGTTGTATTACTGTTATAAATCCAAGGCGGGTGATGTACATACCCATTCTTTTGTATGTGAACGCACTTTGAATTACCTTTGAAATGTTCTTCATAGCGACTTTGGTCTGCAAATCTTTGATGACATACGCTGCAGCCAATTAAAGCTAAATCTAGCCTATTCATTATCATGATTTTTACACAGCTTTTATTTAAAGCACTTTTTATGAGATTTATGTTTATTTTTTCAAACGAATATTTAAATTAAGACTATAAATGCCGGCTTTATACAACAAAAACAACAACAGAATTCGGTTACTTTAACACACAACATATAAACTCATCACTTTTCTCTTAACGATTCTCGTTGTCATTTATTTACGTGCTATATTATATTTGTTGTTATTTACAAAACATAAACCTCATCACTCACTATCCGCACAACAAATTTCATATCACTGACATGCCGCACGGTTTAAATTTTACTGACTCTATAATCTCTTCAAGCCATTTAGTCATTTGGCTCACTCACAAACCCTACACACGTGCAGTCTGTGTTTTGAATACATGTCATAGAGCTGGTTTTAGCCAAGATGCATTTATACATCTCGAGTAAAGCATATAAGAACACAAGCAGTAGCTCTCTCGTAAGAGAGAATTAAAACAAGGAGTCTCTGAGGTAGTGTTGCCATATTGTTACTTTTAATGTTCATTTGGTCACAGCGCTTTTTTAATGCAAAATTTAAATTAAAATTAAGTTTTAATTTTTATCTGGCACTTTGCTGGATATTTTGCAAAATAGTATTATTTTGTATTTGAATTTTTCTACAATAAATTAACATCACGTTTGACATAACATAACACAACAGATCTCATCTCGAACCCAGCAAACAACAGGGAAAGATATTCAAGTGTCAGAATAGTTTGGTTTTCTAGGGTTTTGCCTACTATTACTATCATTTATCTTAAATTAGCTAAACTCATATAAATATCCTCCAGTTGTTTGATTGGAACTTATGTCTGCTAAGTTTATATAAGACTAAAATGATCATAAAGATCTTAATATAAATAATTATATGAACTATTAAATAAAAAGAATGAACTTATAACGTTTTTATTTATCCAAACATTGACCATTTTGTATGAGAGGTACTAGAAGGCATCCGACGATATAATCTTTTGGAATTTATTGGAGAAATATTGTTTTTACAAAAATATGTCATTTTGTATGGTGGGCCTATTATGTCCATTTACAATCCCATTATCACATTTTAGGAAATATTAATACTAATACATTTTAATAAAGATCAGTTAAGGTTTACTAGAGTTACTCTGCCCACCAGACAGGACAGACGGTCTGTCCAGGAGGACAGACGGATATGGCACAATCGTTTTACTTACTTATGTTAGGGTCTAACTTAAAAAAACTTAATTTCCCTTTACACCCCATGAATGAGGTATGGGATAGCTTCTCGCGTTGTTGTGAATTAACACGCTTTCTATTTTTAGATTCACAACTAACGGCACCTACTTGTTTATCGACGAATGCGAACGTCACTGTTTGAGAAGCTCTTACTAGACACGACGATTGAATCGACGCTTAATACTGCGAAGTTGCTGTCAACAACATTCGAGGGGAGCCGACAATGAAAGAAAATTTTCTTTTTTTTTCTTTTAAGATGACTGGAGCCAGGTTTGAACCTGCGATCTCCCGCATGGTAGTCGCGTGTTCTAACCACTATGCCACGGCCGGTTAGGGTCTAACACGTTTCCTTTAATGCATTACACTTTTTTTCGTACCAAATGATCGTCCCTAAGAATGATGGTCAAGGCCACGCAATGAGCGGCAAGTGTCATTTCTGAGCAGTTAATTGTTAAAATATTCTTATACATATATTATTATTTTTGAATTTTTATATTTTATATTTTTATATTTTTATATTTTTATATTTTTATATTTTTATATTTTTATATTTTTATATTTTTATATTTTTATATTTTTATATTTTTTATTTTTATATTTTTTATTTTTATATTTTTTATTTTTATATTTTTATATTTTTATATTTTTATATTTTTATATTTTTATATTTTTATATTTTTATATTTTTATATTTTTATATTTTTATATTTTTATATTTTTATATTTTTATATTTTTATATTTTTATATTTTTATATTTTTATATTTTTATATTTTTATATTTTTATATTTTTATATTTTTATATTTTTATATTTTTATATTTTTATATTTTTATATTTTTATATTTTTATATTTTCATATTTTTATATTTTTATATTTTTATATTTTTATATTTTTATATTTTTATATTTTTATATTTTTATATTTTTATATTTTTATATTTTTATACTTTTATATTTTTATATTTTTTTATTTTTATATTTTTTTTATTTTAATATTTTTATATTTTTTTATTTTTATATTTATATATTTTTTTTAACTTTTTATATTTTTATATTTTTATATTTTTATATTTTTATATTTTTATATTTTTATATTTTTATATTTTTATATTTTTATATTTTTATATTTTTATATTTTTATATTTTTATATTTTTATATTTTTATATTTTTATATTTTTATATTTTTATATTTTTATATTTTTATATTTTTATATTTTTATATTTTTATATTTTTATATTTTTATATTTTTATATTTTTATATTTTTATATTTTAATATTTTTATATTTTTATATTTTTATATTTTTATATTTTCATATATTTATATTTTTATATTGTTATGTTTTTATATTTTAATAGTTTTTATATTTTTATACTTTTATATTTTTATATTATTTTTATTTTTATATTTTTTTATATTTTTATATTTTAATATATTAATATTTTTGTATATTTATATTTTTAATTTTTATATTTTTTAATTTTTTTACTTTTATGTTTTTATATTTTTATTTTTTTATATTTTTTTTATATTTTAATAAAATATCACATCTTTAAAATAATGACTTCGTTTTTTGTTTTTGCTGTCTTGTATTTTTGCTTATAAAAATAAGATAAAAATGTAAATGCGTGTATGGAACTAATACAAAAACATATCGAGCACCTGCCAGTATGACACATGAAACTCCGTCACACATTCATGTTGTGTCCAAATTTTCTTACAAATTTGATAGCCAGCCCCCAAGCTGATGCAATAACGTATGAGCAAGAATTATCGTTAGATAACAAACATTTAAAAAAAACTCAAAAATTTACCCCTAAACCCTTAAGCTCTGCAATAAATACCACTCGTTAATATTTTGTAATATTAATAAACAATAAAAAAAAGCTAATGTGTTATTGTTGCTGTTGTCTAAACAAAAAGACAAAAACTCCCGCAGAAACGCTCAAATTTGTGATTTCGGACTTGGTCGCCGTATAAAACCGACGTTGGCTCTCACCAAACAGTTCATTGCTAAATTAATACAAGACCGAGTAACAACCAACGTTCGCGTACCGCTACCATCCGTTCACACAAAAAAATAAAAACACGAAAAACGAACGCATTCGTGAAAACATCTAAACGAACGTATAGTATCTCTAAGTCACAAACAACATATGTATACGGTCAGAGACAAATCGCGCATACAGTGAGTGATTCCCCCATTCATTAATAAAAAGATAAATGAAATAACAACAAATAAATACCAACAACAACAAGACATGAATACAGATTGTTATTTAAGAAAAAGAAAAATACATACCAATGAATTAATGTGCAAAACAATACGTCATTGAAGAGTGTGCAAAAAAGCAAAAACAATGAATTGCCAGAGAAGAAAAAACAAATCATAGTATAATTGTGCAAAATAATATGAGACAACATTAAATGATTTGTAAGAGAAGAAAAAAAAACATTACAAAGTAAAATTATAACTTGTTAAAATTTGCAATAATTAACATTAACTAAAAAACAAAAGATGGGCATACGTGTTTACGAAAGCGAGGATATGTTTTCTGATGAAGATGGCAACTCTGCCAGCAACTGCTCCTGTACTTCCTGTCATCACTGCTCATGCAATACGGCATCATCGGCTACTGCTGCAACAAGTGAATGCCGTAACGTCAACAATGACAATAACTCCTGCTCTTCATATTTCATGGACACCAGTGCCTACAAAGACATTGTGGGCAATTGCAAGGAGGTCCGCATCGATGAAAATACCTCCAATCTGCGTATTGTAGGCAATAATAATCGCATACGCATCGCCTTAAATACGGGAGACTTGATTGTCATTGGCAACAACACAAGACTGAAAATCAGTGCAAATCACGGCCACATCAAATACACCGGAAACGATGGACGCATTAGCTTAGGATGCCAGTCACAACAACAACTTGTCGATTATATTGGCTGTAATGGTACGCTGAAAATATGCAAATCCATGCAAACGAACAGCAAATCGAAAGCAAAATGTTCTAACGGCGGCAACCAAGAAAACGATGATAACAACAACAACAACAGCAACAGTAAATCCCCAAACAAAAACTGTAAGACAACAACAAATCAAAATCAAAAGTTATATTGCCATTTGCCACCGCCATCGCCGCCACACGTGGAATTCAACAAAACCACAAAAAAACCTTGTGAGGGAAACCGAAATGGCAAACCGAAAGAAAAATCCCATTCATATGGTGGTACAACAAGTTTTTCCCATGACCACTCAGCATCATCAGAGCTTCCGCAATGGCAAAAGTTTAACAAAATGTTTGCACAGAGTAACCAGAAATCAATGCCAAACCTTACAACGACCCCGCCTCTCATTGAATCGACGACATATTGTAGTCGAGAGCAGCCTTCATGTATAGTACAAACTATAGGTAACATTGTAATAGCTAATGCTGCAAATATTTGCATAGCTCCCATGGCTAGGAATGTAACCACAAAGGTTTAAATTTAAACATAAATTATTAGTATGTTATAAGGATAGATATCAATTATTAGATTATCAAAAAAAAAAGGCTATAGAATATCTAATTATATAGAAATGATGCGATACTGTCACATATATGTGCTGGATTTCAAAACGATTAAAAATCTGTCGACTTGTCAAAAAATGTTTAAAGTCTTTAAAGATTTCTAACAAAATATAAGAATGAATCAAATGATATAAAGTAAATTTTGCTACACGTATACGATTCCTATGAAATGAAATGAAGTCATTAACAAAGTCAATAATCACTTCTAAAGTACAAGCGGATAAGTGGCGGATCATCTTAAAACCCTTTCAAATATGTACTTTTAAACAGTTTTATTAAAGTCATATTAAAAGTTACTAGTACAAAAATCAATGATTTCGAGTGTGAACAACTAAAGTTATTTTTGGTACAAAAAAGTACTTTTTGTTACAATAAAAGTACATGAAAAGACAATAAAAAAATTTTTGGTGCAATGAAAGAAATTGTTGATACAATAGATTTACTTGGCGGTACAAAAATAATGTTCTTTTCGGTAATATAAAATTACTATTACATGCAATGAAAGTACTTGTTGGAGCAATAAAAGTACTTTTTGTAAAAAGAGGTTTTTGTAAATTAAAAGCACTTTTTCGTACCAAAAAAGTACTTTGAAGTACAACAAAAGTACTGATTGATACAATAAAAGTACTTTTTGGTATAATTAAATTACTTTTTGGTTAAATAAAAGTACGTTTTGGTAAAATAAAAGTACTTTTAGGTACAATTAAATTAGTTTATGGTACAATAAAGTACGTTTTGGTACAATCAAAGTACTTTTTGGTACAATAATTAATAATGTTTGTACAAAGTACTTTTTGGTGCATAATGTATTGTACAGTAAATTATACATTCTATTACAATAAAAGTACTTTTTTGTTAAATAAAAATAGGTGTTTGTATATTAAAAGTTCTTGTTGGTACCAACAAAGTACTTTGAAGTAAAACAAAAGTACTGTTTGATACAATAAAAGTACTTTTTGGTATAATTAATTTACTTTATAGTACAATAAAGGTACTTTTTAGTACAATGAAAGTACTTTTAGATATAATTAAATTACTTTATGTACAATAAAAGTTCTTTTTGGTACAACAAAAGTACTTTTTGGTACAACAAATGTGATTTTTGCTTCATAATATATTAAAGTGCAAAATATTGTACTTTTTGGTACAATAAATTACACTTTCTAGTACAATAAAAGTACTTTTTGGTACAACGAAAATATTTTTGAACAATAATAGTATTTTTTAGTAAATTGAAATAACTCTTTGGTACAAAATAATACTTTTAGGTGCATGAAAAGTACTTTTTTGAGGTACCAAATAAATATAAAAATACTGTTTAATACAATAAATGTACTTTATGGTATAATTAATTAATTGTACAATGAAAGTACTTTTTGTTACAATATAACTACTTTTTGGTATAACTTAATTACTTTATGGTACAATAAAAGTACGTTTTAGTGCAACACAAGTACTTTTTGGTACAATAAATGTGTTTTTTGGTATAATAAATTATAGTTTTTTGTACAATCAAAGTACTTTTTGGTACATAATATATTGTACTGCTTGGTACAGTAAATAATACTTTCTGGAACAATAAAAGTACTTTTTGGTACCAACAAAGTACTTTGAAGTAAAACAAAAGTATTGTTCGATACGATAAAAGTACTTTTTGGTATAATTAAATTACTTTATAGTACAATAAATGTACTTTTTGGTAGAATAAAAGTACTTTTAGGTATAATAAAATTACTTTATGATACAATAAAAGTACATTTTAGTACAACAAAAGTATTTTTTGGTACATAATATTTAATAATACATTGTACTTTTTGGTACTACGAAAATATTTTTTGATACAATAAAAGTACTTTTTGGTAAATTGAAATTACTGTTTGGTTCAATAATAAGACTTTATTATTACACAATTGCAAGTACTTTTTGGAACAATAATAATACATTTTGGTTCATAAAAAGTACTTTTTAATACAAATACGTTTTGGTACGATTAAAATACTTTTTGTTACAATAAACTGTCCTTTTTGGTACAGTAAATGTTATTTTTGGTACACAAAATAGTATATAGTATTATAGTACAATATATTGTACTTTTTGGTACAATAAGTTATAACCTGTCCTTTTTGGTACAGTAAAAGTTCTTTTTGGTACAAAAAATAGTATAAAGTATTATAGTACAATATATTGTACTTTTTGGTACAATAAGTTATACTTTTTGGTACATGGAAAGTACTTTTTGGTTCATGGTACAATTAAAATACTTTTTGGTAAAAAAAACTGTACTTTTTGGTGTGCTTAGTTTTTTAGCTATAACTCAAGAACCATTGAGGATTTCTCATTTTATTCTCCAGCAGAATTGCAGCTAAGGCTTAAGTAAACAATTTCTATTAATATATCCGTATAAAAAATCAAGTTGGATCAATTTTATCAAATGAAATCTTATAGAAATATTAATTTTTTATAAATTTTCCCCAATACTTTCAAATTTCTGGCCAAATATAGGCTGTCTTATCTGTGATAAGTGGTAAACTGGTCATTGCTGATGATATTGAATGACGAACCCGACACCTGTACTGTACCGTTGATATGTAGCGAATTTGTATGTGGTACTCCCTACATATGTATGTATGTGTAATATTAATTTGATGGGGATTTTATATTAATCATACGCACATCGTTCCAATATTGTGGATTTATGGTTTAATTGAAGATTTCATTCGATGAAATTAGTAACAAGATAAAAATATTACGGGGAGATTTTATTTAGTATAGAAATAGGGCGAAAAATCCCCGGGAATTGTTATTTATAATCAGGGTGTAAATCATTTGTCAATGTAGATAAAACAGTTTTTTTTTAAAAAAATATACAATTTAATTATTGATTCGAAGAGTTTTTTGTAAATAGTAATTAATTAAAAACTGTTACGTAATTAAAGTTAACCATTTCCTAGATATGCTCGAAAAAATTCATTTCAGTTTTTATTCTACCAGTCGCTACTCTTCTTATCATTTCTATGCTCTGTTCAAATGTTTATTTTAGGTGTTCTTATCAGCAAACCGGTATCGTTTGAACTATAATCAGGCTTACATAACATTAAGTGAATCCTACTACATGATGTGTACCAAAAATATCTCATTATCAAAATGTAATTATGTCTAGTCTTGATTTCTTCGACTTTTAGTTTCAAATTTTAGCAATCATGCAGAGATAGTGCTTGTTTTGAAAAAAATTAATTTAATATGACAAATATGCTGTGAATAGAAGATAACAGATGATTTAGATGATTTTTGGTGACTTTCGCTTAACATCATTTGATTAATACTAGTAGAAAATACTATGTTTGTACTTGGCATGATTTTGAATTGAGATAAATGTTTACTTCATTTCTTGAATTTATATTAAAAATAACCGCTGTACCATTATTATAACGTTATGTTATTATGCTCAGTTGAAGACTGTGTTTGAAATTTAAAAAGCTTTTACATTGGCCAACCTTGCGATTATATAAATATTACATTATTTCAGCCAATTTTAGCGAAACTGCCTTTAATGTTTGGTAAAACTAAGTAAATTTGTCACAGTCTACAGGTTAACCGCTGCCAGCGATAACCATGCATAGCTATTCAATGTAAAACATGTTAGATATAAATTATAGAAAGTTTTTGAAAAAATTTAATATTTAAAGAAATTAAAAATTCAAGAATTTAATGCTAACTTTTGTGTCAATTGTTATCTTAATAGAAAAGCAAAACCAAAATATTGCGCAAATCATTTCATTATTTAAATCAGCTTCACTGGATTGCTTTAAATGCCAAATTTGCCTAAAAACTATAAATTAAAAAAATATTTAGAAAAATTCTATAACTAAAAAAATTGTATATTCATATGATATGAATATTAAAAAAAATTAACAATTACAAAAATTTTCCTTTTTTTAATAAAACCCACACTGTGGCGCCAAACCATGTCATAATTAAAATCAGCTTCAATGGCTGTATACCATTAGTTTAAATGTCAAAGTAAAAATCTAACACATCATATTCCAAAGAAATAATACCAGACTATTTAATAAAAAAATTACTCCTAAGTCTTTATCTTAAATTTCTTATAGACCTAGTTAACTAGTTAATACTAAACTTGCCTTAATTTTATTATGTTAAACATAACTAAACAAATGTTCCTAGCTAAACAACAACTACACGTACTTTACAATTCCAGCTCATTCCGTACAGGAAGAAAATAGCATTGCTATAGTATTATTAATTTAATAAAAAAAATACAAGTATTGCCTATTTATTTACCACTAATGCTATTAAGCACATTAAACACAATTAGTTGTTATTAGTTTCAAAAATATCTATGTAATAGATGTAAGCTGATGTTGTATTTATTACTATATAATAAATATATATGTATGTAATTTTTATCTTTAGATAGATCTAGATTTACTGTACTACTCATGTAGTATGACTGAATTGTTTAGTAATAGAAATGAATGTTCGAAAAGAAATTACTATAGAAATTATTTAATTTCTATGCATGTATATTAAATGAAAGTGAAAAAAAAAACAAAAACAACATTTTGTGTTATCATTTGCTACCATTTGTTATCATCAAAAATATTAGATTTCTTAATCTCATATGAATGAACGTTTGATGATATCATAGAAAATTATCAAATTTTAGTGTGTGTGTGCTGTTTTTTTGCAGCGGTTGGTCACAGGAATCCCATCGGAGCTACAGTTGGCATGAAAAGTATTCAACTGGATTGTTTTTACCAAAAAATATACAGTTCAATTGTACCAATATGACCCCACTGAGCATAATTTTAATAACTAAACCATTTTCGGAGAGGAATCAAAAAAAAAATTATCGAAAATATTCGAAAATTTTTATCGAGGTTAACACATTAACAACATGATAATTAAATATAAAATTGTATGTTTTTCACATATGTTCCTTTAAAAACAAATTTTTAATTTGTCTTTTGTATGGCGGATAGAAGTTATTTTTTGCCATTGGTGATTTTAAGTTCTGAATTTTTTTTATAACACTGTGGAACATATCCGGGTCATTTTCAATTTATCGTTTGTGTGGCGGATTGAAGTTTCTTTTTACATTTTAGAGACTGTTTTAAATTCTGAATTTTTTTAATAACACTGCAGTGCACTGTGGAAAACACCCAGAGGGCTTGGCGGTCTCAGACCAAACTTTTTCTTTTGACCTTTTCGAAGAGATATTTCGAAAGGTAGAAGAAATCTGTACTTTAATGGGAAAAAGGGATAAAACTATTACCTTCGTCCGGACCAAACCGCGTAAGCTGGGGTTATAATAGATAAAGCCTAAGTCACACAAGTTTGGGTATTGGTTTGTCTTAGTAAAGTATTTTTCGAAATTCCTACTTCGTACTTTTAGGGTCAAAACTTATATCTTATAAAGTATTTGTGCAATATAAAGAGATTTTTTAAAATTCGCACTTTCAGGGTAAAAAGAGATAAAAATTTCTACCATCCCCCTTAAGGTCTTATTCTTAAGAATTAGCAGTGCAGTACGAAGTTATTTTTTGAATTTAGTTCTTTTAGGAGTAAATTGGTACAAAAGTGGTACCATCGCCCAGACCTAAAGGCTTAAGCTACAAACACAAAAATTAGGGTAACCGTTCTTTGAATGAAGTGGCTGTGCAGTATGAAGTTATTTTTTGAAATTCGTATTTGAAGGTGTAAATTTAAACACAAATTTTACAATTGCCCCATCAAACAGACAAATTTAGTATATCTAGCAAACAGATAAAGTAGTTGTGCAATACGAAGAGATTTTTCGTAATTTTGTACTTTTAGGAATAAAATAGGACAAAAGTGGTACCAAAGCCCAAACCAAACGTCTAAAGATAAAAGTTGATCTGAAAAGGTATAAAAATGGTACCATCGCTTACCGTATATCGATATTGATATTGATATTGATATTGATATTGATATTGATATTGATATTGATATTGATATTGATATTGATATTGATATTGATATTGATATTGATATTGATATTGATATTGATATTGATATTGATATTGATATTGATATTGATATTGATATTGATATTGATATTGATATTGATATTGATATTGATATTGATATTGATATTGATATTGATATTGATATTGATATTGATATTGATATTGATATTGATATTGATATTGATATTGATATTGATATTGATATTGATATTGATATTGATATTGATATTGATATTGATATTGATATTGATATTGATATTGATATTGATATTGATATTGATATTGATATTGATATTGATATTGATATTGATATTGATATTGATATTGATATTGATATTGATATTGATATTGATATTGATATTGATATTGATATTGATATTGATATTGATATTGATATTGATATTGATATTGATATTGATATTGATATTGATATTGATATTGATATTGATATTGATATTGATATTGATATTGATATTGATATTGATATTGATATTGATATTGATATTGATATTGATATTGATATTGATATTGATATTGATATTGATATTGATATTGATATTGATATTGATATTGATATTGATATTGATATTGATATTGATATTGATATTGATATTGATATTGATATTGATATTGATATTGATATTGATATTGATATTGATATTGATATTGATATTGATATTGATATTGATATTGATATTGATATTGATATTGATATTGATATTGATATTGATATTGATATTGATATTGATATTGATATTGATATTGATATTGATATTGATATTGATATTGATATTGATATTGATATTGATATTGATATTGATATTGATATTGATATTGATATTGATATTGATATTGATATTGATATTGATATTGATATTGATATTGATATTGATATTGATATTGATATTGATATTGATATTGATATTGATATTGATATTGATATTGATATTGATATTGATATTGATATTGATATTGATATTGATATTGATATTGATATTGATATTGATATTGATATTGATATTGATATTGATATTGATATTGATATTGATATTGATATTGATATTGATATTGATATTGATATTGATACTTTTATTGTACTAAAAATTACTTTTATTGTAGCAAAAAGTAGATTTATTATACCAAAAACTACTTCTATTGCTTTATTATTATTATTATACCAATAAGTGAGTTTATTGTACTAACAAGTAAATTTTTTGTACCAAAAAGTACAATTTATTGTACTAAAATTTAATTTTATTGTGCCAAAAGGTAACTTTCTTGAAACAAATAGTACTTTTATTGTACCAAAAAGTATTTTATTGTGCCAAGAAGTACGTTTATTGTATCAAAAAATAAATCTTTTGTACTTTTATTCTAATAAAAAGTAAATAAGTTGTACCAAAAAGTACAATTTATTGCACCAAATAGTAAAATTTGTTTGTACCAAAAATTTATTGTACTAAGAAGTACTTTCATTTTACCAAGAAGTTAACTAATTGTACCATAATGTACATTTGTTGTGCCAAAAAATATAATATACTATACCAATCTTATTGTACCAAAAAGTACTATTACTGTCCCAAAAATAGTTTTATTGTTCCAAAGGTACACTCTATTCTACAAAACGGTACTTTTCTTGTACCAAATAGTATTTCTTTATTGTACCAATTCGGGCACGATCTTTTTTGGTGCATTTATATTACTTCTCGCTTTATAAGTTGGGCGGAATGTTACTATTGTATAGGAGATACCAGAAGGGGCTACTTCCAATTTTTTCCCCAAAACTTTATCCTGTTATAGCTTAACAAAATACTGAATTTGGGTAAGATCGCGTTGGATGTTTTGTTATTATTTCTCCATCTCTAAAGTAGGTACATTTGAGTGGGAGCTACCAGAAGAGACGTGAACGATTGCGTTGGATGTAATGATATTATTACTTCATTGCTAAAGTGGGCGGAATGATGAGTTTGTATGGGAGGTACCGGGCGTGGCGTGGCCATGTAGCTCATTTCCAATACCGTAAGTAGTTTTGCGGAAATATTAACCTATGCAAAGTTTCAAAACAACTAGTTGCGTCTTTCGAAATTTATCGTGCGCACCAGCCGAACAACCGGATAGACAGACGGACATGGCTGAAACGACTTAAAAAGTCATAAATCGAATTTGGTTCAAAGAAACCTAGGGTCTAAAGTGACTTCTGAGTTACACTTTTGGGTCGTACCAAATGATATATACCCTTCTACCCGTAGGGGGAGGATATAAAAAGTACAATTTATTGCACCAAAAAGAAAAATTTATTGTACCAAAAAAGTACAAAAAGTACATTTATAGTACCAAAAAGTACAATTTATTGTATCCATACGAAATTATACATAAAAATTATGTTGTTGTACTAAATAGCAAGAACTAAAAGGTAGTTTCATAACTTCTTGATCATTTTAAATGTTTTCACTCACTTGTTCTAAACTGAAAAACGGATATTGCCCAAATTTTTTTTTTTAAACATCTTAATGTTTAAATGTCTTAATATTTTTTGCCTCCTCTGTAAATTATAAATTTCAATGGTAATTAGACTTTAACCCGTAAATTAAAGATGTGTATATCATCATCTTTGAAGACGTCATCATCTCTCTTATTATTATTATTTTTTTTTTAAAATATTTTGTATCGGGTATTTTTTTTTAAAATACTAATTATCAAAAATTGTTTTGTATTTCGGTGTTTTTTTAACGCATGAGGCAATAATGTGTTAACTTGCTGGACATGTCATACATCATCACTTCCTTAGCGGCACAAAACGACCTTTATTTACAAAATAAAATCCCCTGTTTCCTGTAACTGCAAAACAATCAATGATGACATTAAAGTGCTCCGTTTTCACTTTAATAAAAATCACCCATACTATTAGTCAATACTATTTATGTAAACACCAACAACGCACTCAATGTTTTGGGGGTTGTGGGTTATATTAACGCATAGCATTTTTTGTTAAACAACAACAATGTCACTTCTTTATTATAACGCACATACCATACAGATTAGTCATTAACTTTGCTTCATGTCGTTACCTGTGAGATAAATCAGAAATCTCACTCATTTAAAATTGAGTGCTGAACTCACTGCCCCCACAATTGGTGAGTAAATCAAAATTTCTAGGGAAAAAAATCGCAACGGTAAAAAATCCCCTCCCTGAGTGTGTTTGGTCAAAACACAGATCGTCAACGATATTGAGACGGTAACCTTTTGATGGTGATTTACGTGTGTGTGTGTGTGTATGAACATTGAAAATGCAGAACTCAATAGCACAACAAGTTGGTGCCAGTCAGCGCTATTAGTAAATTCCGGGGGACTTTTTGTGCTGTTTGTTAAATTTTCAATGTAAACCAATTAAATGTAGGTGAACAGTGTAACACTACGGTTACACTGCAGGTGATTTAGAAAATGAAATGAGTGATTAATATTTAGTTAAGATATGTTCAGTGTTGTATAAAGTTCCAAAAAGAAACAGTTAAATTAAACCTGGTGGCTTAATCTGTCTTGTACCGTAAGCTGGATTATGAATATGTCGTGTGTAAAAATTTAAGTTTTCGAAAAACACGAATGTTATTTATGATACTTGACCATATGTTGGCCCTTTTTACGACTAATTTTTCATTGTATTAGTAAAAAATTTTAAATAATTCTTTTTGAATTAATGTTGTGCTACGATTTCAAATAATTTAAAAAAAATATTTTCGTTCTATGTAGTCAGACCAACTTTTCGATTACTTCAAAATTTTATTCGATATTATAATGCAAAAATTTATTCAAAAACTTTTTATTTGTATTATTTGTTTAATTTAATACAGTTATTAGTTATATTTATTCAAATTTGTTATGATTTGTTATTTTCCAATGCCATTTACGTTATAGCTCTGCCAGAATCAACCGCTGTGCATAGAGTTGTTTTTTTCAGTATCAGTACCCACTGCAGTGCTACCAACCTTGACATTCATCGTGTTGCGAAATTGCGGCATGCCGAATGTAATCAACTGCACAGAAAACAACAAACAAAAAATTTCTGGTCAGGACGAGGTGGTGTTTTCTAAAAATTTCCAGATTTTCTGTTAAAATCAGTCAAAGCGTGCAAATATTCCATAGAAGGATTGTGAAAGCACAACACCACTAGCTAGCTGCCTACATTATTGCAGTTATTCTTCAACAAACACTTCAGTTTATATTGTAACAGCTGCTAAACGATGTTTGGCCAATCGACTTTAGGCGGCACCAGTGCTTTTGGTGCTGCCGCCACCACAGCTTCCACAAATCGTATGAACGATTTTGAAGTGGTCTCCCCTCCTGAAGATTCCGTGTCTGCTTTGGAGTTTAGTCCTGCAACCATACCACAGAATTTTCTTATTGCCGGCAGTTGGGATTGCAGCGTGCGTTGCTGGGAGGTAGAACAGACGGGCAAAACAGTGCCCAAATCGATGAAAACTATGGGTGGTCCCGTTCTGGATGTTAGTTGGGCCGACGATGGCTCCAAAGTGTTTATAGCCAGTGAGAAGCAGGTCAAGGTATGGGATTTGGCGTCGGATCAACAAATGCAAGTGGCGGCCCACGACGCCCCCGTCATGTGTTGCCATTGGGTTAAGGGCACCAATTATAGCTGTCTGATGACTGGTTCTTGGGATAAAACACTGAAATTTTGGGACACCCGTTCACCTAATCCAATGATGGCCATTAATTTGCCCGAACGTTGCTACTGTGCTGATGTTGATTTTCCCATGGCTGTGGTGGGCACAGCGGGCAGAGGTTTAATCGTATACTCATTAGAGAATAGTCCCACAGAGTTTAAGCGTCAAGAGAGTCCGCTAAAGTATCAGCACAGGGCTATATCGATATTTCGGGATAAAAATAAGAAACCGACGGGTAAGTAAACTTTTGTGATGTGAAATAATAGAAAAGTATGTAATAGTATTGAAGATATATTTCTCTTTATATGCAAACTGAAGACTTTTGTACAATAACTTTAAAAACTATAAACTGTTTATAAATTGGCCTCAAGCCTTTTAGCAGTTTATTCCTAATACAATTTCACATTTCGCGGCAGACCTTAATTTTTACAGTAGGAGAAACATTGAGCGTGTTTTAACATAAAAAGCCATAAATTATTTTCGAAGCCGCGCCTTCTTTATCTTGTAATGCAGCGCAGAGGATTTCACTTAAGCAAAATTACTACATTATATTATAGGTATTAATAAAAAGTTGTCTCCATAAACACGTAGTGGAAAAAACTCCGGATTTCCCTAACACACAGTATAGGCACCTACTAGCCTAAAGACTCCTGGAATTAAAAGTTTTCAATAAGATCACTGTCACTGTTTGAATAAGGTTTAAGTTCTTATAAGGTTTAAGTTCTTAATATGTATTTTGTTGATTATAATACCGTGCATATCAACCACTGACGATCCTTCGAAGAATTGTTTTTAAAAACTAGAATGTAAACAAATTATTATAGAGTACATATCTGTTAATTTTACCAATTTTCATGATTTTATAGGTAACCGATTGATCTTTTTAAACCTCAGCAAGACATAAGAACATATCAGTTTTATATACAGAAATTTTTTAGACTTCTATTCCTACCATCCTTTGACAAATTGTGTTAAAAACATTCCAACTTGTACCGTAATGGTACAGATGTAGACCAACCAAAACTCATTATAGTTTGGCAAGCGTGACATACCCACAACCAGCTCATAGCCAAATTAAATAAGATGCAACTTAAATTTCCAAAACAGTAACAATTTGTACCATATTAATATCATATTTTTGTTGTTTTTATTTTTCATTTTTAGGCTATGCTCTGGGCAGCATTGAAGGGCGCGTCGCCATCCAATATGTTAATCCTGTAAATCCTAAGGATAATTTCACTTTCAAATGTCATCGTTCTTCAAGCACTGCCGGCTATCAGGATATATATGCCGTCAACGACATTTCCTTTCATCCGGTCCATGGTACTTTAGTGACCGTCGGCTCAGATGGCACCTTTAGTTTCTGGGATAAAGATGCACGCACTAAACTCAAGTCTTCCGAAACTATGGATCAATCTATCACCAAATGCGGTTTCAATGCCTCGGGTCAGATATTTGCCTATGCTGTAGGCTATGACTGGTCAAAGGGTCATGAGTATTTTAATCCCGCTAAGAAGCCACAGATATTCTTGAGATCCTGTTATGAAGAATTGAAACCCCGTTCAACATAGACTGCAAATGCTGATATACAAGAATATTTACGTATCATTAATGTCTATACTAGTAGTGTTTTATTTGTAATTCCTTTTCCCGTACACCTGCATAAAATCTTAAGTAAAACTCAAGAAGATAACCAAAAAAAAAAAATAAACATAAATCCATTTGTTTTGTGTGGTTTCAATTTCGTACATTTCAACGTGTTTTTAATTTTTTCCCAATTTAAAAGTAAAGCAGTGATTTAACTTATTGTACAAATTTACTATTACAAGACTAATGGTGGTCACCATCACCATGGCCATGACCGTGATGATCATCACCTGCGAAAGCCATTTCGCATGCCACGGTAACGGCTGTCAAACCAGCACCTACAAGAAAGCCGCGCAACATGAAGACTCTTAAACGCTGGGCTTGGGTGCCAAATGACTTTTTATCATAACGCCAGACTTCATTGCTAAAAGAGATTGCAAAGAGATTGTTTCGTATGTGATGATCGCACCCAATGTAATTGATTTTATTTTATTGTCTTGCTTACCGCAACCAAGGGTCCTTAAGACCTTGCCGGGCCAATGCTTCCTTAGTTTGCATAAGTTTGGGTGCATCTTCTACCTTATAAATTGAAGCATCTGGTACCTTGTAGGGATCACCGTGACCATGTCCATGACCGCCCATATTGTTGCTGGAAGCAAATGTATTTAGTATAAAACAAAATTGTTTATCACAGCCAGCCCAGCGGCATTTTTGTTTGTCCACCACAACCGTCTGTCATCGTCGCAGATTACATAAGTTTGCGGGCTTTATTTTACGTTAAATTCAGTGAAATTTTCTGTTTTTAGGTGTTGCAAACTTGTAGAATTCTACGATGACTGTTTTAATGTGGAATTCAGTTTCTTTGGGGGCAGTTATTTATTAAGTTTAACAATAATTACCTGATTTATCTGCTGTAAAATGTACCACACACGGAATGAGCTCAAAGATTCAGTTGATGGCAACTGTCACATATACAAATTGCAATGACAGCAAACAGCTGAGTTCTGTCGTGTTGCTGATGTTTCGGATGTTTCTTATAGGCAGCGGTTGTTTATTAACAAAGTTGTATTTTTTAAAGAAGGCATACATTTGCTGCATATTTTTAGGTGTTATATTTAGTAGGGCATATAACAATACTCAGTGTACAATTGTAGAGCGATAATGTCGAGGGAGAGCATTGAATAGGGAGAATTTATTACACTGTGCAGCATATTGTAGGTCATTGTAGGTCTTGAAAGAGACTTAAGGAAAATATTTTAACTATTAGTAGAACAAAGTGAGGTTCGTAGATAAAAATATCGCATTAACTTCAAATATCAATTGATGCAGATAAGAAATGAGTGAAGAGGAGAGACAGGCAAAAAATATTTTAAAAAACTCGCACAGTTTTTTCTTATCGTCTAATGCAAAAAAAAGTATGCCTCTAACTTCTTTTTGGAATGTGAAAAATATTCAATAGGCAAAATGTAGCCCATGCATAACGATATACGCCTCGTTTCGATCTAATATCAAATTTTTCAAATTTTCTTTAAACAAACATTTCGACCCTATCTAGTGTCCACTGTAGTTTATTTGTTGATATTTAGATATATTGACTCAATGTTTTTCGATTTACGATGAAGCAGCAGGAGTTAGTTGCTGGAAAATGGCCCTAAGCTGCGAGACTTAAAGAAAAAATTTTATAAAAATCCATTAAATTATTTGTATTGTATATTTTTAGAAATTAGATATTTTTTTGAAAAATGATTTCGATTTCTGGGGAAATGGCGGGATATAAAAGTAAAGTTTGTTTAGGACAGATTTATTAGCTAAGAAGGAGATCTAACGTGGAATACAAAAGTAAAAACTAATTGAATTAAATTTTCTTTAAAAATCTTATGTTAGAGTTTATTCTTTCGGATCGTAATAAAAATTACGACATCCAATTGAATGGAGTTAAAAAAACAATCTAAATGAATCACCTTTTATAGAAACTTGTACCCTCTAAATTGATCTCCCATACATTTGATTCCAATTTTCTTTACAAATTGAATGCCAAAGGTGTTTTTTCAGGTTGTAACAAAGATTCCGACATTTTACTCTATTTTAAGTGTTTTATATCAAATTAAAAAAACGCGTTCTAAATGAATCCCTCTATACATACCTTTCGCAGAAAAAAATAACCTTTAATATTAAATAGACAAAATTAAAACACATTTCTTTATTATTCGTAATCATATTTTGAAACATGTAAGTATAGTTGTTTTTATTGCATTTAATTAATCATAATTTGTAGTTGTTTTTTCATTTCATTTCATTCATTAAATTTATGTTATACTTTATTATTATATTAATATATATTTTATTTATATTAATTTTATAACTACTACACATATTTTAAAGTTTAATTTAGGTTTTAAAGAAGGAAGGAAGGGGGATAGGAGTTTTTTTGTTTTAGTGATTAGCGTTTTGTTGTTGTTGTTGTATGTGTTACTTTAGATTGTTTTCTGATGATTAAAATTTGATGAAAAGTAAAATAATTAATTTTTACACGTATTTGAGATTAAAAAGAAGGTACAAAAAAAAATCTTTAAATAAAAAAAAATTTTACATTAAATTTGTTTAGTAAAAATTTACGTTTAAAATTTAATATTGAAAGAAACTAGAAAAAAATTACAAAAGATAAAATATATTTAAATAAAAAAAATATTTTTTAAATTAAATGAAAATTAAAAAAAATTGTGAAGAATACAAAAAAATATTTTTTACATACCATTTAGACTGAACGAAAAAAAATATTTCTACTATAAAAATTAGTTTTTAACGAAAAAAATAAACATTTTATATTTTATATACTTCACAATAAAAGGAAATAAAAAAAAGTTAAAAAGTTAAAGTTAAAGTTATTTTGAGACTAACAGAAATAAATGAAAGAATTCCTAAAATAGTTATTTTGATATTAAATAAGTCATAAATTCTTAAATTCTTTAAATACTAAATAATATTTTAAATTTTTTGTTAAACTAAAATTTAGAAATTTTATAATAAATTTAGTTCTTAAAGAATAAATTAATTCTTAAATTTACAAAGTTTGTAAAAATATAATTCTGTTTTTAAAGAATTTAAAAATTAAAAAAAAATAATTCAATATTTAAAGAATTTTTAGAATTAAATAAATTTTAATTTTTTAAAAAATTTTAGAATTAAATTTTTTAAAAAAAATATTTTAGTTTCTTAAGAATTCATAATTTTTTTAACTATTAAAAAAAAACAAATTTAAATTTCTTTAAAAACTGATTTTAAGAATTTATTAATTCTTTAAAAACTAAATTATTTTTTTTACAAAATTTTTAAATTCTAAAAATCTTTAAAAGTTGAATTATTCCTAAAATAAATTTATTTTAATATAAAAGAATTAATAAATTCTTAAATTATTTAAAAAGTAAATAATTTTTTTAAATTTTTTGTTAAACGAAAATTTTAAGATTTTAGTTTTTAAAGAATAAATAAATTCATTAATTTACAAAGTTTGTACAAAATAAGTCTGTTTTTAAAGAATGTAAAAATTTTGTAAAAATATAATTTAGCTTTAAAGAATTTAAGAATGCAAAAATTTCGTAAAAAAAATAATTCAATTTTTAATATAAGAATTATATTATTTTTTAAAAATAATTTAGTTTTTTAAAAATTCATAATCTCTTAAATTCTTTAAAAACCAAATATAAATTTCTTTAAAAACTGAATTTAAAAATTTATGATTTTAATTTAAAAACGAAATTATTTTTTTTTTATAAAATTTTTAAATTCTTAAATTCATTAAAAATTTATTTATTCCTAAAATAAAATTATTTTGATATAAAAGAATTAATAAATTCTTAAATTCTTTAAAAAGTAAATAATTTTTTGTTAAACGAAAATTTTGAGATTTTATACAAAATTTAGTTTTTAAAGAATATATAAACTCCTAAATATACAAATTTTTATAAAATTAATTAAGTTTTTAAAGAATTTAATAAAAAAAAAATAATTTCTTTTAAAAGAATTTAGAAATTCAAAAATTTTGTAAAAAAAAATTAATAAAATTGTTAAAGAAAATTAGAAATATTTTAAAAAAATAATTTAGTTTTTAAAGAATTCATAATTAAAATTATTTTAAAAAAATAATTTAGTTTTTAAAGAATTCAAAAACTAAATATAAATTTCTTTAAAAACTGAATTTAAGAATTTATGAATTCTTTAAAAACTATTTTTTTTACAAAATTTTGAAATTCTAAAATTCTTTAAAAATTATGTTATTTTTTTATTATAAAGAATTCTTAAATTCTTTAACAACTATATTATTCTTTTACAAACTTTTTAAATTCTAAAATTTATTAAAAACTGAATTATTTTTTTTACAAAATTTAAAAAAAATAATATTTTCTTAAAGAATTTATGAATACTTTAAAATTTAAATTGTTTGCTTAGAAAATTTTTAGATTTATTAATTCTTTAAAAACTAAATTATTTAAAACATTATTTAGTCAATTTAAGAATAATTATTTATAAAATAATTTAGTATTTAAAGAATTTAAGAATAATTATTTTTAAAATAATATAGTTTTTAAAGAATTTATGAATTCTTTAAACTAAATTATTTAAAAAAAATTGTTTAATCAATTTAGGAATAATTATTTATAAAATAATTTAGTTTATAAAGAATTTAAGAATATTTTTTTTTAAATTATTTAGTTTTTTAGGAATTTATGAATTTTTTAAAAACTAAATTAATAATTTCGTTAAAAACTAAAATAATTTTTTTTACAAAATTTTTAAATTTTCATTTCACAAAAAAAAAAACAAATACATTTATAACGAATTAATTTTATTTAAGGAATTATTTTATTTATTTCTGTTAGAATCTAAAGAATTATTTTAAAGCAAATATTTTTTTATTATTATTTTATATTTAAAATCTTTAGAGATTTCATAGCAAAATAGTATAATTTTGTAGTAAAATAATATTAAAAATTATAATAATTTGTTAATTAAGGAAAATTAAAGTTTTTATGAGATTATGATTTCATTTTCATTTCATTTTTTTGTTTGTTTTATATTTGATTGCAGTTGTTGGATTTTTGTAACAAATTTAAAAGTTTATAAATTTCAAAAAAATGGGACAATTTCATGTATTTGTTGTCATTATCAACTAGAAAATCTGATTTTATTAAAGTAAATTGAATACTAAAAACAATAATCTATACATATATGTATATTAAATTATTAATTTTATAATACAAATAACAAAAGATAATGATTTCGCATACAGAGATTAATAATACAAAATTTTGTATATTGTTTTTATATTAAGTTCCGGTTTTATATAAATTAAGGGCTTTGTTTTTTATAATATTGAAATATAATTACAAAATATTCCGTAGTTTTTTTATAATACACAATTTCTGTTCGATCACTACTGTTTTTGAGTTAAAATTTTTTACATCCTAGCTAAACTAAAATTAATAAAAACATTATACAAATTAAGGGATTTTTTTTTTAAATTTTAGAAAATAATGACAAAATATACAGTATTTTTTTTTTTAAATACAAAAATTTAGCTTGATCTCTATTTTTTTAAGTTAAATTTTTTAATCCTAGCAATACTAAAAGGAAGTTTTTAAAATATCAAATGTTAATTAGCAAAAGTAGAGATTAAGAGTTGTTTTTAAAAATAAAGAAAATAATTAAAAAAATAGACAAAAGTTTTTTATGCACAAAATCTGTTTTTAAGTAAAACTTTTTTAATCCTAGCAATACTAAAAGGAAGTTATTAAAATATCAAATGTAATTTAGCAAAAGTAGAGATTTAGGGTTATTTTTAAAAATAAAGAAAACAATTAAAAAATAGATACAAGTTTTTAATGCACAAAATCTGTTTTTAAGTAAAATTTTGGGATATCTTAAAATTTTAAATGCATGTCAGTGAAGTTGAAATATTTGGATATTTTTTGCTTAAACCAATTCAACAATCTGGGCTCATTTTATTTACCCACTTGTGCCAACGATGCCAAACCGTGATTACTCACCCTAAAGTTTGCTTGAAATTTTAATTTGAAAGAGGAAATTTATCTACAATTATTCGAGTATTTGTTTAGGAAACTAAAGATTTATAAACTTATAGCCGTATTCATAAAAATTTATCAAAGGTTGATAATTCCAAATTTCGTAGATAAATCGTTCTATAAACCTCTTATAAATTATTATGAATAAGACCTTTATTATTCTTAGTCAATTTACCGATAAATTTTTATAAATAATTGTAAACACTTAAAACTTTTCTTACAACACAAATTGTTTAAAAATTTGAATCTGAAACCAATAGAACTTGTAATATAAAGACAGGAGACAAAGATGAGAAGAGAGAAAACATCACCTTATTAATTTATAACTCCCAGTAGAAACAAATACTTGTCCAGAACTAGTTACATACCAGTAGTCTATAGAATTTAAACCAGTTCATCTTTTATACAATCCGGAACCAGAATGTTTTTAAACTAGTAAGGAAATACTTTGATGGCCTTTTTTCATATATTTGTAAAGTTTTAAAAATTCTATATTATTTGCTGTTCTTACATAATTTATACAAATTATTAAAAATTACAATATAGGAAAAGTTGTTTTCTTTTTGATACTCTTTATTTATTGTGGCAAGGTATTTTTTTATGATATCAGTTATTTTCCAATTGTTTTCTTCAAATTTATTAATTTACAAATTTTGTTTTAGCTTTTTTTTTGTAAATTTAAGCTATACATTTTTTTTTTGAATTTTTAGTGCAATTAGGGTTTTTTTTAAGTCATTGTTGTTAAATTCTTATGTAAATGGAAGCATTTTCACCATAAATTTTACAAGTTTCCTAATATTCAATATAGAATTAATTGTTAGTTTATTTTAGCTTTTGCTTTTGCTCTAATTTTAACTCAATTTAAAATGTGATTTTGCATATTAATTTTAAGAGTGTTTCTTGTTAATTTTTTTAAAGATTTTTTGCTTTGTTTTACAAAATATATAATTTTTTGTTTGTGTCTGTCTCTTTTTTTGTTGTTGTCAATTATTGTTCCGAATATCAATTTTACAATTTCATTATAAATTCCAATGTGAGTTTCTATTAAGGATAGGGGGTGTAGGTACTAATACACATAGTATTAATGTGATTTCCCTGTTTTTAGCATTTCTAGTGTCATTGCATGTTATCTAGTCCGTTGTATAGTTAGATGTTTCTAAAATCCAAAAATTTTTTTAAATTATTATGAAAACATACATATTTTATAAAATGTGTTTCCGAAGTGTGTTTGATAGTCATTTGAGGAATTTTTATATGAATTTTACATATTTGTTCTTAAGCTTTAGCAATGTGTTTAAAAACTATGTTGGGCAATATAACGAATACAGTTTTTTAATGATTTTAACAACTTTTTGATTTATTTAGAAGGGTTTTTGATGTAGGACGATCTTAAAAATATTTCTCGCCAATATGTCTTGAATATGATATGGATGGATCAGAATCTCCATACTGAGCATGAATTGCTTATAAGAGCTGATGCTAAGATAATGTTATGCATTTTTTTAAAACCCAAAAAGGACGTTTTGTAATGGAAGATAGGAGTAGTTTTTAGTTTTGGTCCGATTTTGTTCATCTAAGAACTTAACCTTCGCTTGAGGGATATAAGATTGCATACTAAATTAAAGGTCGATAAACTACGGCTGTAATCGCAGGGCAGACAGACAGACACCCCCAAAAAGGAGGAGTTTGTATGATAGGAGAAAGTAGTTTTTCTCCGATCTTGCTCATCTGTGAACTAAACCTCTTCTTAGAGGATATAAGGTAATTCTTAGCTCGATATTTTATAAAATACGGCTGTAATCGCAGGGACATACTCACAAAAAGGGGCAGTTTGTAAGGGAGATGAAAATATATTTTGTCCGATCTTGGTCATTTGGATAACCTCCTTGGAGGATCAAATGTCAACCTTGATATTTCTTAAACTACGGCTGTAATCGCGGCACAGACAGACGGACAACGCCATTAAGGGGGAGTTTGTGTGGGAGGTGGAAGTAGATTTGGTCCGATGTTGCTCATCTTTGAACATAACCTCCGATTAGAGGATAGAAGCTTCCCAGATTTCAGCATGATAGCAACCTAACAACAACTGTAATCGCAGGAATAGACCCAAAAAAGGGGCCATTTGTATGGGAGGGTATAAAAAAATACAATCACCGCAAAGTACTTTAACTACTTTTTTTTGTACAGCAATAAAAGCAATTAAAGTACTTTTTATTGTACAAATAAAAAAATTTATAGTACGAAAAAGTACTTTTCTTGTATCCAAAAGTACTTTTTTTGTACAAAAAACTACAATTTATTGTATCAAATTTATATTTTACACAATTAATATCACCAAAAAGTACAAAATATAGTACCAAAATTTCAAATTTATTTTAACACAAAGTAACATTTTTGTGTCTAAAAGTACAATTTTTATACCACAAAGTATTTTTTATTGTTTCAACAAGTACATTTTACTGTACATATTCTGTGATCAAAAAGTACTATTTATAGTATCAAAAACTACTTCTATTGTACCATAAAGTACAAATTATGGTACCAAAGAGTACAATTTATTACACCAATTGTTTTAAAAAAGTAAATTTTTTATTTTACAAATTTTTTGATCAAAAAGTACGATTTATTGTACCAAAAAAACAAATTATAGTACCAAAAAGTACAATTTATTGTGCTAATAAGTACAATTTATTTTACCAAAGAGTACTGCATATTGTACCAAAGTACATTTACTGTATTAAAAAGTATTTTTGTTGTACTAAAAATCTCTTGTTGTAACAAAAAGTACTTTTAATGTGATACAAAGTATTTTTATTGTAACAAATCGTACAAATTTAGAATCAAAAAGTAAAAATCTTTGTACTAGTCTCTATTGTACCGTAAAATACAATTGAATGAATCAAAAAGTACAGTTTATTGTATCAAAATGCACAATATTGTACTAAAAATTACATTTATTGTTCCATAAAGTACTGTTTATTGTACCAAAAGAGCTTTATAGAATTAAAAATTACTTCTTTTGTTCCAAAAAGTACAAATAATAGGACCAAAAAGTTAAAAACATTGTACCAAAAAGTACAACTTATTGTACCAAAAAGGATAATTTGTTGTACCAAAAAGTACAATTTGTTATTACACAAAGTACAATTTTTACTACTAAAATGAAATATTTATTATATCACAAAGTATAATTTACCAACCAAAAAGTACTTTTTTGTACCAAACAGTACAATTTATTGTATTTTTTATATAATTTGTTGTTATTGTTGTACCAAAAACTACTTTATTGTACCAAAAAGAACAATTTATTATACCACAAAGTACAATTTATTATACCAAAAAGAACACTTTATTGTACAAATTGTTTGATCAAAAAGTACCAAAATTTACAATTTATTTTATCAAAGAATAATTTTATTGTAACAAAATTACTTTTTATTGCACCAAAAAGTACTTTATTGTATCAAAAAGCACAAATTATAGGACCACAAAGTACAATTTATATTTATATACCACAAAGTACTTTTATTGTACCAAAAAGTTCAGTTTATTGTATCAAAAAGTACACATATTGTATTAAAAAGTACTTTTGTTGTACTAAAATTTTTTTTTGTTGAACCAAAAAGTACATTTGATGTAACAAAAAGTACTTTTATTGTACCAATATGTAAAATTGTTTGAATCAAAATGTACAATTTATAGTGCTAAAAAGTATTTTTATTGTATCCAAAAGTACTTTAAATATACCCATGAGCTTTTAAAGTCCAAAAAGCACTACTTAATGTACAAAAAAGTACAAAATATATTACCAAAAAATACTATTTATTTTACCAAAAAGTACAATTTATTATACCACAAAGTACATTTAATTGTGCCAAAAAGGTAATTTTTTGTACCAAAAATTATGTACTATTGTATCAAAAAGTACTTCTATAGTACCAAAAGGTATAATTTATTGTACCAATTTATTGTAAGTATAAATTATAGTACCATAAAATACAATTTACTGTACCAAAAAGTATTTCTATTGTACTAAAAAGTACAAAATATAATTCAAAAAGGACAATTAATTGTACCAAAAACTTCAGTTTATTGTATCAAGTAGTGCCGTATTTTAAATAAAAGTACAATCTATTGTACTTAAAACTTATTTTATTGTATTAAAAAGTACTTTTATTGCACCAAAAAAGTACTTTCTACATACCAGAAATCCTTATTTTTTGTACAATGTATTAAACCAAAAAGTACAATTGATAGTACCAAAAAGTAATTTTATTCCCCCTTTACAATGTATGTCGTAGTCACGTCGAATCTCTGTCGTTTTTCAAATATGGCATAGCTAATGTGGTTTGTGATACTGAAATAAGACTTGTCCTTCCTCCTATTATATTCTTCTTCATTAGACGATGAAAAATTCTCAACACTAAAAGTTTCTGTTAATTATTACTGATTTTATTCAAATAAAAAAAAGAATCGAATGTTGTCGAAAGTCGACTATGACATACGTAATCAGGGGGAATGTATCAATAAGTATTTTCGTCATTCAAAATAGTAATTTTAGGATGCCAAAAAGTACTTTTATGGTACCAAAAATGTACTATTCATTTTACCAAAAACTAAAATTTTTTCACCAAAAAATATTGTAATTGTGGCAAAAAGTACTTTTTTGTGCAAAACAGCAAGGACTGCAACGATACTATCTTAGCTTCTTGATATTTTTGAAATTTTTTGTAAATTTTGAGTCATAACAAAACAGCCAAAGCAAAACAGCTGACTTCCAAAAGTTGACGTTTCTCTCTCCCTTGTTATTCCCTCCACCGACTGTTCAGAATAGAAAGATTATATTCATACATTAAGAAAATAACTAAAAAGCAATCAAATAATATGAATATTATTTCCTTTCCTCATCGTTTTTTTTCAATTTAATAAACTAAAAACTTTGACTTTTATATCGACATTTTATATATATTTTATTGTTTAGTTTAGTGGATTTTCATAGTCAAATTAGTGCACACCTGTTTTCAAAGAAATGTTTTATTATAATACCCAAATTATAAATATTTACAGACCATTTATTATTTTACTAATGTGTCTTTTTCAATTCATTTTTAGTAAAAACTTTGTATTTTTATATTAACGTTTAAAATTCATTTTCTCAAAAACGTTTTGTGGAGTTTTGTATTCAAACTTATGTTGCTGATACATTAAATTCCTAAATATTTACAAAGGATTATTTTTTGTATTAAAAGAAAACTACAACATTTGACCCCTCTGTGTATTAAAAACCCCTTTAAATAACTGCCAACCAAATACATATACATATCTTTGTAACAGATACATTGTCACTGCGTTCCCCATAGCTCCTAAACACATTGCTCTTAGCCATTTGTAAACTTATAAAAAACAAATACTTCAAAATTACTCAAACTATTACAAAAAAACAACCATTTTTTTGACAACATTAGAGTCTTCAAAATTACTCAAACTATTACAACAAAAAAAACTTAAATTTGCTTAGCCATTTGTTTGACATTATTAAAGTCAGACAGATTTTCCACAATATTCAATACTTTTTGCAACATAAAAAAAACCAAAATCATTGTCCATTTTTTTGACCTTGCATTTGTACATAGTGGCGTTGTCGGCGACCAACTTTACTTTGCGTTCTTTTATATTTCTCTAATAAAAAAAAATTCATCATCATTCACACACATACGCACACACATTTAGCTCAGAGAGATCAAATTTCCGTTTTTGTTTCTGTTTACTTTTTTTCTTTTTGTTAAAAATTGTTTATAAGGTTTATTTGTTTGTTTTATTTTCAAAATCTTACGTTTTAAAAAAATATTATGTATTAAGTCTTAATATAATATTTAAAATAATAAAAAAAAAAATAATAATCTGGGGGTTAATTTATGTTGTTGTTGTTGTTTCTTTCATCTTGTTTAGGTTTCTGAATAGTATCACATTGGCATGATTTCACTCTTAAGTTGTATTTACTTTAAACAGTGTTTTGTTGTTGTTTTTGTTGTTGTATGTGGTAAGGAGGCGGAGGAGGGTGTATGAAGAACATTTTTCATCATTTGTCAAGGTTATCCATATATATATAATGTGGTGGTGATCTCAGTAGATCTGTTGCTTTTATAACCTTTATTACAATTGTTATGGCAGGGATATATATATATACTCATTCATTTAAGAAAAGAACTGAAAACCAATTTGTAAATGAAATGAATTGATTTCATTTTGAATTTTTGTCTTCCATATAAAGGATTAACTAAAAACCTTAGGGTGTTTTGTTTGTGAGGTTTAAAGAATTCCTTTTTTTAGGGGGATGGTTTTCACTTTCTTAGAGCTTTCCTTGTTTTGTGTTTACTTTTAATATAAAGCTTTTTGTTGTTTACTTTGTTAATACCCTTCAATGCAGTTTGTTTAACACATTATTTCTTCCTTGAGTATGTCGGTTAGTAAACGATTCAAACTGTCTAGCCCGGTGAGAAAGCCATTGTCTGGACCATGATGTATGGTGGTAGGTGGCTGTGGGAATAGTGCTGAACCATTGCGCGGCACAAATGCAGTGTGAGCAAAATCTATTAGTCTGACATCAACCGGACAATGCAAATCATCGCAGGTCGATGTGGCGGCATCGATGTCCAGAGACTTTGAGATGTGTTGTAGGAATTTTCGATGAGTTGTGGACTTCTTTGATAGTTGTTTGAGGTCCTTCGGCTGGTGTGGTGGATGCGTTGGCGCCGCAGATGCTACTGGCGGTGTTGGTGTGGTTGCTGCTGTAGTCGTTGTTGTTGCAAGGGCGGCAGCGCCGGCGGCCACCTTCGGCGCATTCATTGCTAGTCCCGCATTTATCAGAGATTGTTTAATTTGTGCTTGTTCAGTTGTTGGTGTTGTTGTTGTTGTTGAGGCAGGTATCTGTTGTTGTTGTTGTGTCTTAGCAGGTGAACTCATTATGGACACGGGTGTGGATGAAGACAATGTCGATGCGGTGTGACTGGACTTTTTAGCCTGTGATGACTTAATGCCCGAAAACTCTTTCTGCTCCATACGTCTTGCTCGCATTTTAGCATCATCGTCATCATCATCATCTTCGTCGTAATCATCGTCTTTGCATCTCAAACGCTTTACGGCACCCTTGACCGATTTTACGGAAGATGCCGTCGAGGATGTGGGTGAAGCTACGATTGTTGTAGTTGAGTTCAACGAGGAATTGTTATGTTTATGTTTGTGTAGCACAGGTTTAGGCGTCAGAGGCGGCGTTGCTGTGTTAGCGGCTGCAGATGCTTCGAATGCATCTTGCTGGGATTTGTAACGTTTCAACATCACCTCTGTCTGGCTAATAATGCTACTGTCATAGTCCGAGGAGGCTTCGTCGGAGCTATTATTGCCTGTTTGTCGGCCACTGGTGACCGCTTTGATTTGTTCCGACAAACCGGAAAAGTCATCGCTACTGTTGCTGCTGTAGTTCATCCACGAGTCACCGGAGTGAGGCGATGAGGTGGCTATGCTGGGCATAGGCGGTTCGGGATCTAAAAATACTGTTTCTTCAGAAATGGGAATGAATGGTGCAGGTGTGGTGGGAGTCGATGACGCTGAGGGTTTCGCTAATTCGGCAAATTTGCCGCCAGAGCCCACATTAGAACCGGCTAATGGTGGTGGTGGTGGCATAGATCTGCTATCATTTTCGGTCATCAATACATTGCTGGGATCCTCTTCTGTTTCCGAAGATGAGGATAGGGTTCCCTTGGCAAAGTGACGCGGAACCGAGGATGATGTGGCTGACGACGACGAGGCCCCCGCCGCCGTCGCTGCTGCTGTTGCCGTTGCAGATAATGCCGCTCGCGTTGTATTGTGCAAATGTCTAATGCGGGTTCTGAGATTCATGTCGTTGGTCGAATCATTTGAAGCATCTGCATCGTAACAACATTGCTCGCCACCAGTGCTACTGTTGGTAGCCGAGGCATTGCCGCTGTCGGCCGCCACCAAATGTAAATCTTCATCGGTATCATGAGGCTCCAATTCATCGCCACCCTCGTGGCCCTCCTCCTCTTCCTCGTGATCGACCTCCTCATCCTCTAGGTCATCCTCCTCATCGTCAATGCTATTCTCGGGATGATAGTCAAAGGTGTTAGATTTTTTTGTAGTATTCTTGTGAGTGGGCGTTGAAGGGGTGGCCCAATCATCAAAGTCCATGGGATGAATCATGGGATTGTCTTCATAACCTTCGTATACAATTAAGAGGGAGCTGGAAAAGACAGAGAGAGGGAAAAGAATTAAAATAAATTTAGATACACTGGCACAGAATCAGCTTATTTTCTTTTGTTGTGAAATTTTGAATTTTATATTTAATTAATTTAACTTTTGATTTTTTTATATTTTATTTTATTACGTTATATAATTTATATATTTCTTTTTATATTTTATATTTTTTAATATATATTTTTTTACATAATTTTTTTATATTTTATTTATTTTTTGTATTAACTTACTTAAATTTATTTTTTTATAATTATTTTTTTTTACTTTATTTTTATATATTTTATTGTGAATTATTTATATTTTATATATTCTATTTATTTTTTATTTTATTTTCTCTTATATATTAATATTTTTTTATTTCTTTTTTAAATTTTTTAATTTTTAATTCGTTTTTATATTTTTTTTTCTTTTATATAATTATATATTTAAAATATATTTTTTTATATATTATTTTGATATAATTTCATATTTTTGCAATTTATTTTTTTTATAATTTAATTTTTTCATTATTTTTTATTAAATAAAATATTTTTCCATTTAATTTTTAACTTTTTCGTATTGTTTTTATGTATATTAAATTTTTTATATTATTTTTTTTTATATTTTATGTTTTATATATTAGTTTTTTATATTTTATTGTTGTTTTATTATTTTTTTTTAAATAAAATATTTTTCTATTTTATTTTTAATTTTTTCGTAATATTTTTTTGTATTTTTTATATGTTACTCGTTTATTTTTATTTTTTCATAGTTTATTATTATTTTATTTGTTTTATAGGTTATTATTATTTTATTACATTTTATTTTTGTTATAAATTTTTAATATTTAATTTTTTATTTCAAATATTAAATTTATAATAAATAATTTAAAATTTTTAATTTTTGAAATTAGAAACATATTGTTTTTAATTTTTCTATTTTTTTTTTTAGTTTTTTTTTTATATTACACTATTTTATATTTAATTTTTTTATAATTATATTTTTTACAATATTTTTTTTGTTTTATATTTTATTTTTTATTACTATTTTTTATATTTAACTCTTTTACTATTTTTCATAAAATAAATTATTTTTCTATTTAATTTTTATTTTTTTCGCATTTTTTATTTTTGGTTGTTTATTAATATTTTATATTTTTATGTATTATTCGTTTATATTTAATTTGATTATATTTTATTTTTGTTATTTAATTTTTTTTAAAATAAAATATTTTTCTATTTTATTTTTAACTTTTTCGTATATAAATTCATAATATTTTTTTATATTTTATTTATTTATTTTTTATAAAATATTTTTTTCTATTTAATTTTTTTTGTATTATTTTTGAAAAAAATGTTATTTTCCGAATTTAATTTTTTTAATACTTTTTATTTTTTTTTTTAATTATTTAATTTTTTTTATATAATTTATTATTATTTTATATTTTATGTATTATTTGCTTGGTTGGTTGGTTGGTATGCAGGCATCTCCTTCTTCAAAGAAGAACACTTAGGTCCTTATGGACCCATTGTGACACCCGTTGGGCATTTGTGCCATCCCTTCATCCTATGCTATCAGCGCGTGTGCTGACTGTCGATTGGGAATCCGGAGTTTCGATCCAATCCGTCCAGTTTATAATTTTACAAAAGTTGTTAATCCTTCCGATATCCAACGATGCAAGTTCCTCTGCACCATTTAGGAAGGGTTTCCCCAGGGTTTCCAGTCTCCTTCTGTATAGCGCTGGGCAATCACATATAATGTGGTCGGTGGATGGTTCACTGCTGCCGCAGTAGTTGCATTCGCTTTTTGTTGCGAATCCTATTCTGCTCGCATGACTGCCTATGGGTCCATGTCCCGTCAGGAAGGTAATAATTTTCCTTATCTGGTCTCTCTCAAGACTTACTAGGTACGATGTACGTTTCGCGTTGTATTCTGGCCAAGTCTTTTTGGCCTTTCTACAGGTTTCTTCATTCTTCCATTATTTGCTTATATTTTATTTTGGATATTTTATTTGGTTATATTTTATCAAATAAATTAAATTTTTAATTTCAAATATTTAATTTATAATAAATAATTTTAAATATTACAGTTTTGAAATTTAAAATATTATTTTTAATATAATATATAAATATAAATAATTATTTTTTTAATTTTTCAATTTTTTTTTTTAAATTTCTTTTTTTATATTAAATTTTTTATGTAATTTATTTTTTTATTTTATATAATTATATTTTATTTTCTTGTTTTTTATTTTATTTTATTTTTTAACTATTTTTTATATTTAAATTTTTTTACTATTTTCTTATAAAATAAAATATTTTTCTATTTTATTTTTAATTTTTTCGTATTTATTTTTTTAATATTTTTTTATATTTTATTTTTTTGTAGTTTATTAATATTTTATATTTTTATGTATTATTCGTTTATATTTAATTTTTGTTATTTAATTTTTTATTTCAAATATTTAATAAATAATTTCAAATTTTACATTTTTAAAATATAATTTTTAAAACAACGATGAATTTGTATTTTTTTTTAATGTTCACCCCCTTTTTAGAAAAACTTTCTTGTTTACTTACCAGGAATAAAATCTATAGCTGGATTGTTTCTCAATAACGCGACGTAATTGCGACAGACGTTGTACAATCTTCTTGATAACACGTGTTCGCAAACGATAACCATTGTAGAAGAAATCGTGCAGTGCCTGCTTGAATCCCATCTCATTCAATTCTCTACCCCAATACTTGTCACGTTTGGCATACTGATCCAAATGGGCCTGATAGGTTTGCATGCCACACAGGCGTACACCCAACGATGCCGAGGTACTGGCGGCACATTTGGCCATTTGCTTCGAACGTTTTTCCGCTGAGGCATCATCGCCATGCTGGCGGGTGCCCATTTTCAAATCCAATATACAGGGATTACGAAACTGTGATGTTATATTCTCCAGCATAAGGAAGTCTGCGCATAACGATAGAGTATAATAGAGTATAACAGTTAATGTTAAAAACGTAACAAAAGCCAACTACATATTTTTTTTATATAAGTATGCACTACTTACATTGTTTATTGGAATTATCCAATTGTGATATACTTTTAATAACATCAACTGCATTGCCATTTTTGTGAACTTTCATCCTGCAATGAAGAAGAGATTTACATTAATATTGTCATATGCTCTTTGGGTAGAAAAGTTGTGTTGGTATAAAAACCCTTTGCATTCGTTCCAAATACATAATGTTCTCCAAATACATAATGGTTTTGGAAAATGGTTTGGTCTGTGAGACTCTGTGATTTGATGTGTGGGTCAATATTTTGCGATTTGTTTGAATTCGGCCTTTTGGGAGGGAGGAGTCTAAAATAAGTAGCAGATTGATTGTTGTTTAAGGCTTACGTACACACACCCCCTACATCGTAAATGGATCGAATAAAATATGTACATTTTATTTATTAATGAACGCGTTGTGAAATTAAGTGGTAAACTAAAAAAGAAATTTTCCTAAAAATCAATGAATTTTAGTTGTTAGCTATATTTGTTAAGTTATTGTTATCTTTATGAATTAGTTTTGTAACATTGATTTCAAATTTTGTAAAACAAAAATAATAATTGTTTTAAGCTCTAAAAATAAATGTATTCTAAAATATTTTAATTAATAATTTTAATATGAAATATAATTTTATATTCCTTAAATTTTATTGATAGTTAAAAATATACCCTATTATTTCCCTGTATTTTCCTTTCACTTATAATTCTTTTAATATTAAAAATTATGATTTTAATAGAACTGATATTCTTAAATTGTGTTATATCGAATAAAAATTTATTTTCGTATTTGCCTTCTTAATTAATGTTTTGTTAATAATTTAGTTAATTTCGCTTGTTTTTAATAAAACCGTATTTTGTGTGTTATTTCAATAAAAATGTTTTATATTTTGAATTATATAAAAATTTGTATTTTGACATAATTGAATTTGGAAATATTCCATAAGTCTCAACGTGCCAAAAAGGAATTAAAATTGTAAATTTTTTAAAAGATTATATATAAAAATTGGTTTTAAATTATTTTTAAAGTAAAAAACACTTTTTTTATTATTTATTTTTTATGGTATTATTTTTTATATACAGTGGTGTGCGATGAAATAGAGTCGCACCTAACCAAAATTGTCAAAGCAAGAAAAATTCACAAAAAAATATATTTTTATGGAACTTTTAGTTATTTTTATTGAATTTCAATAGTAATCTAACAAAATTGAATATCAGTGTGGAAGTTCAAAAATTAAAAAGGCACAGTCAAATAAAAATATCTCAAATTCCCAGGTTTTGGCTGTGAACAAAAATAGAGTCAAAGAATTTATCGACTTGAAAGTTGATAAATTAGTGACTTAAATTAAAAAAATGGTTAAGTTATATCTTTCTTTACCTCAGTACTTAGTAGAACAGCCATTACTTTTAATTACTTCGGCGATTTTGGCATTGAATCCCCTAACTTTTGACAAGTCTGTATTGAAATATTATACCACAGAACTTTAATCATTGCCCATAGTTCATTCTTATCACATGTATTTTTTCCTTTAAGAGCTACTTCTAACTCCCGCCACAAATTCTTAACAGGATTTAAATCTGGCGATTGTGCAGGCCACCTTAAAACTCCAACTTTGTTATTTCCAAATTGAATTTGACATTTTCCATGTGTGATTCGGGTCGTTGTCGTGCTGAAACACCCATCAAAGTGGCATTTCCCATTCAGCATAAGGCATAATCATGTCATTCAGAACATTTGTGTAAACTTTAGCGTCTATTTTACCATAAACGAAACGTAAAAAGAAGAGATTAATTCCTCAATGAACTTGCGGATTGGCCAGTAACCAAGTGGCGGTATATTTTGTGGTCATATGAATCGAAAGTGAAGTTTTTTTTTACTCTCATCGCAGCGAGCTTCCTTTACAAAGACCACCCAACACCGATTATCGTCCCCATCAACCAATATCGTCCCCAACACACCATTATGACCATAATACATGGTGGTGAAAACATACTGATATGGGGTTACTTTTCGTACTATAGTACTGGGCCTGTATTTCGGTCTGAGGGTAAAATTTACGCTACATTTTACACAAATATTTTAAATGGCTTCATGATGCCTTAGTCTGAATGGCAAATGACACTTCGATGAGTGTTTTAGCAAGACAACGAACAGAAACACACATGGAGTTGGCTAAAATGAATTTCGAAAACAACAAAATTTAAGTATTAAGATGGCCTGCACAATTGCCAGACCTAAATAATGATGAGAATTTGTGGCGGGAGGTAAAAATGGCTCTGAAACGAAAGAATCCTTCTAATAAGGAATGAACAATGGACATTAATTGAAGCTGCTTGGAAGAATATTCCAATACAGACTTGTCAAAAGTTAGGTTATTCAATGTCAAAGCTTTGCACAGCAGCAAATAAAAATAATGGCTATTCTACAAACTACTGAGGTAAAGTAAGATATAACTTTAATATTTTTGTAATTTAAGTTACTTTTTCATTTACATTAAGGTTGATAAATTCTTTGACTCTATTTTTGTTCACAGCAAAAACCTGGGAATTTGAAATATTTTTATTTGTTTGTGCCATTTTATGTATTGAACTACCACACCGATATTCGAATTTGTCAGATTAATATTGAAATTTAATAAAAATAACTAAAAGTTCCATAAAAAAATATTTTTTTGTGCATTTTTCTTGCTTTGACAATTTTGGTTAGGGTCGACTCTATTTCATTGCACACCACTGTATTATATATAATGATAAAAAAAATAACTGCAGCAGATGAAAACTGTTATTAAAACTGTTTTTTTATAAATTTAATTAAAAAAATTTTTCGAGGAAATTTTTTTTAAAAAATAAAACTTTTTATGATATATTTTTGTTAAATATAATATTTTTGCATTTAAATCAATATTTTGTTATCCTCTAAAATTTTTTTTAAATAGAACATTTTAATTATAAAAATACACAGCACAAAATTTTTCAGCTCATTGATTTGGGACTGAATTCTGGGAACTGCACGTGAAAGTAGCTCCAAAATTCGTTTTGTTAAGTTACATGACATAATAATTTAATATCGATTTGAAGTTAGTACGTATCGTATAGGGGAATTTGTCTCGTCGAAGGCTCTTTTGTTATATTGTAATATGGTGGCGTATGTGAACAAATTTTTTTTTAATATTTATATATTTCTTTCAATAGAATGTTTTAAATAAAAAATATTGAAAATTTTTTTTAAATATTTAGGTTTAGAAGAAACCCAAAGTTAACATAACGTGTTTTTTAAATGTATTAAAAAAATATATATTAATTTTTTTTTATAATGATATATTTTTTTATTAAAATAAGCTTTTAATGAATAATTGTTATTAATTATAAATTCAAATTTTATTAAATCTGGATATTAAATAAAAATTTTGATTTTTTTTTGAAAAAGGTTTTTAAAGATATTTTTAAAATAGAATATTTTAATTATAAAAATATTGAATTTTTTTTTAAATATTTAGATATTAAAAAAATCAAAAATTAACATAACGTTGTGTTTTAAAATTAATTAAAAAATATATATTAATTTTTTTATAGTTATATGTTTTTTGATTTTAAAAAGCTTTTAGTAACTAATTGTTTTTAATTATAAATTCTAATTTTATTAAATCTGGATATTAAATAAAGATTTTTATATTTTTTAAGTTTTTTTTTGAAAGAGGTTTTTAAATATATTTTTTAAAATAGAATATTTTAATTACAAAAATATTGAACAATTTTTTTTTCAATATTTGTATGTTTTTTTTTAAATAGAATATTTTAATTATAAAAAAATTTAAATATTTTTTAAATATTTAGATATTGAAAAAATCAAAAATAACATAACGTGTTTTTTAAAATTTATTAAAAATATATATATTTTAATTTTTTTTTTCCGTTATATATTTTCTAATTTAAATAAGCTTTTAATTACTAATAGTTTTTAATTATAAATTTGAATTTTATTAAATCTGTATTTTAAATAAAAATTTTTGAGGTAAATTATTTTTATATTTGATGATATAATACATAAATCATAAAATAATTTATATTTTTTTAATTTTCTATAGTGTTTTGCATTGGCTTTTTTAAATTGTGACATTTTTTAATTTTAATTGATAAAAATTATTTAGATTTTTAAAAATATTTTTAAATGTTTTAAAACATATAAATTTTTTAAATTAATAATGCAACAAATTTTTGTTAATAAATTTAATTTTAAAATAATTTTATTTTTTTTTAATAAAAAAATAATAAGAATATTTTTTGAAAAAAAATTTCACAAAATTATAATTCAAATTTTTTTTCTTATAAATTATTATTTTTTTAATAAATTGAATTCCAAAAGATTGAATTGAATTCTAAAGATGGCTTTTTTGAATAAAAAATTACTTTTTAAGAAATCTTTTTTAAAAAATAATATATTTTAAAAAAGAAAATATTTAACACAATTTTTTTAATTATTATATATTTTATAATATATTTAAGGTAAAAAATTCTTAACTATTTTTTTTTATTATTTAAGAATTACAAATAAAAATCTCTCATATCTCTTCTTAAAAAATGTAATTTACTATAGTGTTTTGCATCGTCTTTTTTTAATTGTGGGTTTTTTTAATTTTAATTGCTAAAAATTATTTAGATTTTAAAAAATATTTTTAAATGTTTTAAAACATATACATTTTTTAAATTAATAATGCAACAAATTTTTGTTATTATATTTAATTTTAAAATAATATATTTTTTTTTCTTCTTTTTTTAAATCCCAAAATTATAATTGGAATAAATTATAAAAAATTATTTGCGCTATTTTTGTAATAAATATAATTGATTCAAATTTTTTTTTTCTTATAAATTATTATTTTTTAAATAAATTGAATTCCAAAAGATTGAATTGAATTCTAAAGATGGCTTTTTTGAATAAAAAATTACTTTTTAAGAAATCTTTTTTAAAAAATAATATATTTAAAAAAAGAAAATATATAACACAATTTTTTAATTATTATATATTTTATAATATATTTTAGGAAAAAAATTGTTAACTATTTTTTTTTTATTATTTAAGAATTACAAATAAAAATCTCTCATATCTCTTCTTAAAAAAAGTAATTTACATCAATTTTTTAAGATCTGATGAAATTAAAATTTTTTCCCTAGAATTTTTTAATTTGTTCCTACTTAATTTTAAATCAATTGAAACATGTCACAGTAATTATGAATTTAAATAAAAAATATTTTAGAAAATTTTTTTTGATAAAAATTCTATATCCCTACCTTATATTTAAAAAAAATAGTATTAGAGTTAATCACAATACATAAATAAACTTTCCGAGCATCTTACAATTTTACTATCACTTCCTGCCTGTATTACTATGTATGTATGTGTTTTTTAAATCAATTTTTTATATTTCAACCTATTTCAAACATATTCGATTCGAGATTTTATTATTTGTTATATATTTTTGTAAAAAATCTAAATTTTAAATCTCAATATGTTTTATTTTTAAATCTATGTCGTTACTATTAATTTATTCTAATCTATAATTCAAATTTCAAATATTAGTTCGGATGTAGGGCGTGTGTTTGGCGTAGTTTTATCAACTAGATATTATAACCATATATAAGTACATATATGTAAATAAATTTCAGTAAAAATATATACGAAAAAATTCATTTGGTTTCATACCCATCTCATTAACTCAAATTTTCTCAACTACTCTTTCACTCTCTCACAACAAACACAACCACAAAATATCTAAAAAATTGAAAATAGTTTAATACAAAAATGATCTCGAGCAAATGAACAACAAGATCTAAAGTGGAAATCACACTGTTAAACAGATAAGAATAGACGACTTACAAAAAAAGATACAAGTTGCCAATTTCTTTTCTTACAATCTTTCATTATCTCTTCAATAATGTGAACTCCACTTAACATATATAGAAATTCATTATAATATATTTCATTGTGTTAACCTACCTTAAGATATCATCCCTTTTACGCTTGGAGGCGCTCATTTTACGTTGCGGCTCCTCACGAAAACTGGGTGAGTAACGTTTCTCCAATTTACAGCCTCCCATGGTGGTGGCTTGCATAACACCTGAAAATAAATGGATCACAAGAGAGGGCTCTATTAGAATACTCCAGCAGTTTAACGCTACAAGAGGGGATTTTTGTTTTATATTTTGAATTTGTATTAAATTCGGGGCGGAGGTTAATTAGATAGAGAGAGAGGGAGAGTGAGACAGACAGAAATACAATTGTTGGTTAACGTATATTTTGTTGGTTTTGTTGGCGAATTCGATTTTATGAAGTGACATACATATGTAAGTAGCTTTGTGGCAGACTAGAAGAAATGCACAGGAAATGAACAGAAATTATTATAACACAAACACTTAGCATGATGAATACCCTAAGTGAGAGTAAAAAAAGAGACAAACATATAAACCCATACTTATGAATTTTATGATGATAAAGTTATAAAAAAATGGTCTGATTGATGAAATGATCAATTGATTAAAATGTTTAAATACAAAAATTGAAATTGAAAACGATTTAGAATGATTTAGAATTAGTATAAAGAAATGCATTTAAAATAATTTCGAAGAAACTCAAATTCTTAACATAACTGAACATACCCCTGAGAGAGAGCAGACTAGACATAATAATTATAAAATTTGTTTTTATCATTTTACGCCAAAAATTACTTAATGTTCTTATTGTAAAACATAATTTGTCAGTGCAGTGGGATATGTTCAGTTCCTTACTCATTAATTTAAAGTAGGCCAGATGGATACAAATTTATAAAATTATAAGAAAATAAACTTTACAGTATTTGGAAATTTTAATGCCAAACTAGTGAATCCTTACAGCAAGAAAAAAATGGGAAAATCCTTATAATGGAATTATGTCAGCCAACAATTTGCTTTGGCCTCAATTTCAACTGGTCTTGACTTGAAAACATAAACTAAACATATTCATATACAATTTGAAAAAAAAAATCAATACTTAAATTGTTATACCATATACATATATATATGTGTGTAATTAAAAATGGATGTAATATTGTATATATATCAACAATATATATAGAAATTTAATATAAATTATACGAAAAAAAATCAATATTTTAAAAATTGAAATGTTATACAAACCCGTTCCATGCGTTCAATGTTTCGTTTCATTTTGTAACGGTTCGTTCTCTCTCATTAAAACGGATGAGATTTGGAGGGAGATCATAGTGATTTTTTTGTGATTTTGTTCAGGGGTTACGGTACGGTACGGTTAAGGTCCCTATACGAGTTCGCACAGAAACATTTTGGCAGTCATTCTCGCAGTTCGTCCTCGCTGGTATGGAGGGCAATACTGGCACAGTACGTTAGCGCGCTAGTGAGTGCGTGTTAACACGAGCGTTTGTGAAGTTTTTTTAGAGCTTCATGAGGGACGCTGACGCTGTGCATTCTGTATTATATGAATACAACGAGATAATAATAGATAGTTTATGTGTAGAATAGAAATACATGTGTTTTTTTTTTTGGTACAACAAATTACGCTTTTCGTTCGGTTACGGTTTCGGTTGCGGTTCTCGTGAGTCTTAAGCCTCCAAGTAGGTAGGTGGTAGTAGGTACGCTTGCTTATCCACTTTGTTTAAGGTTCTTAAGGGTATTAGATAGAGCACGACGCCTCTTACAAGTTCCGTCATTCAAATGCCTCGCAATCAATCTCTCTGTGATCTCTCAGCATCGAGTTAGTTGGAGCATTTGGGGGCTACATGGTAATTGGGCAATAACGGCTCTTGGCTAAAATGTTTCTAGGCATGTTTCTTCTTTGTTTTTGTTTGGTTTTTTGTTTTGTTTTATTTTTCTGGTAGAAACGTTTTGGCACTTACCCCTTAGAGATATGTATGTATGTGACAAACAACACTTTTCATTCAACACTTGATTTCTTTTCATTACATTAACATTTGTGAACTCTTTTTATACGAAGGGACGAACGAACGAACGAACAACAATTAAAAGACAAGCGCTGCAAAATCAAAAATCAAATGAACCACAATTTAACTGTCATTAATTACACAAAATAACAATTAAAAGCAATTCAAATGTATAATTGTTATCATTTGAAATCACAGTTACTATTTTAATTGCTATGTATAAAATAAAAAAAAATAAGTACAATAATTTACTGCGAGATTAGGAGAAAGAGAGACAGAGACTGAGAGTACACAGTAAGAAAAGTATGTTTATAATAAACAAAAGCAAAAGTTTTGACGGTATTTCTCAAGTGAAATGAATCAGCTGATCTGTAGACTAATGGGAAGCGCCTACTCTATGTGAAAGTAATTGACGAAATCTAAACTTACAAAACGATTTTCGTTATGCTTAAAAAATAAAATAAAATAAAATAAAATAAAATAAAATAAAATAAAATAAAATAAAATAAAATAAAATAAAATAAAATAAAATAAAATAAAATAAAATAAAATAAAATAAAATAAAATAAAATAAAATAAAATAAAATAAAATAAAATAAAATAAAATAAAATAAAATAAAATAAAATAAAATAAAATAAAATAAAATAAAATAAAATAAAATAAAATAAAATAAAATAAAATAGAATAAAATAAAATAAAATAAAATAATATACAATATAAAATAAAATAAAATAAAATAAAATAATATACAAAATAAAATAAAATAAAATAAAATAAAATAAAATAAAATAAAATAAAATAAAATAAAATAAAATAAAATAAAATAAAATAAAATAAAATAAAATAAAATAAAATAAAATAAAATAAAATAAAATAAAATAAAATAAAATAAAATAAAATAAAATAAAATTAATTTATAATAAAACAATATGAAACGAAATAAAATAAAATAAAATAAAATAAAATAAAATAAAATAAAATAAAATAAAATAAAATAAAATAAAATAAAATAAAATAAAATAAAATAAAATAAAATAAAATAAAATAAAATAAAATAAAATAAAATAAAATAAAACAAATACAAATAAAATTAAATAAAATAAAACAAACACAAATAAAATTAATTTATAATAAAATAATAAGAAATAATAAAAACAAATTAAATGACGTAATTAAAACGTAAAATAAAATACAATATCATAAAATAAAAAAATAAAATAACACAGTACAACATTTTTCAGCTCATTGATTTGGGACTCAATTTTGAGAACTGCACGCGAAAAGAGCTTCAAAAAGAAGTTCTGCATCATTCAAATAATAATTTAATATCGATTTGAAGTTTGTAAGTATCGTATAGGGAAATTTCCCTACATAAGCAACAGTTTTAGTTTTCCATTCATCAAATAATTTTGAACTGGGTTTATTTTGTAGCAGTTACAATAAAACTGTTGTACTCGTATGGCGTATGATTTACGTGTAATATTACTTATGATAATCATACGCCACCATATAACAAAAGAGCTTAAAACGTGAAAAATTCCCCTATACGATAATTACTAACTTCAAATCGATATTAAATTATTATGGCATGTAACTTGACAAAACGAATGATGCAGAACTTTTTCTTTTTGGGGCTACTTTCTCGTGCAGTTTCCCGAATTGAGTCCCAAAATCATGTGTTGTACTGTGTAATAGGTTGTGCCAGCTGGGGACTTAATGCAAACCCTGATAAAAGAGAAAGAGTACTGTTCAGTCGGAAACAGAAATCGCGCACTATATCAAGTAACCATCTGGGCAACAAACAAGGTATTTTTTCTAAAACGGCGAAGTACCTAGGTCTCATCTTGCACAAAAAGCTCAACTGTTGACAAGGCACTCGTAGCTTTATACACATGCAGGAAAGCCATTGGAAAAACCTGGGGACTTAATCCCATAGAAACATTTTGGACTCACAACGCTATTGTGAATACTACAATATGGACTCCATTGTCCTTTTGCAAGAGCAATGTTCAATGTTCCTCCTTGCTCCTAATTACCGGATGAATGAGATCAACCTCCATAGTCCATACTATATTTAGTCTACTAACACGTGATTTAAACTGCAAATGCTAAACGAAATAGAACATTGGGATCCCTCTGTCAGACACTCAAGGATTGTAAGACAACTCAATATCTCACTTGAAACTGACTACCGACTTAAACTGACTGAAACAGATTTAGTGCACGGAAATCACAAACTTCTCTATGAAACCAGAACACCCTCCAGAAAGGAGTGAACAGAGAACGCAAACGCTATGTATAGACCACAGAACGACTTTACTGATGGGTCCAATTTAGATGATTGGGTTAGCTACGGTATTTACTCCGTAAATGTAAGCCTGGGTATAAAATTAAGGATTCCAGGGGTTTTCAGCGGTTACCAAGCTAAATACTTGATATTAAAGGAGCCGCCAACAAGATTAACGTGAGAGGAAAGTATCACAGGAGTGTGTACTCCTGTTAACGAAAAGTCTAGAAGCGGTATAATCACTGAATTCCCACAACACCAAATCTAAATTTGTTGTTGTTGTAACAGCTGATGGAAGTAGCTGGGGTGATAATTCTTTCTACCGATTTTAAATTGATCGTCACGATTATCATATGATCATTGTTGGCAACTCTGTTTCGTTCCTTTGTAGATAACAAGGTTTGTTTCAAGGATTGTTTGGTGTTGTTGTTGTGAGTTTTAATCGACAAATTCCACCAAAGATGGCGCCAGCTGGTTTTGTTGATATATTTGCGATGTTGATAAATCATTTCTCTTTTTCCTTGGTCCTTGCGCAATCAGGATTTTTGTAGTGGAAGCAACTAGGACGAATTTTGTTGGCTGGAAAACTCGAAAGTATTTGAAAAGTAATTTTTCCCGGCACCTTCGGATTTCTATTCTACGTCGCTTCCACTGAGCTATCGAAGGCCACTACAAATCTAAAGTGGTCAGGGCCTGCGGGATGTCTATTAATGAGATACCCGAGAAGATGTATAGAGATACAAAGTTTTAAATTTAACTCCTCCAGGAGACAACATGGGGGCGACAAAAGCCAATATCATAAAAAATGTATGGGGATCATCTTAAGAGTTCAAAATAGAGGGTAGATATGTTTTGAGAAACTCATACATTTAACTTCTCTAATGGCACTATTGATTCCTGTATAGGAGCCCTCATTTGGGGTGAAGATAGGGGGTAGGGAAAAAATGTGAGGAAAAATATGAAAATTACTGAGGGTCGGTCACACATTTTTTACCTCTAGAGGCGACCCCGGGCAGTTGCGAAGCTTATTTTGGATTTTTCCCCCACTTCCTCACCTGTCATTTGATATAACCTCATATTGACAACTTTACTATTTTACCGCAAAACTTTAAAATGTGTACTCTCCTCCTCCTCCTTGTGGGGTTAGAAAAAACAGCAAATAGTTACGCGTTTTATAATTTTCGCAAATGTCAGCTTATTATCATCGTGCAACTCCAAATTACTTTTAAACTTTGTTTTCTTTTCTTTTCTCTTTATTAAGAACGTATAAGGGTATATTTTTTCACTGTTTATTTTTTTTAATTAATATAACTAAATAATATAGTATAATATTGTTAAATATTTTCTATACGTTGTATTTTTTTTTTTTAGTTTTCAGTCTTTTTTCGAAATTCTTGTTTTTTTTTGTAATTTTATTTTAAAAATATCACAGCTTAAAACTTAGTTCTATAAAAATTAATGTTATCTAAGTAAAATGTATATATATTATAGTTTTAATGTATATAAATAATTCGCTAAAAGTAAATAAAAGAAAGAATAGAAAAACTCAGGTAAAGTACACATAAACTTTTGTTTAATTTTTTTTTTGTTTGGTATTGTTGATGTTTTCTTTTTCTAAAAAAAAGTTTCCTTTATTTTCTATACAGATGAGAAGAAGAAGAAGTAGAAGGTGTTGATTTGTTTTAACACATTTTTAGTTTTGTTAGATATTCTTGGCAATGACTATATAACAGTTTATTTTCTTTTTATTTTGTTGTTTCTTTTCCATTTCTATTTTTTTATTACAATACACATAAAAAGTCTTTGTTTATTGTTTGTTTTGTAATGTTCTTGAGCATTCAGGATTTTTGTTTTGTATTTGTTTTTCTTCTTCGTTATAAAACATTTTACATATAAAATGTAATGTTTTCTAGTTTTTTATAGGTTTCTTAAAAGCATTAAAATGGTTTTGAATGAAATAGAAAGCTCAACCCATAGGAACCGGCAAGGTATGGCGGCGTAGCACAGGCGGGGCGCAGGCAAACAAACATTACGAAAAGTGGTTTCCTGTTTAAGCGGCCAATAGAGAGATATTAAACATTAAACTAAAATAAATATTATAAAAAGTTTAAGCAACAATAATCGTTATATTTGTAGTATTATTTAATATATTTCATTCTAAAATTCAAACTTTTATTTCTCTATAGACCGCTTTGGATTGAGTTCCTAGTGTATTATTTCAATGATGGGATGTGGTGGGGGGTTTCACAAAAGTTCTCCAATTTTTTTTCTGTTTTTTTTTGGTAATCATTTATTTTTCTTTATTCAAAATTATTTTATTTTTAGTTTTTTTTATTTACAAAATAATGAATTGGTTTGAACAAAACAAAAGACAAGTAGTGAAGGGACGATAGCATCAACATTTCAAATATGATTGATATTATGCACTAAATATATGTAATAACATTAATAATAATAATAGCAATAATAATAACAAAATCGATTTTCTTTTTATTCATTCAATTAATATGCGAATGTCGATGAAACGAAGAAAAAAAAATGTTGTATGTAAACGAAACAAAACAAAAACAGATGTAAATTAGTTGTTATTTTAAGATTCTTCTTACCTTTATATTTGGGAACAAACTTCTGTATATCCTGCGGAATGTTTTGATAAAAATCCAATTCACGCAAATTAAGCGGTTTTATAACAGTCGATTGATTAAGCAGCAATAGGCGGGTGTGGCCTCCGACCTGGAAAAGGGAAAAGAAAAGAGAAAACAAACAGGTAAAAAGTGATTTATAAGGTGCTCAGTAGGCGGTAGGGTTCAAATAGGTGAACTGTTGACCGTTTTGGTAATAATAGTCTACACATTATTAAGGCCAATGAAATTGAAATTTTGAAAATTTTTGTTATTATGTATTTTATTACGTTATAAAAAAAAAACATTTCATAAAATCACTCCCACTAGGCAACATTTTGTTACCCCCACGACTATTAATATATGTTCGAAATCACCGAAAGATTCCATATATTTTTGTTATTAAAAAAATTTAATCAATCTGAACATTTTTTACATCGTTAAATGTAAAATAGTTTGTGTTGATTGCTTTGTTTGTTTACTTGAATTTTTTAGTACCGTGTAGACTCTAAAACAGGTGGACCTATCTTTATGATAAATTAAGAGGGCATGGCCCGGCCCATAGGACCGTTTTTTGAACACGCAATCGCCTTAAAAATTTTTGTGATGCATTTGATAGAAAAATTTGTGATCCAACAAAAAATGTGGGGGATCGGATCAGTGGGCGTGGCATACAGCTTGAAACTTTAAACAAAAATGGGCGGGATCGGATAAATGGGCGTGGCATACAAATTGAAACTTTAAACGGAAGTATCAGAGGTATGAAGATTCTATTTTTGGCTTAAACCTGGCTACAGTCATCTTAAAAAAAAATAAAAATTCTTTCATTGTCGGCTCCCCTTGAATGTTGTTAACAGCAACTTCGCAGTATTAAGTGTCGAGTCAATCGGCGTGTCTAGTAAGCGCTTCTCAAACAGTGACGTTCGCATTTGTCGATAAACAAGTAGGTGCCGTTAGTTGTGGATCTAGAAATAGAAAGCGTGTTAATTCACAACAACGCGAGAAGCTATCCCATACCTCATTCATGGGGTGCAAAGGGAAATTAAGTTTTTAAGTTTAAGTACTGATAATTTGCTAATAGTCCTTGGCTATACTTGGTTGTGATTGGATAGTGGGCAGCACCACGCCCCTTTTCTAAAATCGCTCTGACAGCATTTTTAATAGATCAATTGTTATGAAAATTTCGCGTACAGTACTGATGACTTGCTAATAGTCCTTGGCTATACATGGTTCTGATTAGACAGTGGGCAGTACCACCCGCCCCCTTTTCAATAATCGCTGACTGCTTTTCTAATAGACCGATTGTTTTTGCGATTTTGCAATGTGGCACTAGTGAAAGAAAATGTTATAACAGCCATAATAATAGTTTGATTGTCATAGTATGTTACAGTTGACCTAGAGATATGAGCAGGCTATTTCGAACCAAGTTGATAAATATGGGCACATTCCATGGTCACATATGTATGTGTCGAACGTATGTTTCAAGGAGATGAGCAAGGGCTCTATATTAAGTAAGAGAGACTAAATCGACTGAACTGATGAATATTAGCGAATAAAGAACGTGATGTTATGTGAAAAAATTTAAGTCAGTTTTATCTTTTTTTTTTCAAAAACACAAAACAGTGCCAAAAGAGTCGAATTTTTATAATTAAGCCTTTTTTATATGATTTGATTTGTCATTACGTGATGTGACATAAATTTCCTTTTTGATAATACATATTCGATAAAATTATTTTCAAAAAAAAAAATTCTTTTATTTGCGAAACTTCATAATATTCCAATGATATATGCACAAATAAATACAAAAAAAACCTTTTATATTTAAAAAAGGATCAGCTAGAATTTTGATTCAAGTGGATTTTTAATGTGCATTTGGCCCCAACAAAACCCCATTTAACGTTTTTGTTATCATTTTAGGTCAAATTACTTTTCAATAGGCGAGGTGTGCCTATTCTCTTAGCTCACAATATCATGCAAATTGTAATAACCAGGGCAACCGGAAATATGCAAATGCATGTTATTTTTGGAACGCGTTATTAACAAATGGGTAAGGTATTTATATGTTTCATACTCTTACAAGTGTTTTGACACCACGTTCAAAGATCTTGTTTTACACGCTCGTTCAATAAATAAACTAAACATAAAAAAAGTTTTTAAACAACAAGCGATTTCGATCCTAGACATAATGCATAAAGCTAAAACGCAAGTTTAAAGTTATTGCAACAGATCGCAGATTTCAAACGAAGCAGCATTTGAAAAGCGGCAAGCATATTTAACTAAATCAAAGATGTGAAAATATGCTAACTGAACTATTGGTGGATAGATAATTGACCGCTGCTGATGGCGTTGTTGTTGTCGTCATCAATTTTCCTTGATAAGCGACAATAGATCGAGTTTGAATTGATGTAAAGTGGACGGTACTTGCGGGTGGTAGAGGCTACTCTTCTCTAAAGCAGGAAATCTCGGCGGTTAGTTTTGTTGTTTTGAATCATATAATTTCTCTATATAATAATCAAGTTATATGATTTGAGAAGAAATACAATTATGATTTTTTCCATAGTAGTTTTATTTTGAGGAAGCTTACAGCTTTCTGCTTGAGAGCTGGATAATGACAAGTCTTCCAAAAGAACATGATTTTCAGAAAAAAACTGTGCCGAGCTTTTCTGTCTGCCGACATCCCACTTTACAGAATAAGAAACCAGCATATAAAAAAAATATTTGAGGAATACACGGACTACAAAGAGCCATCTGTAACAGTTCTTCAAAATAAACATTTAAAAAATTTATACAACGACTACATGGACAATTGCTTGACTTTGTGACAACGCCATCAAAAATCTGGACGTCAACTTTATTAAGAATAATATTTTACACTTTGTGACGGATGCAGCTCCACACATGTTAAGGCTGCAAAAGCTATAGTGGCATTTAATCCTAAAGTGACATTTATTGCTCATGGTCTCCATTGATTGTGTGAAAGTATTAGGAATTTATATGAAAACGAGAATAAAGCTATTGCTAATGTCAAGAAGTTATTTTTGAAAGCTCCATGTAAAGTGGAACTTTTTAAACAAATGTTTCCAGACCTTGCATATCATCCAGAACGTATGCATAAGTAAACGTTTGTGAACATGGCTTGAATCAGTTATTTACTATGCCAACAATTATGAAGAAATTTTTAAGTGCATTAAACGATGAAAAAGAAGAAAGATAAAGTGACTTGAATTTTTTAGAGAATATTTTTGTTGAATTTAAGAGCATATTTTATGAACATATTTTGCTATTTTTAGTGCATATTTTAACGCATAAAACACGATATTTGTGCATAGTTCCATGTGCCCTGGTAATAACTATTATTTTTATATTTCATACCTATAGCCTACGTCACGCCAACCATAGACAACTAGTATAGTTGAGTTTACACTAGATTTTTACGCTCGTATTTTTTTTAATTTATTAAATTTTCTCATGTAGTAATTCTGTTACAAGTGCTTGTTTGCCTTTGTCTGATAAATTAAGTAAAACAAACAAAGCCTTTGTGTAAAAAAAAATTTTAATAAATATTTATTTCCACCACAATAATTACTGTAAAATTTGTTGGCATGTAAACTAATTAAATTTAGCAATAAAAAATATGGCAAATACGCCCAAGTTTTATAGCAGCGGCGACTGTTCTAGATTACAAATACTCAGAAAGTTATAAAAATTTCTATTATAATTATAAAAAAAAAAAATGAGATTTCTTTGGAAATGAAAGATAAAACGACATATCTCTATAGTTTTGGAAGTAAAATTTGTCACAGAAATCTGTGAAAACGTATAAAATGTTAGAGATATCTTTGCAATATCGATTTCGAATATAATAGCTGTACTAAACCATACAGATTCACAGATTTCTGTGGCAACTTTTCCTTTCACAGTTATTCGCATAGCTTCTATGTTAGTTTTTACTAGATTTTTACAACCAATGTTATTTTTTTCGCTTGTATTTATTAAATTTTCTCATGTTATACTTTTTAAGTGCTTGTGTTTTGTTGTTTTATTTTTTTTTTTTCTAAATTAAAACAAACACACACAAAGCCTTTGTTTTTAAAACATTAAAATAAATATTTATTTCCACCACACAATAATTACTCTAATATTTGTTGCCATGTAAGCTAATTAAATTTAGCAATGTAACTTTGCAAATATGCCCAAGTTTAACAACAGCGGCAATTGCTATAGTCGACGACTGCATTACACATTATCAGTAAATCAGAAACTACGTCGTTTGTCGTGGGTTGTAATTTCAAAGACAATTGAGATATAATGATGAAAGAATAAACTTAACAAGGGAATTTCCTGGTAACAAATTGTGGTGAGAAGTGATTTTAAAAGGGAATTTTTTGTTAAAGCAATTAATTGCAAATGTAATTGCTAAGAAGTTTGCAATTGTTTTAATAACTATTGTAGAATTTTATTGGAAAGTGCCTTAGGCAACAGGAAAAAACTTGGTAGACAGACAGTAGGTACATGTTGTTAAAGGGAATTTCAAGTTGTTAATGATGTTATTAAAGCAAGATTTAAAAGTTAAGTGAGGATTGTCCTCTTTAACAATACTATAAGTTCAAATTTTACACAAGTTTTCTTTAACATCTTTTGAAGTGGTTCTAAACTAGCCACATATAGATAACACACGATTTTGGGACTCAATTCTGTGAACTTCTCGGGAAAGTAGCCACAAAAAGAAGAAGTTCTGCATCCTTCGTTTTGTCAAATTACATGCAATTATAATTTACGATTTGAAGTTAGTATAGGGGAATTTGTCGTGTTTTAGGCTATTGTTGTTACTGATGTTATTTAAGTAAGATTAAAAAGTTAAAGTAGGATTGACCTCTTTAACCATACTATAAGTTCAAATTTTACACAAGTTCTCTGCAACCTCTTTTGAAGTGGTTCTAAACTAAATAGATAACACAGTACAACACACGATTTTGGGACTCAAATCTTAGAACTGCACGTGAAAGTAGCCCCAAAAAGAAGAAGTTCTGCATCATTCGTTTTGTCAAGTTACATGCAATAATAATTTAATACCGATTTGAAGTTAGTAAGTATCGTATAGGGGAATTTGTCACGTTTTAGGCTCTTTTGTTTGATATAACACAAATTCTATATGGTGGCGTATGATTATCATAAGCAATATTCCACGTAAATCATACGCCACGGAGTACAACAGTTTTATTGTAACTGCTACAATATAAACCCAGTTCAAAATCATTTGATGAATGTAAAAGTGAAATTTACTAACTTCAAATCAATATTAAATTATTATGGCATGTAACTCGACAAAACGAATGATGCAGCACTTCTTCTTTTTTTTTGGGAGCTACTTTCAGGTACAGTTCTCAGAATTGAGTCCCAATCTATTAGCTGAAAAATGCTGTACTGTATAGTCAACTACCACCCGATTACAATTTCTGATCTTGTGCCATACAATTACAACAAATAGGACAATTGCCCTCAAACCAAGGAGACATCTATATGTTAAATGAGACATTTGTTTGTATGGGAGGTGAACTAGTTGACTGTGTATGGAGAGTTAGTATGGAACTAGTCCTGAACTAGTTTTTTTGAAAATTCAAATGGTTTGTTCTAGTTTTAAACGCTTCCTTTGCATTTCAATCAAAGAAGAAATACAAACTATAATAGCAACAACATATTGTAGCTTATTCTTACCTGATTAGATAACGGCTGCAGTGCAACTTCATCTTCGCTTTCCAAAAGATCCTTGCTCAATTGGGTCTTCAACTGTTGAGGGTGATGCTGCGGCTGCTGTTGCTGTTGCGGCTGCTGTAGATGCTGTTGTTGTTGTTGTTTCTGTGGTGGAACTAAAGCAAGCAAATGTGAACCGGTTGTGGCATTATTATTGAGAAGATTGCCACTGCCACGGTTTGATGATGTATCACTAACAACATGTTGTTGTTGTTTGCTTTTAATGAAATCAGCAACACTAGCGTTGGCGGTGGTAAAACCCGCACACGATTCAGAACGTTGACGCTGTTGGCCCAAATACTGGTGTAGAGCAGCGGCGGCACCAGCTAAGGGATGCGATAGCTGTTGTTGTTGCGGCTGCTGCAATTGATTTTTATGAAGCGGATGCTGATGATGATGATGGTGGTGGTGATAACGATGGTGCTGCTGTTGTTGCGGTTGCTGCTGCGGTAGTTGTTGCTGATGATGTTGCAGCTGCTGCTGCTGTTGCTGATGCTGCTGGAGTTGTAGGGTGGTGCTGTTGTTGTCAACAATCGTTGCGGCCAACGATTTTAGCGGTGTTGTGCAATGGCTTAAATTGTTGCTGCTTACAGACAATTGTTGCAAATTGGCAGTGACCAAAGAGCTTGTGGCAACATGTTGAGGTTGTTGGGTGGTTGTGGCGGCGGCGGCGACGTCGACACTGTTGTTGCTCAAAGGTGTTGATGCAAAGTTCAACGATGATGAGGGTGTTGTTGCTGTTGTTGTTGCTGCTCCTACTACGCTATCAACAATGCTGCTGTGACTTAGAAAAGTCCCCGACGATGAACCAGTTGTGCTGCCAAATTGTAGGGTCGACGACGACAATTGATTTAAAGTGGGCGCAATTTGACCAACATGTTGCTGTTGTTGTTGTTGCTGCTGCAGCTGTTGCTCATGCTGATGCTGTTGAGTATGATGGAACTGATGGTTTGGTTGTTGTTGTTGTTGATGTTGTTGTATTGTATTTGGAACATGTTGATGATATGACGCACAGTCAGAATCTCCCATGCCCCAGTCCCCCAGAAAATATACCATACCCTTCCACGTAAAACAGTTTAAACAATTGTCCGACGTCTCGGTTTAAAAACAAATCAATGCGACTGCTAGATACTCCACACACACTCACGCACAGGTTCAAAAGGGTCCCAAGGTACTCCTGCTGAGTTGTGTTTTTGTTGTGTTGGGGGGAAATTATAAAATTAAAATTATTGTTAAATCTGAAAGAGAGAGAGAGAGAAAAAAGGCATAGATTATAAACAATTCCTGTTATTCAAGTGTTAATGTTTAAAAATTCATGTGGAAAATCTTTAAAACTTCACAGGTGTGTTTTATTGCAGTGTTGCTGTGTCTGCCAGCCGCGTTTTGTTCTTTCGTAGATAATTAGGTCACATTGAATGCAATGCACAATTTGTGTTTTGTTATCGATATTTTAGGGTGGTGAATGGTATCGCGCTGCCGTGTAGTGAGGGTTGGAGTGTTGTATGGAGAATTTAGGTCAAATTCGTAATGTAATGTAAACAAACAGATATATGTATACAAGGGGGCACAAACAATACATAGCGATGAAATAAAAAGAATATCGACCAAAATGATATTGTATCATGAAGCGTTTGGCGTTAGTTACCCTCCCCCAATTGCAATTGCAGGGAAACATAACTGATACATATAATCAAGTTAAGGATATAAAAGTATTACTGTGATTGTGAATTAAAATCTGTCATTATGTGTCACTATGTATATTGGAGCATTTGCTTTGCCATTTATATATATTAATAATTTTCTAGTCAATAAAATATGAGGGAAACATTATGTTTTGGATTGATTTTTTTGTAGACAGTAGACAAAAGCAGTTATTAAGTTTATCCAAAAATTATGTATTTTTTGAAAAAATCACAAGTTTCCTAATACATAATGTAGAAAATTATGTTATAATTAATTTAAAAAAATAACGTTTTGATTGTCAGCTGACGCTATTTTAATATATTAACTAGGTAACTTCAGAAATATAAAGTGTGTTTCATTTACTATCACTCTGACAGAAATGTTGATATAATTTCTTATTCGAGTTATTTGAAAAACAAAAATTTTAAAAAATATAAATTTAAGTGTGTTTTCAAACAATGGAGTTAACTAGTTTTGTCATACGGCCTCAGTGTACATGCAAAAGTTAAAAATTTTCTTTATTTCCTTTATTGTGCCTATCGAGCCAATAACCTCATTAGGTATACGCCAGCAATTTAATATATTCAACATTAAGTGGTAATTAAATTACAATTCAACCCCCAGACAATATGAACTTGAAGTCGGCTGACGTTTTATTACGCAGTACATTGATGTTTCGTTTTCATAAACAAATGCATTTCTACAACAACGACGTTCTAATTTTTCATGTCAACTTATTTTACAAAGCAGAACAACAAAAAAACACATACAAACAATGTCAACCGCCCTAAAAATTAGATCCATTTAAACAATGTAGTCTAATTGACACTTCCAACAGTGTTACATTTACTAATATAGACATTTTTTTGCTTTATAACTATAAATAAAAGTATATTATCTTACTCCCTTGCGGAATCTTATATAAGGCACGGAATAATTGCATGAGGAAACGCTTCTTACTGTAGGACACTGCAGCAAACTCTAAACAGAACAATAAGGATACTTTCAAGAAGTCAACGCAAACCACTCCACAATAATAGCAACTTTTCTTACCCCCGATTGCTAACAGAGAACTCAGCAAATTTTCAAACACAAATAAATATTCAACTATATTCAAAATTACAACACCCTGATTAACTCTACACAAAGCAACAATGATTTAATCAACAGCACTTTTCAACACAATATACAAACCAACTATGTACAAAACAGCAACACTCATAGTAACACCACCATTTTCTATACAAATAACTCATATAACAACGATTATGTTCAACAAAATAACATAAATAACAGATCACAAATCATTTATTTAAATGAAACGTTATCACAAACACAAGAAAACTTAAAAAACTTTATGTACAACAATAACATCTTAACCGTACAAAACATTTATAAATTAACACTGGTCACGGAATTTTACGACGACACCAGATTCCTTCAAAGAATAGACCACCAGCACAATACTCGAAGAAGATCAGAGGGAAGATTTCAAATACCGCCCTTTCGTAATAACTATGGAAAAACTCAATAGCCGTTCAACTGCCAACTGTTTTCAACATGCTGCCTACCAATATTATAAATATAAGAAATAAATTTAAAAGAAAAAATAGTATCAAACATTATTTACTTGAAAATCAACGAAGATAAGAAAAAATTAATTAATTGAAATTATTATTTAAAAAAAAAACTGAAATTTGCCTTAATATTTATTTTTAATAATTTCTTATAAAAAATAAATTAAATATGTAAAAAAAATTCATTTATTACAACATGTACTTTTTTCCTGCAGACAAGCCTAGTGACTTTGCGGGGCTAAACAAATGTGTTAAATAAAATGGAGAAAAATTTAAAAAAAAAATTATTTTATTTTATTTTATTTTATTTTATTTTATTTTATTTTATTTTATTTTATTTTATTTTATTTTATTTTAAATGTAAGTAATAAAAGTAGATATCATCTTAATTAAATTTTTTTTCGCATTTGTGACATTATTATAAATAATAATTAAATATTAAAGTATTTTTTAGATTTTTTTAACCACAAATTAAAACCTTGCATTGTAAAAACAATTACACATACATATATACTGTATTTTTTTATTTAATAATTAATTTTGTAATGCAAATATTAAGTAATATCTTTTTTAATCATGTTTTGTTAATAAATTCTATTACATGCAAGTTGTATTTCATATTGTTGCTGCTATATGTTATAAAAATTATTGTTCATTTTGAATATTGACATTATTGTCCTTGACACGCAAACAATTGAGTGCCGGGCACCACATATGTATGGTTCGTTAAGCAGCCCTAACCAGCGATGATGGTACAGTGACCTATTTGTATTACACTGCACAAAATTTATAACCAAAAAAATGTTCAATCGTTGTTTAATGATGTTTTACCGTAATTCATATTGAAAATTTTTGTTTCAAAAATTTAGATATTCCCTCTAAAGCCTTTGACAATTTTCTGAAATACAAATACAAAATTGTGCTAAAATGATTCATACACATTCGTGTGTTGGTTTTTTTTTTCACCTCACTTAGTCAGACAGCCAGCCAAGTAAAAAAAAACGACAGACAACCCTCTAGAATTGGCATATAAGTGCGCCTTTTATACGATTTTTATTGTCGCAAATGTCTGGAGGGGTTTTTGGAAACAGGTCTCTAAAGATTTGGGTCTTGTCGTCATCATTAACATCGTCATCATCGTTGTCTAAATACATGTATGTATAGCAGTCGCCATAGAGGAGGGGACATGACAACGTTGACAGCACAAACACATCCCGGCGGCGGTACAAGAAGAGCCTACTCTTTAAACCGTGTTTTTTTGTTGTTGTTAGTAATGAATAGTTGCTGCCCATAATGCGGTTTTATTACGATTAATTTATGTGACTAGAACTAGTTATGAGTTGTATGAAGTATACGGTTGACACACATACAAATGTCTACGTAGTTTTTTGTATATTAAATGCTATGCCTATGTTATAAGTACGTCTATATAGTTTTTTTTTTTTTATTTAGCATCATTTTCGAGTTTTGGTTTATTTAGTGGAAATATTAGTTTTTGTGGTCTTGTTGGTAGTCTTGTCCATGCTTAAATGTATGTACGTGCTTTGAGTGAGTGTAATTTCAATTTCTGTTGACCCAGTTAACGAATTGTCTGTTTATTTATTAGTTTTGGTTTTTTTTAAACAAATCTAAAATGTGGGAAATGTTCTACTTTGGAATATTAAATGAAAAATGGCTTGAAGACAACATTAAATTTATAAGTATTGTAATTGATTGTAACTGAAATGTCTGAACAAATTGAAGGGCAGCTTTAATAGCACGTCAATATTAGAGGTTATTATGGATTTTTGAGCCGTTGTGTGATTGTAAACGTGGTCGTACATTTACCGATGTTGTTGTTAAGGGTGTCTATTACAGAAGCGACAGACTTCGGCGGTTGGTTTTATCACTGTTAATATGAAAGACTTAACATTGATGTAAAAAAATTCCAAATAGCGATATTCCGCCTCGCAGGTTTTTTTTGAAAAATTTCCATTCCATTTGTCAGTTGAAAAAAAAATTACCAATATTAATTTTTTATACAATTAATGTTATTCTAAATGATATGTTAAACAGCAAAACAAGTTTAACTGTTAATTTTAGTCAACTGTTAACAAAAATGTGACTGTTAACTGCACTAAATTTATATTATTGTTTTTTTCACAGAGGTTAAAAGCGGTAATGTCTGGAACCCCATAGTGTACGTTATACAAAAACACAATATAAACAGAAAAACCCCCCAGATAAATATTAATATTTATTATAGTCCTTAATTGGAATACATCGTATAGTAAAACTTATCATTGATTTGTTAATCTATAAAATTAAGTGTTTTTGACTGATAAATTCTATTGCTCATATACAGGGGTTCGATCGACGATTTGATTATAATTTAAAATTTATATTAAGTGCTTTTCTATTAAATATGAAACAATTAAAATTGAGTAGGCGAAAGAAAAAAAAACAATTATACCACACCGTGAGAACATTGTGTAGAAATAGATCTGAGGTGTATGAATAAGTGTAATATCAAAAATATATATAGAATTAGAGATTGTTTTTAAGAAAAAATTTTATAAAACTTCAAACCGCAAAATTAAGTCATTAACAAGCTGTTGAAGAGCTGCTAGAGTTCCGAATATGATATAAATTAATAATATAAATAAAATGAAATAAAATAAAATAAAATAAAATAAAATAAGATAAAATAAAATAAAATAAAAAAAAATAAAATAAAATAAAATAAAATAAAATAAAATAAAATAAAATAAAATAAAAATAAATAAAATAAAATAAAAAAAATAAAATATAATAAAATAAAATATAAAAAAAATAAAAAAAAAAACAAAATAAAGTAAAATAAAAATAAATAAAAAAGTAAAGTAAAGTAAAATAAAAAAAAAAAAAAAAAATATTTAGCGATATTTAAATGAAATTATTAATGTAACATTACACAGTGATACAAAAAAGAATAAAGATGAAATTCCTGGCAAGTGATATTATTTTTCTGATAGGTATTATTGAGTACAACAAGAATCTGTATTTGAAATTTTCCAGTCACATCAGAATGTCGAGTTACGGGTAAAAAACTGGTTTTTCGTACCTCTACGCTTTTATAAGCTAGTAACGTGGTTGAATATCAACCGAATTTAAGTTTCTTAGCGGGTTTGGAAAGATGAGTCTGCGGCCTTTTCAACGATATATATAGTTATATAATTAACTTTTGAAATCTGTCTGTTTTTGCCTCGAAATCGCAAACTTTTTAATTTTTTTTTACTATTTTTTAACTTTGAAGAAGTTTGTAGCCACAATGTTATAAGGAAAAAAAGTATCATTTCCCGGTTTTTTTGCACCGTATTTTCTGCCTGTTAAGCGTAAACGGTTGAAGATAGAACTTTTGGTCGTATGGCCAAAAGGTACTATTAAAAGATAATTAAAATGACCAAATGCAAATATCCTGCTGTTTTCCGTTCGGAAGTTATGAGAAATACTAGTTTTCCAAAACTAAGTTATTTTGTATGAGAGGTACCACAAGGGGTCGGCTAATATGGTCCATATGCATTACTAAGTCAGATTAGCTAAAACATAATACCTTGGGCAACATTTGACCGAATTTAGTGTACTTGCTAAAAAAATATGTATGTAAAACTTTAAGGTTGAAATCGATCATTTGCATGAGAGTTACTATAAGGGGTGTGGCAAAAATTTCAGATTTCGTAGGATTTATCTGTTATTACATGTAAATGTTCAGCTGTTCTTTAGGAAGTTATATGAGAAATATTATTTTTCTAAAAATAAGTCATTTTGTATGGGAGGTACAAAAACGGGTTGGTTTATTCTGCCCATTTACAAACCTTTTACTTTAATATGAAAAATATTTATACTGAAAAATTTTCATAAGGATCAATTAATAATTACTCGAGTTATCCTGCCTATCAACCATCCGGCCAGCCAGACAGACAGACGGACATGGCTTAATCGTCTTAAAAAATCCTGAAATTAATTTGGTTTTAGATACTAGGGATACAGCTTGTCTTTATTAATGCGTTAAACTATGCACGTATCAAATGATATATGCCCTTAAGGGTGTGGGTATAAAAATAAAATGAAATTCTATAACCTCAAAAAATAATTCACAAATTTTTTTCTATAATGACCAGAAAGCCCTTATTGTTTTATGTCTACTTTTATATAACGCCCAATATTTTTGTTTTGTTTACCACATATTGACTGTTAAACATTGTACTTCGACCCAAATCCCATGACATTAGCATAAAAATTCATCGAATAATTTGATAATAACTATGTTGATATTATGCTGCTATAAAAACGGTAAACAAGTTGTTATTATTGCTCATACAAAACAAAGGAGAAATGCATTTATAACCATATTTAAAAATGTTTGTTGTATTAAAAAAAAAACAATTTTATACTCCCTAATATTATTTATTGCAATACAAGTGTTTGTTTACCAATAGTTAACTTTTAAACCTTGACCTGAACGGCTAGACAAAACAAATCATTAAAAAAAAGAAACAACTCTGTTTTTGTCAAATCTCTCTAGATAACCTTACTTTATAGATTTGTAGGTGTTGCTATTAAGAGATAATATTTTCTTTTAAGATTTCTAAAGACACACAACAATGCTTTAAAGATTAGATTAAGCATAAAGCAGGACCCGGTAGTATAGAAGATTATATAAGACTTTGATTTGTTTACAAAAATAAACCACTAATTAAAATCACCTGATTTGTGTGTGAGAAAAACAAAACCACATGACTGCTGGGCAATGGTAACTCGTTAACTCTGTCTGATGTAAACCCAGTGTGAACATGACTTTATCACCACTTCTAAGAGTCTAATTGTCTACAAAATATTTCTCTATATTTCTTTGAAATTATATAATATTTTATTGTTGCTGGGGAATTCTTATGCACTCTCTCCTTTTCCCCTGTCCCTCTGTGAACAGCTGATTTCATTTAAAATCTTATCAAAGTAAAAATATTTAACAGCTTTTGTTATAAGGCCTATTTGTTTATTTGTTTGTCGCAACGTTTATAAAACATATTATACCCCGCACACAGGTGGTTTATTTGCTTAAGCATTTTACCATTTCGCGGGATTTCGCACTTCAAAATAATCACACATAGCAAATAAACAGCATTGGCGTTTAATGTGATAAATAAACGTCAGACTAGACGTGTGCGTGCGTGCATGTAGCAAGAAGAAGAAATGTGTAAATAAAATTTCATTATTTCAAATATTGTTGATAATAATCAAACAATGAATAATAAATTATAGAAATTGGTTTGCGGCAGTGTTAAGGGGTTCAAACATGTGTTTGTTTTGTTTTTGAAAAACAAACAAACAAAGAAAACAGATGCAATTATTAGTAGCTATTGGCTACTTAATAATGTTATTCAACTTTGCACTTTTCATAGAGTGTCATATAAAACAGCTGATTTCTTACATAAAAATCAGCTGTTATATGATGATATTGAAATCGTGTAATCCAAAATGTTTTTACATACAAAGTTTTACAGCGAAATTTTTAAAAAATTATTAAGTAATGTTATTATTTATTTCTTATATATATTGAATATACAACAATCTCCAATGTTTTAGCTATAAACTATATTAAGTGAAAATCCCTCCCTCCCCCTATCTTACATAATAAAATATATACATACATATTTACTATCATAGCGAGGGCAAGAGTCCATTCATTTCATTCAACATTTCCAATGACGTGATTAATTATTCATAAGGATTATATCTAGTATAACTGTATACACACACACAGATATTGTTTAGTTAATCTATATATATATTTATATTTCCTCTAGACATATTGTCACTGTGAACATTTCTACTTAGCTTCAATGTACATTTCAGTCTAAAAATATACTAAACAAAAAAATAATAACAACAATAAAATAGCCAATGATAGTAAATAAACCCGAAGCTATCATAGAAAAAGGAAATTAATATTTTTTTGATTGGAATATGTTCTATTTTTGGATAATATTGTCATATGAGAAATAATAAACAAAAAAAAACAATAAAAATAGTCTTGAAATGCTAAAAATAATAGCAAATAAAAAAAAACTGCATTTCTATTAAGGTGATGATAAATTTATCATTTAATTATTAGATAAATATGACTTGTTTTCGCAATGGACTTTGAAATGTTTAAGAATTATTTAAAAAAACAGTTATGTTACTGATAAAAATAAAAAAATACAAGTATATTGGATTAATATTCAGTACCAATCCAATGATATCTCTCTCATGAACGTGTCAACATGAATCCATACAGAAATTTCAGTCAGGTAAACTGACTGATGAATACTCCCACCCTAAGTATGATATTCCTCGAAGATCTCACAACCGTGTCAACATGAATTTATTGACATTTTTTGGAATATAGAAATTTCAGTTAAGTGAACTGACTGATAAATACCCTCACCCTATGTATGATATAGTTTATCTCTTGAGTTAATGAAATTTAATGATTTTTATACGGAATTTCTTTTGTGTTACGATTTACCTAACGTATGGATAGAGGAATTTCGCTCATATGACCAGACCAGACATATAATGAAACTGTAGAAAAGTTTATAGCCAGCAAATGTAAAAAAGAGGGTCCTACTGAGAATCTAAAAAATTTGTACAAAAATCTCAAAAGAGATCATCATTTCTAATGGGTAGTGTAAAAACTCCGATTTCTTTGATTTCCCTATACAAAATACAAAATTTGAAAAATAACATATTTTCAAAGTTTGGAAGGGTTTCTTTTAAAAATTATTGAAAATTATTACTTTCAGGCAATTGGGTTCTTTGTATAGAAGGTACCAGTAGCGTCAGCGCAAGGTGTCCGATTTGTATTTATAAAAATGAACCTTGTGCAAATTTGACCCGCAGATGTAACCCACAACACCATTCACTGGAACCCGCAAGGTATCAAATGGAGAGAACGGCCTGTACACACTTGGCAAAGACAGTTAGACATAGAGGCACTGCGAGCAGGCAAATGCTGGAATGAAATCAAAATTCTAGCATAAAACATAAACGATTGGAAAACTTTTGTTGAGGCCCTATGTTTCTTATAGGAACTAACGGAATTAATAATAATAATAATAAATTTTACCTGGCCTATAGATCTATTAGGTAAATTTCGGTCATTTGTATGGGAGGTACCAAAAGGGGAGTGACAACTGTTACGGGTTTTGATGTTTTGACTAATTTTATAAGATAATCTAGCTGACCAAATTCAAATATACTGTAGTTTTCCGTTTGGTAGTAATGGGAGAAATAGTATAATTTCTTTAAAAATTTATAGTTTAAGAATATGAACCTAAGAAGTCTGAACACTCTACAAACATGGTGCCGCTATCCAACAATGATGCTACAATGCTGGCATCACCGCCATACACGAAGTTCGGGGCAGGGATGTACGAGGCGAAAGAACTATGACATTTTTACTGCTGCCATACAGAAACACACGATTTTGGATAAGGACTCATAGTCGTTAATAGATCTCGTGGTAATCGATGAAAAGCATGTCTCAAGCTTTACGGGCGTTCGTGTGAATCGCGGTGCAAATATTGACTCAGATCACCTAGTAACAGCCAAGATACGCACACGATTAAGTAGTGCTAAAAACTCTCGTTACCAAAAGCAAAGGAAGCTGCACACCTCGCAAAGCCACATACCACCGAGATAGCCAATGCCTACTCCAACATACTCTCTCAATACTCAAAAACAGACCCCTCTAAATCCGATACCCAGTAGCGGCATATTGCTAAATCCATGACTAGTGTCACAACGACCTTAATGGGTTATAAAAAACTACAAACAGACAAGCCTTGGTACGATGCATACAGGGCAATGCTACAGCCAATGGCAAGTCGTGAGGTGACGAAACAATATAATGAGAAGAGTAGGGAGATGAAACGGCTCTTCAGGCGGAAAAGCGTCTATAGAAGAAAAGAGAGAGGATATCCAAAATTTATTATCGACGACGTCGTGGATTGTTTACCACTGAGGCAAACGAGATCAGCGCGGCAATTGCACAGCTTAAAAATAATAACGTTACGATGGATCTTGAAAATATCAAAAACTATTCCATAGAATTTTTTTGTAATCTATTCGAAAATGCAAAACATTGAACTTCGATGATAATTTGTGCACAGATCTCTTATTTCTAAGTTTATACTAATTGTGCATTGTGTAGACCAAGGGACAAAGTTTAATACCCATAGTGTTGGGGTTCAACCATATAGTTTTTATTCTTAATAAATCGGCCGAATTCTTAAAACAGATTTAATGCTCCAAAAAGTATCATAATCTTATTTGCAGCTCAAACTGCATTCGACAGCCCGATAAAACAGTAACTATTAGATGTTATGGCCGAGTTTGGTATCCCCGCAAAGCTAATACGACTTTGCGGAATGACACTGACTGACGCGATGAGATCAGTGAAAATAGCCGAAAATCTGACTGAGTCATTTTCTACCAAGCAAGGCTTTAGACAAGGCGGTAGTCTGTCATGTGATTTTTTTTACCATCATAATGGAGATGATCACGCGCAAGGAAAAACACGACTGATGGTACCAGTAAATCACATACTGCTCGCGTATGCCGATGAAATAGATATCATTGGCCAAGAACTGCGGGATGTTACTGCAGTCTTTTCAAGCATTGAGAAGCAGTCAGCAGAAGTTATAAACAAAGAGTCTACATGTTTAAGAGGCAGTAAAGATTTTGTCTACCTTGGATCCGCTGCTACTATACGCTAAGCAAGTGATTTAATTCCAAAGCCCTCTCTCGACGAACGAAGATGCAACTCTACCAGACACTGATACTACTTATCTTGCTCTACACCGCAGAATCCTGGGTGATTACACAAGCGGATCAATCTATTCTAGGTGTATTTAAGAGAAAAATACTTCGCAAAATATTTGGACCCATCATCGCTAACTGCGAGTACTGCCGTTGAATGAACCATGAGCTGTACAACGACATCGACGTTTTCAAGCGCGCTCATATACAACGATTGCGCTGGCTTGGACACGTTGTACGAATGGAGAAAAATGCTCCAGCTTAAAAAGTCTTTGGCAATAAACTCGTTTGACGGCACAAGAGAGGGCGACCAAAACTTCATTGGATGGTCCAGGTGATAGAGCTGTTATTTAGGTTTAGTGTGACGAACTATCTACGGAGCATCAAAGACAGAATCGCTTAGAATTCATTTCTACGCGCGGTAACTAACTAATGCATTTATATTGCTGCTAACAAATAAGTAGAAGAAGAAGATTGCTTTTTTCTATCATACTCGCACTTGACCAACACTTCGTTGAATGGACCAGGTAAAAGTGCTGTTATCTGTGCTTTTTATCTATCTACGGAGCGCAATAAACCGAAGCGCTTGGAATACTTGGAATACTTTTCTTCGTGCAGCTACTGATAAAAAAATTTATATTGTTGCTGCCATTAAAGAAGAAGAAGACTCGTATTAATGCGGCGGTATCTTTTGCTGCCAATGTCAATGAGAAAGTCTAAACTTTGACGTAAACAATAACATGAAATCATCTTTATTTCTGATAACAGAAATAATATTATAGCCCAATTGAAAATATCAGATAACATTCCAGTTAGATACAAGTATATCCAGAAATATCAATATTTATAAAAACTACAAATATCATTGAGCTGAAGAAGAACGTCGGCAAAAACAAGGGACAATTTATTAGCTCTAAAAAAAATACATATAACAATACAATTGTATAGCTGAGTGACTAATTTATGTGTTCTTGGAAAAAAGAAATATTGTTTATGATATAAATACACATACTTGTTATGAATTTATTTTGTTTTTGTTATTTTTTTTTTTTAAATTTTCTCAAGTAGGGTGCTGTTATCGTTGACATGGGAAGACTTATCGTCAGCGATTTAAGTTTTGTTTTTTTTTATTCTATTGTATTTGCTTTAGTTTTTTTGTTTATTTGGATATTTATTTGGAGTATTGAAATAAGAGATGAAAAACATTATGGTAAATACATTTTCAAATCTCTATTTAGGTCATATAATCATCCGATAATCAATTGTAGCACTATCGATTGATAATATGTTTATCGATTATGTTAAATAATTTGCATAAATTATCACACTGTATGTTATGCGGATTAAAAGAGGATAGAGCAGATTTAGTGTTAATTTTAACACATTTGTGGTCGGATAACAATTTGTTAATGAAAAAGACACTTATTATCATTAATAAAAATAAAAAAATTCCCATGAGAGAATGGAAAAAATGCGAAAATATTTCGGCTAGAGAAATCGTGTTTTAATTGCAAATTCTTCAAAAATTACTAGCAATAATATTTTTTTTTTTAATTTAAAATGTAAACGTTTGTTTACGTTTGGTATTTATGTTATATCTAAAGTTAACGTTGGACGTGATAATATGCATTTATATTGCAGTTATAAATAAATGTTTGTTTATTTTTTTATGACACTTGAAGTGTTTTCTTATTATTAACTTATTCACAGACATGTTTTAGGTGGAAAATAAAGTTGTTGGCTATGATTAAAAAGTCTTGTAGAAATTATGAGCACTTTTCGCACACTTTTTTGGAGAAAATATTTTTAATGGCTTTAAAAGCAATAAACAATCTATATTAATTTATATCGTCCAAAAAAATAAAGATCATCATTATTATTTGATTTCCACTTTGTTCTATCGTTGCAATTGACTTTCAAGTTTTATTCGATGACAAAACAATAAATTTCTATGGGAACCCCTTAAAATAATCGTATTTAATGGGAAAATACAATAAGATAAAACATAGTATTGTTCTCGACTACTTAAAAATCTGACAAGCAACTTAAAAACGCACGTCTTGACAATGTCATTTTATAATTAATGATCATGTTGCAAACTAATGGCATTAGAACTATTTATAGGAAATATAAAATAATAATAGTGATTTAGCACAATTCTACATATTTGTAGACTTGTGTTGACAAAGGAAAATTGTTAAAACCATTAGGCAATTAGTAAATAAACAATTAAACAGAAACAAAAACACTTCCTTAAAACGTTTTTAAAATTTCAATTAGAAATAGAAAATTTAACGCACAAAACAAAAAGATAAACAAACACAAGATAATCAACAGAAATTCTATAAAAAAAAAACAAACAATCATGAAATCTTTTGCCCTTAAAAGAAAATTATGCATTTAAAAATCATGACAACGCTTCTTTAGGCTTTCAGTACATATGTTCTTATTTGCTTTGAAATTAATATGGCAGAGTTGTATTTCGTGCTTAAAATTAATATCAGCTGTTTGTTGCCATACAGATGTTTATGACGCGTCACACACACCCCTGACTCTGGGCAAATAACATTGATAATACACAACATATGTTTTCCTTCGTTGGCAAACAAGTTTTTGCCATAATATTATTTTTTATTTTTTGCTGCGAGTTTTGTTTTTCCCCTTAATCGTTATTGTTTCTCTTTTGCTTTTTGCAATTTGATATAATGTCTGGTGGTTTCACAGGAAAATTGCATGTGGAAGGTTTTTTTTTTATATCATGTGTGTTTGTAGATTCAATTAATTAACAGTAAGTTACTTAATATGCATGACATGTGAAGCGGTCAACAAAAAAGAACGCCAAGCAAACGTCATTAGTGGCAAAAGGGTTGCCAAATATAATATAACATAAAAATATATAATGATAAAATAAATAAATAAATCTTATTTATTTATTAATAAATAAACAAATCTTAATTATTTTATTTATTTATTTTATTCTTATTTATCTTATTATTTTATTTATTTATTTTATTTTATTATTATATTTTTTTTATATTAATTATTTTTTTTATATTTAAATATTTTATTTAAAAACAAAATACATCAAATATTTATTTCTTTATTTTAAAAAATAAAATAAAATAAAATAAAATAATATAAAATAAAATAAAATAAAATAAAATAAAATAAAATAAAATAAAATAAAATAAAATAAAATAAAATAAAATAAAATAAAATAAAATAAAATAAAATAAAATAAAATAAAATAAAATAAAATAAAATAAAATAAAATAAAATAAAATAAAATAAAATAAAATAAAGTAAAATAAAATTAAATTAAATAAAATTAAATTAAATAAACTATACTATACTTAACTAAAATAAAATAAAATAATATAAAATAATAAAATAAAATAATAAAATAAAATAAAATGTAATAAAAATTAAATAAAATAAAAATACAAATACAAATAAAATTGTCTTGACTATTTCTGCTTGCTTATCATCAAGTATCCCAAAAAATTTGGATTTATTTATCTATTAGAAAACTTCTTAATTACTATTTTTCCCGTCTTCTCTCCAATATTATTGTTATTAGGCAACAATGTGCGCGACAAGTCGACAACACCAACAAAAAAAAAAAACAATGACAAATAGAATAAATAAATACAAAACATATGAATAAATTTTAACACAATGAGAGCAGCGAGACAATAACAATGACAAAATATAAAAAAAACACACACTCACACAAAGCGAAAACCACTCGATTGTGGATCAAAAGAAGCACAAAAAAAAGTGATGTGTGTAAAACAAGCTAGCTACAGAAAGAAGGCATATGAGAAAATAATTGTGGTACACTCGAGAAAAAAAAAATACAAGAAGTGATAAATCAACAATAAATCACATCACATTTAATACAAACAACCAATAACAAATAACCAATATAGAAATTTCAGTCAGGTCAACAGAATGACAAATACCGCATGTCTACAGCGGTGGATATTGTTTAGCTCTTATTTAATGAAATTAATTGATTTTTAAGTGAAATTAGTGAAATTTAGAGAAACAACTTTTAGCCTGCTTGCAGAATGTAAAGGGTTGTATTTGGAACTTTATGTTGTATGGCCAGAAAAGTATTAAAACTGTAGAAATGGTTACAGTATGTAAATTGTCAATGAAAAGTTCCTTTTAGAAATTACCGGACAAATATTTAATTTCGGGAAATGTCCTCATGTGTATAGGAGGTAGCAGTAGGGGATGCACAATGAAGCCCATTTTTATTAAACGTACGAAATTTTACCGGATTTAGTTAACTTGCTAAAAATATATGTATGTTAATGAATATTGATGATTTGGGTCGTTTGTGTGAGAAGTACCAAAAAGGGTGTGGCAAATGTTTCGGTTATCTTAGACCAACCTCAAAAATTCTCCAGCTTTTCGTTTACAATTTATGGAATAAATATTACTTTTCCAAAATTAGGCCATTTGGTATGAAAGGCATCAGAAGTGATAGATCTCAATATCTTATATTCATTCCTAAGTCTGATATTTATAACCGTTTATTTTGCACAAACTTGGGTAAATTGAGTGAACATACTAAAAGGATATGTTTATATAAGGGTAGATTCAGAAAATGTGTTGAAGCCTAATATTACAATATAATTCAATTAACCAAATTAAAATATGCTGTAGTTGCCGGTTGAAAATTATGGAAGAAAAAATTTTTTGCCAAAGTTAGGTCATTTTGTACGGAAAGAACCAGTATGTGTCGACTATGTACTTCCGATTTACTAATTAGTAATCTTGATGTGCCTCATAATACTTTCATTGTACCAAAAAGAACTTTATTGCAACTAAAATTACTTTATTTGTCCCAAATATTACTTTAATTGCAGCAAAATGTACTTTTATTGTATATCAGAGTACTTTTATTGCAACAACAATTATTTAGTTATTTCAAAAGTACATTAAGTGTTACTTCTATTGAACCACAAAGTACTTTTGTTATGCCAAAAAGTACTTTTATATATTAATTGTATCAAATCATTTTATTCTGTCACAAATACTTTTATTGTGGCAGAAAGTCCTTTAGTAGTGTCTAAAAGTACTATAATAGTACCTAAAAGTACTTTAATTGTATTTAAAGTACTTAAATTGTACCTAAAAGTAATTTCATTGCACCCAAAAGTACTTTAAAGTACTTTTATTGTATCAAAAAGTACTTTTCTTGCGCCGGAAAGTACTTTTGTTGTACCAAAAAGTAATTTTATTTTACAAAAAAGTACTTTTCTTGCACGAGAAAGTCCTGTCATTTTGCCAAAATGTACTTTGGTTGTACAAGAAGAAAATTTATTGTATCATAATGTACATTAATTGGGCCGAAAAGTACAATCATATTATTCTGTCACAAATACTTTAATTGTACCTTAATGTACTTTTATTGTACAAACAATTAATTTTATTTTACCAAAAACTACTTTCCTTACACCAGAAAGTTCTTTAACTTAGTCAAAAAAGTACTTTCGTTGTACAGGAAGTAAATATTTGCACCATAAGGTAAATTTATTGTATATATATATATAAAGTAAACAAAAAGTCCCCCTTTTTTGTATCCGCCAATTTATTTTTTATTTTTTTTTTTTTTTTTTCAAAATGTTACTCAAGATTCGAAATCATCGACCCCAAAAACCCCCTTAGGCACAAAATCACTTAATTGCAAGCATATTTTTTTTTTTAAATGTCCGCCATCAGTATCCGCCATTATGTTTTTTTCAAAATTTTACTCCCGGTTCGAAAACAGCGGACTCAAAAACCCCCTTAGTGCCATGTTTTATGCCCATTGGATGTCTTCTTCGCATTTAGGCCGTTTAAAAATTTTACTTTTATTCTCTAAACTCTACATTTTTGAATAGTTTAAATTTAAACATTGACTACACAATGCAACTACAAAAAAATCAATAATTCCATTTAAAAAATGGTCGAATTTTGCTTAAGAAATCAGTTTTACTTAAGAATAGTTGAAAATTGTTTGTTAATGGTGGATTTTCATATGGAAATCTTTAAATGCATTTATCTCGTAAACTAAGTGTCTAATCGAAAAAAGGAGCTTAATTATTCTTCATGGCAATAATTAGTTTGGGAGTCATCTCAAAAGTTATACCGAAAAATTATGCTTTTCAGTCAACATTTACAAAAAAAAATATCTCATTTTAATAAGAATTTCGTATTTTTGTTTGAGAGAATTTTAATTTTCTCCGTTGTTTAATTTTTTTCTACACTGTCAATTTTCATCCTATAGAAAAAAATCAAAATGTATATGGCATTAGGTTAAAAACATAATTATTATAATATTTTGGTAACATTTCCAAAAAATTGCCTCCACTTTGAAAAAAAAAATCATCCTAATTATGTATAAAAAAAAACTTCAACTTGAAGACGATATCGCCAATTGGATTGACAAAGAAGATAACTACAAGGTTTTCATTTCCATCCAAATAAATCTGACAGATTTATGTGATCCAGAACGTTTACGTGTGAACTTTTTTCTAAAAACATTGTAAACACTTTATAATTCTCATTATTAACTAGAATTTGCGACAGTAGTTAATTGAAAACCCAACAAGAATCCTCAAACAAATTAACATTTCAAAGAAAACTAATGGTAAGGAAACTAAGGTAGTGCCGCCAACTACTCTATACTGCGTTGCACTGCACTGCCATTTCATATGGTTATTGTATCTTAAAGATACGTGATAAAGTGGGAAACATGCCCATAATAACTAGAGACACCACAAAAAAAAATAAAAGACACACACACCCATACTCAACAACAAATGGACACACACAACTGTTAAAGTCATCGAAAAGAAAATAAAACAAAAAAAAAAACCTGACTGACGCTATTTTGTCGTGTTTTGTTTAACTTTTTTTTTTGTATTGTGACTGGTGTTTTTTTTTTTGTTTCTTGTAAGAGGTTTTCTGTTTGTCGATTCCATTTCGGCTACAACGAATACTTCTTTTTAAGGTTTTTCTATTTTGTCACACGCCATAAAGTCAGAGACGGGCCGACAGACAGACAGAAAGACTTACAGACTACTTCTTCGGTAGACTAGCCTCAGTCGCTCTTGCTCACTTATATACCAATTTACTCACTCATTGTTGGCATGCACAGACACTGTGATTTGCTGACTCTCGCCACTCAGGGGGTTATGTATAGTGTTGCCATGCTCGAGTAAGTAAATGAAGTTATGATTACTCTACAAAAACATTACAATATTTTTGAAGTAAAGTATCTTCAGTCTCTATAGGTTCATGGACCAAATTTCATTAATATGTGAAAGTGTTTTCACTAATTATTCTTATAACGAAAGCGCACTTATTTTATTTCAATTACTGCCAGTTTTTTAGTGATTAGGTCAAAGACTTATCAGAAAAATCTGCTCTTTGTTGTGAAGAGTTACCACCGCGATTATTTTGGTTTTGCGCTGGCTCATTAAAACGAAGCTAGGGTCACTGATATGTTGCATAGCACGTAAACAACATTTAATTGATAGAAATAAATATTACGATGCACAGTGGAACGTTTCATAAAAGCAAGAAGAAAAAAATAATTTTTGGAGTTTAAATAGTTGCTTTAGTCGCACTCAATAAGTTCAGTTCTGGAAAAGTCCCGCAAACTTTTAATTTTTGGGAAATGGACCAATTCGTACGACAGGTTCCAGTAGAAATTTTAGTCGTATGTAAACGTTCAATAAATGATTAGATTGTATGAATTTTGACTAAATTTGTATCCCGCAGTTTTCCGTCGGAAAGCTATGAGAAAAAATTTATATGTCCAAAAATAGGATAGGATAAAAGATATCACAAGGGGTGTGGCTATTCTGCCTATTCACAATCCTGTAACAACATTTAGAAAAATTGTAATATAGGTCAAAAATTTTTAGTCAGACAATTATCCTGCCGGACAGACAGACATGGTTCAATCATTGTAAACAGGTTTAAAACAAATTTGGTCTTAAAATACTGAGGCTCCATAGCGTCTCCAATAAAGCAGTACAATCTTTTTCGTATTAATTGATATATACCTTTATCAGTATGAGTGAGGGTATAAAAGATCAGAAAGTAAAAGGTTTTTTTATACTTCGAGAAAAAAAACCTTCCAAAAAATCAACCGATAATTATACATTAGGGATATAACTTTTTGCAATTTTTGCAAATATCAAAATTTCGACGCCATAGCCGTGTAGGGCATGAAAAAGTATTAAGAAATTTAGTGCCACCATTTCTCTGTGGTAAAAAATGTTTCCGCACCGATTGCATTGAAGTTTTGATGCTTTTTTTTTCTTTTATTTCATTTCTCCTCTTGTCACAAATAATGTTTTTTGTTTAAATTCTTATATTAACCTCAATATCAAACCATTTTTAATAAGTCCAATGCCAAAATTTCATCAAATCCGGATATTTTAAGAAGAAGAGGTAACTTCCTTTATCTTATTTAAATCATTTTCTGAGGAAAAGCACTTTAGAAATCTCTATCAGATAGATCAGCTCTATACTCTCCACTTAGCCTCTATTTCATTAAAAAAACCAAAATTTTGCAAGCCCTATTTGTGCAAAAGACGTAAGCGACACCATTTCCATTTTTTACACGTCTCGATTTTTTTATATTTGAAGAAAATAATACAATTGATCACAAACTTTCGCATTAACGTAAAACATGAATGACCAATAACTTTAGTCAAAATTATGATTTTTAAGCAAATTTGTATTGAAGCATTTCAATGAACTTGAATTGGAAATTGGGTATAATTAATTTTAAGATTCCTCCAATATACACTTATAATTTATATAAATATTTTTGTTAATTTTTTTCACCGCTAGAAAAAAATGTATTAATAAAATGGGTCATTTAAATATTATATTAAAATTTTTTTAATTAAATTTAAAACTAGTTGTTGAAATATTTTTTCGTTGTTTCACAAACCTCGCCTTCAAAACAATCTAAACGATAATTTTATCCGAGACCGAATTATGTGTGTGCGAACATAACTTAGAGAAAACTGTTACTAAACCAATCCACAATAACAAAACTTCTTCTATTCATCGTTACTTTTTCTTGAAACGAGAATCGTGTTAAACCTTGATAGCATTTCACTTAAATAACTTTCATATACAACTATATTCTCATCCCTATGGAGACGAGGGTATAAAAAACAATTTTTTTTTGCTTTGCACTTTTTTTCCCGCACAACAGCTGGCAACACTGCTACTGCAAAATGATTGTCACTCTCACACAAGCACTCGCACTGTAATGGTCGTTGTCGTCGTCGTAGTCCGACGTCTGCTGTCGCACCAAACATGCATTTCGTTTTCTTTGAGTACGACATGACGACGAAACGTTTTCTTTATCTTCTTTCGATTTTTTTCCAAAGACAACTCAGCGATTACAATAAAACAAAACATTAAACTTGTTTGCAATTTTTTTTTCGCTTTGTTTCCTTTTCTTTTCAATTTTTGTATTTATTCAATTTCGTTTTAATTTTTTCTTATTATTTTTTGTTGGATTTATTACCTTATGAGTGTGTTAAACACTCAATCTTTGAGATACTCCAATAACGTTGAGAAATTTCTGAATGGAAATTTTTTTCTCTTCCACTTTGTGAACTTTTTGCTGCTACTTTTCTTTTTTTTTTGGTCAAAGCAATTGAATTTTGCTTATCTCTGTTAGATTTCTATTACAAAATTATTTTTGTAATTTATATTAATTAATTTCACAAATCTCGCGTTGGTATCAATTATTTGTGAAACTTTTGTACAATTTTTCACATTAAAGCTTTTTTTCTTCCGTTTTTTTACTGCTCTCTATATTATACACATAATTTTTTGCTTCTCCTCCTCGTTTAAATTTAGTATATATAGAAAATTTTCTCACACGCGTTAAAAAAAATCACCAAAAATCTTTGATTTCTTTTAAAGTTTATTTTCTTTTACTTTTTATTATCCGTACTGAACGTCTGTTCGAAACAAGTTACCAGGCTAGACTGAGTGAAATGAGTACCAAGTACGAGTTGACTATATGTGAAATTTGGTGATAATCACTCTCGCACACGCTCTCTGGCTGTGAGAGTACTCTCTTGGCGCAGGGTACACTCAGTGTATCACGTACACTCATTGTTGTTGTATCACTTGTTTAAATATCGTCGTATTTGTTAGGGTGCGAACAGAGTGAGCGCTGATGCCGAGCGGAGCCGAGCCGAGCTTATTGACGCTTATTTTCATGCGAGAAGAAAATTTGTACATAACACAGTGAATGCGAGAATCAGCGCTGATCGGTGCTAAATTTCTGTATATTCCATGTGTTTTGCTTTTATGCCATTTAGTCTTGTTGTTCTTTGTGTTTATAAAATTACTGTACACGGTAATGGATTCATCAGAGGGTATTTTGCTTCTCCTAAAGTAATTAATGCAATTATTAACACAAAAAATTTGGAAAACATTCAATTTGGAAACAATTATTTATTTAATGATTTAAGAAAATATTCAGGAAAAAATTTCACTTATTATTTGATCGATATCCATTTTTTATTTTTAAACCATTAAAAACACGATTGCATGCTAAAAAGTAAACATCAACAATGCAAATAAGCGCCCAAAACGCTTTGTAACTGTTTTCTCGCACTCCATCGGCTTTGCTCCCTGCTCTTGTCGGCGTTCACTATGTTATACACAAGCTTATTTGTATTGACTTGTATGAAATCAGTTTTATCGCACTGACAATCTTTATCGCATTGACAATCTCGGCTCGGCTTTCAGCGCGCACTCTGTTCGCACCCTTAGGGAATAGCTGAGCGAAAGAGTAGGGACAGGGAGAGAACCCAGTCAGCTGTTCCTATACAAAAGAATAGAGCAGTGAACTTTATTTCATATGTTTATGGACGACGATACGTTTTTTGTCAATGAACTCTCATTGAGAGTCTGCATGTCTCTCGCTGTAGCTGTATGCGCAGTTCACTAGAGATTCTTGAATTGAAATTATATCGTAAAAGGGTAGTGAAATGAAAGAGAGCTAGAGTTTTTACAGCAATTTATATTCTATAGACAAAAAATAAACATTTTATTATTGTTCGAATAAAATAGAATAAAATAAAATAAAATAAAATAGAATAAAATAAAATAAAATAAAATAAAATAAAATAAAATAAAATAAAATAAAATAAAATAAAATAAAATAAAATAAAATAAAATAAAATAAAATAAAACAAAATAAAATAAAATAAAATAAAATAAAATAAAATAAAATAAAATAAAATAAAATAAAATAAAATCAAATAAAATAAAATAACATAAAATAAAATAAAATAAAATAAAATAAAATAAAATAAAATAAAATAAAATAATATAAAATATAATAAAATTAAATAAAATTAAATAAAATAAAATAAAATAAAATAAAATAAAATAAAATAAAATAAAATAAAATAAAATAAAATAAAATAAAATAAAACAAAATAAAACAAAATAAAACAAAATAATATAAAATAAAATAAAATAAAATAAATTTAATGTAAAATTAAAATAGAACATGAAATTAAAAAAAAATAGGTCTTAAAAATTTAAAATACAATTTGAAGGGAAAATGTAGAATAAAATATGATAAAAAAAAAAAATAGAAGACCAAATAAATTACATAAAAAAACATGCAAATAAAATAGGTACTAAAATGGGAATAAAATAGCAAATAAACCAGTACAGAAATTTAAGTCAGGTAAATTGACTGTTAAATACCTTCACCCTATGTATTATATTGTGTATGTCTTGAGTTATTAAAATTTGCAATTACTTATGGGCAATTCCATTGGGACGGGGTTATAATTAGCGGATTGCCATTGAATGAAAGCTTGGAAACAGTAAATTCAATTCAACATGCTATAGAAAAACATCTGATAAAAATTATTTAAAAAAAATGACTGCCGTTCTTGCGCGAAATCCTGGCTTTGTGGAAATCAACAATATTATTTTTAAAAATTCCAAAAACAACAAGTGCGTTTATGGGAAAATATTCGCCTGCTGAATCAAAATTTTTTAATACGCTCCCGTTTCATCGTGTGACTTGGAACGCGTTTTTTTCTATATATGGAAATTTTTTTACAAACCAGCGTAAAAGTTTCACCTTTAAAAATGCACAGTGCTTAATTGTAATCGTGACATTGACCAAGGTATAATCTCACTTTAAGAAATTTTTTTTTTTGGTTTAAAAATTACTTTCTTTGTATGAATACACGATTGAATAATTTGGTTAATTTACTTATTGTTTTTTATTACTTCTTTAATAGATGTGAAATTGTTATTTGTTTGTTTTTCAATAAATAAAAAGAATTATAAATGCTGAATAAAAAATCTATCGTGCTTATTTCAAGGGTTTTTCATGCTGTTTAAGTACTGAAAACCGTTTTTTCGTGCTGAAAAATGGTCGCCCTAGTTATAATTCATAAATAGAAAATTTATTATTTAAATAAGCTATGGTTATAAACAGGGCCAACACAAATATGCCCGAAAAAAACTAAAAATATGCGCATTAGATAAACACGAAAAACGTTAAAAATGCCTTTAAAACTGATAAAAAATGCCCAATCAATTTCTATTCGTAGTTTATTTTATTCATTGAATTCATTTCATCTTTAATACAAATTTTTAATAAATAGTTAAAAATTCAATGAAGTTACATTACATATTTAAGATTCAAACTATTGATTAATTTTTACTGTAAAAAAATTACATGAGAATTTTCGGTTAACCGTTAATTCTACATAGTTCGGTCGTGCTGAATTCAATGGCCCACTTAATCTTTTAATGTATAATAAAATTATGTATACGCCTTCACAGTAATTTTCCCCACATAATCATGATTTCCGCGATTAAAATCTTGATCAATATTCTGTTTATAAATATATGTGATTTTAAGAAGCTGTTTTGTCAAAGAAAAGATAAAACTTGCATAGTATTTTTATGTTGAAACTGGAATTTTTTTCACATTTATATGGGAACTTAGATTTCTGGGGGAATTAGAAAGTCCAACATTTAGTATGATGTCCCACCGCTTATTGTTTCAACGTAAGAACCTTTTTTCGCAATGCTATTTGTTTAGTCATATTTGAAAAGTATTGACTAGTTCTCTTTGGAAGTACTGGTGGCAACACAACGTTAGGTAGAGCTCATTGAAATTCCTAGCGAAGGACTGGATCCTTAGAATAAACACAAAAATAATATTTCGATTAGTTGGTATTGGTAAAAAAATCATAAAAAACAGCCTTTGTAAAAGATCGACGATTTAAAGGCGTCCCCAGTTGCGAAAAATTATAAAGATTATCTTCCAATCTTAATGAAATGAACAGGTATTATCTATACTGCGAAAAATATATATTGAAAAGTAAACAAAAATAACAAAAAACGCTGAAAACTCTAAAAAATGCTTTAATATGCATAAACCTCCAAAACATGCCGGTAGGGCTGTAATATGCATTTGCATATGCAAGTATAAATATAAATATAAGTTATAAATAATGTTATGTTTTAATACGTTGTTTTAATATTCACTGAAAGAACTTGATTTCTGCTAAGAATGTCCATTAGAAGACAACGATGGGTGTGACCTTAAGAATTTGAGCTTTTACAAAATTATGACTTAAACGTGAAATTCTGTAAAGTTAAACATATATGAAAATAATAAGATATATAATATATTTATTCGTTAACATATAATTCATCATACTAACATATATATCATCATTAGAGTGGGCCAAGCGGTTATAAAATTCGTAATCTACGATGAATTCTAAGAAAATTTGCCCAAGAAACCATGGGTCTAAAATCAAAATCGAGCAAAATCGAACGAAAAACTTTTCGTATTGAGCAAAAAATCTACAACAAGCCCCGCAACTGCCCCGGTATCGCCGCTAGAGAGTTCAAGTGGGTGACCGACCCACAGTCATTTTTACCACCTAACATTTTTCCCAAACATATCGACCCCCCATCTTCAACCCCTAAGGGGGTTTTTCCAACCGCTCTAACTGCCCTAAAGCAGCCCCTAGAGGAGTCAAATATATGACCGCCCCCCAATATATTTGCAACGCTGATAATGGCATATAAATGTGATATGACACAGTCTTCATTTTTTACCCAGGGCAGGGTGTGACCAAATGATTTTGTAACTAATTACTTAAATATTTTCACAAATCTATTAATTGAACTTACATTGATATTGTTGGAAAGTATCAATGTTTTTTATCATGAAAAGTAACAATTTTATTAAACTTTAGGCATATTAATAAGAACGGGTGTGACACAAAATTCGCATATTTCTATTGACTCATAAAACTTTTACTATAAAACATACAATTTCGAAATCATATGAGAAAGCAAACAGAAGTTTTATCTTTTCGGATATAACAGTTTTTACTTATCAAGTTAAATCGAATATTAGAAAATGTTAATTTAAGTCCTTGCGTATAAAGATGGAGATGAAAGTGTTTGTTATATGTTCATTTCAAACTGTTGCCAAATTGATAAAAATTAAAATATATAAAAATTGTTCCATTTGTCTATAATTGTCGTTATCTTGTACATATTAATTGACCGATTTTAATTTAAAATATGCAATTATTTGTTCATGTATAGGGCCGTTTTACGTGGAATTTCCCTATTTTTTTTACTGCTTGTGAAGCGTGAACGGCTGGAGATAGGACTTTCGGTCGTATTATTTTAGTTCTGTCTACCTCTTACACGGCTAAATAAATTCGATATATTGCAGCGGTGTGAATTAAAATAAGATCACAGCCTGACATCAGACATGTATGATGTGTATAAAATAAAGCAACTAGAAAAAGCCTCTACATGAATCACACTTTATTATAGCCAGTATTACAACTTTTACACAACTGAATAATCTGGATACGTACTTTTATGACGAATTGTCTAACAATATTGAATAAGAATAAGACGGCTGCTTGGTAACAGACATGCGTGAACTGTAGAAAATAATTTTAATTAAAAACAGTTAAAAGTAAAAAAAAACTCTAAACGAATCACACTTTATTATAGTTGTGTAAATCAATATTTTACACAGCTGAATAATTTGGTAACAGCTAAATAATTTGGTAACAAATAAGATCGCAGCTTGACACCAGACACGTGTTGTCGGCAAAAAATAAAACAATTAAAAAAAACTAAGTAGTTTTGTATAAAAACTTTTTACACAGATGAATAGCGTGGAGAAGTACTTTCAAACAATACAAAATAAATATAAGGTGATAGCTTGGCAACAGACATAAATATATATGATATAAATCTGTATAAAAAAAAAAAGAAATAAACCTCTTAATGAATCACATATTTTTATAGTTTTGTATGAAAAATTTTGTACACAGCTTCTTTCGTGACGAATTGCCAAACAATACTGAATAAAAATTACATCACAGCTTGGCATTAGACACGCGTGTAAGGTATGAATTAACACACATACAAACAAACCTCTAAATGAATCACATATTTTAATAATTTTGTATGAAAACTTTTTTACCTATACTTTTTTTCATTAAAATTTTAGCATTATCAGGACGTATGACGACACTCTTCATTAAATTACCATCATTATATTGAATATTTAGAGGCGTGTTTACAAGAGCCATCCGACTAAAATGTATTCATATATATTTAGTTATCTGCGAAAATTTGTCTAAGTAAATTAGCTAAACAAGTCTGAAGTGCCAAGTGATAAGATAATAGAAAGTCAATGTCTGATCTTTTTGGCATGAACATATTTAGGCGATGTAATTGAATTGTGTGGTACCACAAAAAAAAAGTATATCGAATTGTCGGATATTTGTATAACTTTTTAGGCGGATTAAATGGAAATGCATAAGCAATCTTTAGCAAAAATGTAAATGAAATATTTCACAGAAAATAGAACTGGCATAAATAGAACCACTTTTTGAACTTTGATTAAGACACATTTAGATTACGATTGGATAAAATTAAAAAAAATACTTCCAAAGTTCATTATTTAAAAGAAAATAAAAGAATTATTAATAGAAAGATAAAAAATTATTAAATGTAATTTATACTGGTTTAGAACATGATTTATTGACTTGTACCGCCGCTGTTGGTCATATCAGTCATTGTTATTATCTCTGCTAACCAATTACCAACACAATTGGCCTTAAAAGAAATTTCACAAGATATTGATATCATCCTCCCTGCTAAACAGTAATCAATGTTTTCGTTATCGATGACGATAATTCCAAAACATCATGTTGCCACAACTGTTTCCATTGCAAACCCTTCAAAACAGTTGTGAATAATTACGTCTCATTTTTTGTTTGAAGCCGCTGTTTTCTACTAACATCTAACAAATAGAAAAATCTAACAATAATTGCAGATATTATGAAGTTTTTTCTTTTTTAGAAAAACTTTTAGTTTGTGGCGATATCTCAGATAGCAGAGCAATGGCAATAGTACAATAGATTATGACGACAAAATCGCGTGTTGCAGAGCAAAAACTTTAGTGTGGTGTCAATTTCTGCAAAAACAAAACCAACAAACACTTTTCAATTAGAAAAACAGATATCGATTACGTCAATAATAATGAAAACAAAACAGCTATTTAAAAATAAATCATTGCAAACAGCTTAAAGAAACAAGAGATGACAGTTATAAAAGTTAAAGAAGTTCTTACTGAAGAGTTGAGACAAATTCACTTATTCATTTCTGTCTGTTTTTTTTCATTGATTAATATCTCCAAAATTGTCTTAAAGTATCGAAAGACTTCGTCGATAGCGTTTTGATTGATGAATAGAAAATTCAACCAAAACGATAACTTATAAATGACAACAATTATCGAACTGATCAAACTGTACAGAGATTGATGAATGTGTACGCGACAATGATATACTATTTTAGAAAAAATATTGGCGCCACCGAAAAACTTAGTATGTATGAGTGTTTTTAAAAATTAAAGAAAAGAACAAATAATAATTGCCTTAGGTATTTATTGTATTGTTTTGACTCGAATTCAAAATTTTATACATTAGAATAGCTTTTATATAATATTAGTGTAAAAAAGATTCGCAGACCACACGATTATACAAGACCATCAATTATGTAACAAATACAATTTTGAGATAACCGATTATGTTACCACTAGCCGTGGCATGATGGTGAGAACACGCGACTATCATGCGGGTTCGATTATTGTCTCCTGTCATCTACATTTTCTTTCATCGGCGGCCCCTCGTCGTTGTCGACATCAACTTCGCAACAGTATAGTGTCGAGTCAATCGACATGTTCAGTAAAAGCTTTCAAACAGGTATTCATGATTAACTGAGAAATAAGTGAAAACTTTCTATATGTGTTAAATCATTTTTTTTTATTTTTTTCATTCTTTATTATTTATTTTGAATTTTTAACTTACGTTTTTTCCAATTCTTGTTATTTTTTTTCATTCTTTTTTAGGCTGAAGAGCAGAATATGGGGCGGGAGCCCGATTGAAAAAAAATATGCCATTGTCTTCGTTTTGTTCCCCAAACATCGGAATGGTAGGTCAAAGTTGGCGCTCAGGCCCATGGGGCATGGGGGGTCAAAAAAGGGGCCCTTTAGGTTCTATGATGACCGCCCAGGTGCAGGTATTCAAATGAATGATATTTTCGAGACGAATCCAACTACAGGAGACCTACGGGTCTCCTGGACCGAGTTAGAGCCATATGAATTTCCGGGATATACCAAAAAAAAAAAAATTATTTTTAAAAAATCGCGCGATTTACGCCCAACATATCCATTTTCACTCTAATTTATAAAAAAAAATTATATTTTTCCCGGAATATACCAAAAAGAAAAATGTCTTTCTCAACCGTTACAATTCTAATTTAAAAAACAAATAATATTTTAAAGGGATATATCAAAAAAATATATATATAATTACAATACATAGCTTTTTTTTAAATATTTTTCAATTTATTCTTCATTTTTTCCACTTTTATCCTTTTTTTAATCAATTCTCTTCTTTCAAATATTTCTCTTTAGACTTCTTGAATTTTTTTAAATATTTCTTGAAATTTTCCTTTAAAAACCTTAAAAAATTTAAAAAAATTTAAAATTTTCACACATTTTTGATGACATTTCATTTTTCTATGGAATTTTTCAATTCATTTCCTTAAATAATTCTAATTTTCCATGATTTTTCCCCATTATTTTTAATTTTTTACGAGGTTTTTCAGAAAAAATTATTTTTTTTTTAAAAATCGCGCGGCTTTTCGATTTTCTATTTTTTTTAGAATTTTTCAATTTTTTTCCTTAAATTTTTCTAACTTTTTCCATAATTTTTTCACATTTTTAATTTTTTTTTTAAAATTTAAATGGATCTAACTCGGTCCAGGAGACCCGTAGGAACTTAAAAATAACATCGTTGGATTCGTCTCGAAAATAGAACCCAAGGGGCCCCTTTTTTTGGCCCCCCCCCCGGCGCTTAGCGCCAACGTTGACCTCGATTTTCGCGTATTTGGGGTGGGGCGGCATTTTTTTTTTGTTTATGGGCTCCCGCCCCATATTCTGCACTTTTGCCCTTTTTTATTTATTTTGAATTTTTAACTTCAATTTTCACTGTTAATTCTAAATTTTGAAATTTAAATTTTTAATTCATATTTTAATTTATTATTTTCTATTTTTATTTTTTATTTTCTATTTTCTATTTTCAATTTTCTATTTTCCATTTTCTATTTTAATTTTTAAAATTTAAATTTTTAATTTAATTTTAAAATTTAAATTTTTAATTTAATTTTAAAATTTTAATTTTTTAAATTTTAAAATATCGAAGATCTTTTGGTTTATCGATAACTTATTAAAAATCATAAAATCGTCTATTTGTACTGAAGAACATCGTTCTACATCATATTTAATTTTTAAAATTTTAAAATATCGAAGATCTTTTGGTTTATCGATAACTTATTAAAAATCATAAAATCGTCTATTTGTACTGAAGAACATCGTTCTACATCATATTTAAGTGCTTGCCAGTAAAAATTATAATAATTAAGATTAATTCTTAAATTTTTAACCATGAAAGTTGTGTTTCGATAACATTTCGTTTCCTACGAAAGTTGTCATTTCCTTAATTATATCATTTGACTTTTTGCCAATAACTTGTGCAGATAATGTAGGCACACTCTTGTTATTAATAATTAGTTATCGATAATCATGAGTTATCGATAAAAATGTCGATGACTTTTTTTTTTCGAATTTTCTGCAAATGGTAACACTATCGTTGAATTTTTACAAAAATAATAAGTATTTTTTTTTTATTTTTAATAATATTGAACGTTTTTTAATTATTACCATGAGTTATCGATTATTCATTATCGTTAAAAATTTCGATGACAATTTTTTTTCGAATTTTCTACAAATGGTAACACTTACTACCAAAAAAAAAATATAACAATTAACATATTTTACGGCTTCTTTATGATATTGTTATCGATAAAAATATCGACGAATAACTTTTCGTATTTTTTGCAAATGGCAACACTATTTAAGAATTATTACAAAAATGTAATTATTACCATATTTTATGGCTTCTTTGCAAATTTATAAGTTTGCTTTAATAAAAATTATTTTTCGATAACTAGTCTTCAAACAAAAAAGAAGCTACGCAATGTGTTTTCTGTATAAACTTAACTATTCATTACTTTGTTTATTTATTCATTGCCTAATCTCTGATTCAACTGAAATTGCACTATTGATAACTTATCGATTACTACCAATTTAATGTTCATCGTGTTTTTCTATGATAAAGAGACATATTCGATACTATTTATAGTAAAATTTTGATTTCGATAACTTTTCTAATAGACAAGTTTGTCGTTTACCAAGGTTGTTCTCAGTATTAGCGATGTGAGAACACTTTTAAAGACTCATTTTTAATATCTAAGAATTGCCATATTTAACTGTTTTGTTTATATATCGATAATTTTGCTTATGTGTAAAAGTATTTTTCGGTAGCTTTCTGTATTTAATGCATATTGTGTTGCTCGATATTGTTTTCATGATAAACAAACCGTTTCAATACTATTTAAACTAAAATTTAGATTTCGATAACATTTCATATAGAAAAGTTGTCTGTTCCGATATATCCATAATTTAGCTTATGTGTAAAAATATAAAAATAAACTTTTTGTATTTTTAACGTGTATCGTGTTGCTTGATAGTGTTCCCATGATAAACAGACCGTTTCAATACTACTTAAACTACAATTTAGATTTCGATAACATTTCTTATAGAAAAGTTGTCGGTTTTGAGATTTATTTTTAATATGCAACAATTTCCATATCTAACTGTTTTAATTATTTATCCATAATTTTTCTTATGTATAAAAATATTTTTCGATAACTTTTTGTATTTTTTATGTGTACCGTGTTGCTTGATATTTTTCCCATGATAAACAGACTGTTTCAACACTACTTAAACTACAATTTAGTTTTGGATAACATTTCTTTTAAAAAGTTGCAAAAAACCTACTGCGAACATTTTGGAAATTTGTTTAAATAAGTTTATAAGTTCGTTTACAGGAAACGTAGCGATAACTATACTAGGGATATGCGTTTTTCAATTATTTGCAAAAAAAAAAAAACAAAATTAATGAATCAGAAAATAAATTATCGATTAAAAATGTATAATTTAATTTTTATCTTTTCGATTGCAAGTTCGATAAATCCATTAGGTTATTTAACGCATTATTTATTTTCCGATTTGAAATGCAATAATTAGTCATTAAAAATAGAACAATTAGTTCAGATCTAAATCTTGTCGAATTATTAAGGTAATTTTATTATAATTTGTTATATATATATAAATTAATAAGTTATCGATAATTGCTTTTGTTGCTGACTACGCACTGTTATCTTTGCATTGTGTAACAGCTACAATTAGAAAAAAAACTTAGAAACATTGTGAATGTTTAAGTTTTTTATAATTTTGAACACTTTCGATAACTTTCTGAGGAAAACATAAAATTAAAAAATAAATTATTTTTTAATACTCCATATAGAGCAATTAGTTCAGATCCAAATATTGTCGAATTATTAAGGTACTTTTATTATAATTTATTTTTTATATAAAATAATAAGTTATCGATAACTGCTTTTGTTGCTGACGCAAGTATATGACTGTCTTGTGTAAAAGCTACAATTATAATAAAAATCTTAGAAAAATTAATGTAACATTTTCCATAATTTAAAGCACTTTCGATAACTTTCTGACGAAAATTTTAAATATATTTTATTTTCATTTATTTTATATTTTTTACACATAGTTATATATATTATATATAATACATTTATACATATTTAAGAACATCAATATAAAGTCCATACAAGATAACTTTCATTCAAATATATAGAACTCTCTGAAAAAAGATACTGCAGACGTTAACAATTTCAAGAAAAGTATTACGAAATAGTAATTTACGCAGCAACTATAGATCCCGTTGCCTTCGCTATGCCAAAAACTTTGCCTTCTTCTAGAAATTCCAAGGTAAATATAAAATCCAATTGCCTCAACAAATAGCTGGGTAAATTTTTCATGCCAAATTGAAAATTATCCATTTTATACAAGAAATCCTACAAAAACCGATAACACAAAGATAACCATCAACAATTCAACATTATTCCGCCAAAGTACTTACCCCTTTCAAAGGGCACTTGGAGGGTGCATTGCTAGTACGTAATAACTCGTCTAAAATGCCTTTAATCAAAGGATTGGGTAAACTCTGAGCTAAAGCATCACATGCATTTATTTTCACATCTAGCAATCGTATAGAAGACGACGATTTTGGCTTCGATGTATCAATCTTTAGGCGCATAACAAAAGTTTTCTCTAAATCTTTGTCAAACATTAGTTGACCACTAAAAGCATAAATATTAGTTTCCACCTTATCAATCGAACATTCGTAGACCTTAAGCGTATTGGAGAGACTTTGACATGTAAAGTTGGAGAATTCCAATTTGTAGGGATCATTGGCGGCCTGGTCAGATTAATTGATTAAAAAAAATAGTATTTATTACACAAAACTATAAAGATGTTACTCACTTTAACTGCATGTCCGATGCTATGCAAGACAATTGTTAGAAATATGATTTTCCAAAACATTTTTATTTAGTAATTTTGCTGAGAATTAAAATTTGAATCGAAATTTTTTCGTACTATTTTATATCATTGGTTTTGAGCTACATTACTCTTATTTATAGCAGAAATGAGAAAAACCTACAGGAATTTCATTATTATAATAAAATTGCTCAATTAACTGGACAAGATTTGAATCAATATTTAAAATAACTAATTCTTGCGTAACGAATGGAAAAATAATGAAATGATCCAAATGTTATACAATAATCGATGAGTAGTGTCAGCTTTAGCTTTAGAAACAACGCAAGAGGGGGGAATAAACTTATACAACCGATAATTTATTTTACGGTTCAATAAATTTGTTACGCCATAGATAAAAATACTTAATAATATTTTGTTCTGTTAAAAATTATGTAAGCCCTGTAAATTTGATAAAGTTTTTTTTTAGTCCCAAAGTTATCGACAATGTCAACAATTTTGAGAAACATATCTAACCAGAATTATATAAAAACATTATAGGAAAGACTAAATTTTTTTTAAAATTTTGTTTTTTTTTATTTTTTGAGTTTTCATTTCGAATTTTTTAACTAAATCGAATTTTAGTTACAACAGCATAAATAAGGGAATTAGCCAAAACAATTTACATTAACGATAACTTATCGATTTATATAAAAAAAGTATTATAATAAAATTACCTTAATAATTCGACAAAATTGTGATCTGACCTAAAAAAGACAATTATCCAAAACAATTTACATTAACGATAACATCGATTTATATAAAAAAACTTTATTATAAAATCACCTTAATAATTCGACAAGATTGTGATCTGACCTAATTGTTCTATTTTTAACAACTTATTCTTGCGTAACAAATTGAGAAATAAATGCGTTAATTTAAACTATCATATTTATCGAATTTGCAATCTTAAAAGAATAAATGTTAGCCCTAAAAGCCAAATAGTAAGTAATCAAATTTAAAACCGATAATTTATTTTCTGCATCACTAAATATGTTAGGCAGAGTTTCCGTTCCATTTTTTTACGGCAAATAAATAAAAAACATACATACTCATACGTAAATCAGTTATCGAACCGAAGCTATGACTAATCTACTTTAAAACAAATTTGCAGTAGGTTTTTTGGAAGTTTCTGAGGGAAACTTCAGGTAACCAACAACTTTCGTGTGAGAAATGTTATCGATCGAAACCCTAAATAATATTTTATTAAGATAAGTCTTCAATAATGTTTTCATATCTATAATACTAAGAGAAAACTCGGGAAACCGACAGACTTTTCTATAAGAAATGTTATTGAAATCTAAACTTGTCTTTTCTAGTTTCTTAATCGAGGAAAAAAACGATACACAATAAATCTGCAGTAATCGCTAGGTTATCGAATTTTTTTTATCCAGAAAAAGACATTGCAACTCTACCTTTAGTTGGTGGCAAGTTATCGGAAACATTTTTTTTTGTATAAGTAAAATTATGGATTTTAATCCAAAACGTAAAATATGGTAAATAATATATTTTTGTTATAATTTGATAGTGTTTTCACGTCGATAATTTTTTAAAATACTTATCGATAACTCATAGTTATCGATAATTAGTAATCGATATATTTTGTTATCAAACTAATGGTAACAGTACAAGAACTTAATATCTATACATAGAAACTATGCAAGTTATCTGCAACGCTGGGAAATGTTATCGAAACCTAAACTTTTCTTGAAGGGAGTCTTAATCAAGGAAACAGTATCTAAAAAGACGATACAATACAATAAATTTGTAGTAATCGCTAGGTTATCGAATTAACAATTAGTGCTGAATCATAGGGTAGGCAATATAGAAATGAAAAAAATATCAAATATTTTATTTTATCCGGAAAAAGACATTGCAACTCTACCTTTAGTTGGTGACAAGTTATCGGAAACATTTTTTTTTTGTATAAGTAAAATTATGGATTTCAGTCCAAAACGTAAAATATGGTAAATAATATATTTTTGTTATAATTTATCGATAGTGTTCTCACGTCGATAATTTTTTAAAATACTTATCGATAACTCATATTTATCGATAATTAGTAATCGATATATTTTGTTATTAAACTAATGGTAACAGTACAAGAACTTAATATCTATACTTAGTAACTGTGCTAGTTATCTGCAACGCTGGGAAATGTTATCGCAACCTAAACTTTTCTTTTATGATCTCTTAATCATGGAAACAGTACCGAAAAACACGATACACAATTAATTGGTAATAATCGCTAGGTTATCGAATTTAAAATAAGAGCTGAATTATAGGGTAGGCAATAATTAAATTGCAGTGTTTTCACATCGATAATTTTTTTTAAATTACTTATCAATAAATAGTAATCGCTATATTTTGTTATCTAGCCCAAGGTAACAGTATAAAAACTTAATATCCGTATTTAGTAACTATACAAGTTATAGGCAACGCTGGGAAATGTTATCGAAACCTAAACTTTTCTTGTTTAGTCTCTTAATCAAGAAAACAGTATCGAAAAGCACGATACACAATAAATTGTTAGTAATCGGTAGGTTACCGAATGTACAATTAGAGCTGAATTATAGGGTAGGCAATATAGAAATGAAAAAAAAAGCAAATATTTTATTTTATCCAGAAAAAGACATTGCAACGCTACTTTTATTTGGTGACAAGTTATCGGAAATTTTTTTTTTTGGTATAAGTAATATTATGGATTTCAGTATAAAACGTAAAATATGGTAAATGATATATTTTTCTTATAAGTTATCAATAGTGTTTTCACACAGATAATTTTTCTAAATTTTAAATTACTTATCGAAAACTCATAGTTATCGATAATTAGTAATCGATTTCTTTTTTTATCAAACTCATGGTAACAGTACAAAAACTAACTAACTAACTAACTAACTATCTAACTATCTAACTATCGCAAAAAAAACAGTTGTTAACAGCATATTAGTCATCGATAACACATATCAGTATTACACAGTTGTATCTCTAAGAGAAAAAACAAAAGTGTAATTTCTTTAAGATCACAAGTAAGAAAACATGTTATCGATAACAACTTTTGTATTATTATTCGTAATGGAAAGCGCTAATATAGCATAAGGAGTGCTATTCTTCCCTACCTACAAGTTATCGACATTATAAGTGTTATTCTAAGTTATTTGCAGAGTTGGAAAAAACTTTGAAAAATTAACAATTCAAAGAAAATGAAATCTGGATAATATAAGTTATTGATAACTATAAAATGGTATCGATACAAAGCTTTCAAACTTAATTCGCAATTATTATAATTTCTGAATAAAATTAAAAACCCAAAAATTCACTTTATACAATATTCCGTTTCTGGGCAACAGTTTCACTGTAACAATAACCAAATAAGGTTGCCTTACATACACGCCTCGCCACACGATTTTTTTTATATTTAAATATTTATTTTTATAAATATATTTAATGTAACAACGAAATGCATGGCGACACACTGCTAATATGATTAAAAATGCTACACATATGAATCAGAGAAATTTTCAAATTTTCTTCAACGAATTTATATGACATTTTTATGTGATTTTTTTTTTTGCCAATGTTCGATACATTCGATAAGTCGTTTTAAAACACCATGAATCACAATGAAATTGAGGAAAATATGTTTTCTAGGAATTTTCATTAATTTGTTGGAATTTTTATTTTGTTTCGCATCAATAACTTAAATAAGTGAAGGCGCAAAAAAAAAAGTTAAGAAGAACATATTTTCCGATTGCTTTAAAATGTGCACTCAATCGTTTAACGTTTCATTTCAATTTCACTTACAAAATATATCCATGGCCTTCCATTTATGTACACACACACAGATTTCCTAATTGATGTGCCGCACGCCGCTCACTCTTCCATTACGTTTCTCGAAAAATGTGCACAAAATTTTTCCTTTGCTCGAAAACAATTTAATGACCTCTTCAACTCAAGTATTCCCTCTGCTCTATTGAAGTGGATTGTTTTTCCTTGTTAAAGAATCTCTGCAAATTTGCTGCCAAATAGAAAAGCATTTGAGTTGCTTTATTTCGTAATCGTTGAGATTGTGTACACGAATCTTTTTGTTATTTAAATTATTGTTCAACCTTGGCCATGAATTGTGTTAGAAATGCGATATATATTAAAGAATATCACTTTATGAGAATTTTTTTCTAAATTTAAAATTATTACTCTAAAAATAATTCAAATTTGTTTTATAAATACGCAAAAAATTTGTAAAGAATAAACAAATATATTATTTCGATATTGATAAACATATTTTCAAAACAATTAAACGAAATTCAAGTTTCGATAACAAATTTTAAAATTAAACTTTTCCGAATAATGAATGAATAAAAAGTTATCGAAATTAATTTAACGATAATTAATTTTAGAAATAAAAATATTTAATTACAAAATGCATTTCATCTTTTGCAATGTGAAATGAAACCAAGTTATCGAAATTATACTAACGATAACAAATTATAGAATTAATAAAATAAATGACTAATTTGATTTAAAATTGTGCAGTAAGGTCGAACCCGATGTCTTGTTAATTTCGATAACAACATAAACCTTCGATAGCAAATTCTCTAAATTGACGTATCGATAATTATCAATATTTATTTATCGATAACAAGTTATCGAAATTGAATTATCGATTACAAATTATGGAAATGATATTATCGATAACCAGTTATAGATACTAACCTTGCGATAATAAATTATAGAAATAATAATAAAAAATCAACAACTGAATTTCATCTTTTGCCGTGAGAAATTATAACATTCTATAACTTGTAAACTTCGATAACACAGCATTAAAATAATAGTTCGATTTGATTTGATTATTTTGATAACACATGATTGAATGTGATTTTCCAATAACAAATTTACCGAAATTATACTTTCCATAATAAATTTACCAAAATTAAATCTCAAAAACAAATTATCGAAATACAACTTTTAATGATTCTTGTAATTGTAAATTGTAAATTCTTGTAATTCTTACAAACCGATAACAAGAAACCAATAGTATGGTTACGTAATAAATTGTAGAATTAAAAAAAAAATTACTAATTGGATTTTATAATTTACAATGAGATCACTACCGATATCTTGTTAATACAATTTTCGATAGCAAATTATCGAAATTGAATTATCGTTAACAAAATATCGAAATTAAATTTTCGATATTGAGTTATAGAAACTAACCCTGCGATTATAAATTAATATTTTTGACAAATAATCACAACTGATAAAATCTTAATACCGATAACAAATAATCAAAATTAAATTTCAATGAAGAATTATCTGAATTAAACTTTCGATAATATTTGATAAATGTAAACCTACAAAAACCAATCATCGATATTATCCTATCTATAACACACGATAGATATTTAATTTCCGATAACAAATTTACCAAAATTAAACTGTCGATAACAAATTAACAAACGATCAAAACTAAATTTTGCGATAAAATATTATTAAATATTCGTTTAACAAATTTATCGAATAAAGGTAATCTATACAAATTTATTGCAATAGAAGTTTCGATAACTTTTAACAACTTTTCTGAAATAAATTTTTAATAATATTTGATAAATGCCTACGTACAAAAATCAATCATTGAAATTATTTTTTCGATAACATATCAATAAAAGCAAATTTCTTATATCAAATTTACAGAAATTAAACATTCCATAACATATAAAGCAAAATCATACTTTCGATAACAAAAATATAAATATTTGAGAAAACAATTTATCAAATCAAAATTCCTTTAACAAATTTAGAACTTTTGATAAAAAATTTCAAATTATCGAAAATTACACTTTCGATAACAAATTGTCGACAATTTATTTAAGATAAAAATGACCAAAATTACACATTTAATTGAATATGATAAATATTAAACTTATACTTATACTTAAAACATTCCATAACATATTAAGCAAAATCATACTTTCGATAACAAAAATATAAATATTTGAGAAAACAATTTATCAAATCAAAATTCCTTTAACAAATTTAGAAATTCGATAAAAAATTTCAAATTATTGAAAATTACACATTCGATAACAAATTGTCGAAAATTTACTTAAGATAAAAATGACCAAAATTACATATTTAATTACATATGATAAATATTAAACTTATACTTTCGATAACATATTATTGCAGAATTTACATTCGATAACAAATTATCGACGAAGTACTTACTTACTTACTTAGCTGGTACTTCTATGCAATCCCAGTGGATTATATACCGCACGTAGAAAAATATTATAAGCGCCTCGATCTTCTGCGCTTCTTCTCCAGTTAGTCACACCGAGTTCTGTAAGGTTCTCAGTAACCTGGTCTTTCCAACGGAGTTTAGGTCGCCCTCTTCTGCGCCGTCCATCGAGTTCATTGTCGAAGACTTTTCGAGCTGGAGCATTTTCTTCCATGCGTACAACATGACCTAGCCAACGCAACCGTTGCACCTTAATGCGTTTGACCACGTCAATGTCAGTGTACAGCTCGTACAGCTCATGATTCATACGACGCCGATACTCTCCGTTAACGATGATGGGCCCATATATTTTACGGAGTATTTTTCTCTCGAATACCGCCAGAACCGATTCATCCGCTTGTGTCATAACCCAGGATTCTGAGCCATACATTAGGACAGGTAGAACCAGTATCTGGTATAGCTGAAGTTTTGTTCGTCGAGAGAGGGCTCTGTCATTGAATCGCTTGCTTAGTCCGTAGTAGCATTTATTTGCAAGCAGGATTCTTCTCCGGATTTCTAGGCTGACATTATTTTCTTTGTTGATGGCGGAGCCTAGGTAGACAAAATTATCTACCACCTCGAAATTATAGTTGTCAACGTTCACGCAGTTTCCCAAACGAGTAGATTCTTTGTTCGTTGAAACTAATAACTTCGTTTTGTCCTCGTTCACCGTTAGGCCCATTTTTGCTGATTCCTTTTGAATACCTGAGAAGGCTGCAGTCACATCCCGCAGTTTTCGACCGATGATGTCTACGTCATCAGCGTACGCGAGTAGCATGTGGCTTTTGTTGAATATAGTGCCACTCGTGTTTACTGCAGCTTTTCTCATTATCATCTCCATCACAATGTTGAAGAGATCGCACGATAGGCCGTCGCCTTGTTTTAGGCCTCGTCTGGTATAGAATGGCTCCGTAAGGTCCTTGCCAATCTTCACTGAAGACTTCGTGTCAGTCAGCGTCATTCCGCAAAGACGTATCAGCTTCGCTGGAATTCCAAACTCAGCCATGGCTTCAAGTAATTTCTGCCGTATCGGGCTGTCGAAGGCAGCTTTATAGTCGACAAAAAGATGGTACGTGTCGATCTGTTTCTCTTGGGTCTTTTCCAGGATTTGCCGAAGTGTGAAAATCTGGTCAGTTGTTGATTTTCCAGGTCTAAAGCCACACTGATAAGGCCCGATCAGGTTGGATAACACTGGCTTTAGTCTTTCACATAGCACACTCGACAGGACCTTATATGCGATGGGTAAAAGGCTGATCCCGCGGTAGTTGGAGCACACACTTGGATCACCTTTTTTTCAGCACAGGACATAATACGCTTACATTCCAGTCGTCGGGCATGCACTCTTTAAGCCAAACCGTGCGCAGGAGCTGGTGCATGCTCGTTATCAACTCCTCGCCACCGGACTTGAAGAGCTCTGCGGGCAGACCGTCGGCACCGGCTGCTTTGTTGTTTTTCAGCTGCGATATTGCTCTTCTTACCTCGGCTTGACTTGGTGGTGGGCAATCTAAGCCGTCGTCGACAATTGGCGTGGTAACTTCACGTGCGCTGCCTTCTGGAACCAGCAGTTGCTGGAAGTGTTCTCTCCATATGTGCAGCACACTCTGCGTATCCGTGACCAGATTTCCATCACTGTCCTTACAGGTGGGGAGGCCATTACCGTATCCATTTGCTCTTACTTTCTGGTAAAATTTTCGGGCCTCACCTCTATCCCTGTATCGCTCTATATCCTCGCTCTCCCGTTCCTTCATCTGACGTTTTTTTCGCCTAAATAGCTGTCTCGCCCGTTTTACTTTCTCCTTATGCCGTTCCCTAACAGCACGGGTTACAATTGGCTGTAGCGTTGCCATGTAAGCAGCATCCTGTTCCTCAGACGCTATGCGACATTCTTCATCGTACCAGGATTCGTCTGAGCGCCGCTTTTCATATCCTAGGTTGTTGCGGCGGTTGCCATGGAATGCGCAATATGCTGCCACTGTGTATCGGGAACGTCAGAAGTAGAGGCGTTGTGTCGTAAAAGTTGGGAGAGTTGGTCGGAGTAGGCAGTAGCTATCTCTGGGGTTTGCAGCTTCGCGATGTCCAGCTTTCTTTGTGTTTGGTTACGTGCGTTTTTTGCTCTGCTCAATCTTGTGCGAACCTTGGCTGCAACCAGGTAATGATCCGAGCCAATATTAGCACAACGGATCACACGCACGTCCATGACACTAGATGCATGCCTGCCATCAATTACCACATGATCAATTTGATTTTTGGTGTTTTGATCGGGGGATAGCCAAGTTGCCTTGTGGATATCTTTGTGCTGGAATCTGGTTCCACTAACTACCATGTTCCTTCCCGCTGCGAAGCTAACCAGCCTAAACCCGTTGTCTGACGTGTCGGTATGCAGGCTGAATTTACCGATCGATGGACCAAGAACATCTTCCCTTCCTATTTTTGCATTAAAGTCTCCCAGAACAATTTTAATGTCGTGGCCAGGGCAGCGGTCGTATGTTTCCTCTAGGCGCTCGTAAAATGCATCTTTAATCTCATCGTCTTTATCTTCCGTCGGGGCGTGTACACAAATCAGCGTGATGTAAAAATATTTCGCCCGGATGCGAATGGTGGCTATACGGTCACTTACAGGGTTAAACCGCGAGACCAGGTGTCGAAGTCTCTTGCCGACTATGAAACCACATCCAAATTCGTGTCTTTCTGCATGGCAGCTGTAAAAGATGTCACAGTTCTTTCGTCGTGTGCATCCCTGTCCCGTCCATCTCATTTCCTGTATGGCGGTGATGTCAGCCTTGTATTTGTCGAGGACATCCGCCAGTTGGATAGAGGCACCATCTCTGTATAGAGTTCGGACATTCCAGGTGCATATCCTTAAATCATGGTCCTTATATCGTTTGCGGGGGTCGTCAACATTTGGGGGGGTTCTTGTTTTTTCTTTTCTTCGTGTTTTCATAATAAATTTTGTTTAAGGAGAGTGGCTTATTAGGCCACCGCTCCCGATCCTAGTTTCTTGGGGCTGCCAAAGCCACTAGGAGAGCCTATGTTGAGCTTCAGTAACTTCTGTTACCTACTTCCTAAGACGCATCGGTGGTAGCATGCCGATTAGGTTACTCAACGTTTCGCCTTCTAACTCTAGCTAACTTCAAAGCGGTTGCTTTAAAGTCATTGCCCAGGGAATACTTGGTCTAAGACCGGAAGTAGTTAGCTGCTTGGACAGTGCCGCAAAGGAATCGATTCTGGTCACTCCCAAGTGAGTGACAGTCAGTAACTTTCAGCCTCTGGGCAAAGTCCCATTCCCCAATTATCGACGACGTACTTGATATAAAAATTATCGACGATATAATTTCAATAACAGATGATGGCAATTAAATTTTCGATAACAAATTGTCAAAATCAAATTTTCGATAAAAAAAAATTATAAAAATTAAAATCACGATAAAATGTTTGTTTCCAAAATTAACATCCATGAAAAATTAGCACAAATTTTAAACATTGAATTCAAAATGAACAATCGATAACAAATTATCGACGGTATACTTTCTTTAAAAGAAGATGGATTTTCGATAACAAATTATTCAAATTAATATCTTGATAAAAAAATTTCCCAAAATTAACTTTCTTGAAAAATTAGCACAAAAATTAAACCTTTGATAACAAATTTGCCGAAATTAAATATTGAATTATAGTTAATCAAAATTAATTTCGATAACAGAAGATGACATTTAAATTTTCGATAACAAATTATCGAAATCATCTTTTAGATAAAAAATTATTAAAAATAAAATTTCAATGAAAAAATTTTCCAAAATTAATTTCCATGAAAAATTAGCGGGAATTAAACCTTTGATAACAAATTGGCCGAAATTAAACATTGAATTATAGTTTATCAAAATTAACAATCGATAACATATTATCGAAGAAATACTTTCGATAACAGATGATTGCAATTAAATTTTCGATAACAATTTATCGAAATCAAATTTTCGATAAAAAATTATTAAAATTTAAATCTCGATAAAAAAAATTCCCAAAATTAAAATCCATGAAAAATCAGCAGAAATTAAATCTCTGATAACAAATTTATCGAAAATTGAATAATAGCTTATCAAAATTAAAAATCGCTAAAAAATTATCGACTGTATACTTTCGATAACAGAAGGTTGCAATTAAATTTTCGATAACAAATTATCGAAATTTAACTCGATAAAAAAAATTACCGAAATCAACTTTTCAATAAAAAAATTATTCAAATTTAAATCTCAATAAAAAAATTTCCCAAAATTAACTTCCATGTAAAATTAGCAAAAATTAAACCTTTGATAATAAATTTGCCGAAATTAAACGTTGAATTATAGTTTATCAAAATTAACAATCTATAACATCTATATCGACGAAATATTTTCGATAACAGATTAAATATTCGATAAAAAATTATCGAATTAAAATTTTCGATAACAAATTATCCAAAAAATATAATTAAAATCTCGATAACAAAAATTTCCCAAAATTAACTTCCCTGAAAAAGCAGCAGAAGTTAAACCTTTGATTAAATTTTCGATAACAAATTATTTATAATAAAATGTTTTTCACACACATCAACGTACCAAACAACATTATAGCATTTACAAATACCTTACAAAAAAGATTCTCACACTGTATATCTATACAATAATGTCACCATCGCCTTTTCAAAAATATTAACATTTGCTTTTCTTCACCTCACAAAAATTGCATGCATTTAATATTACTCATATTCATATGATTTGAGGCTGAGGCAAAACGACATCAAAATATGTGGGTCATTATAATAAATTGTGTCTCACAATGGAATTGAAATCATAGCATTTAATGGTACCATTGCCAGAGCGTAAATGCCGATAATATTCTTCATCACCTATGACGCAAAATATACATATATATAAAGCACAACAACAACAAAAAATAAAATTTTATAAATAAGTGACCGGTGAATTATCATTCGCAGTGTACGATCCATAAATGGTTAATGCTGCATCTTATGACGACGTAAATTGTTGCAGCAAAAGTCTAAACAAACATAATGTTGTTATTATTTTTGTATTTTTTTTTTTTTTTTCAAAAAAACATATTTATTTTTTTGTTAGCCCCAAAGATTATTATAAAATACGTACGTAGAAGAAAATCATATTTCAACAAAAGCGATGGGTATTATTTTGAAATCGATAAATGTCGTCGCACTGTCAAGTTCAAGAGCTATCTATTTGCGCGTTCGCCTTTTAAATGTTTTTATTGTGGTTTGTTTATTTTAGGATTTTTGTATTTAAATATAAACTGGGCAACGGTTCTATTTCGTTCTATATATGAGAGTATTTTTAAATTTTATGAGTCGAAAGCGATTTCCGTTGTGAAATTTAAAATTTGTATTTATTAATTGTACTTACGATCAATGCAAGAGAGATAGCAAATTAATTACCTGGAATTAGAAAAAGAAAAAAAAGTAAATATTTGTAGTATTTTATATGGTTAAGGGGATAAAAAAATGTGTAGATGTTGAAATAACACAAATTGTAAGAAATTATGAACTACGCAAATTCAGCGGAAAATGTTAAGTTATTAATTACTTTATAAACATTAAGAATTAAAAGTTTATTCAGAAAATACAGGAATTAATATCAATCGCCTATGCTTTGAAGAACTTTAAAGAAAGTTATTGATTTGTTTTTGGCAAAGGTAAAGATCATGTGATTGAAACATCTATGTTTGGAAATGTAAAGAATGGAACACAAAAAACATTCGATTCCAGTTATCGATTATAATGTTTTGCCAAATTCAGGGAAATATTTCAGTAAAATAATTACTATGGACTATAAAAGGTCAACGGGTTTTTTCCAATTAGCTTTACATCAGCGTCAACTACCCAAAAAGTTATCGTAATGATATTAAGAATATATAACGAAAATTTATATAACAGATTTTTAATAAAAAAAAAGAGCATTACTCATTTTATAAAACGTTTTTTTAATACAATTGAAATTGCTGCAACTTTCTTACTTTCGATAACAGATGATGACAATTAAATATTCGATAACAAATTATCGAATTAAAATTTTCGAAAACAAATTATCAAAATTCAAACCTCGATAACTAATATACCGAATAACAGAAATTAAACAGTGGCCTTCGATAGCTCAGTGGAGGCGACGTAGACTAGCAATTCGATTACAGGCCGGGGCACTGTCCAAATCAACATCGATGAAAAATTAATTACTTTTCAAATACTTTCGAGTTCTTCAGCCAACAAAAGCTCATCCTAGATGCGTCCACTACAAAAATCCAGATTGCGCAAGGACCAAGGAAAAAGGAAAATGATTAATCAACATCTCATATAAATCAACAAGCCAGCTGGCACCATCTCCGGTGGAATTTGGCGGTTAAAACTCACAGCAACAACATCTAACAATCCTTGACACAAACCTTGTTATCTACAAAGGAACGAAACAGAGTTGCCAACAATGATCGTATTATAATCGGATTATATGCCCGATCGAGTGAGGATAAAATGAAAATCGGTATAAAGAATTATCACCCCAGCTATCCAGCAGCTGTTACAACAGCAACTACAACAACAAAAATTTAACCTTTGATAGCAAATTTACCAAAATTAAACATTCTGAATTTACATTCGATAACAAATTATCGACGTTGCACTTTCTATAACACTTGAAGGGAATACAATTTTTGATAAAAAAAAATTATTTAAATTAAAAAGTAGGAATTTATCAAAAAAACCATTTAATGCCAACTATCGATTATAATTTTTTTGCAAAATCAAGAGAAATATTACAATGGATTATTAAAAGGACAACAGTTTTTTTTTCAATAAGCTTTACCTCAGCGACAACTGTCTATTTTAGTTATCGAAATGATCTGTAAGGAATGTCATATAATAACATACCCCATTTTATCTATCACATATTTTTTTTGTACATGTTATCGATATAATTTTGTTACAACAAAAACTATCGGAAGTTAATTTGTGCACTTTTAGTATTAGTAAAATATTAAAAATTATCGAAATTTAACTGTTTATAGCAATATATCGGAATGAAATAATCGATAGCAAATTATCGCAATAAGAAAAACTTTCGGTGTACAAATTATCGGAAAAAATTTATAAAACAATGTTAATATTTGTTTTTTAAGAAATTTAATATCAAAATGAAAATGTCGATAACAATTTATTAAAACTATGTTTTCGATAACAAATTATCGAATATAAATGACCGATAGTAAATAATTGGATATAAATTACCGATAACAAATTTTTCAAATTCAACTGATTTAATATCGAAATGAAATTATCGATAAAAAAAATTTCGGTGTACAATTTATCGAAAGTATTTTTGTTAAAAAAACCTTACAAAAATTTAGTTTTTGTTCGAGAGAATTTTTGTTTTTTAAGAAATAAAACATCGAAATGAATATTTTGATAACAATTTATCAATACTTTGTTATTGATAATAAATTATCAAATATAAATAACTGAAAGCAAATAATTGGATATATATTACCGATAACCAATTATCAAAACCTTACTTTTTAATGCAATATATCGAAAAGAAATTATCGGTAACAAATTGTCGTTTTAAGCAAAACTTTCGATGCAAAATTTTACGGAATAATTTTTGTTAAAAAATCTTATAATGTTTTTTTAGCGGACTTTTGTTTTTTAAGAAATAAAATATCGAAATGGGAATGTCGATAACAATTTATCAAAACTTTGTTATCTACAACAAATTATCAAATATAAAATACCCATAGCAATTAATTGTATATAAATTACCGATAATAAATTATCGAAATTTAACTGTTTATAGCAATATATCAAAATAAATTTATCGATAACAAATTGTCGTATTAAACAAAACTTTCCGAGTACAATTTATCGGGAACTTTTGCTTCAGTCTACACTGGCCGATAACGGCACTGCGCGAAATATTATCAAGGTGACATATATTTATATATTGAATATATCATCAGTATCCTACAAAAAGATCTCAAATCCACTGAAATTGAATTAAGGATGCAAAGGTGTCAACCGACAACTTATTGATGCAAACATTTTTCTATAAGAATCAGAGAAAAAAATATCGAACTGAGAAGTTATCATCTAACAAAAGTTATCGAACTAAAAAAAATATTAATGTTTTGCACTGAGAAAAAGTTATCGAACTAAGAAAAGTTATTGCACTAATAAAAGCTATCGCTTTAAGTAAATTATCGATTTCGAAAATGTTATCTTCAACAGGTAACTTATTGATGCAGACATTTTTCTTTAAAAATCAGAGAAAAATAATCGAACTAAAAAAAAAGAAACATCGGATTTAACAAATGTTATCGGACTGAGAAAAAGTTATAGGAGTAAGAAAAAGTTACCGGTCTATAAAGTTGTCGGACTAAAAACAATTACCGAACTATGAAAAAGTTACTAAAATGAGAAAAAGTTATAAAATGTTTAATTCTCATATCGAATCGAAATAAAAATAACAAAATTATGGGAAATTTATAGAACAGAAAAAAGATATTGGACCAAAAAAATTTATCGATTTAAAAAATTATCAAAACGATAATTTTATGTCACGTCTATTTAAAGTAGTTTTGTAGTTTTTGTATCAAAACACAAGCGGCCATAAAAACGATATATGTTATCGAATTTTAAGTTTAAAGATACGTTAACAAAACTTTATTATCCTTCACCTCAATTTGTTAAAACATTGCAGAAAGTAATTTTTAAAACGCAAATGGAAATACAAGGAACGTAACCCATTATTATCGAAATCATCAATTTATAAAAGCGGCGGAATTACATTATTTTTAAGCCCATTTTTTAATAGGGTACAGTTTGACTATCCAGAGAAAACATTGATGGTTTTTTAATTAAATAAAAATTAAAACAACAAATTTTCAAGTTATCGAAAAAAAATATCAAAATTATTTAATAGAATTTTAATTTGTTTCCAAAAACTCATCGATACTGTTTTTTAAATTACATTTGTTACTATAATATAAATTTATTCACATTGTCTTTAAAATTGACATAGTTTAATGATGTGCTTTGAAAAATTGCAGCAACAAATTTTCATGTTATCGAAAGAAAAATGATCAAAATTACATATTTGACTGAATTAAAATTTTTCTTGTAAAGCTGATCGATACTATAAAATCAATTTATTCACATTGTCTTTAAAATTTACACAGTTTAATGAAGTGCTTTAAAAAGTTATCGGCCTTAAAAAAATGTCGCTATTCAAATTTGACATAGTTCACAGATTATTTTTAAGTCCTTTATTTATAGGGCACAGTTTGACTATCCAAAGAAAGCATTGATGATTTTTCAATTAAATAAAAACTGCGGAACCAAATTTTCAAGTTATCTAAAAAAAAATTATCAAAATTATTTGACAGAATTTAAATTTTTCTCAAAATAGTGATCGATACTGTTTTTTAAATTACATTTGTTACTATAATATCAATTTATTCACATTGTCTTTAAAATTTACATAGTTTAATGATGGGCTTTGAAAAGTTATCGGCCTTAAAAAATTTCGCTATAGAAAATTTGACATAGTTCAAAGATTAGTTTTAAGTCCATTTTTTAATATGGTTTTAATGAAAAAAAAATTGCAGCAACAAATTTTCATGTTATCGAAAGAAAAATTATCAAAATTACATATTTGACAGAATGAAAATTTTTCTTATAAAGGTGATCGATACTATAAAATCAATTTATTCACATTGTCTTTAAAATTTACATAGTTTAATGACGTGCTTTAAAAAGTTATCGGCCTTAAAAAATTTCGCTATTCAAATTTGACATAGTTCACAGATTATTTTTAAGTTCTTTATTTATAGGGCACAGTTTGACTATCCAAAGAAAGCATTGATGATTTTTCAATTAAATAAAAATTGCGGCACCAAATTTTCAAGTTATCGAAAAAAAAAATTTCAAAATTATTTGACAGAATATAAATTTTTTTAAAAATAGTGATCGATACTGTTTTTTTATATTACATTAGTTACTATAATATAAATTTATTCACACTGTTTTCAAATTTGACAGCGTTCATAGATGTGCTTCGAAAAGTTATCGGCCTTAAAATATTTCCTTTTAAGAACAATTTACATAAATTTGTTTTCTATAATATTCCCTTCTCTACAATAATAAATTGTTTACATTGTCGTTAAACTTTGATACACTTTCAATCAATTCGCAACAAATTTAAGCGAATCGATTTTCGATATCACTTTCTAACACACTTTGCCTCCGGTCGAAGCGTTTTCAATGAATATAAATTAAGGCAGCAGTCAACAAAATTATCAAAACTGACGGCTCGCTCATGTCTCTTAACGCCTGTAAAAGAAAAATAACGAGAAAATGAACTCAATCTAAAAACAAACTATGTGCAAATTGACATTTCCTGAAATGTCCTTCCCTCAACAACATCAGGGCAGCAGAGAGTAGGTGGTTGGCTGGCTGGCAATGACAACCAATGATGGTGGTTGTGGTGATGGTGATGGTGACGATGATAGCAGCGATGAATGATGATGTTGTTAATGAAGGTAAGCAATGGTGGATGGTGGGTGAGTGTGTGTGTGAGAGTGTTTCAAGGACTTTCAATATAGGAAACGAGAACAATAACGAAATTACTAAAAAGGCCCATCATCATCTACGGGCGACTGGTCACGAACATCGTTGTAAGCTTTGGACATTTTCTGTGTAGTTTTAGAGAAGAATAAGCTACCGAATGGGAGCAGGAGTTGTCTCCTGTTTAAAAGGGCAATAGGTGCACAACACTTGATGTGTTATAATGGACTTAAATTTATGCGACCAGTAAAGGTTGTGGCCCGCACTTAAAACAACCAGCACAAGTTTATTATATCGACTAAGGTTGGCATAATTTATCCATTGCTCATACTGCTTCTCCATGGCGGGTATGAAATCCAAGGTTATGTTGTTATCGCTATTAGCCACGTTGTTAAGTGGGAAGATATAAAGAATTTAAAAAATTATATTAAAATTTATATTTATATAAAATTTCATGTTGTTTTCCATAAGTTATAATATTTCTCTGCTGAATTTGTTTTGTGCATGGTAACCTGTTTCCTTTTCAAATGGATGTCTTTCGTCATTCCTCTGAATCCTTCCCCCTAATGAATCCTTTTTCTTATCTGTGTTTTCTAGCCATGAAACAGTAATTTGTCTATAGGGTTACCTTCATCACATCGAAGCTTCACCAGAGAATAATCCAATATCAAGTATGCAGCCGCAACCAATGGGTGGATATTTGCGAAGACTCTACGACGCCGTGGTCACGTACAAAATTCAATGTCAAATGACAAGATGTAAGGAAAAGGATATTATAAAATTTTTGTAAGGATAAACAAAAGTTGCAGAAATATCAACGAAATACTAAACAAAAAACTAGTAGGAAATAATCGAAATTACAAATAATTCATTTAACTTTATTGGAAGAATTCGATAAGTAAATTCTAAACAATAATAGATCAATTTTGTGTAACGAATATTTTACATTTTCAAAACAATTATCGAAACAAAAAAAAGTTCTGAATGGTTTAGTTTTCAAATCGTTTCGAAATGAAAGTAATGAAGTTACGAATATGTTATCGAGCCAATGAAAGTTATTGAACAGAAAAAGTTATCAATCCTACAAAATTTATCGATTTAAAAAAAGTTATCAAACCGACATCTTATTGATACAAAAATTTTCTATAAGAAATATGTTTCAGATTAAGCAAATGTTTTCAAAGAGAGAAAAGTTTACCCGGCTATAAGGTTGTCAGACTAAAAAAAGTTATCGAATTAAGAAAACTTAAGGATTTAAAAAAATTATCGAGCCATAAATTTATTTATGCAAACATTTTTCTATAAGAATCAAGGAAAAAATATTAACGTTTCGGACTGAGAAATAGTTATCGGACCGGCAATTCTAAAAGTATTGAAGAAAACAATTATCGAATTGAGAAAAGTTATTCAACTAACAAAACTTATCGAACTGAAAACAGTTATCAAACTAAGAAAGAGTTATTGGACTTGGAAAAAAGTTATTAAACAATTTATTAAATTATTATATTTTTCTATAACAATCGAAGAAAAAATATTAACGTTTTGGACTGAGAAATAGTTATCGGACCGACAATTTATTGATGCAAACATTTTTCAAAAAGAATTGAAAAAAACAATTATCGAATTGAGAAAAGTAATCCAACTAATAAAATTTATCGAACTGAAAACAGTTATCGAACTAAGAAAGAGTTATTGAACTGGAAAAAAGTTATTAAACAGAAAATTTATTATATTAAATTATGTAATTAGATTGAGGAAAAAGTTACCGAACTAATAGTTATCAAACTGAAAAACAGTTAATACAATGAGAAAAGATAAGAAACTAAGAAAAGTTATCGAACGGAGAAGAATCATCAAACCGATAAAAATTATAAAACTTTGAAGAAGTTATAGAACGTAGAAAATGTGAGAACTCATTATCGAACTGAGGGAAAGTTATGTGATTGAAAAAAAAGATATCAAACTGAGAAAAATCATCGAATTGAGAGAAAGTTATCGAACTGAGAAAAAGTTACCAAACTAAAAAAAGTTATCAAACTAAGAAACAGTTATCGAACTAAGAAAAAGATACGAACTTAGAAAGTCATAAATCATCATCAAAATCATCAATCGAACAGAGAAGAAGTTATAGAACTTAGAAAAAGTTACAGAACTTGAAAAGTTATCGAATTGAAAAAAATTTTATCAGACTGAGAAAATAGTTAATAAACTGAGAAATTGATATGAAACAGAGAAGTCATCAAACTGAGAAAAAATGTTATCGAAACTAAACAAAAACTATAGACATAAGAAAATGTTATCAAACTTTAAAAAAATTGTAGAATGTAGAAAATTTTATCGAATTTAGAAAAAGCCTTTGAAACTGAAAGAAAATTATTAGACTGAGAGAGAGAGAGAGAGAGAGTTATCAAATTGAGTAAAAGTTAGTTATCGAATTTAAGAAAACCTTTAAAAATGAATGAAAATTGTCAGACTGAGAGAGAGTTATCAAACTGAGTAAAAGTTATCGAACTTAAAAAAAATTATCGACCTCACAATATATGTATCATCAAACTGAAAAAATTTATCAATGTAGAAAATGTAAGAAAAAAGAAAAGTTATCGAATAGAGAAAAAGTTATAGAACTTTTTATATAATTAAGAAAAAATTATGGAACTGAGAGAATGTTATCAGACCGAGTGAGAGTTAAGACGAAGTTATCAAACTAAACAAGAATTATCGACCGGAGAAAATTTTTAAACAGAAAAATATTTTCGACGTACTTAAAGATGTTAAACTAAGAAAAGTTATCGAATAGAGAAGTTATATATAGGATTTAGAAAAAGTTATAGAAAAAATATAAAAAATATCGAACTCAGAAAATATCATCAAACTGAAAAAAGTTAACAATGAGAAAATGTAAGAAACAAAGAAAAGGTATCGAATATAGAAAAAGTTATAGATTCGATTTAAGAAAAAATTATGGAACTGAGACAAAGTTATCAGAAAGTTATCAAACTGAGACGAATTTATCAAACTAAACAAGAATTATCGACCTGAGAAAATTTTCAAACAGAAAAATATTTTCGATATACGTAAAGATGTTAAACTAAGAAAAGTTATCGAATAGAAAAGTTATATATAGAATTTAGAAAAAGTTATAGAACTTAGATAGTTATAGAACTAAAATAGTTGTAGAACTTAGAAAGTTATCAAACTGAAAAAAATTTTATCAAACTGAGAGATAGTTATCAAACAAAAGAAGTTATCAAACTGATAAAAAGTTGCAAACAGTGATAAAGATATATGACTGACTTAGAAACCAAATATGTTTTTTTACGTAAAAAGTAATCAGAACAATAAATTAAATATAAAAAAAAATATTTTTAAAAAAACTTAAATCTTAAAGTTTTGAAGTGACATAAAAAAAATAACGCACCTGTGCGAGAAACTTTATATTCAATTAATGATGTAAGACTGCAATTTTAAAGCAGTGTTTTCCCTAATATGACAACTTTAATTTTTAAAATTAACAAACTTTGTTGAAAGAAAATTGATCGAAGTAATCGAATTTTGAAATATGTAACAACAGACAACTAATAAATTTCAGGAGAAAAAGCTATCCAATCGAATTTGAATTTCAAAACAAACTCTTTCTTTAGCAAAAATTTTTTTCTAAGTTTGAAAAAAAATTATCGAAAAGCTAGCAAATATGTATGAAAACGACAACTTTCTTAATACAATTTATTAAACCGTTACATTTTCTATTACAAACAAAATTTTGATTATGAGAATTATATAGACAATAATTGAAATTCAGAAAATGTATCACAAATAAAAATGATATAAGATTTTGACTAAAATCTAAACCATTACAGTTTAAAAATGTAAAGACTTGTTTAAAGAAATCAACATTTAATTATTTTATGCTAGAAGTTACATATAATAATCTTGAAGTGTGACCCCACTAGCGGTTTTACTGATAAAATATGTTTTATTTCAAGAAATGTATGTCTAGGTTACGAGTTTTGTAGTTTTTCCATATCATATATATGTAATCGATAAGCGATTCTAAAAAGCGATGTTCACATTATGTTCATCATATATATGGAATACTTTTCAGATGCCATCGTTATTTCCTTCCTTATGTTGCTTGGGTCATGGACGTTCGTTAAGACGAAAACTTTTAACGAAAAGCAGCCACAGTTGATGGTGATGATAAGTCAAGGTTACAGTCAACAAAAAAACTACAACATTTTGCTATTAAAGGTTCAAGTACACACGAGCAGCACTCACAAATTTTTTCGTTTCGAACACAAAGTCATGTAAAGTCATAGACGTAACAGAAAACTATAACGACGACGACGACAAATAATAGCAATAATAATTTACAACCAAAATACATATAAATTACAATTCAGCCAATTCAAATAACTTGACGACTGATTGTGATTGTGATGATGGCTGCGGTGTTGTCGGTGACTGTCACATGGAGATGATTGTGGTGTGATGGTGCTACTAATGGCGTCGATTATGGTGTGGTGGAAGTAATTTAAAACACATTTCCAAAAGTTAATTTGCCGGAATTTTCCTTAGATTTGGATATTTCCAAAGCAACTGTTATCGCTAAGGTAATCTCCATATATTAAAACGATAACTTTTGAAATGAACACATCAAAGTAATAATGTCGGATATGAAGAAGATTACAATATAATAAGCGTAAAAATGACGTCATATTATGATGTGTTAGCTAGCGTTAGTGTCATTAAGTAATGTGCTGGTATCTCAAACAGACATAAGGCATCCCCCATGGGAAATATGTTTGATAAGTGTTAAATGGTGGTACACATTTCAATGAACTTGAACAACTGTTATCACTACATATCGTAGTGAAAAGGGGGGTAACTGAGATCGATACAAAAATAATGGAGCGAAAACACAGAAGTAACAATTTTTTGAGGGTAATAATTTGCGTAGGACGAAATGTTATAAAGTCGATAACAGAAAAGCTGATGTAATAATAAAAGAAATTGTTCAAGTAAAATACAAAAATTAACATGAAATAAATTTATATTTTGGAATTTTCAACAGAATTAACCAGTTTTTTATTTGAAAGGTGATAAAATTGAGGACTTTGTATGAACAGAGTTTTTTGTTATCGAATCGACAAATTATTAAAGCAACAATTTTCCTAGAAGTATCTCAGAAAGTTATCGACGGTATTGATTTATCAAACTGCAAAAAAATAGCAAAATTTAAAAAAGTTATTGAAAGATATGTTCTTATACTGATATAAGAAAAGTTATCGAACCCACCAATTTCTATAAGAAACAGAAAAATCTTGTCGAAATGAGTATGTTATTGAACTAAGAAAAGTTTTCAAACTATTAAAAGTTATCGCACTGAGCAAAAGTAATTGGAGTGAGCAAATGTTAACAGACTGAGAATATATAAGATTATCGAAGTAAAAACAGTTATCGAACTACGAAAAATTATCGAATCATTACCATTTTCTTATATTGATTTAAGAAAAGTTATCGAACTGACAGAAAAATTTATCGAAATGTTTTTAACTTTGAAAAGTTATCGCACTGAGAAAAAGTAATCGGAGTGAGCAAAAGTTATCAGACTGAGAATATATAAGATTTTCGAATTAAAAACAGTTATTGAACTACGAAAAATTATCGAATCATTATTATTTTTTTATATTGATTTAAAAAAAGTTATCGAACCGACCAATTATCCAAGAAAAATTTTTCAAAAGAAACAGAAAAATTTATGGAATTATGTATGTTATTGAACTGGGAAAAGTTTTTAACTTTGAAAAGTTATCGCATTGAGAAAAAGTATTTGGAGTGAGCAAAAGTTATCAGACTGAAAATATATAAGATTGTCGGATTAAAAACAGTTATTTAACTACGAAAAATTATTGAATCATTGTCACTTTCTTATACGGATTAAAAAAAAATTATCGAACCGACCATTTATCGAAACATAATTTTTTTTATAAGAAACAGTGTAAAATTTTATCGAAATGAGTATGTTATTAAAATGAGAAAAGTTGTTGAACTTTCAAAAGTTAACGCACGGAGAAAAAGTTATCGGAGTGCACAAAGGTTATCAGACTGAGCATATATAAGATCAAAAATTTATCTAACTGACAGATAGTTATCGAACTGAGAAACACTTATCAAACAAAGTTCGAATTGGGAAAGGTTATCGCAATGAAAAAAGTAATCGGAATGGGAAATTATTATTGAACTGAGAATCAGTTATAGAACATAGAAATTAAAAACAAAGAAAGTCCTCGAATTGAGAGAAAATAATGTAACTGAATAAAAAGGTGTCAAACTGAGAAATAGTTATCAAACAGAAAAAGTTATTAATTTACTTGTATAAAAGTTTTTTAACAGAGAAAAAGTATGAGAACTGAGAAAAAGTTATCAAGCCGATATAAATGTATCTAACTGAGGAACAGTTATTGAACAGACAAAAATATGTCTAACAGACAGAAAGTTATCGAACTGACGAACAGTAATCGAACTAAGAAACAGTTGTCAAACTAAACAAGAATCGAAATGAGAAATTTATCGAATTGAAAAAATTTTACGATTTGAGATATAGTTATCGAACTGAGAATAAGTTGTCAAACTGGAAAAAATTCACCAAACTGAGAAAAATTGTCGAATTGGTAAAAAAGATTCATGTTATAATATAAGAAATCGTTGATTTATAAAAATTATACTATATTTAAAAAAAATTATCTTTTAGTTTGAGAGCCAAAAATAGTAATTCTTTAGATTTTTTTATAAAAAAATTATAGAATCGGCCCATAGAAAGTGGTCGATAAAGTTATTAAATTAAGATAAGCTAAAGAGCCGACAATTGTTAAAGCGATAATTTCTTTACAAGTAATAGATACTTATAGTTATTGATTATCCAAAATGTAAAATAGTTATCGATCTAAGAAAAATATAACGATCGAATGAAATTATCAAATAAAAAAAAAGTATAAGAAAAGATCGATCTATCGATCTAAGTTATCGAACGATTAAAAATCTAAAAATTTATCGATCAGACAGAAAGTTATCGAACTAAGAAAAGTCATCGAAATGACGAACAGTAATCGAACTATGAAACAATTATCAAACTAAACAACTTTCGAACAAAGAAAAGTTACCGAAATGAAAAAATTATCGATTTGGGAAATAGTTATCGAACTGAAAATGACTGACAATATACCATATTATTAAAAAATTGTAAATATTTAGTAGTTTAAGACTCAAGTAGTAATTATTTAGATTTTTTTTTTTTTTTAAATTATCGAGTCAAAAACTTTCTACGAATAATGTTATAAAATTAAGATAAGTTAAAGAACTGACAAATTATTAAAGCAACAATTTCTATATAAGAAATAGTTACTTATAGTTATTGATTATACAAAAATTTAAAAAAGTTATCGATCTAAGAAATCAAATAAAAAAATATCGATCTATGAAGTTATCGAACGATGAAAAAGCTTTCCAACTGAAATAAAAATCATCCAACAGCTAAAGCCCATCATACTAGCAAAATTTATTCAACAGACAAAAGTTATCGAAATGTGAAAGAGTTATCAAATAGCAAACAAGTTTTTGGCCCAAAAAAGAAGTAGAATCAACAAAACCAAAAAAAATAGCAATGCGATAACTTACTTGTAGTTATCGCAACAAATATTCGAATGTGAATAATTTATCCAATGGTTATTTTCGATTAAAGTCAATAAAAATAAAAGTAAAAAAGTTATCGAACTGAGAAAAGTTATCCATTAAACATAATCAATCAAACTGACAAAAGTTATCAAATTGAGATAAAGTTATCGAACGGAGATAAAGTTATCAAACCCAGACCAAGTTATCGAACTCAAAAACTGTTATCGAACCAAAAGTTATCGAACTAAAAAACTGTTATCGAATCAAAAAAGTTATCGAACCAACAAAAGTTTTTTTAAGAAAATGTAAATGCGATAACTGTCGTTAAGTTATCGCAACATCTAATTTAAGAGCAAAATTTTTCCATTGATAAAAACTATCAAACGATAACTTGGTTATAAGAAAAATCACAGTTATAGTTATGTTAGCTACCTTGCCAATATACATAAATATAAATCTAATGGTATTAGAAACTGCAAGATTTGATAACACAATAATGAAATAAAGTCCTTTGGAATTTTAACTAAGCAGAAAATTCGATCCTGATCTCAAAACACCTCAAAACTTAACTCTTTTAAAAACTTTCCAACAAAATACCCAAATTCATTTGAAACACACCCAACCTAGCTGTTAAGCTGTAGTGTAATGTAGATCATTCCACAGTCAAGTACTGCCGCTGTCATAATGCGGTAGTAAGTTTTCTTCCTCTTACCTTGCGATACTTGTAATCTCTTATGGTATTCCAAGTGCAGCCTGCAATGAGTAATGTTAAACTCTTAAGAAATAACAACAACATGAGAAAATTTGATAGATTTGTTTGTTTGGTCGTCATCGTTTGTCTATAGACTGAGTGCAATGATACCATTTCAATTATTTATTAAATTGTAAACACGAGAAATACATTGTATATTGTTTTTTTTTAAACAACAATCAAATTTAGTTAGCGCAACAGAAACAACAAAGAACAGTTTGCAATAGAGACCTCAATAGATTTGTAATTGATCGAATTAAGTGGCATGAATCAATTTGTACGAAAACAAAATAATTTTAGGGTTGTGACTAAGAAAATGTTGGGAAAATTGCTTATGGGGATCAAAATTGAAAAAAGTATAGAATAATCGAAAAAAAAATTAAGAATGAAAGATAGCTATCTGCCATGACATTCGAAAAGTATCTATTTAAATAATATATAAAAATCCTTATGTTTTTTTTTGATTTTAGAAAGATCTATAAGATTTTTTGTGTACCATAACTATTCGATAACAAGTATTTGTTTCGATAACATATAATAACTCCTTATAGTATACTTTAAGGCTCTCAAAATTTCCATTCAATTACTTTCAAATTATGATTTCCTTCCCTCTGGCTGTGAAAACCATTCAAAAAACAGAAGAAATTCCATATGAATGCTGCGTGAAATCGTATCGTTTAACCTTTACCCATATATCAATAGGACCATAGCGAAAAAAATAAATAAAACCAAAAACGCTAACAACTATACAAAAACAAAGAGAAAAAGAAGAAATGAAAGAAAGAAAATGTTGTTTTCTGCGTTCACACAAGAAACATTCACTTATTGACCGTGACAATGGCATTTGCATGAAATCTCTATAACATGCAAATGTACATAGTATAACGTAGTATAAGTGTAATTGTATATGTGTATGCGTACAATAATAAGCATTTGTGTGTCGATAATGTATTTAGGGGCGTGTCTGTGTGTATGTTGGTCATTTTCTACTTTAAGGAAGAAATTATGGCAATAGACCAACGGACGCGCAAGAACATCCGAACGAACTCTCTGATGCATGATGATGCAATAAATTAGAAATTTTCAAGCATAAAATTTAAAATTTAATGCATTTGCGTTGAGTTGTGCTTTAGTCACACTGCCAGCGTATATATCACCACCTCCTCCATCGCCTCAACTGAATGGGTGTAGATGTTTTGTAATTAATTTTGAAATTTATCTGTGCCCTTCCCTCTCACTCACTCCTCTCGTTTGCTGTGATTCTTCTCTGGGTGGGCCAAACAAACAAACATTTACGTCAGACTAATTTTGGGCAATGCGTCTTAGCGTAAAGGTGAATAAAATCGTTAAAACAAAATGTATAGACACAACAACTCTTAAATTTAATAAATAAACCATTTTTGAAAATTAAGTAAACATTTATGTGAAATTGAATTATGAAGACACAAAGCTAGAAGAGAGAGAGAAAAATGTAGGCAACAATATATGTGTATGTGGTTGCGGTGTTTAAGTGCCATTGGGCACATATGACGTATACGTTTATTGGCAATAATATTGATGTTGCCCATACGCCAACAGGCGCTGGTGTACAGTAGACATAGAACTGATTCGAAGTGTAAACGAAAAGTCCGCTGAAAGATCAAAGTCTACATGCAAATGAATCGTAAAACTTTTATTGACGCAATTTGATAATACTGTTTTTGTTATTAAATATTTAGTAAAAATTACGATTCCGCAACAATTATTCTCTGTAAAAACTTTAACTTGTGCAAAATATCAATAATGCTAATGGATTAGTAAAAGTCATTATTTAATTATTAGAAAAAGTGTCGATGGTATCGATTAAAAAAAAATTGTCAAATCAACAACTTATTAAAACAAAAATTTTCGCAAAAACAGAATCAAAAGTTATCGTAATAGTGAAATATATTTTTTTTTTCGCATAGTCAACTATTTATTGAAATTTATAGTTTAATAGAGAATTGTTTAACAAAGTCATTAGACATTATAGAGATTCATTCAATTATTTACATTTAATTTAGAAAATTTAGAAATTTCTTATACCAAAGTTATCGTTTAGATAAATTTATCTATCATAAAATTATATACGATCATTCTTAATTAGATGATTTTGTCATCAACAAGTTTTCGACTCGTTGTCTTTTTCCCAAAAAAATAGCTGCTACAATAAAATGTTTGTAAAACTTTTCTGAGTTCGATAACTTTTTTTAGTTCGATAACTTTTCTGAGTTCGATAACTTTTTTTAGTTCGATAACATTTCTAAGTTCGATAACATTTCTGAACTCGATAGCTTTTCTGTCTTCGTTATCAACATGAAATCAAACAAAAAAGTTGTTGAAAAATGAAAGAGGGACATTATAGATTCAGGAAAATTTATCGAAACGAAATCTTGTCAAACTAAATCTTATCAAATCGATAGAAAAAGTCCGATTAAGGAAAAGTTATCAAATTATAAAGCAATCCAATTGTAAACAAGTTATCGAGTTGAAAACAATTATTGATTTAGTAAAAATTGGGTAACCAAATCGAGTTCTCAACGAAACGATATTTTTCAAATTTTATCGAAGTAAGTAAAATTTTCGATATTTGAAAAATTATCAAATCGGCAACTTTTAGGAGGTACAAAGGATTATGGTCTGAGAAGTAAGTAAAATTTTCGATATTTGAAAAATTATCAAATCGACAACTTTTAGGAGGTACAAAGAATTATGGTCTGAGAAATATTATCGAACTTAAAAAAGCTATCGACGTCATGTTTAATTGCTTTCATTGAACTGTGAAAACAATAGCGAACTAATAAACTGTTATCGAACTTGCGAAGTTAACAAACTAAAAATTTTTCTATAAGACATTTCCAAAAAATAATCGATTTAATAATCGAATACAATATTAGATTATTGAATCGGCTACTTTCTTGTGTTTCAGTTTAATGTGACGAAACCTTTTTTATGAAATTAATAAGCTGATCAAAATAAGCAAAGTTATCAAAACCTATCGAACTCACCAAGTTATTGATTTCAGAAAAGTTATCGAAATCAGAAAAGTTATCGAAATTAGTAAAGTTATCGAACTTAGAAAAGTTAGAGAATTTAGAAAAGTTACAGAATTTAGAAGTTATAGAATTTAGAAAAGTTCTCGCATTCTGAATAGTTATCGGATTCAGAAAAGTTATCGGTTTCAAAAAAGTTTACAAATTCAGAAAGTTATCGAACACTGTAAGATATCGAACTTAGACAAATTATCTGACTCAGAAAAGTTATCGAATTCAGAAAAGATATCGAATTCAGAAAAGTTATCGAGTTCAGAAAATTATTGGAATCAAAAAAGTTATCGGACTCAGCACTCAGAAAAGTCATCGAATTGAGTAGTTATCGGTTTCAGAAAAGTTGTCGAACTAAGAAAATTTATCGGACTCAGTAAAGTGTTGCAACTCAGAAAAGTGATCCAACCCAGCAAAGTATTCCAACTCAGAAAAGTTACCGGAACTTAAAAAAGTTATCGATTCAGAAAAGCTATTGAGTCCAGAAAAGTTATAGGGTTCAGAATAATAGAACTCAAAAAGCTCTCAAACTCAGAAAGGCTAACGAAATCATAAAGTTATCGGACGCAGAAAAGTAATTGAACTTAGAAAATTTAACGAAATAAGAAAAGTATTGGACTCAGAAAAGTTATTGAACACACAAAAATTATCGAATTCAGTAGTAATCGGAATCAGAAAATTTATCGAACTCAGAAAAGTTATGCAATTCAGAGAAGTTATCGAAATCGGAAAAGTTATTGCACTCAGGAAAGTTATCGAATTCAGAAAAGTTATCGACTATGAAAAGTTATCGAAAAATTTTACGGCAGCAGCTATTTTTCTGTGATAAAAGACAACGGGATGACAAAATCATCTAATCTAAAATGATCAAAGTATAACGTTACTATAGCAGAAGTAATGGAACCGATATCTAAGTATAAGAAAAATCCAAATTTCCCAAATTAAATGTTAAAAATTAAACGAAGATGTAAAATGACGAATGACTTTATTAAACAATTCTCTATTTAATCAAAAATTTCAGTAAAAAAATTAGCCATGACAAAAAAAATTATACATATTTAACTATTACGATTACTTTTTTACATAAGACATAATGACATACTTTACACACCCAATCAAGATGCTTAGTGTAATGTACATCAATCAACAGTACTAACGATGTCATAATAAGATAATTGGGTTACTTCCTTTTATCTAAGATTTGTAATCACTCGTGGTGTAGTTTTTTTTACATCGAACGTGAATATATATCATCTTTTGGGCCTTTTAATTATCTATAGCAAATGTATGCTAAGTCGACTTAGCATGTTTTCAATTAAATTAAATAGAGTTTATGAATACACTTTACTTCAATTTATATTCTACTTAATTTAATCACAGGTTGATCAGTCAATCCAAACAGAATGCTACCCAAAGTTTAGAATAAAGGTATCGTGATATATCTCGTATGGTTTTTTAAGACTTCAACTTTTCCGAAACATATTAAATTAACTTTTTTTTAAAAGAACAAAAGTGCATTTTTAGAATTTCTTTCGTCATTCATGATTTTTTTTATCTTATTATATGTTAGCGAATTCTGCAGAAAGTTTATATGGTAAATATTTGCTTAAGTTAATCTACTCTGAATTAGTATATTTTAAAATATATAGGCATGGTGTATAGCAAAGTCCATTGACTTTTTATAGGTTTGAAAATGTGACACATTATAAAGCAAATTTTATTGTATAAGTATTTTGTACAAACTGCAGAAATTTTTAATATTTTCATAAAGAGAGAAAGTTTTTTCCACAAGGTCTTTTTGCGAGGAAATAAAATAATTTAAATTAATATAAAAAAAATAATAATTAAATTAATATAAGTATTATATACAAACTGCAGAAAATTTCAATATTTTCATTAAGAAAGAAAGTTTTTTGACAAGGGTTTTTTGCGAGGAATTAAAAATAATTAAAAATAAAAATTTATTTCTGAAATTATATGATTATTATTATGCTTATTTATCTTAATTTAACTGAAACTATTAAATATTAATATTTTATATATTAAATTTACGTTAAGTGTATCAAATAATACATCAAGAAAAGTGTTTTTTTATTGTTTGATTTTTTTTTTTTTTTATTATTAAGTTTATTAAGAATAATATTAATCATTCCTATCGAACATAGTGAAAAAAAAATTGCAAAAAGTATTGAAGCATCGTAATATTTTTCTCTTTTGCTGAAAATTTTTTTTAAATTTTTATATACATACAGCCAAAATTTATAGATAACTTACTGAGCCGATACTCAGATATATCTATATCTCATTCATGAGATGCAATTTTTCCTTTGCGAATTTTATGAGATATACAAAAATATAACTTTAAAAAAATACTCTGAGAACACTTTTACTGCATTAGAATTTAAATTATATTCCGCTACCAATTCCATTGTAATTCTTAGCCATCAATCAATCACATTGATAGCGAACGTCATCGTTAAAACTAGGGAAACCCTTTGAGTGGACATTAAATCCACGTGAGAAAGTTTCACAAAACTGTCGTCGCACTTTTTGATATCTGTACTGTGCGCCTTGAACCACCCACATATCGGGCATCATATAGCCCTTCAAACGGCTCTTTCACTCGCTACCGATAACCCATCTATTAATGGGATTTGTAGTTAATTTTATAACAAAGAACCAAACGAGAACGCACAAAAGTTTCGCGCACTTTCATTATGTAAATGTTTGGTTTCACTATAAAATTGGTTACAAGTTTATTTCGGTTTTCATTTTCCTCATTCCAGGGCATGAGACGAGTGAGTATTCGTCGAGTCAGACAACACGTTTTTCCCATTGCCAATTGCGGTGGCGGCGGCGGCGGCACACGCCAACTGGTATATTGATAGCTGTGCCTACTGGTGATAGCAAATTTTAGAAACGATCATTTTTTTTATTTCGCTTCTTGTAACAAAAGTGCCACATGTCTGTTATCGTCGTTCTGACTAACATTGTAGTACACAAAGAAACGTGTTTTGCGCCCCTCTACGCCGTTCCTCCACAGAAATGCGTTATACTAGATACGTACAAGTTATTGGCTTAAAAGCGATGACGCGTGTTAAGTGAACGAATGTTTTGGGTGGGGAGTAGGGGGAGGCCAAAGTATGTTTGTATGTAATCAGCTTACTTTGGCAATAGTCAATGTAAACGATTAAAATAAATTGTTGCTGTGGTTTGAGTATAAAAATAACTACAAATGTATATAGGTCTATCTAAAATTGGAGAAAGAAGAAAGGCCACCTGGGTATATTCTATGTTAGCACATATTAAGTTTGTTCACTATATCTCATAATCGGTTTAGGTTATCCAAGACGAACTCACGTTCAATTTTCTGTATTGTATCCAAATCATCTTCATATTACCAAAAATCTTCAATATTTTCAATGCAGTTTTCATAATTTATTGATTACCCGCACATTTGGTGCACACGGTAATCATATGCATGCAATCTCATATATCTGCAATTACCTTGAATTTCAATAGGCTGACTGATTGATGGCATACACGAGCGGGCTATCGTCGTAAAATTCGTAGAACAATGACACTCTTTGTCTACGCCGCTCAAGGAAAATGGGGGGAAGATTAAGTTGAGTATTCCACATATACACCGCACAAGTGTTGTCCTCCAGTGATATTCACCCGAATAAAGAAACGGTTGATGAAGAAGGTTTATAGGCAGCAGCAGCAAAAGCTTTTATTGTCACAGCTGCTGTCCGTATTATCTTGTAATATTGACACACAAAAGTGAGAAATTTGTTTTATATCTTCTTTTGTTCTTGAAGAAACACACTCACAAAGTAAATGAACTTTTTGTGCGCCTTATGACGAGTAAAGTGTTTTTATATGTAAAGACAGCTTTTATTTAAAACAATAAAGCAATTTTTTAAGCAGCACTAGTTGTTATGATTATCCTTATTGTATATGACTGTCAACATTTATGTGTTTTCTTTTTTTAAACAAAACTTTGGAAAAGGCTCTTTATGATGCTTTCAAATTGGTCTTCGTTTCCTGTTTTACACTCAGAGAAATTAAGTGTAAGTTGTGGCGCCAACTGTAGCGCAGTATCGCAGGTATGTGTGGCTTTTTAAAGCTTTCAGTAATATTTGATCGAAATTTTAATATTAAGTGCACTTTTTGCAAACAATACAATTGAAAAGGATTGCTGATTAAACCTTCTATAACTCGCCCTGTAAATTTTCTTATATGGCCATACACTTCTCCCTGTTGTACCTTTCAATGTACCTTCATGAACTTGGTCGTATTTTTACTTTTTATTACACTTTTTTGTATTTGTTAAATATTTTTGTTGATTTGTTTCAATTTTTTTGCTTTTATATGGCAATTTTTTTGTTTTTTTTATTATTAATTTTTTGATTTTTTATACTATTTTTCTTCAAATATTCTTTTTAAAAGCAGCTTTTTAAAATACTTTTTTTAAAAGATTATACACATGCCTCAAATACTGTTCATTACATTGGTTGACCAAAGATTTGAATACTTTTTTTACACTGCCGTTAGATTGTAACTTGTCGAATTGAAATGTAAGCTTTAAGCTCAATTGTTATTATCTGATATTTTTATTTATATGTTCTTGTGAACTCGTAGTTTTTGTATATGTTGGCATTTAAAATTAAATTTTACTTTTGTTGGGGCTTAGAACTCTTTAGAACAATGTTACTTTTCTTTAAAGCTTTTTAAAAAGTTTTTGTCAATTCTCAAAGTTTTAGTTGGAATTTAGGTCGAGCTTCACCACAAATTAAGTTTTCGTGCAATTATAAACACTTTTGTAAGATTTGTCAGTTTGCTAAGCTCAAACTTTGTATTAAGCTTTTAAGCCACTTTTCACTAATCACCAAATATCGTTGCTGTTGTTTTTTGTATTTTTTGCTATTTTATGATTCTAACTGATCATTATGTTGGTTGACTAAAGATTTGAATACTTAACGTTAGATTGTAACTGGTCGGAGCTTTTATTTTTATTGATATGTTCTTATGTACTCGTTACTTTTATATATTCTAGGGCTTAGAACTCTTTAGATCAATGTTACATTTCTTTAAAACTTGTTGGAAAGTTTTTGTAAATTCTCGAAGTTTTAGTTGCAATTTATGTTGAGTTTCACCATAAATTAAGTTTTAGTGCAATTACAAACACTTTTGTAAGATTTTTTTGTTACTAAGCTTTAACTTTTTTTATAATGCTTTAAAGCTACTTTTCAATAATCACTTAATTCCGCTGTAGTTGATCAATTAATACTTGTACCTTTTGATATTTTATGATTCAAACTATAATGTTACTTTGGCCAGAGCTTAAAGCTTCTAAACTCAAATATTTTTTATTTGAAAGCTTTCGTTTTTTGTTAATTCTTAGTTTTAGTTGGAATTTTTGTCGAGCTTTACCATAAATTAAGTTTTCGTGCTTTTTGAAACACTTTTGTAAGATTTTTTTGTTACTAAGCTTAAACTTTTTTACGAAGCTTTTAAGCTACTTTTCTCTAATCACCAAATTTCGTTGCAGTTGTTTAATAAATACTTGTATCTTTTGATATTTTATGATTCAAACTATAATGTTACTTTGGCTAGAGCTTAAAGCTTCTAAACTCAAATATTTTTTATTTGAAAGCTTTCGTTTTTTGTTAATTCTTAGTTTTTGTTAGAACTTTTGTCGAGCTTCACCATAAATTAAGTTTTCGTGGTATTATAAACATTTTGAAAGGTTTTTTTGTTACTAAGCTTAAACTTTTTTATAAAGCTGTTAAGCTCACTTTTCACTCATCACCAAACTTTGTTGCAGTTGTTTATTTAATACTTGTATCTTTTGATATTTAATGATTCTAACTTAAATGTTACTTCGGCCAGAGCTTAAAGCTTTTGGGTCAATGTTATATTCAATTTAAAAGCTTTCGTAGTTTTTTGTTTAAAATGTGTATATTTAATGGTAAAGTTTCGCTATATTATGGATATTATGCGTTTTAAATGGTTAATCCAACTGTATTTTTTTTCTGTAGAAAGCTTTTGGGGAAATGTTGTTGATATGTATTATAAGCACATTAATTTTTACTTTTTTTAAAACTTATTGCGGAAGTTTAACATTTGACATTTAGTTTTTCACTTATTTAATCATCTGTAGCTTTTAAGATTACCTTAATCAGGTAAATGATTTTTTGAAAAGTTTCAAAGTTTTCAATTTAAAATGTGTAATAAATAGTTCACTTTTGTTTTAATGACATTATGCGACTTAAATTTTTCACTAGCACCTTTTAGTGCTTTAAACTCACTTTAACTCAGCTCACTTTTGAAAACTTTTTGTTGATTTATATTATATGCACTTTATTTGGCATTTGCTCAATGATAGCTTCTTTCAATTGTTATTTTTTTCTCACTCATTAAAACTTTTAAAGCTTTAAAGCTTTTTTTTAGCTTTGAATAATCAGTAAGTAATTGAAAAATTTTTGAGGTATTTCTAAATTAAACTAGGCATTCAATTTATTGCGCTAATAGCTTACTACTCAGTGCTTCTGTTGTAAAAGCTGAAAGCTTTTTGGAGGATTTTGTTGCAATCGTAGTTGTTAAGCACTTTATTTGTTGCTTTTTTAATGGCATTTATTCTAACTATTGTTAGCCTTTTTAGTTCTGTGGTTTTCACTTATTTCATCTACTGTAGCTTTTAAGCTCTTTTTTAGCTTTCATAACCACGTAATTTATTTGCTTTTGATTGATTGATTTTCGAGGTATTTCTCTATCCGCTTGAACCAAGATTACAATTTATTGCGTTGACTGCTTAATTCTGGGTGCTTTTATAGAGAAGACTGTAAGCTTTAGGTATGATTTCAGTTTAAAATGTAACAATCATTTGTGACCACAGCTTTGATTAGCTTTTAACATGTGTTTTGTTATGCGATGTAAATTTTTATCACGTTGTTTTAAGTGACTAAAGCTCACGTTTTTTTTATTTATTTAAACTTTTGCGAGCTTTTTGAAAATTGTTGATGATAAAAATTATAATCACTTTTTTTTTGATAATTTTTTACTGGCAATTATGGATGTGTTAGCTTTTTAAATTTTGTTTTTGTCGCTCATTAATTTTTTTGTAGCTTTTAAGCTCTTTTTTGTAAGCTTTTATTAATCACGTTTTTTATATATTTTGATAGATTTATTTTCTAGGTATTTTTGTATCCGTTTAAATTAAGCTTTTAATTTATTGCTAATCCTCGCTGCATCTATTTCGAAGGCTTTAAGCTCCTTGGAGGATTATTTATTACCGCAGCTGCCTTAAACTTTAAACATATGTTGAGAACTCGAACTTGTCACTCTTTTAATATTCGCTGTTTTATATAATTTGTTTAATATCATTAGTTACTTTGGTAAAAGCTTTTATTTCACTGGATCACAGATGTTAAGAGTTTTTTACGAATACTGTTGAATTTCTTGCCAGTTGACATATATTAACTTTTGTGGCAACTATCACTTATATTTTCAACAATTTGTTTATTCTGAATTTTTAAAGCTTTATTATTTACGTTGCTTTAATAAGCTAGGTCACCGCAGCTTTCTTAAGCTTTGAACATGTGTTAAGAACTCGAACTTACCACTCAATGAATTTTCGCCATCGCCGTTTGTATAATTTTTTAATATTTTTAGTTTCTCCCGTAAAAGCTTTTATTTCACTTGATCACAGATATTGAGAGCTTTTTATGAATACTTTTGAATTTCTTGCCGGTTGACATATATTAACTTTTGTGGCAACTACGAATAATATTTCCAATGTTTTGCATTTATTCCGAAAATTTAAAGCTAAATTATTTACGTTGCTTTAATAAGCTCTGTCACCGCAGCTTTCTTAAGCTTTGAACTTGTGTTGAGAACTCGATCTTATCACTCAAATAATTTTCGCTGTTTTGTATAATTTTTTAATATTTTGATTTATTGCGGTAAAAGCTTTTATTTCACTTGATCACAGATATTGAGAGCTTTTTACGAATACTGTTGAATTTCTTGCCGGTTGACATATATTAACTTTTGTGCCAACTATGAGTACTATTTCCAAGGATTTGCTTTTATTTCGAATTTATAAAGCTTAATTATATACGTTGCTTTAAGAATCTCGGTCACCGTAGCTTTCTTGAGCTTTACACATGTGTTGAGAACTCGAACTTATCACTCAATTAACTTCGCTGTTTTGTATAATTTTTTTTAATATTTTGTATTTACTTCGAAAAAAATTTTTTTTACTGGATCTCAGTTTTTAAGAGCTTTTTACGAATACAGTTGAATTTCGTGCCAGTTGACATATATAAACTTTTGTGGCAACTATAAATAATATTTTCAATACTTTGCTTTTATTTCGAATTTAAGGAGCTTAGTTATTTACTTACGTTGCTTTAATAAGCTCTAAAGCACGATCAAAATTTTTGGCACTATTGATCTATTTTTCTTTGGTTTTATATTCAACAAGTCACAATTTAAAGAACTGGGAGATGCTGCACAAATTTTATATATTAATAATCTGTTAATCTTTAAAAGCTTTTTATAACAGTGGCACTCTTTGAAAATTTGTTAATATAATTAATGTGGATTGAATTCACGAAACTCGCGATTTTTTAAATAAAAATATAACTTTTTTTAAAACTTTTATAGATCTTTTGTATTAGTATTTATTTGATTCTCCAAAAAAGCTCTTTTTTGACTTCGTTGAAAATTTGTTCAACAATAGTAGGAGTTTCGTTAACTTTTTTTTTTTTTTTAAATTATATTCTTAAATTACGCATTTTTATTTGCAGAGATTTCAAACACGTTTCGCTTTACTTATTGACTGTTATCACACACCTGTGTTAGAAGCTTAAAAGCTTTTTTCAGTTTTATGATTTTTATTTTTTTTTTTTTTCAATTAAATCGCTCACAATTATTTGCAGTTCTTCTTTCAAGAGATTTCAAGCAATTTCGACTTGTTGATTTTATCAAGCTTAAAAGCTTATTTTCTCACTTTTGTTTGTATAATCGTTTAAAAATATTTTCAAGTAATTTAAATTATTCCCCGTAGCACTAAAATACTTGTATTGAGTTAAAAATCTTAAAAAATATTTTTTATCGCTCTCAGCTTGTAAGCTTTTGTTATTTTTTGTTTAACACAAAACACTTACTTGTGGTTTATTTACAGACTCAAACTTTTTTTTTTGTAATGGTTGATGTTTTTTACTTAAGAAACTTTAAAGCTTTATTTTCTGCCTTCATTTATACAATTATTTTAACTTTTCGAAGAATTTCGTAGAAACCAAATTAATTCTTTTAGCACTTAATTGCTTTGTTGTGTAGTTTTGTTTTCTCACACTTTTTTCATTTCTTAAATTTTAAAAGTTATTTTTACTCATACTTTGTATGGTCGCTCGAAAGCTTCATGGAAATTTTTGACTTTGCACAAAATTCTTTCTTTTGATTTGAATATACCAAAAAAGGTTTTGTAATCGGTCCTCGACGTCCTTTTCCTTGTAAGGTTAATTAAAGGATATTTTCTGGCGTTTTTTTTTCAGGAGTTTCAAATTCTTCTCACATTTGTATAAGCTTAAAAGCTTTTTTTGCACTTTGTACGATTGCTAAAAGCTTTATGCAATCTTTTAACAAAAACTCTTATTTATTGGCTTCGTTACACCGCCCCGAAGGTTTTGTAATGGTTTCCTTAGTGTCCGTGCCTAAGTTACGTTATTTGAAAGCTTTTTTTAAATTTTTGTAAACACGCTTTAAAGTTTTTGGAAATCCTTGAACTTGACACAAACTTGTTAACTTCTGCTTTTGTTGCACCTCCAAAGTGTTCGTATTCTTTGTAACTTAAAAGCTTTTTTCGCTTTTCAGGGATTTTTAATTTTACCTCACATTTGTAAAAGCATAAAAGCTTTTTCTTGCAGTTTGTTAGGTGGCTGGAACGCTTTATGTAATCTTTCAACTTTACACAAAACTCTTTTTGTTGGCTTCGTTAGGCCCCCAAAGGTTTTGTAATGGTTTCCTTAATGCCCGGGCCTATGTTACTTTTATTAAAAGCTTTTTTTAAATTTTTGTAAACACGCTTTAAAGCTTTTGGAAATCCTTGAACTTGACACAAAGTTCTTTTTGTTAACTTCTGCTTTTGTGGCACCGTTGCACAGTTTTCGTATTCTTTGTAACTAAGAAGCTTTTTTCACTTTTCAGGGATTTTTAATTTTACCTCACATTTGTAAAAGCATAAAAGCTATTTCTTGCAGTTTGTAAGATGGCTGGAACGCTTTATGTAATCTTTCAACTTTACACAAAACTCTTTTTGTTGGCTTCGTTACGCCCCCAAAGGTTTTGTAATGGTTTCCTTAATGCCCGTGCCTATGTTACGTTTATTAAAAGCTTTTTCTTGACTTTTTTTAAGTACGCTTTAAAGCTTTTGGAAATCCTTGAACTTGACACAAAGCTCTTTTTTGTTAACTTCTGGTTCTGTTGCACCGCCAAAGTGTTCGTATTCTTTGTAACTTAGAAGATTTTTTTTACTTTTTAGGGAATCTTTTAACTTGATACAAAAAACTTTTTGTTGCTGCTTCTGTTGCACCACACCAAAGGTTTCGTAATATAGTTGCAGCCGATTTCCTTGTCTACGACGTTACGTACTCTTACGTATGCTTATTCTTACGTTAACGTTCCTTCAACAACACGTAATTGACGTATTTTGTCGCTTTAATCACACGCGGAATCACACAACAACTACGCAATGCGTTGTACGTTTCTAAAGAACAACTAATCGCAGAATATTCCATAAGATCATCATCACCAGCACGACGACGGACCGATCGCAGTTGTCGCTTCTTCAAATGGCGATATTTTGTGGCTTTGCTGTAGCAGCCAATTCGCTGCAGCAAAGTGAATTGTATTAATTGGTTAATAATTGAAATCTTTATGGATTGTTTATGCGTTCTCATTGGATTTGGATTTGGATAGATATCTGAGTTAGCCTTAACTTGTTGTTGTTGTTGTTATTATTGTAATTGTTTCTTTAGATCTGTTGAGATGTTTTTTTTTTAATTGTAAAGAATTTTCCGTTAAAATACTTCCGTTTTCAGAACTATTTATGCGTTTGATAAATTAATTCATTTGAATTTGTCTATAATTTCTGTTAAGATGCAACCTTCTATACGCTTCGTGTTGATATAAACGAATAAACTCAAGTTGATGTAATGCTCGGTCAAGCAAAGGCTGATGCGAAAGATGGACGGACAGACAGACGGACGGTTGTGGCATCTTACGTTCAATAGTCTTGGTATTGGTATTGAAATGTTACCAACGCGAAAAAGGGGGGTCCGAATGCAATTTACGATATTGTAGATAGGTTGGTAAAAATAAATTGGCTGCTTGCTGAGCCATGACATTTTGTGTGCGATTAATGAAACAAAGCGATCTATAAAAATACATACTCGTAGGTATGTGGACGGAAAAAAGATACTAGATTTGCAGCTGTTTTACATGCGCGTAGAAGAAAAGTTGTTTGAACAGTACAATACAGAAAGCAATGCTAGTACATATATGTAAATTTGAAGATATTTAGAAAATGTAATACATGTCCTTTGGCAGACGTCTTTGCAGTATGATCTCCAAACGAAATGCATGTCAATAGGTCACGTCATCAAATCATTTCTTAAGTCAACAGATCACTGCTTAAGTCTACAAAATAAATCTTTTTTTCTAACATTTACCCTTTTTTTTAGCACTTAACACTAGAAGTATTACATTAGAAGAATTGCACTAGAAGAATTGCTACTCATTTGGAAATTATTTTTCTTGCATTTCAAAAATTTGCTAATGTTTTTTTAAAGTAGCAAATATCTGTCTTCTCCCTTAATTAGCATGATTTTCTATACATGTTAATTCAAAGTGTGATCTAATTACCACAAATTGTCATCTACCGCTGACAAGACACAAAATGCAATTATATTACTAATTGTGTTAGTCATACTCGTATGCATATGTGGCATGCCACTCATATCTCATATCATCTCTCATATCTCTACTGCAAAAGACATACGCCTAGGAATTTTTACTCTTACATTCAAATTAGTCACTGAAAAGACATAATTATATGTCACGTGTCCATCTTCTGTGTCATTTTTGAAAATGCTTGCATGAGGTCTTATTAAAGTCCCACCTCGTCGTTTAGCGGATTGCCAATATTTCGTCAACCATGTGGTCCACCTGTTTAATATCAGATGATGGTCTGATAAACAGCTTATGGATAGACACAACTGGCGGGCCGGATATCCGTTGCAATTAAACTATTGTTAGATATATTTTTAAGAAATAAAATGTTAAAAATATAATTACATTCATAATCTACCTCTGCGACCCAACGGCGGACAGAGTGGTAGATGGCGGGAATAATGGTATTTAATGAGATCACTAAAAATTAACAAAATTTATTTAAAGTGTAGCAAAATGTGTTAAAGTACTTAAAGTAGACCAAAAAGTCCTTAAAGTGTATCAAAAAGTACTTAAAATAAACCAAAGTGTACTTAAATTGTACCTAAAAGTACTTAATATGTACCAAAAATGCACCACAAAATACTTAAAATGCATCAACAATTATGTACTTAAAATGTACCAAAAAGTACTTAAAGTGTTCCATGAAGTACTTAGAATTTAACCAAAAGTATTTAAAATGTATCAAAAAGTACATAATATGTACCAAAATGTGCTTAATGTGTACCATGAAGTACTTAAAATGCACCAAAAAGTACCTCAAATCAAAACTACTTAAAATGTTCAAAAAAGTACTTAAAGTGTAGCAAGAAGTACTTGAAACGCACCAAAAAGTACTTTAAGTGTATCAAAAAGTATTAAGTGGCCCCAAAACAAACCTTAGACTTAGCGGTCTTAGTACTAAAAAAGTACCAAGAAGCACCTAAAGTTTACCAAAATGTACTAAATGTGTATCAAAAAGTACTTTAAATGAACCAAAACGTACTGAAGTTGCATCTAAAAGTATGTATCAAAAAATACTTAGTGTACCAAATAGTACTTAAGAGGCAACAAAAAGTAATTAAAGTGTACCAAAAAGTACTTAAATTGCATCAAATATTACTTTAAAAGTATCAAAAAATACTAAAAGTAGCAAAAACTTATTTATTGTCTTTGTACAATTAAAGTACTTTGATTGTACCAGGAGGTAAATCCATTCCATAAAAAGTAATTGTATTGCACTGAAAGGTACTTTTATTGTACTAAAACGTACTTTTATTGTTCTGAAAAATACTTAAAATGTACTTAAAAGTACTTTTTTAGTACTAAAAAGTACTTTTTTATTACTAAAAAGTACTTTTTTTAGTACTAAAAAGTACTTTTATTGTATGCCCCAAATCCTTTAGTTTCACCAAAAAGTACTTTATTGCCTTTGCTCGTTTAAAGTAAAATTATGGTACCAAAACGTACTTTTATAGTCCCAAAAAAAATTGTTTTTATTGTAAGAAAAATTGATTTTTTTAACAAGTACTTCATTTAACTAAAAGTAGTTTAATTATTTCAAATATTTGTCAATATTTTTGCTTTTAAAAAAAAACACATTTCATTTAATTACATTTTCAATAAATTATGTTTAACTCAATTTATAATGTTTTTGTCGCATATCTTCTTATTACGGAATTTCTTCTTATAGTCGCTTTTCACCTCAGTTGGGATATTTTAATTTTAATTTCGAAATAAATGAACAAATTTAAAACTTAACTTAAAAAAATGTAATTTTCTAAACTTAGTAACACGCTTTATATATGAAACAGTAAAAAAATATATCAGACCACGCTCTAAATTCTAACCTAATCTGCATATAATATATAAAATGCGCCTGGCCACCCAATTCCCTATCAAACGTCATTTAATAATGTATGTGTGTTTTTCATCCAATCCTCCCCCATTCGTCCTATTCACATAAGCTCAACTTATGTGCAGCATCAGACATGCCAACAGCAAGCAGCAGCAGGCGTTACACGAGTAAAATGTGATCTTTTCTTTCTTGTTACCCTTTTGGCCTTACAATCGCCCCCCGCCCCCGAAGCCCCAAGACTACAGCATAATAACACTGATGTGGACTTTTGCACGTTGGGAAAAAGTTCAGGTTCGTTTGATGTTTTTGTTGTTGCTATTGTTGTTTTTTTGCTTCTCCTTTGGTTGCATTTATAACAATTGTTTCTTTATCTGCCTTTAAGGCAATCAGCAACAAACAGCAAAGCATAGCAACTGCTGCTGCTGCAGTCATCCACCTACAATGACAGTGAGGCGGTGGCACGGGGGCACATAATCGTTGAACTAAGCGAACATACAACAAACAAGTCAAACGTTTATTCATATTCGTCGATGTGTATGATGATGCTCTTTCGTAGTCACTTTGAATGCCTCCTGCCACTGACTGACTAAGCCTATGTGTGAGTGTACAAGCGTATCAAAAATGTTGTTGTGATGTTGCCGCTTTTATTGTTGTTGCTGCTGTTGTTGTGTTTTGATGTTATTTTCGCCTGTATTTTCCTTTTGTCTTTTCTTTTTTATACGTATTTTTCCCTAGAGCGCCTATACCCCTGGCATTTATAGAAAACAGTTAGGGGTAAAAAAATAGTAATAGGCCTGGTTCAAATTTTGCTATTTTTATAGCTTTGACGTTTAACAATAGGGATTACATACATAGGAGCATTAAACTATAAAATAAAGTAATTTACAAAGTATATTACAAAGTAATTAAAATGTACTAAAGTGTTTCAATAAGTACTTAAACTAAAATGTACTTAAAGTGTACAAACAAACAATACTATATCAAAACGTATACAAAAGTGTACCAAAAAGTACTAAAAGAGTACCAAAAAATAATGAAAATGTACCAAAAAGTACTTAAAATGTTCCAAAATATACTTAAAAGTATATAAAATGTATCAAAATGTAATCAAAGTTTGCCAAATAGTACTTTAAGTGTACTAAACACGTATTTCAAGTGTAACAAAAAGTACTTAATATAGATTAAATGTACGCAAAAGCACTTTAAGTGTACTAAAAAGTACTTAAAGTGTACCACAGAGTATATCAAAAAGTAAAAAATGTGTACAAAAAGGTACTTCAAAGTGTTTCAATGAGCGCTTAAAACAAAAAGTACTTAAAATGTACAAACGAAAACTTCTATACAAAAAAGTAATCAAAGTGTACCCAAAAATACTTAGTGTACCAAAAAAAGGAGCTTGAAGTTAACTTAAAAGTGTACCAAAGAGTACTTAAAGTGCACCCAAAAGAACTTAAAAGTGTGCGAACATTTTTCCAAAGTATACTAAAAAGTACTTAAAATGTACCAAAAAGTAATTTTATTGTACCGAAAAGTCCTTAAACTATAACAAAAACTACTTAGTCGACGACAATGTAATTTATGTGTAGCCAAAAGTATTTAGAGTTTCCTAAAAAGTACTTAAAGTGTAACAAAAAAGTACTTAAAAAGTACACAATAAAAGTACTTTTATATTATTTAAAAGTACTTTTATTGTTCCCAACCTATTTTGTTTTGCCACCAAATACATTTATTGTACCAAAATGTAATTTAATTGTTTTAGAAAGTACTTTTATGGTATCAAAAAGTAATTTTGTTGTATTAAAAAGTACTTTAATTGTATTAAATAGTACTTTTATTGTACCAAAATGTACTTTAGTTTTACCAAAAAGTACTTTTAAGTACAATTAATGTACTTTTTGCTACAACTTATTACTTTCAATTTACCAAAAGGTACTTTTCTGGTACAAGTAGTACATTTTTTGTATCAAATAGTACTTTTATTGTACTTAAACGTACTTTTATCGTAGCACTAACTACTATTGCTATACCAAAAAGTAAATTTATTGTACATAAAAGTACTTTTACTTTACTAAAAAGTACTTTTATTGTGTCAAAAAATACTTCTATTGTGCCAAAATGAATATTTATGGTACCAAAGAGTAAATTTTTTGTATAAAAAGAACTTTTATTGTGTCAAAAAGTACTTTTATATTGTCCCAAAAAGTACTTAAAAGTACTTAAAAGTATTTAAAAAGTACTATTATTGTACCCAACATATTTTTTTGACCACCAAAAACTTTTATTGCATGAAAAAGTACTTTTATCGTACTAAAAGTACATTTATTATAACAAAAAGTACAATGTAGTCTAAAAACTAAATTTGTTATAACAAAAAGTAAATTTATTGTATAAAAATGTTTCAAAGATCACTTTTTTGGTAAGCTCTTACTGTGTATGACCATTATTTTGACCATCACTGTAAAACACTATCGCATAGATGACGAAAAAAACAAAAACAAAACTATCAACTGCAATTGTTTGTGTCAACTTACAAAACGTTAACGTTAGAGGTTGTTGCATAAATGTAGATTCCGTCCGTCCATCTGTGCATTCGTTGACGGCAATTGTGTGCCAAAATCAAATTAACAACTCTTTATGCTTTTACTTCTATGTTTTATTACACGTACATGTGTATGTTGTATGTATTTGGGTATGACGACTGAGTTTTCTTTTTCTTTCTATATATTTTCTATTGCTTGGCATTAACTGTAAATATATATGGTGTGTATGTGTGTATGTAGTAAATGATTTACTACATCAATGTTGAGTACAACAATACTTTGTGAGATCTGCAACATTTTCCCCGAGACCAAGAAACCAATGACGGCCGCCGCTGCTCAACATACAGTAATAGACAGATAACAACCACTGTGAATTTGCGGAAGAAATTGAAAGTTTTATTTATAGCTGATAGTAGCTGCTAATTTTGTATACAATACAACTAAGTGTGGCTGGCGGTGGCTACTGTATATTTAGTAGTTTTATTACATTTTCTTAATGTCCACCACCGTAGAGTATTTGACGAAACACTATTGAAAGTAAGTGAAAAATGTATGACAAATCAATGAATTTGTGAAATGTTGTAAATTATTTATACACACACCTCTGTAGCTCTGTTCAATTAAATTGATTACATCGTTATAGTGTTGGTATGAAAAAATTGGTAAAATAGATTTGTTACAGCTGTGATTTAAATATAAGATAATAATAATGTATTTATATAAGATTTTAGTTTTCCATTTAAACATTTTCGATATTAAAAAAAATATCGCTAAAAATGTTTGCTAAACAGATCCAAACAATAGTTGTTTTTTTTTTCTAAAAAGTTGACCACGTGTATACAAATTTGGCAAATCGCTAAGCCGGCGGGCACCAAAGCACATATCTATATGACGTGTTTAAGGTAACCCATAGGTAGCACGTGGATTAAGGTGAATCTAGAAATCTAAATTCTATAGTATGAAAATATACCACTTATTCGTCAGAGGAACCATAAGAAATTTCATACATGCAGGGTTGCCAGCAGCCAACAAAAATATTGGCTAAATAGATAATTGACCAACACAAAGAGCAAAATCATACAATTTTTATAAACATGAAACTTTTTAATTTTTATATATTCGATCTAATCTCATATTTTTTATTAACCCAAAAAAATTAATGAAATTTAGAAAAATTAAAAAAAGAAAATTTTATAAAAATTTGGTTTTTGTATGGCAGCCCCCTTAGGGGGTGAAAATCGGGGGTAGGTATGTTTGGAAAATATTTTAGGAGGGAAAAATTAGTAGGTGTCGGTCGTACATTTTCCCAAATTAGGAGGCACCACGGAAGCGGCAGGAGCTGATTTGATATAGCGAATGGAGCTAATTTTATGAAATTTGATTTTTGTATGGAAGCCCCAATAAGGGGGTGAAGATCTAGAGGAAATGTTAGAAGGGAAAAATTAGTGGAGTCCAGTCAGACATTTTACCCCTCTAGGATTTACCATGGGAGCGGCAGGAGGTGACTTCATAAAAAATTATAGTATGGGGACCAACTTAAGGGGTGAAGTTGGAGGGTAGATATGTCCTGACAAACTATTGGGGTTGCAAAAACAATGGGGGTCGGTCATACATTTAGGGTAGTTTAGAGTAATTAGAGCGTTTGGAGCAAATTTTATAAAAATTTTATTTTTATATGGGAGCCCGCTTTGGGGTGAAGATAGGGTGTATGTCTGTTAGGGAAAAATGTTAGGATGGTACATTTTATCCCTCAAAGAGGAACCTTGGGAGCGGCAGAATCTGATTTCATAAGAAACATTTAATAAATAAAAAAATCATATGGGGACCACCTTAAGTTTAGAAAACGGATTTCAATTTCTGATTTCTTAAAAAAATGTTAATAAATAAAAAAATCATATGGGGACCACCTTAAGTTTAGAAAACTGTTGGGGTCGCAAAAATATTCTGGGCCGGTAAACAATTGACTTCTTTAATGGCATCTTTGGAGCAGAGCGTGGAAGCAAATTTTGTAAAAACTTGACTTTATATGGAAGTCAAACGGATTACCTATCCGTAAAAATTTCTTTAAAATATTATCTTTAAAATATTTTTGATTATTTTCTAATTATATAAATTTTCATTTTTTAAATTTTTTCAATTCGGATTGTCTTGTTCTCCATTCTATTTATTCTAATTCCTAACTTAAATTGAATTGAATAGGAAGTGTTTTTTCTATTCTTTTTTAGTCTAATTCATAATTTATTTAAATTTTTTTTTATATTTTTTTCTTAAATTTTTTAACTTTTGTTAATTTTGATTAATTTTTTTCCCTAATTTCTAACATGAAAATAAAGGAAATAATTTTTTTAAAATTCTTTTCGACCAAATTTTTACTTTCTGGGAATCAAATTCCGAAGTTTATTTTCTTTGAATACTTTTTGATTTTTTTTTTTAAACTTCAATGTATTTTTCCATTTATTTTAATTTATTTTTGTTAATTTTATTAAATTTTTTTACCTTTTCTTGTTATTTCTAATATATTTTTTTATTTGTTTTTATTTTCATTTACTTTAAATTATTTTTAAATTCTTTTACAGATGTTTTTTTTTTTTTTTTGATTTTTCTTTTTTTATAATTTTTTTTTCATTTTCCATATTTTTTTAACTTTAAATTTTTTTTTAAATTCTAATATAAGTTTTTCCTATATTTATTTTTAACCCTCTGTGGGGTGACTCTGGGGCTTGTTGGACCTCGAAACGCAGCCTTTTATTATTATAACATTTATTATTATAAATTTTATTATTATTAAATATGAATTAAAAAAAAATTAAAAATGTAGTTGTTCTTAAAGTAAAATACAATTTTCTTGTTATACTAATTTTTATGTATTGTTGATTAGAAATTAATTAAATTTTTTTATTGTTTGTTTATTTGTTGTTGTTTGTTTGTTTAGTTTATTTGTTAGTATTTTGATATATTTTTATATTTTTATATTTTTATACTTTTATATTTTTGTATTTTTATATTTTTATATTTTTATATTTTTATATTTTTATATTTTTATATTTTTATATTTTTATATTTTTATATTTTTATATTTTTATATTTTTATATTTTTATATTTTTATATTTTTATATTTTTATATTTTTATATTTTTATATTTTTATATTTTTATATTTTTATATTTTTATATTTTTATATTTTTATATTTTTATATTTTTATATTTTTATATTTTTATATTTTTATATTTTTATATTTTTATATTTTTATATTTTTATATTTTTATATTTTTATATTTTTATATTTTTATATTTTTATATTTTTATATTTTTATATTTTTATATTTTTATTTTTTTTATATTTTTATATTTTTATATTTTTATATTTTTATATTTTTATATTTTTATATTTTTATATTTTTATATTTTTATATTTTTATATTTTTATATTTTTATATTTTTATATTTTTATATTTTTATATTTTTATACTTTTATATTTTTATATTTTTATATTTTTATATTCTTATATTTTTATATTTTTATATATTTATATTTTTATATTTTTCTATATTTATATTTTTATTTAAAAAAAATTGAGTGCAAAAACTATTTTTAAAAATCCATTTTGGGGTCAACTTTTAATGTTAAAAAAATTATTATGCGAATTTCTTACTTCTGCCCCATAACTTTTATTATCCCCACCTAACGGAAACTCTTTACGATGGCGTTCCTAATTTCGCATTTTATGAGATAATACAACCAAATTTTTTATGCCAAAATGATCAGTCCCGACGAAACTAAATTCAAAAATCGTGCAAATATTTCCACTTAGCAATACGATCGCCAATAAGAATATATGGAAAATTCCGCTTAAATTGGCAAATATATTAAGTGACGTAGACATTAAACTATCACGTGAAAATAGCGTGAATTTCATACAAACATGAATGCGAATTATATATCAATTGGGATAACCTCAACCAAATTGTGATATAAAATGTATAGCAATATTACAGTGTGTTTATTTCTTTGCAATAATTTAAAATAATAAACACAATTTGTTATATTATTTTTGGAAATTTTCTAGTTGATTTGTTTACTTTTTTTTCAATTTCAGTTGTGCCAAATACTATTTTCAGTGTCAAAAATCTGCGGGCTAAAGTACTGACCACGCCAAGATTGTAAACACATATAACACATATGTTTGTCGGTGCACATATGTATATATCTCACAAACTTGTATATATACATGTGTGTCGATTATATCCGTGGGAATTTATCAAAAACAACAATGAACAGCTGTTTAATATAAAATTAGCAAGACAACAAAATGTGAATAAAAAAAAGACGTTGATCAAATCGACTGGTAGCAGTTGGTCACATATATAGAGCTCACGATGATGATGCCTATGCCAATGAGCGAACCAGTCAGCCAACCAACAAACCTCAAACAGTCACCCAACCAACCAGCCAGCAATCATCAGTTTGTGTTCACACATTCGACAACGTATGAATCAATGGGCTTTTTTTTTAAAATGGGATTTTTTTTCCGTACATTTCAATTCAAACACTGTTTGGACTATTGGGGGAAAGAATGTAAAAAAGTTTCGAGTATTTTGGCATTAAATATTGCTTGGCATATTTGTTGGCCCGGTGCAGATTCATTTGAATTCAAACAATTCGCCACTCAAATGGACGAATGGAGGATTATTGCATTGACATCCCATTTTTAAAATGCACTGACAGAATTTCTATAAGGTATGTTGGATATACTAAAGCAAAGGTATTGGACGAAGGTAGTATGATAACTGACAGGCATTCGGTTAGAAGGGTTATTACTTCACAGAAGTATCTAAGTTAACAATATATAGTTTCCTTAGAAGTAGATGCGGTCAACGTTGGAAATATGTTCTCATCCCAAAAGATGAAAATATACAAAAACAGAGATTTTAGCTTTATATGTTTTCGTGTTTATTATGCAAAAATATAGAAAATAACTAAAGCTGCATTGTAAGTTTTTTATTTTTAATTGTTAATAAATAAATATTTAAAAAAAGTTGAGAAAGTCCATATGAAAAAAGTTTATATTGTTTTTTCAAAACCCTATTAAATTATAAAATCAGAAAAGTGAAATAAAAAAATTAACGATGTAAGTGATGTTCAGTGGTGTTAATTTTTAATAAATGTGTTTTCATCGTTCGGTTCAAGATCTATTCCATGATTGCTAATAGAATTTGTTTTACAAGAGTTATGTGAAATGGATTATGTTGACAGCTGGCAGGGCGGATAGCTATTTCGATGGTTGCCAAACCATTCCATCAGCTCCCTTAGGTGTGCCTTCTTTACTCATTATCGCAACCTTAAGTGTTAAAAGCTTCAAGAAACCGTCGTGAAGCCCAAACACACCGGTGCGAAAATGGTATCAACGAAGACCACACGTTAACATAATCCATACAAGCTTTTGACTATGCTTTGTCCATCGGACATTATTATTGGAGGAATTTTCTAGTATTAAAAATGTGAGATCTATCTAAAAGAGAACTTGGTATAACATTCGTATTTACTCAGTATCGATCCATTTAATTTTTTTTTGCTAATAAAGCAATAACTTTTTGGAGATATAGTATAGCGAAAAATATTACTGAAATCAGTAACGGACATGTCATATAAGAAATTTAAAACGAAATAAACTGCGTTAAACGTAATTCTTCGATGACAATTTTCCAGGACCATACGAGCATAAGAATCATATTATATTTTCTAATAGAAAATGCTATGCCGTGGTATAGTGGTTAGAACACGCGACTACCATGCGAGAGATTCCGGGTTCGATTCCCCTCCAGTCATCTACAATTCGATCGATGTTGTCGACAGCAATGTCGCAGTGTCGAGTCAATCGGCATGTCTAGTAAGAGCTTCTCAAACAGTGATGTTCGCATTCGTCGATAAACAAGTAGGTGCCGTTAGTTGTGAATATCAAAATAGAAAACGTGTAAATTCACAACAACGCGAGAAGGTATCCCATACCTCATTCATGGGGTGTAAAGGGAAATTAAGTACGTAAGTATTTAAACTTAAGCGTTATCTCAATTCACAACATATCTAGAATTATTTTTTGACATTGCTATTTAATTTTGTTTGTAGTTTATTTTTAATATTTTGTTATCTATTTCTTTAATTCGCAAATATTTTAATTTCTTGGAATCAAATTGCAAAGTTTATTAACTTAAAACTATTTCTGATTATTGTTATATGTATTCTTTGGTCTATAATAATTTCTAATTAATTGTTTGAAATTTTATTAATATTTTTTATATATTTTTTATTGTTTAAATAATTTTTTTTTGTCGCCTTTTATGTTTATTTTGATTTCTAGTTTATTTTTTATTTTCTTTGTTTAAACCTTAAATATTTTTTAACTTTTGTTAATTTTATTTTAATTTCTTCTATTTAATATTGAATAAAATGAACATATTTTTTAAAAAATTACGTTCTTGATATTAATTTGCGTATTTATCCGTTTATTTTTATTAATTTTTGCTTTGGTTTTTTTTATTTCATTTCTTAATATTTTTTAACTTTTGTCGATTTCGATTTAATATTTTCCTAATTTTTAGTATTGAAAAAAAATTATTATTTTTATAATATATTTTTGACCAAATTTGTACGTTCATGGAATCAAATTCCGAAATTCATTTTCATTAAATTATTTTTGATTTATATTATTGTTATATTAGTTGAAATATTTTTCCTATTGTGTTTATTTTTCTACCAATTTATTTTTTATTTTTTAACCTTTTTGTATTTTTTTTTATTTTTAAATCGTTTTTTTAATTTCCAAATATTTTTTTATTATTGTTTCATAGTTCGGTTGAAGATAAATTACTTTTCTTTTAAATTTAATTTTTTTTTTTTTATATAATTTTTTTTAACATTGGTATTTGTTTTTAGTCAATCTCAAGATCAGTTTGTTTGAGGAGAAGTTTATTAGCAGAATGAAAATCTCATAATCCCTGACAGTCTGGATAGCTATTTCGGATTCAGCCACAAATCCTCATTAGCAGATTTGGTATTATGTTTGTGAAAAATGCATGTTCTAATTTTGATTTTATTTAATTGACGTTCTAATGTAACATTCTTGATCAAAAAATTTTTGTATATAAACTTTATAATATTCTCTAAATTCGCAAATAAAAATGTATATAAATATATTCATAGAAAAAATGTCACGTGAATAATTTTATTAATTCTTTGCTCTAAAGGCGTTCAAATGTCACATTCGACATCCTGGAAATGCCCATATACAAGAAAACATTGCTAAAAACTTCTTTCATTGTTTATGTCGTAGAAAGACGCCGGCTTTCATAACATGTTTTTTTTTAATTCTTAAATTTTTAAAATTTTTTTATACTTTTTAAAAAAATTTCTTTGTAATTTTTAAAAATATTTTTAAAATTTTTTTATACTTTTTAAAAAAATTTCTTTGTAATTTTTAAAAATATTTTTAAAATTTTTTTTAGCTTTTATTAATTTTTATTTGATTTTGTCCTATTTTTTAATATTAAATTAAGAGACTAATTTTTTAAACAAAAATCCGTAGTTTTTTTTCTTCAACTGTTTTTGATTATTTTTACGTTCATTTTAATTTCTAATTTATTTTTTAATTTGAATTGTTTATAAACATATTTTTTTATTGTTTATACATACATATTTTTTTTAACTTTTGTTAATTTAAATGAAAATTTTTTTTTACATTTTTACGTCAATTTTTTACTTTGTTAGAATCAAATTTTGATGTTTATTTTCTTTAAATTATTATTGATTACTATTATATGTATTTTCTATTTATTTCATTGTTTTGATTCGTATTTTTTTTTAATATTAATTGAATTTTTCCCCATTTTTCTTTTCTTAATATTTTATTTTTTTTTATTTTATTTAATTAATTTTTTATATTTATATTTAAGTTTTTCTTATATATTTATATTAATTTTTTTTTAACTTTTGTTAATTTAAATTTAATTTTTTACTATCATTGAAATAAAATTAAGTGAATAATTTTTTTTAATTCATTTTGCCAAATTTTTACGTTCTTGAAATCAAATTCCCCAATTTATTTTCTGTCAACTATTTTAAGTTATTATTATTGTTATGTGTATTTTACTGTTCGTTCTAATTTCTTATTTGTTTTTTAATTGTATTTAATTTGAATTTATTTTTCACGGTTTTTGTATATTTTAATTTCTAATTTATTTATTCATTTTCTTAAATTATTTGTTATATTTTTTTATTATAATTGTTTGAATTTGTTTTATATTTTAATTTTTTTTTACGTTTTAAAAAAAGTGCTTTTTAACAAAGCAATTTTTGAAGTCTAATTTCACACTTGAAATATTGAATCCTTGATTGTTTTTGTCAAGTTTTGGGAATGTGTTCAGATTTTCAATCTTTATATTAAAAAAGTTAATATTTTAGTAGTTCATGGCCTTAGCCGCCGCTATCATTTTATAATATTATTCTTATATTAATATAAGTATAATATAATGTAAATAAGCAAATAAAAAAAATAATATTTTTGCCTTTACTTTTCTTAAAAAATATAAATACATTTTTATGTAAAAAAATTTTTTTTCCAATTTATTTTTTTCAAATGTTATTTTTGTAAAACTTTTTGTGTTTGTTTCTACACTCTTTGAGACGTTTTACACCTTTGAAACTCAAAAGTTCTTATTTATTTTGTTCGAAAAATTAAATTTTTTTTTCGAAAATTACTTATTTAAAATTGATACTAAGTTCGTTCACACAAAAATTGTTGGGCGACATCGATTTGTTCGCTACATGTGTCAAAGTATTTTCAAATTTTGATTTTCAATATATATATTTCAAATATTTTCCATATATTACACTGTAAGACAAATTTAAACTTTTGGTCTCACCCATGATCAAACTGACCAGATTCTGAAAATATAGCTCAAATAAAATTATAGTATCTCCCAGTTTTTCTAGATCAGCTCATTTAAATTTTTTACGAGCAATTCAATTTTTGGAGCGAAGCTCCCATACATCTTCTCGAAAGTGACTTCTTCCTGATCGCAGAACACTGCGAGTTGTTAAAAGATTTTGATGAATTTTTTGTTAATGTTTTTCAAAAGGCCATAGGTGGGTTCTGACGAAGCCCAAATTTAAAATTTGTCACAAATTAAATCTGTCACAAATTTAATTTGTCAACAGATTTTGATAAACTTTTTTTTATTATTTTTCAAATGGCCAGGAGCGGGTTCTGACGAAGCCCAAATATAAAATATTTCAAAATTTAAAATTGTCCCAAATTGTCAAAAATTAAAATTGTCACAATTTTTTTTTAATTTGTGACAAATTTAAAATTTTTTTTCGTCAGATTCAGCTCCTGATCATTTAAAACACATTTAAAAAAATTCTTCAAATTCTATTAACAACTCGCAGAGTTCTGCGAACAGGAAGAATAAACTTTTGAGCCGCTGTATGGAAGCTTCGCTCCAAAAATTGAATTGCTCGTAAAAAACTTAAATGAGCTGATCTAGAAAAACTGGGAGATACGTATAATTTTATTTGAGCTATATTTTCAGAATCTGGTCAGTTTGATCATGGGTGAAAAATCGTGTCGTACAGTGTTATGTTTGCTTGAGTTTACATTTCGTTTTGAACTAATTGCCATGCTCATAATTTCGTATTTTATTTATTTCGAAGCAAAATAATTTGTAATGTTTCGTATCTTAATTTGAAACCCTTTGTTTTTGTTTCATATTTTTAATTGATTTAAAACAATTTTGTGTTTAAATCTTTTCTAATCTAAGTAATTTTTATTAAGAGCGTTTTTTCCCCTTAACATTTCGTTAATTTCTTTTGTAATCATAAGAAGTTTTCATACTACCCTCACACAGAAGAGATATATACATATTTCAACACATTATTCATTTATATCCCCAAAGCATATATATGTCACCTATAAACAGCGGCATCATAACGCCAATATTAATCAAGTGTTTTCATATTTTTTTTGTTCTTATTCTTGTTAAAAATCCCCTAATTTTATATAACCACAAAAATCAATGTTTGTCTTTGAATTGAATATTGGGACCACTGGCGACGGATATTTTAGTTTTTATTTTTCAGGTACCCTACAGCTGAAAAAGAAAAGTTGGTGAATGCAGAATTAAAGAAAACTTAAAACTGATTGCACCACTCGGACTTGCGTGAGCTAAAGCGATAGTTTTTAGACTCATTCAGCGGAACCTATAGTCGGGTTTTTGAGAAGCTTTCACTACATAAGTGCCAATTGACCCCACTACTCGGAATTTGCTCCCTAATGTTGTCTAGTAATGTAGATGTTTGAGGCAGAGCTCGAAATTTTCACGAAATTTCACGAAAACTTAGTATTTAAATTCATTTTTCATTCAACGTTTCTACCAAAACAATATGTCTACGCGTTCTCTCAAATCGATCTACGCGTGCTCAAATTATGCGCTTACCAACACTAAACATTTATCAGAGTTGCATAGTATTTGAATAGCATTAATTTCGGTCGGTGTTTATTAACAATTCCAATGTCTCCCTCATACCATGTGGGCGCAGAAGAAAAATAATTCCTTAGCAACTACTAATGAACCATTCATTATGTGGTCCCCGCCGCTGCCATGCCTTAAGCAATATATCATAGAATGGCAAGAGAAAATCTCATAACTGACAAAATTCTAATCCAAAAAAAAAATTGTTTGATTTTTTTTTGGGATTTCTATACATTTTTTTAAGAATATCCGCAATTTTTAAAAAACACTGACATAGGTAATGGTTCCGATTTCGTAATTCAAGCGAATATAAATGGGATTTGTGCATCTATTTTGTTTGTTGGTTTGGCATTAAATAATTTCATATATACGTATATGCACTAGTCACCTTATTGATTTATAAACAAACAAAATATTATTATTTTCTTTCTGACATAAGTGAAGAAAATAATATTCTTAACATTTTTCGATTTCACGTCGCTGTGGCGCCGTATTTTGCGATTTTATGGTCTATTTGTTAGGCTGAAAATTGAAATGAAAACAAATTTTATGTTATTGTGATTTTGGTTTTCGAATTAATGGGCAAAACGAAAATAATTGCTGCTGGCAATTAGAAAGAAGGAGAGAGTAAATTATCCATACCCCATTCATACCCATTAAACTATTGCGTTTTAGTTGAATTTCTGTCAACACTTTTTGGTGGATTCCAAAATTAGCTCAATACTAAATAAGCAGTGAAAATCTATTACGAGTATAACAACACCCAATAGCTAAAGCGATGGCGTTTTTACAACGTCGGCAAAAGGATCTCGAACGTCAAAGAAATCGACATCAAGGCGTATGAGCAGCAGCTATTGATAGTAATACACAGAGACCGCAAAAAAGTAGGTATTGATATACAAACTAATATTGAGAGAAAATATAAAAATATAAAAATATAAAAATATAAAAATATATAAATATAAAAATATAAAAATATAAAAATATAAAAATATAAAAATATAAAAATATAAAAATATAAAAATATAAAAATATAAAAATATAAAAATATAAAAATATAAAAATATAAAAATATAAAAATATAAAAATATAAAAATAAAAAAATTTAAAAATATAAAAATATAAAAATATAAAAATATAAAAATATAAAAATATAAAAATATAAAAATATAAAAATATAAAAATATAAAAATATAAAAATATAAAAATATAAAAGTATAAAAATATAAAAATATAAAAATATACAAATATAAAATTATAAAAATATAAAATTATAAAAATATAAAAATATAAAAATATAAAAATATAAAAATATAAAAATATAAAAATATAAAAATATAAAAATATAAAAATATAAAAATATAAAAATATAAAAATATAAAAATATAAAAATATAAAAATATAAAAATATAAAAATATAAAAATATAAAAATATAAAAATATAAAAATATAAAAATATAAAAATATAAAAATATAAAAATATAAAAACATAAAAACATAAAAATATAAAAATATAAAAATATAAAAATATAAAAATATAAAAATATAAAATTATACAAATATAAAAATAAAAAAATGAAACAAATAAAAATATAAAAACACAATTTCTTTAAACAAATTATGGCATGGCATGGCATTTTTTCTGCCATCTGCCTATATACAGCAAAGTGTGCTGCTTAAATATTAGGCGCTTGCTATTCATCTGGCGCCAAATTATCGACGCCTGTCAGTTAATTGTGTTATAAACAATGCATTATTGATACTTATTTTGTAAGTGATTTTTTTTTTAAATTTCACCAATTTCCTTTAAATTTAAATTGCAACATTGATGTCTTTTTCGATACATTTTACAATCTTGTGCATACAATTTGTTTACATCTACTTAGTACCGCGATTACTTGCTCATTTCAATTATTTTCTTAGCTCTTTGTCACTTTTGACATTGGCATTGACATTTAGCCAATATTTGAATGAAGAAAGAAAAATAAACATCACCCTCTTCTCATACGCTGTAATCGTGTGCTGCCGCCGCCGCGCTTGTATTGCATATGATTTGATGCCAATTATTTTAAATGTTGTAAAATGTATTTAACAAGTGTTCGTCGCTTTAATTACGAACTTTTTGCAATATGACAAGTTTGACATGAATGTATATATGTATTTAATTAAAAGTAAATGAGAATTTGTAATTTAAAAATAAATTTAGAAATGTAAAAATGCAAAATTGCTTTTCGGAAAAATCTAGTAGTATACGAGTACTTGCCATCAAGGGTATTATGGTATAGGGTGAAGAATAACACGGGAGGGTGTTTTTAAAGAACATACCTGAAAAAATAATGAGAAAATTTTTTGATTAAATAAGAATAATGTAGAAATTTTGAGAAATTTGTTAAATGAGCATGAGGTTAAATAATGATACAAGTACACAGACATTTTACAGACATGTTTAAAGATATTTCAAAGAATTTTAAACAAATATGAAAAAAAAATTAAAAACAAAAAATATAAAGAAATATTTTGTAAAAATTTTTTTGTAAATTTTTTTAAAAAATATATACAAAATTTTAAAAAAATGTATATACATTCTGTTAAAAAAAAAATATATATATTTTTTTTTTTAAATATATAACATTTTTTTAACAAATATTTAGAAATATATGCCTCAGCATACCAATCAATCACCAATTCAGCGCGAAAATCATAACATAACATCAAACGTCCAAGAACAACCCAAAACTACTGCATATATCAAGGGGCCACAAGAGCATAATTCCTTCATAACTAAAACTCAACAATACTAATTTATCATTCAAAACTCTGATAGCAAATCTGTATGTCCCACAAGTATTTGCCAATTTAAAAGCATGTTATTTTCAAGCACCCGTCACGTCACAGTAGTATGTGAACAAAAAAACACATATCTTGTAGAAAAATTTCACGATATCTATTGTTTCATTAGAAAGTGATTCATAAAAAATTTCCTCTACTAAACTAACTAGACGACTGTTTTATCTAGCGCAACTGCCACTAACAAGTCAAACATCCCAACAATATGATATTTGCGTTGACGTAGCTATAGTATCACCATCATCATCACCATTGCCATTGAATGTCACACCCTTTTTTCGAATTATTGATTAGTTTTTATAGCAACAAATGACACTTAACTGCTTAAGATGGTATTTAGCAAAATGTCGTTATCAGAGCACAAATAAAATATGTATTGCGAAACAACTACAATGTTATGATGTTTTGTTAACTCGCGCAGACTACTGCCAAAAAAAAAACTAAACAAGTAAACAACAAATTTGACATTTTGTTTTGACTATGACTTTAAAGTGTGAAGATTAACATAGTGGCAGACGTCTGGGTGGGTTTGTTATTGAATATGAATTATTTTGTTATTTCTTTCTATTTTAATGATTACCCGACGATTGAATAAAACACGAATGAAAAAGTTCACATGCACCTAAAACTCTGGCAAGAGAGAGTTAATGGTGTATTTTAAGCACGTACGTCATAAAGAATTCAAAAATTCAATTCAATTTAAAATTAGAAATGTCAAAAATATTCCGACTGTAACGGTAATAAAAGCGTAATACGTTTGATAAGAAAATGGTAACACAAATTCTGAGCCTCATGAGGTTGACCTCAGCGGGAGTTGCAGCGATTGGTGTTCGAGCGACGCACACTGGAATTTCGCGGAAAAAAGTCAAATTGTCAACATACTCTTCATGAAATACGAAGAGTTCGCAGTATAAGTGTCAAGTCAATCGGCATGTCTAGTAAGAGCTTCTCAAACAGTGACGTTCGCATTCGTCGATAAACAAGTAGGTGCCGTTAGTTGTGAATCTAAAAATAGAAAGCGTGTTAATTCACAACAACGCGAGAAGCTATCCCATACCTCATTCATGGGGTGCAAAGGGAAATTAAGTTTTTTTAAGTTTTAAGTTATGTTGGCGGTATATAATGGGCGGGGCCGATTTGGATGAAAATTAATATTAAGTGTTAAGAAAGAGCTTGGTGCCATGTTTCATCACTCTTCAAGCACTCCTTGTAATTTTTCCCACAAATGTATGAAGCCATCCCCACAGTGCGACGGTTGGTGTGTAGCGGCGGATGGCGCGTCTGCGGTTTCAACCAATGGGGTCTATTTGGCTTGTTTTTACACATCACTGTAGTGTTAAAGCAGCAGTGTATGATGTGGTATCATCAGTGATGAGGAGGGCGACGTGAACAAAGATATCCCGTGATTCTGATACCTTCAGGTTGGAAAGTTCTAAAAGATCAAGTATAGCCTTCTGGTATCTGGCGATGATATCTGCGATTTTTCTGCGTCCCATAGGCCTTTTGCGACGTTACGCACTACTCTACCAGGCAAAGTTAAGCCCCTGGCCTCACATTGCCAATGACCGTTAGAGTCTTTTCAAATGACTCTATCGAACGTTGGTCGTCGAAGGAAATGAGCTTTACCCTGTCCTGACACCGAACAACATCGGTACATATTGCTAGAGTGCCAGAATTGCCACTTATTTGTATGTAGGCGATTGCTGAAAATTTAGTAGAAACAGGTGTCAACATCAGCAGCATGCCTGTTCGGCTACAATAATCGCCCAATTTTATTTTATTATCACCTTATTCTCTTTTTAAGATTCTAAAGAGTTGTGTAAATTTTAAGGGCCGATGTTGATTTTGAATAAAACGCAAATTATTTAGGAAATTATTGTCATTTCTTTTTATTATGATAATATTGGTATGGTTCAATTATGTATGGAACAAAATATCGGCCAAATGGCCGCCGCGAACTCGGCGGAACACGTCCATCCGATGCACAGTGGTTCGTTTTCCTGATCTAGCGTAACGACATTAAAATTGTCGACATTCAAAATATACCAAAATTTCATTTCCCGACGATAACTAACTGTTTATTTAGCAAATAGATAACTTCCAAATCAACAAATTTGCTGCAATAGATTAACAGTCGGTTTACAAACCACAAGAATTTTCAAAACAGCTGCAACAAAAACGTTTAAGCGCGTTTTTACAAGTGTGCAGATTGCGTTGAAAAATTGGGAAAACTCATATTGCTAAGCATTTTTTGGATTTTAAAAGGAATGTGTAATGTATGAGGTGCTAAAAAATTGTGGTAGAAATCAACACTTTTGTTTAATCTTTTTTGTGACCGAATTTGAACTTCTCTTGAGTAGAACATAGTTAGCCGGTATCGACCGGTGAAGAGACTGTTCTTTGATGTTAATATATTTCGGCTACTTTATGAAATGCCCAACATTTGCTACTTTCAGTTGCTTTTGCTCACTATGAGGCGATTTACACGGTGCAACTAATTGCATGCAATGTTGCGTGCAACTATTGTTTGTAGGCAAACGGTGTAGAGAAGCAAGCGGGGTAGCAAAAATTGCACGGTTTTCGTTTTTCAAGAAATTTTTTGACATTTATTTTTGCTATCGTTCGTATTCTTGTTAATTTGTTTTATTCGTATTCGGCTTCTAAAGTGTTTGTATCGTGTATTAGGAGTATTTTTGACAAAAATTAATGTTATATATTATGAAATTGTGAAGATAACGTCAAATATATATTTCTTTATTTTTTCTTTAATACAATCTTCCATTTTTATTTTTGTAATTGCTTAAACACCTTTTTATTTTAAATTATTACGAATAAATTAATTTTCAACGAATGAACAACTAAAGAAGATTGGCAAAATAAACGTCAAAAAATTGCATGCAAAAACTCCTCGTGTAAATGTTCATGATTTTTAGAAGAAACTGTAAAAGAGAATTCAAAAATTGCATGCAACTAATTTCGTCGTGTAAATCGCCTCTTAGTTGCAATGTTTAGGCATCATGTCGGTCTGCAATTGCAACCTTTTTTTTAGTATGGCAGTCCGAGTCAGAGTGGAGTATTGACTCGAAATAATTTAATAATATTATTTAATACGTCTACAAAATAAAAAAATAAATAAAAAAAAGATGGTAAGGAAAAAAAAATTTGAAGAAAAAATTGCAAAATTAAAAAAATATTTTTGGTGAAATTTTTTTTTTCATTTGGTTCCTTCTTGTTATATTATTCAAGAAAAATTTTCCTTTTGACGAAAATTTTATTATTTTTTATGTTATTAATTTCGTTATGCTAGATCAGGCAAATGGACCACTTTTCGATGGGCCAAACTTTCGATGACGCTGAGGCATAACTGAGGTTCTATGGCGTTAATGTGGCGAATTATCACATCATTTAGCTCTTGAATTGTTGCTGGCTTATCGACGTACACTTTTTCTTTCAAATAACCCCAAAGAAAGAAGTCCAACGGTGTCAAATTACATGATCTTGGCGGCAAATTGACATCGCCACCATGCACCACGCCACCAAATAATATGGCCATTGAATTTGTGGGGCAAAAGAGCCATTGTTTTGATAGCTGTGTATCTTCAAATTCGGGCCATACAAAGTTCGTTATCATCTCACGATAGCGTACACCATTCACAGTAACTGCCTGACTGGTCTTATTTTGGAAAAAATGATGCCGCCAGCACCAAACAGTCACTCTTTGTGGGTGCATTGGTTTTTCAACAATCACTCTTGGATTATCATTCGCCCAAATGCGGCAATTCTGCTTATTGACGAATCCACTGAGGTGAAAATGTCCCTTATCACTGAAGATGATTTTCTTCGAAAATTTATCATCCACTGTTTCCATTTCTTGCCACCATTCTGGCATTAGTTCTTGAGTCAATTGCACCTTGTTCATCAACGACGAGCGTGAGAGGTGAAATTGTTGGGCACGACGACGAGTTGCAGCAGTATTTTCTCCTACAAATCTCCCACAGACCCGGTTTTCTTAAATTTTTGCACGATATGCATTTTAATTTGAACGTCTATTTTCATAATAAGCCTGATTAACTTTATCGCGTTGCTCAATTTTGTATCTTTCTATGGTTCAAATTGCGTTAGTTTGAAATTGAGAAATGTCAAATGAAATGCAGAAAAGAACTTGACGTTTAGGCGTGGTTCACATTCAACATCGGCCCTTACAATTTAACCCTAGACGGGTAATCTTCGTCGATTCGACGAACACTGTTGCTTTTTTTTCAAATATCTCTCTTATTTTTCACAATATTCTATTGCCTTTTGCAATAGCGTTAGTTTGAGATGTTTTTTTCAAGCTATGCTGGCACATGACATCATTAGTTAAGGGTAATTGTTATATTTTTGCAATAAACAAAAACTCGCGTCGTCGGAACGACGAAGGTTACCTTTTGTGTGACTTTTTGCTCTTGCAAAAAAGTGACCAAATCAAAAAATATTTCGATTTTTTAAATTAAAATATTTAAAATATCGAAATTACCAGATGATTTGATTGAAAATTGTGAAAATGCTCCTGAAGACTCCAATTGCGATTCAATGATCGAAGAGCAAATTGAAAAATATGTCGAGGAAGATGTATTTTTGCATGAGGAGGAGTACGACTGCGATGACGATATTATACCAGATTCGGGTGAAGAAAATAATCGTGAGCCACTAAATTTGTTCCAAAATTACTAATTATGTGTAAAAAAACAATTCGTGGGAAACAAATAAAATTGTTGGTCCCTAAAATAAAATGATTTAAGGCGTGGAATAAATATATTGAATCAAAGGTGAGAACCGACTAGTGAAGCAATTGACCGAACTAACCCCTTATCGTACTTCTAACAATTCGAATGCGATGATATTTCGGACAAAATTCTAAATTAGAAGATTGTTGAAATTGGAATCTCGTTCAACGACACGAGTTTTTGAATAAATAAATTCTGGCCTTTTTGATCCTCTTTAATCAATAATAGAGGAAAAAAATTCTGAAAACAACTATTTATGAAATTGTCGAATGTTGGAAACGAAAAAGAAGAACAAAAAAACCCCAATTTTATAAAAATTGTTCTTGCGAAAAAAGAAAAATGCAAAAGATTTTTTGTTATACCTGTATGTGCGAGGCACAAATTCTAACTTATGCCTACTATACAAAGAAATAATTTTTCGAAGTGTTTTTTATTTTAATTGATAAAATTAAGTGTTTTGTAAACTTTTTTGCACAAGTTGAGATGCCATGTCTATTTTATTATATACTAATCAACTATTTAAATACTAGTATATACTTGAGACCAAAAAAAATGGGCTGAAAAGAGACATGCTCGAAAATAAACCAAATAGCTTTTAAAATATATAGTTTTTGTGTTTTCTTCTTCGATAGTGTCTATAATTGATTAAATATGATGTTTCGGACTAATACAGTGGATTTTTTGCTAAGAATTTCCAAGTGAAATAGGACTTCGTCGATTCGACGAAGATTACCCTTAGTGTGTGTAAAATATGATTACCCTTCTAGAGTTAACCATCCTTTAGTTGGTCCTACGTCGGTCACGGTAGCGTCGAACATGAGGTCGTGCCCCTTTAGCTGGCTTTGCTGGCGGTGGCTTAGTGGGGAACGAAGTTGATGCTGCATATTATATTTTTAAATTTTTATATTTTTAATTTTTTTTATATATGTTTATATTTTTATATTTTTCTATTTTTCTATTTTTATATTTTTATAATTTTATATTTTTATATTTTTATATTTTAATATTTTTATATTTTAATATTTTTATATCTTTATACTTTTATATTTTTTTATGTTTTTATATTTTTACATTTATATATATTTTTATATATTTATTTTTTTATTTTTATATTTTTATATTTTTATATTTTTATATTTTTATATTTTTATATTTTTATATTTTTATATTTTTATATTTTTATATTTTTATATTTTTATATTTTTATATTTTTATATTTTTATATTTTTATATTTTTATATTTTTATATTTTTATATTTTTATATTTTTATATTTTTATATTTTTATATTTTTATATTTTTATATTTTTATATTTTTATATTTTTATATTTTTATATTTTTATATTTTTATATTTTTATATTTTTATATTTTTAAATTTTTATATTTTTATATTTTTATATTTTTATATTTTTATATTTTTATATTTTTATATTTTTATATTTTTATATTTTTATATTTTTATATTTTTATATTTTTATATTTTTATATTTTTATATTTTTATATTTTTATATTTTTATATTTTTATATTTTTATATTTTTATATTTTTATATTTTTATATTTTTATATTTTTATATTTTTATATTTTAATATTTTTATATTTTTATATTTTTATATTTTTATATTTTTATATTTTTATATTTTTATATTTTTATATTTTTATATTTTTATATTTTTATATTTTTATATTTTTATATTTTTATATTTTTATATTTTTATATTTTTATATTTTTATATTTTTATATTTTTATATTTTTATATTTTTATATTTTTATATTTTTATATTTTTATATTTTTATATTTTTATATTTTTATATTTTTATATTTTTATATTTTTATATTTTTATATTTTTATATTTTTATATCTTTATATATTTTATTTTTATTTTTTTATGTTTTTCTATTTTTACATTTATATATATTTTTATATTTTTATTTTTTATATTTTTATATTTTTATATTTGTATATTTTTATATATTATATTTTTGTATATTTATATTTTTGTATATTTATATTTTTTTTTTATATATTTTTATATATAAAAAGTTACAAATCTTGTCGTGGCTTACCCGCCTTCAACATCCCTTAGTCTAGACTTTTTGGTTAAAAATTTCCATTTGATTATTACAATACAAATTCCATTTGACTTTTGTTCAAAACCTGATTTATTTTTTCAAAAACAATAATAAACAATATCATAAATTGGCAATAATATACGCAAATTAATTAGACAGAAATAAGGCAGACGACACGTCGCACAACAACACAAAAATCAGCCAAAATGTCATAACAATAAAACTGATAACAGCATCAGATTTAATTTAATAGTTCGCAATATAATGAGAAGTTAATAGGGTGTGGTCAGTTATTGCTGACGTATGTAATTCACAAAGTTATATGCGTCTATTTAAATATACAATTAGCAGCATTTTCAAATTGTTCTATGTTGACAGAGAACATGTCCGAAATTTACCTAAATTTTTGTGGAACTTGTCAATGTTGTGCCCAATTCACAATGTTACACTTCATCAAAAGATTCTATCAGCTCGAATTTGTAAGGTAGTAAGTGGCGTAGGTCAGAAATCCAAGTGTGATTCCTGATAGTGAAATTCATTAAAAATTGTAAATATTAATAAATTAGATTATATTTATTCGTAATTATTCTGTAAGAGTCTGAAGTCGTTATGACGATCTTGATAGTACATTGTTGACCCATCCAGAAAACTAATTCGGATACGATTTTTCTTTCAGTGTTGCCATAAGTGTAGTATGTGTTTTCCCCCCACCAAATTGCCAATAATTTTGACAACAACATCCTCTAAGGAAAATTAAGTTTAGTAATTTTGTTGGTATTGGCTCAACTTTTATCTTCTATTCTCTATGTTTAACAAATTCCTTAAACAAAAAAAAAACATTATTAAGAGAATCTGCAGATGAATTCCATTCAAGAAACAAATAAAGAAAGATGAATGGTACCCATAAGGGTCCCTTCTTTTGTAGGCCACAAATTCTATACTCTATATACACATATTTGCACTGCATTCCCCCATTGTTTGATGTAAGGAACACATGATACCAAAGAATTTAATGTGGTCTTTTGTGTATATTTCCGTTTCGTTCATAAATTATGTTTTAGTTGTAGAAAATAAAATACCAAAAAAAACCACATATAAGCAAAATAGAAAAACTACTATAGAACAACTATTGGACCCCTCTCGAACCCCAATGTGGCGATAAAGGCATCACCAGCCATGCTTTGTTGGTTATGATGGTGGTGCTCGAATCTTAAATCGTTGAAGGCACTGCTGGCGGTTTGCCGTGGCTTCATAATGAATGAAAAAGTTCAAGGTTTCCACTACCACCAAAAAAAACACATTGTTTTATTATTATACGAGAAATTGATTTGACTTTAGGGATATACGAAACACTAGAAGAAAGCGGAGAAAATAAATGATGTGAAAGTAAATTCAAGTTTAATATTTCATTACATAAAATAGTAACTAGAATGGAAACTACAAAAATATAAAAATATAAAATATAAAAATATAAATATATAAAAATATAAAAATATAAAAATATAAAAATATAAAAATATAAAAATATAAAAATATAAAAAATAAAAAATATAAAAATATAAAAATATAAAAATATAAAAATATAAAAATATAAAAATATAAAAATATAAAAATATAAAAATATAAAAATATAAAAATATTAAAATATAAAAATATAAAAATATAAAAAATATAAAATATAAAAATATAAAAATATAAAAACAAAAAATATAAAAATATAAAAATATAAAAATATAAAAATATAAAAATATAAAAATAAAAAAATATAAAAATATAAAAATATAAAAATATAAAAATATAAAAATATAAAAAATAAAAAATATAAAAATATAAAAATATAAAAATATAAAAATATAAAAATATAAAAAATATAAAAATATAAAAATATAAAAATATAAAAAATATAAAAATATAAAAATATAAAAAAAATAAAAATATAAAAATATAAAAATATAAAAATATAAAAATATAAAAATATAAAAATATAAAAATATAAAAATATAAAAAATATAAAAATATAAAAAATATAAAAATATAAAAATATAAAAATATAAAAATATAAAATATAAAAATATAAAAATATAAAAATATAAAAATATAAAAATAATAAAAATAAAAATATAAAAATATAAAAATATAAAAATATAAAAATATAAAAATATAAAAATATAAAAATATAAAAATAATAAAAATATAAAAATATAAAAATATAAAATATAAAAATAAAAAAATATAAAAATATAAAAATATAAAAATATAAAAATATAAAAATATAAAAATATAAAAATATAAAAATATAAAAATATAAAAATATAAAAATATAAAAATATAAAAAATATAAAAATAAAAAATATAAAAATATAAAAATATAAAAATATAAAAATATAAAAATAAAAATATAAAAATATAAAAATATAAAAAAATAAATAAAAAATATAAAAATATAAAAATATAAAAATATAAAAATATAAAAATATAAAAATATAAAAATATAAAAATAAAAAATATAAAAATATAAAAATATAAAAATATAAAAAATAAAAATATAAAAATATAAAAATATAAAAATATAAAAATATAAAAATATAAAAATATAAAAATATAAAATAAAAAATATAAAAATATAAAAATAAAAAATATAAAAATATAAAAATATAAAAATATAAAAATATAAAAATATAAAAATATAAAAATATAAAAATATAAAAATATAAAAATATAAAAAATATAAAAATATAAAAATATAAAAATATAAAAATATAAAAAATATAAAAATATAAAAAATATAAAAATATAAAAATATAAAAAATAAAAAATATAAAAATATAAAAATATAAAAATATAAAAATATAAAAATATAAAAATAAAAATATAAAAATATAAAAATATAAAAATATAAAAATATAAAATATAAAAATATAAAAATATAAAAATATAAAAATAAAAAATATAAAAATATAAAAATATAAAAATATAAAAATATAAAAATATAAAAATATAAAAATATAAAAATATAAAAATATAAAAATATAAAATATAAAAATATAAAAATATAAAAATATAAAAATATAAAAATATAAAAATATAAAAATATAAAATATAAAAATATAAAAATATAAAAATATAAAATATAAAAATATAAAAATATAAAAATATAAAAATATAAAAATATAAAAATATAAAAATATAAAAATATAAAAATATAAAATAAAAATATAAAAATATAAAAATATAAAAATATAAAAATATAAAAATATAAAAATATAAAAATATAAAAATATAAAAATATAAAAATATAAAAATATAAAAATATAAAAATATAAAAATATAAAAATATAAAAATATAAAAATATAAAAATATAAAAATATAAAAATATAAAAATATAAAAATATAAAAATATAAAAATATAAAAATATAAAAATATAAAAATATAAAAATATAAAATATAAAAATATAAAAATATAAAAATATAAAAATATAAAAATATAAAATATAAAAATATAAAAATATAAAATATAAAAATATAAAATATAAAAATATAAAAATATAAAAATATAAAAATATAAAAATATAAAAATATAAAAATATAAAAAATATAAAATATAAAAATATAAAATATAAAAATATAAAAATATAAAAATATAAAATATAAAAATATAAAATATAAAAATATAAAATATAAAAATATAAAAATATAAAAATATAAAAATATAAAAATATAAAAATATAAAAATATAAAAATATAAAAATATAAAAATATAAAAATATAAAAATATAAAAATATAAAAATATAAAAATATAAAAATATAAAAATATAAAAATATAAAAATATAAAAATATAAAAATATAAAATATAAAAATATAAAAATATAAAAATATAAAAATATAAAAATATAAAAATATAAAAATATAAAAATATAAAAATATAAAAATATAAAAATATAAAAATATAAAAATATAAAAATATAAAAATATAAAAATATAAAATATAAAAATATAAAAATATAAAAATATAAAAATATAAAAATATAAAAATATAAAAATATAAAAATATAAAAATATAAAAATATAAAAAATATAAAAATATAAAAATATAAAAATATAAAATATAATAAAAATATAAAAATATAAAAATATAAAAATATAAAAATATAAAAATATAAAATATAAAAATATAAAAATATAAAAATATAAAAATATAAAAATATAAAAATATAAAAATATAAAAATATAAAAATATAAAAATATAAAAATATAAAATATAAAAATATAAAAACATAAAAATATCTATATATATAAAAATGGTGCAAAAATGTATAGTAATTCATCAATTGAGAACGGCTGGGCCGATTTTGCTCAAACTTTTTTTAAGTTGTTCGTTATTGGCAGGAGCAGGTTTATGTGAAAGAAAATTTTGGGAAAATCTTCCGGAAAAGTCGGAAAATTGGAAAAATCGAAAATTGCCTTTTTGTATGGAATTTTGTGTGCAATTGTTACAGAATGACTTTTAGAATAGAAAAATGGAAAATTTTTGTTGAAAAATGCGGAAAATTCTGGAAAAATTCAAAAAGTTTGAATTTGTTGTTCGACGAAATTTTGCATATTATCGTATGATTTGATAATTTTGGACGATGTAACAGTGAACAATTTTGGATAATTATTCCGAAATGACTTTCCGAATGAAAACATAGAAAAATTCTCGGTGGAAAACTCGGAAAATTCCGGAAAAACTTGAAAAATTTGGATTTTTTCAGAAACATTTTGCATCGCAAATTGAGTTTTTGTGTGCAATTGTTCCGTAGTGGCTTTTCGGTTGAAAAAAACAGAAAATTTTGGTTGGAAAATTATGGAAAAATTCCAAAAATTTTACATTTTTTTGTGTTTTGATAATTTTGAATGATGTAAATGTGAAAATTTCGGATAATCATTCCCAAATGACTTTTCGAATGGAAAAATAGAAAAATTATTGGTGGAAAACTCGGAAAATTCTTGAAATAACTCGAAAATTTTGAATTTTTTCATCGAAATTTTTCATTGTATTGCTTGATTTTATGATTTTAGACGACGTAAAGGTGGAAAATTCGTTGTGCTGCTTGGAAAAATTCGGTTTATTGTGAAACCTATATGTATAAAAACGGTGTAAACAGTGTGTAGTAATTCATCAAGGGAGAACGGCTGGCCCATTTTGTTTTAAATTTTTATACAATTGTTCGTAGTTGGTATGAGGGTTTTATGCAAGATAATTGTGGGAAAATCCTTTGAAAAAGTCGGGAAAGTGGAAAAATCGAAAATTGGTTTTTTGTATGGAATTTTGTGTGCAGTTGTTACGGAATGGCTTTTCGAATGGAAAAATAGAAAATTCCTAGGGAAAAACTCGGAAAATTCCGGAAAAGTCCAAAAAATGTTTTTTTTTTATTGACGAAATTTTGCAATTTTCGCATGATTTGATAATTTTGAACGATGTCTAGGTGGAAAATTTTCGGTTAAATGTTGGTTGGTAACGAGAAAAATAATATTTAAATAAAAAAGTCCGTCAAACCCGACATTGGGAGTGCCAGCGTCAAATCGTTCGATGTAAAATGCATTCGATCGCGAATTTCAACGGGAGCAAGACTATAATCTAGATGAGCTGACCGGAAGAGTTCGAACAAATGTGCCGCTGTTAAATACCGAGTACAAGAACGTGTACCATTCACGATGAAACTGGTGGCATTTACTTTCTCGATGCTCCGCGTGAGACAGCCAAGACATTTTTTTGTTGATTTCGGCAACAATTTGGTCAAGTTCTCAAATAACGTTAGCCGCTGTATCCTCTGGCATACCTGTCACATTGTTGGAAGGCATTCGAACTGCAAATTCCACTTTAAAACTGTCGATGAATCTTCTCACGGTTGAAAAGCCAAAATATACAATGACCAAGAATTTCGCAACGGCGAAGTAGAACGGAAATGTCAAATCAACATTTCGGATGAATGCTCGATAACGACTAAATGAGCTTTGGAAGTAGTTGACCGAACGATTATGGATTTACGATGGAATTTAAAACGATTTGGTGGGGCTATGATTTTGCTCAAAATGTCTAATGCTGCTGATTTACTAAAACCATGCTTGAAAACGTCAAGAAGTTGTAATTGACCAAAAAATTAGGGGCTCATTCCAGAACCTCCCATCTTCTGTTGAATTCCCGAAACAACTGCTAGCGCTTGGCAATGGCCAAATTCGGGTTGATGTTTCGACTGAATTGATATCGTTCCCTGCAAATTTTTGCCAGTTCACATCGTTGGAAAAGTAACTCATGACATTGCACAAAATTATAAAAATCTCGATTGGATTAATTTACGGGCAGTATGTTACTAGCAGAGAAGAATAAATACATTAATAGGTACAATTTCAAATTAGAAAGTTAAATCGCTTGAGAACTGCATTCGTACAAATCTGTTTACAGCGTGACTGTAAAGGATGAAGCGACCAACAATCCGACCGAATTTTCCACTCGCTTAATATGCCGCATAATTTACATATAAAGGTGGAATCGATCATAATCATATTGCGGAGTCTGAATCAACCGAAATTGTGCAACGGTACGCGGTTGTCCGTCAAGAATCTGATAAAAAATGTGATTTCACACGATCACCAAGAACAAATTCAAAGAAGAGGAAGTCCTTGTCTTACGAATCAGATAATTCCAACTGATCATCCATTCCAATTCCCCAACGACAATCAATAAATCTCAAGGCAAATCGTTGGAAGTATGTGAGATTAATCTCGAATTTCCCTGTTATACGTGCGGTCAGCTGAACGTTGCCTTTTCGAGTTTTGGAGAACCGCCTTCGTTGTTTGTTTTTGCGGCGGAAAACTAATCGAAAAACTTTGTTTATCAAACGTCTTTACTGAGTTTATCTGAAGGCATAAAATTGGGGCGAGACAAAGTTCGCCGGGTCCGCTAGTAAAAATATAAAAATATAATATTATAAAAATATAAAAATATAAAAATATAAAAATATAAAAATATAAAAATATAAAAATATAAAAATATAAAAATATAAAAATATAAAAATATAAAAATAAAATATATAAAAATAAAAAATTAAAAAATATAAAAATAAAAAATTAAAAAATATAAATATGTAAAAATATATAGGGTGATGGTACCAGTTTTATCCCTCTTTCGGCTTGTTTACACCTTAAAGTATTCTACAACTAAAAACTACTATCTGCTCTATAACAAGAACTTACAACCCAATTTTGGCGATTATTGGTAAAGCCATTTAGTCTGCGTAGATAAGTTACGTACAGATATAGATTAAAAACAAATTCCCAACATTTTATGTATTCAATAGTTATTACTTTAATACTCCCCAAAAAACCCAACCAAAGAATTCAACTACCTATCAAATGATGCCACTTTTGTTTTTCTTTGGAAATAACCATGACATCATATCACATTTCCCATTGATACAATTTACTTCCCAAATAAAATGTTTGTATGTTTTTTGTGCTCTCTGTTCCTAAAGGAAATATTTTTTGTCCCATAAATATTTTTGTTTTTTTTTCTGTCATTACTCGTATTTCACATACAGTAAACACAAATATTCCATACGTCCGCATTTTTATATACGAGACCAATAGCTACGCGATTCCTATCATATGGTGATAATTGAAATTCTTATTAAGCTTCAAGCGACAATATATTGGTGCAAATCATTCCGGCAGTTTTATGGTCTTTGCCATTCAGTCAGTCACTGAGTGCCACCGATTTTGTTGGCTTTTGCGGCCGAACAAAGATAACGATTTAAATCTATAAAGTAATTACCGACTATTAACAGCAGAGAAAAAAAACCCCTACCATTGTTATACATTCATTCAAATATATAATATATTATTTTGTATTGTATGTGGTCAAGAGCTCTTTGGAGAAGATTAAGGTGGTAGGTAGGTGGTGGCATGTGTGTGACAATTTATTATTTACTCTTGTATTTTCTTTCAGAAAATTCAATTTTAAATTGGTGTTATTGTGTCTGCAGCTATTCACCTAAAGGTGTATCAAACTATATGACTTGTGTTTTGATCAATTTTGATTAAATTAATAAAATAAACAAAATAATGAATTTGTTTTTTTTTTTGTGCTAGAATTTAACAAATTGGATCTAATTTCTTGTTTGTTGACCTAATTCAAGAGAGGAAATAAATAAAAATATTATGGAAATTGAGTATATGACCTTGATTATAGCGACTATCAGCAAAGGTAACTTCTCGACTATTCCAACAAACAAATAATATGCTATCTTTATATCGAAGATTAAAAACAGTACAAAAGTATGAATTTGTGTGTTCGGTATGGAACCCCACTCCGTTTATCCGATTGCAGTGGGACTTTTCCCAGTTGTTGTTGATATGTAAGCGAATGTTTTCTGTATAGTACTTTTTGGTTTACACAATGGACCAAAGGTCTGTTCACTATTCAATCGATGATAGCGAAGAAACTATATGAATAAGATAAAAACTATTTATATTTTATAAAAGTAATCAAGAAGGGATTTTTTTTAAAAAAATTACATCAGTCATATGTGGTCCTTGATTACAATTTGATAATGCTGCAAACTGGACCGAAATTTCCAATGACAGCTTGCCTCGTCTGTGAAAAAATTAGCGTAAATAATGGTGAAACTCTCTAGAATTTGAGAAAGATACAGCTTAATATAGGGGCAATAATCCTGTACAATTTAAATTTTGTAAGAATTTTGTAAAAAAAATTTTAAATCTTTGTGAAGTTTTAAGATTTTCTTATCACATTAAAGACACACATTTCGAGTAGAGAGGCTTGGTTATACACGAGCAGATACTAGGTTTTTGGAATTGCTTGATGTTCTATGTCGCCCGTATTCAGCTTGATTCATTGTTGAACCAGTCTTCTCGAACTTGTACATGCTATTTCTAATCAATTGAATAAATGGAGCCTTTTTTCGTGACCCTATGTTGTAATTAGTGAAAAATTTACGATGCGTTAAGTCGAAAAATCGTTGTTAAGATACTACTTGGCACTGAATTGCTATTGGCTGGTCTAACATTCCGTAACCCCTCCGCCAAAACCAATCGTGGCTGCTTGACGCAGCTACCAAGTTCAATGTAAACGAAATTTTGATCCACCATGTTAATACAAAGTAAATTGTCTGTGTGTTCGGTATAAAAAACTACACTGTTTACCCCATTGTAGTGGGACTGTTTGTAGTTGTTGTGCGCATGTCTGCGAATGTTTTCAAATTAGTACTTCTGTTACTTTTGATTTTTTCTAATGTTTTTAATAGTTTTAATATTTATAGTTTTAATATATTTAATATTTCTTGTATTATATATTGAGAAATTAATTAACTAATTTTTAATAATATTAATATTTTTATTTTTAATTTTTAATGTGTGTTAATCGTTCGGTTCAAGATCTATTTTATTATTGCTAATAGAATTTGTTTTACAAGAGTTGTATGAAAAATATATTCTAAATATTTGCAATATATTTAATATTTTTTATATTTTTAATATTCATAAAATTTTCAAAAATATCAATATTTTTATATTATCTATATTTTTAGTATTTTAAATATTTTCAAAATTGAAAATAATTTTAATTTTTTTAAAATATTTTTTAATATTTTTTTAATTTTGAATTTTTAAATTTTTAATATTTATAATATTTGTAATATTTTAAAATTTTTATATGATTTAAATTTTCAATTTTTTTTATTTTTATATTTTTATATTCTTATATTTTAATATTTTAATATTTTTATATTTTTATATTTTTATAGTTTTATATTTTTATATATTTATATTTCTATAGTTTTATATTTTTATATATTTATATATTTTTATATTTTTATATTTTTATATATTTATATTTATATATTTTTAGGTTTTTATATTTTTATATTTTTATGGTTTTATTTTTTTATATTTTTATATTTTTATATTTTTATATTTTTATATTTTTATATTTTTATATTTTTAAATTTTAAAATTTTTATATTTTTATTTATTTATTTATTTTTATATTTATAATATTTTGTATGTTTTTAATATTTTTGTGTTTTTACTATTTTTTTTTATTTTTTTTTATTTTTAATATTTTTAATATGTTCAAAATTTTTAATATTTTTAATATTTTTAATATTTTATATATTTTTGATATTTTTACTATTTTTAATATTTAAAATAATTGTTATATTTTTAGTATTTTTATCTGAAAATCCAATATTTCCATTGAAAGGAAACTGAGGATTATCATTCTACGATAATAAAAATTATATATGGCAAATATTTATCTTTAAATTGTTTGTTAATAAATCTCCTGCTCTCTGAGGCATAATTTGCATTGGCGCCCCTCCACTAACCAGACATTGTTTACATTACTTTATAAATTACGAGAATTGTTTATAATTATTTAGCAGCTCCCCAAATTAAACATCATTCGATATTGCAACAGTACGCACTTATTTTATTGTTTACACAACACACAACTTTCTCATTTTTATTTCAAGTATATTTTTAGTACTATGGCCAACATTCGGAATCTTTATTACAAACAATTTTTTTTTCGCTGTTATTTTCTATTGGGGCGATTTTGCATAAATCGAAACGTTTTTGTTTTATCGATAACAAAGAAGGGCGATATTTACATTTGTTTTTTTTATCCAAAGTAATTAGTGAAAGAAAACAATGATTATAAATAAATATTTAGCATTCCTAAGGAGGAGAAGAAGCTGGTAAACAGTTATGCAGTCTGCTAAGATAACAAAAGATATCAAAAACAACAAATATCTCTCTCGATAACGGAGATTTTAATTAAAAATAACTTATTGCTTTCGAATGTATTAATTATTCAGTGAGTTGAAAATAATTGATGAGACTTTGTTGATGTTGGTTTTAAAGTAACACGTTTGGAGATTTGGACTTTTAACAATTGAATCACCTGTTTTTTTTTTAATTTAATAAACAACAGCTGTTATTATAGGTTACAAGGAATGAATGAATATCTTTTCAAATAAAAAAAAATTACATGAAGTATTTAGAACATATAAAAATAAGAAAAAACATAGAAATAATAATCAGTTGGTATTAATCCCTAATGTACCAGTCTTTGTACTAGTGTACATTGATCACCTTTCACCTGTGTTGTCTTAAGACATCTCATCACCTTTCAGATTATTTAATCAAAGTCAAAGTTTTACATACTTAGCTATGGTAATTTATTGAACTATAGTATTGCTTCCTATGTATCATCTGTTTAAATGTAAAAAAAAACGTTTTTATTCAATCATGTGTCCCTATCTCAAACGTGCTGATTTGCCTTTATCTCCCACATGCAAATGATTTCCTGATGTCAACTGTTATCAGCTTAAGCGTTAGTTTTTTTTCCTGTACTCAAATAGACCATCTGATCCAATATAAAGTTCATCATAGTATTCTGTTATATATATTGATTGCCATAGTAATAAAATGCAACATTTCAATAACGACAATTGCGACAATTGAGTACAACAACGCTCATCAAACTGTATGCAGGTGACACTGGTAACAACTGGTTTTTACTATAGGAAATTTACTCATATTGCGTATTTTTTTTTACAGAGTTTACAGATAATGCGAACATGTGTTCTACTATAGTAGCAATTGAAAAAATAAAATAATAAAAAAAAATACTATCTGTTGGTCGAGATTTTATAGATTCTTTGAAAGTAATTTCTTTATATCAATTTATATTTATCAATTTCATAAAGTTATTTAATTTACTTAAACAATTCAATTTAACTTTCAACATCTAAAGATTTCACAATTTATAAGGAAGGTTTTTTTTCTATTTTCATTTTATTCATAACATTTCTTATATATCATTAAACCACTCAGATTTGTAGCGACAACAAACCACAAAACCCTCTAAATATCTTTTAAGTTTGTATCGTTTGAAGTGTTTTGTTAATTAATCAATTAGAGCTCGTTTTTTCCTATAAGCCATAAATAATTCCCAGAGGCTAATTTTGAAATTGTGAAACCACATTTACGTTATCTATAGGTAACAAAGCAGAAGCTAGGAAAAACCTTTTGAAGCAATGAGTAATTTTGTTTTTCGCCCGTCTTATAGGGTTAAGTTATTCTTTTAATATGCTTTGAAAATATATTTGAAAATAGATTACCGACACTTAGCTTACGTATATGAGAATATTATACTAGCCTAAAAGTATGCTTTACAAATAACATTTGGTTCAACAAATGTGATTATTAGTGCAAATACGATAGTCGTTGTTTTTTGTAAATAAAACTTACATTTACTGCAATGAAAGTAAATTTTCATACAATAAAAGTACTTTTTGGTACAATGAAAGTACTTTTTAGTACTATGAAAGTACTTTTTGATACAAAAAAGTACTTTTCGGTACAGTAAAGTACTTTTTGCTATAATAAAAATAATCGTATTGATTGAATTTGACCAAAAATATCGAACAATAAAAAACACTTTCTGATCGTTAGCCGAGTTTGATGTATCATTTGATACACTAACAAAAATAATTTTGTGTAAAATCAAATCACTATATGGAATAAAAGAAGTACTTTTTGGTACAACTAAAATCCTTTTTTTTGGTGCAACAAAAGTACATTTTGGTACAATAAATTTAATTTTTAGCACAATAAAAGTACGTATTTTTTTAGTAACAAAAAGTACTTTTATTGGACATTTATTGTTTCTAATAGTAATTTGATCGTACCAAAAATTATTTTTATTGTAACAAAAAGTACTTTTATTATACCAAAATTTATTTTTAGTGTACAATAAAAGTACTTTTTGGTGGAATAAATGTAAATTTTGTTACAATAAATGTTTTTTTTTTTGAAATAGTAAATGTACTTTTAAGTCCAATAAAATTAATTTTCGGTAAAATAAAGGTGAATTTTAGTACATTTAATGTACAAAAGTGCCAGCAAAGGAACTTGCTTGTACAACAAATTTTTTCTGGAACAATAGAAGTACTATTTAATAATAATAAAATAATTTAAGGTACATTAAAATTGCAGTTAGTAAAATAAAAATACTTTTGGTACTTCAAAAGTACTTTTTGACACAAAAGTACTGAAATAAAAGTAAATTTTTGGTAAAGTAAAAGTATTTTCTTGTACAATTAAAGTACTTTTTGTACAATAAAATAACTTTTTTGTAAAAAAAAATATTTTTTTTTACAACGAAAGTACCTTTTAGTACTTTTTATTACAATGTAAAAACTTTTTGTAACAATAAAAGTACTTGCTGCGATTAAAGTACTTTATGATACAATAGAAGCGTTAGTTAGTAAATCAAAATGGCATTTTGGGGCAATAAAAGTAATCATGGTACAGCTTCTGATCGGTTTAACTTGACAAACCCAGAGTGATCCTTGCCAATTGCACTTCAAGTCTACTCACAGAGCTCCGTATTCGTGGTACTACTGCGGACGGAGTACCTCCACGTGGTAACGACTGGAAACGTGCTTTTGACACTCGTCAGAGCACGACTAACAGAGAGAGAGACAAAATCAAAAACCCAGGCAGGTCGGCTCAAAGTAAGCGCTATCCTGGTCAGCTTCTGACCCAGAATGGGCGCCTGTAATAAAATCCTGGCAGGAGGAGAAAACTGCGACGTGATGGGCTGGGCTTGCAACCTGCCACTAACGTTTGAATTATTGCAATGAAAATAAGTAAGAAAAGAATAAAACGGACCCCCCACAATGGACCATGATTTGAGGATTTGCACCTGGAATGATAAAACACTGTATAGACCAGGTGCCTACATCCAACTGGCGGAAGTCCTCGAAGAATACAAGGCTGACAAAACCGCTTAATAGTAAAACCGGTGGACGTGACACTGATGCTCGCGCAATAAGACTGGTGACAAGAGCACGAGTTTGGATGTGGATTTGTGGTAAGCAAGAGATTGCGACACCTAGTATCACGGTTCAATCCGGCATGTGACCATAAGAGTCAGGACAAAGTTTTTCTACGAGCGCCTAGAAATGTATATGACCGTAGCCCGAGCCAGGACATCAAAATTGTACTAAGCGATTTTAATGCTTATATAGGCAGGGAGATCGTAGTGAATGTAAGAACTACCGTGGAATAAGCCTATTACCAATTGCGTACAAGGTCCTTTCAAGCATATTGTGTGAACGTCTAAAGCCAATTGTAGAAAAACTAATTGGACCATATCAGTGCGGCTTTAGACCTGGCAAATCTACGACGGATCAAATATTCACCTTACGACAAATCCTGGAAAAAACCCATGAAAAGCAGATCGACACCTACCACCTCTTTGTCGACTACAAAGCTGCCTTCGACTCTCCGATAAGGAATAGGCTTTATGAGGCCATGTCTGAGTTTGGTATTCCTGCAAAGCTGATTCGACTTTGCAAATGTACCTTAGACAACACCAAATCCTTGGTTAAGATTGGTAAGGATCAGTCTGAACCATTCAACACGGAAAGAGGTCTCAGGCAGGGCGATAGCCTGTCCTGTACACTATTTAACATAGTTATGGAGAAGGTGATGAGAAAGGCTGGTATGAACATGTCTGGCACCATATTCCACAAAAGCCACATGCCGCTAGCCTACGCCGATGATATAGATATTATTGGCCGAAATCTGCGGGATGTTACTGCAGTTTTCTCATCGCTAGAAAAGGAGTCAGCAAAAATGGGTTTAGCGGTCAACGAGGACAAAACAAAAATAATGATTTCGACGAACAAAGAGTCCTCTCGATGGGGACGCGTGATGACAATTATTGTTTTGAAGTAGTCGACGAATTTACCTACCTCGGATCTTCCGTCAACAAGATGAATAATGTCAGCCAAGAAATTAAACGGAGAATAGTGCTAGCCAATAGATGTTTCTACGGACTTCGGCAGCACTTTAGTAACACCACCTTCTCTCGGAATACTAAGAAACAGCTATACCAGGTGCTTATCTTACCTGTTCTGTTGTATGGTGCCGAATCATGGGTGCTTACTACAACGGACATACAAAACCTGGGAGTATTCGAGAGAAAAGTACTCCGAAAAATATATGGACCTATCTGTGTCGAAGGCCAGTTTCGCCATCGGATGAACCATGAGCTGTATGAGCTTTACCACGACATCGACGTAGCTAAAAGAGTCAGAATCCAACGACTTCGATGGCTGGGACATGTTGCCAGGATGGATGTAACTGCTCCAGCGAGAAAGGTGTTTGAAGGCGAACTTGAAGGACGGGGCAGAGCAGGGAGACCCAAACTCCGTTGGAAGGACAAAGTGGTAGGCGATGTGCCATCATCTGGTAGGACTAACTGGAGAACACACGCAGAAGACCGAAGCGTGTGGAATTCTTTATTACTTCAGGCCTCAAATTTATGAACTACGTTTCGTAAATTGTAATTGGCCACTTAAGTAAGTAAGTAAGTATAGGCAGGGAGATCGCATTTGAGCCTACCATCGAAAAATACAGTCTGCACACCGAAGCGTTGAACAATGGCTTCAGACTGATTGATTTCTCTGCGGAATGAAATATGGTAGTTAGCAGCTCTAGATTTGGCCATAAAAATATTCATAAAGCAACATGGTTATCTCCAGATCAATTGAACAGGAATCAGATAGATCATCGAGTGTTCTGAACGTACGAGTGATCTGGTGTACGAACATTGACACCGATCACTACCTTACCGCAGTTAACGAAAGCTGGACATCGGTAAACTGCGAACCACAGAAGTAGCGGACGCCTACTAACCTAACTGCTACGGAAAGATCCAACCCCGGATAATATTACCTCGCAGTGGCAATATACATATAGCCGACACCATTGAACGGACTGCGAGAAGCGTACTTTGGTACTCAAAGCCGTCTCAAGAAGATGACTGGTACAATGATGAATGTCGTAAAGCCACGAGAGAGACGGACGCTGCATACAGCGCGAAATTGCAACCAAAGGCATGAACAGCACAGGTAGAAAAGACAAGAGGCAACTCTTCTTTTTAGACGGAAAAAAAGGAGCTGAAGAAGACACAAAATGAGTTTACGCAGTTGCTCCGAAGTAGTTGTGAAGCCCGAAAATCGTACCAGAGAGAGTTAAGGGGATAATGCGTGGAATAGGGTTGCCCTCCTGCAAGGACAGCGATGGCCAGCTAGTGAAGGACCCGGATAACGTTCTGAAGATATGGAGAGATCATTTCAGGAATTTAGTGGCTACAGACACATTTCCAGAAGACCCCGCTCCAATCCATGGCGATGGTATTAACTGTCCACGTCCTATCCAGAGCGAGACAAAACAAAAATAATGATTTCGACGAACAAAGAGTCCTCCCGTGAACGATGACAATTACTGTTTTGAGGTAGTAGATGTATTTACCTACCTCAGATCTTTCGTCAATAAGAAAAATAGTGTCAGCCAAAAGATGTTTCTACGGACTACGGTAGCACTTTCGTAAGACTACCTTATCTCGAGATATTAAGAAACAGCTATATCAGGTGTAAATTTTTCCCGTTCTGTTGTATGCTGCCAAATTGTGGGCGCTTACGGACTTTCAAAACCTGGGAGTATTCGAGAGAAAAGTACTCGGAAAAATATATGGACATATCTGTGCCGGCAGCAAGTTTCGCCATCAAATGAACCATGGGCTGTATGAGCTTTACCACGACATCGACGTAGCTTAAAGAGTCAGAATCCAACTACTACAATGGATGGGACGTATCGCCAGGATGGATTTAAATGCTCCAGCTAGAAAGGTGTTTGAGGGCGAACGTGAAGGACGGCGCAGAGCAGGCAGACCCAAACTTCGTTTTAAGGACCCAGTGGTAGGCGACGTGCCACCAAGAAATTCTTAATTACTTTAGGCCTCTTATTTATGGACCATGTAAGTTCGTAAGTATGTATTAAGTAAGTGTATGTTAGTAAAACTTTCAGAAAATTTACATCGTGCAATCGCTAGCAAAAATTTTAATTAAATACTTGAATTTATTGCATTTATGCCGATTACACAAAAGCTACATGCCTCTAAAGTCGATAATACTTTTAACGAGGCTCTATTATTAACACTTTTCCTGAAAAGGGCAATAAAACTCATTCACATTTCATTCGGCAATTTATATTTTCTGCCTACAACATCTGCTCACTGTTTTATCAATAAAATTATTAACATATCTGCAGCCACTGTTCTCAATAAAATTCTATTCTACCCAAAAATACAGAACATTCTCTTCCAATCATTATTTCCTAATATGTACCATCAATTGTTGTGACATGTACAACAAAAATTTATGAAGCCACTTCCACATCGTTATTTCCTTAATAACACCAGTGCGTTTTAGCGTTGTCTAAAGGAAAAAATAAAGGAAAACGTAATATACATACGCATGTAATGTTCTCTTACGCTTATTTCCATGTGGTTCCCATATTCCTAATAAAAAATTACGCATTTTCATGTTTACTTTTTTGCGTTTTACTCACGCAGTATACTTCTTCTTTCATTACCCTCTATCAAAGAAAAACGTGTATAAATTGCTATGATCTGGTTTACTCTTCTTTTATGTGCCAATTAAAATGTTTGGCGCTTCTTTACCCCTGGATCAGAACACTTACTTCCACCTCGATTCATTTCAAAAGAATGTAATGCGCGCGAAATTTGAACGCAATCACAACTGGGCGGCGCAAACTGTAATAAATTGCCATTTGTTTATAATGAATTGGAAAATGAATGGGGTTCTCGTCGGAGTGTGTTTGTTGTTCAACTGTCTGTCAGTGATTTGGTGAGTGAGTACGCTTCAGCATGACCCCAATTAGAAATTGTGAAGCAAAGTTTCCGTTTGATATGTTAGCGAGTAGCAATAACAAGAGAGGGGTTGGGTACTGGTAGTGAGTTTTTTCCGATGTGCTATTAAAGAAGTCCCAGGATATAGAGGAAGACGCAATAGATATTACAAAAACCGATGGGACTCTTCGAGATATCTTCTTTTGAAATTATAGTTTATACAATTTAATGTTTTACCAGGATTTTTCACATCAATCCAGTTAAAACATTAAATTTTATATACTATAATTTCAAAAGAAGATCTCCCGACTTAATATGTAAAATACAAGTAAGTCCATAACATATTATTTAAATTTTACAAAAAAAAATCAAATGAAATTCATCATAATTCATTACAGTTTATTCAATAAAGGCAAACGAGTTTTAGCAGGCTTTAATTTTTTTTACATTTGTTCAGTATAAATTTTTGTAGTTATGTTGTCTACTTTAAGGCTTAAACATTAGTACCATAAAACAGACATATTTTTGGGCGGTAATTTATACAGAATTATGCAATGAGTAACCATTATTGTTTTCGTCGGAAGTGTAATTTTAATAATTTTAAATATTTTTTCCGTCGAAATTTCTTTTTCATAGCGAATCACACCACCCACTTAGCGGGATTGATGTTAATCATTAAATTTTATACACTGTAATTTCAAAAGAAGATCTCCCGAAGAGTCCCAATTTAAAATACTAGTAAATCCATAAAATTGTTCTTTAAATTTTACAATAAAAATTCAAATTCAAACGAGTTCTAGCAGGCTTTAATTTTTCTCCATTTGCTTAGTAGAAACATTTGTAATAGTGTTGCCTACTTTAAGGCTTAAACATTAGCACCATACTTACAGACATACTTTTGGGCGGTAATTTACACAGAATTAAGCAATGAGTAACCATTATTGTTTTCGTCGGAAGTGTCACGTTTAAGAAATCCAAATTTTTTTTTTAAATTTTTTCCGTCGAAATTTCTCTTTCTTAGCGACTTATACCACCCTGTTAGCGGAAGGGAGCTAATAAAATTTAACACGATACGACTTTGTGCGTATTATTCTAGCATGTGGCAAGCATTTGCAAAAGATGTCGAATAATTAATTTAACACTCCCTTAAATGGTATGTGTGTGTGTGTTGGTTTCCCCAACGCTCTGCCTTTGGATGAATTGGGGTTTTCCCATAAATTTTATTAGGTCATAGTTGTTTTTATCGTAAGAAATTTTCTGAACAAAGGATGTAAAGGACGCAAAGTAAAGAAAAGAGAATAAAATGAATGAAAAAAGTAATGTTGTCGTAATAAGTTTCCTTTAAGTTGAATGGAGGAAAATAAACTAAGAAACAAATGAATGGAAACCATCCGGTCTTGCACTGGCGGCAAAGTAGAAAGGGGATTTGTATTATAAATGGAACATTAATGGTTTAAATTTCGTCTTTCGATTTCCTATTTAAGTAGACTAATTTATCAATTCGAATATCTTTAGTTTTTAAAATGATTTCAGAGGCAGAGGTATAACCGTAATAAACAACATCATTGTCTTTATCAAAGACGCTAAACTTTATTTGCTTCACTTTGTTATTTTGAAGTACTCCTGGTAAAGTTCCTATGTCCTTTTTATTAACTGAAGCAATTTTAAAGGAAGACGGAAATACATCTGAGCTTTTTAACGGAATTGAAAATTTGTTTACAACTTGTCACAATGATACCGAAATAATGGCTTTATATAATTTGTAAATTTTTAGAAATTTCATTAACTAAAGAAATTTAAAAAAAGACGGAATATATATAAGTTTTCTTAGCGAATTGAAAATTTCTTGATACTATTACCAATGATATAGAAATGATGCCTTTAATATTATTTATTAAGTTCTTGAAATTTTATTAACTGCCATCCATTAGCCCCCACACTACATTGCCACCTGCTGCTGCAACGTTTGGAAATCAGTGCCTCTCTTTTTTTTCTTCCAATCACAATGTTATCATTATGTCAATATCTAAAACTTTTGTTTACAACCTTAATTGGATTAGCTGCTGATATATTTCCTGGTACCAATTATCGCTAAACGAATGCCCCGTCGTGTGCTTTAAAATATTATTTTTCAGAACACATTGTTCCTAGAAACACAAAGAACACTAGAAATTGCTCATTATCAATACAATCAATGTGGATGGACACGAGCCTTATGTTTTGTGCTGGAATAGATAAGCGAAAGCCTTAGGGAGGGGATGGCTACTAGAAATTTAAAAAAGAAACACCTAAAAAGTTGTAAATATGAGAGCCAACAAGTAAACAAGGCACACATAGATACATACTGTCAGTTTGTGTCAAGAGCATACTTTTAGGTTAGGTTGTATATTAACATATAGTAGCAGACTTTTAGGTGCCAAATGCTAAACTCAACAATGCAGGTACGGAACACACTCACATACACGCACAGATATATAACATATATGTAGGCTTTTGTTTACGTTAAAATGTGTACATTTAAAAAGTAAAAATAGTCATTTGCATAACTCTATGCAGGCAGCATGCCTGGGGGGTTGTTAACTAACAGTTTGTTGTTGACACAAAGAGGAAATATTAATTCTACAAACATTAGTCACATGTTGTTTTCATAATATTTTCACATGTCTTTAATAATTGTATTAACGTTGTCATATTTACGTAAGCTACTACAACGAGCGCCTAGCAGTATGCCACAAAGTAGTAATGAGTTTAAACCCTACAAGTCTGCAGGGATGGACGAAATCTATCCGGTTATGGTACTGTAGATATCTTCCGTCATTGCACCGATCCTAACGGAACTTCTAAGAGGGTGTCTACGGCTGTCGTATGTTCCCATTTCATGGAGGGAAGTACAGGTAGTTTTCATACCCAACGCAGGTAAATCAACACATTGACTAAAGACTTCGGAGAGTCTAATTGATTTGCACTTGAGACGAAACCTGGAATATAGCCTCATCAGTGGAGCGCAGCATGCAAACCGTAAGGGGAGATCTGTGGACAGCGCTCTGTACGAAGTGGGTGGACATATGGAGAACAGTTTATACACATTCCTGGACATCGAAGGGGCCTTAAATAATGTAACATCCACAGCCATAATGGAAGCGTTAAGGACGACTGGAACACCTCTTTTTCTTAGTAACTGGATTGATTCTATGATGTCAAATCGTATAACAGCTCCACTCTTGACACGGGTACTACAAAAAAGCTGGCGACTAGGGGTACACCACAAGGTGGAGTGCTATCCCCATTACTGTGGCTATAAGTGGTAAACGGCGTTCTCAAAAGTTTTAAGAGAAATACAAGAAAGATTGCGGCCTATGCGGCGTCGTTACACTAGTTACATTTATATTTGCTCCATCTTTTGATCTCATACAGGATGACCATCTATCTTTATCAGAATGGGCCAAAAGCTGTGGTCTAAATGTCAATCGACAGAAAACGAAGCTAGCACTATTCACGCGCAAATATCTCAGGAAATTAAACTGAAGACGTGATACGGAGGAAAGAACGTAGAAAGGATTAAATGCCGACTGACGGAACTCTATAGGGAAAAGCTGGAGACTACAGCCTGCAATGGTATATTGGATATACACAGTGGAAGTGCGTTCCATAGTAAATTACGGATATATTGTTTGGTGGGGGCCTTTGAATGTGGAAAGTAAGCTAATGCTGATAAGTAGTGTACAGTGAATGGCATCAGTGTGTATAACAGGTGCCTAGACGAAGCAAAGCACAATCGGCACTGGACGTGATATTGAACCTTAAGAATCTGCGGTACCATGCACTAGCTGTAGCGGCTAAAAGTGCAATAAGATTACGAGAAGTAGGCCTATAGCGGCAATCGGAATCAAGCATCAATACTGTTATGGTTCAGCACACATGGATGCAACGGAGGACACCACAAAGGAACAGACTATATGGTTTCGTTGTTGCATTTTACATCATGCCCGGTAATAGTGATCACTGATAGAGAAAGTTGGAAGGCTTCCTTGCACTTCAGGGGGCTGTCCATCTTCACTGATGGTTCCAAAATGGAAATTTGAACACGATCGGGTATATTTAGTGAGGATCTCAATTACAGCAACACTTTCGATTGGGTGACGATGTGGCCTTCGATAGCTCAGTGGAAGCGACGTAGACTAGTAATCCGAAGGTGCCGGGTTCGACTCCCGGCCGGGGTACTGGCCAAATCAACATCGATGCAAAATTAATTACTTTTCAAATACTTTCGAGTTCTCTAGCCTACAAAACTTATCCTAGACGCTTCCACTACAAAAATCCAGATTGCGCAAGGACCAAGGAAAAAGGAAAATGATTTATCAACATCTCATATAAATCAACAAGCCAGCTGGCGGCATCTCTGGTGGAATTTGGCGGTTAAACTCACAACAACAATACCTAACAATCCTTGACACAAACCTTTTTATCTACAAAGGAACGAAACAGAGTTGCCAACAATGATCTATGATAATCGGATTATATGCCCGATCGAGTGCCGATAAATTTAAAATTGGTATAAAGAATTATCACCCCAGCTAACCACCAGCTGTTACAACAACAACAACATTGGGTGACGATTGCAGTGTGTTCCAGGCGAAGATCTTCGCTATTATGAAATCTGTGGAGGAAATACTGCAAAGGAATTTCATGGAGATCGGCACAAACTATGTCGACAGTCAAGCGGCTTTGGTATTTAAGCTCATAAAGTCAAGATTAGTGTACAGATGTAGGACGGCACTCTCAAAACTGCCGGAAAATAGTGTTCGACTCTGTTGGGTCCCCTGACATAGTAAATTTTAGGAAACGAAATAGCGGATGAACTGGCGCGGAAAGACCCGGCACTGGGACACTGGTAATCGGTTGCGACCACCAATATGTCATATATACGGAACTGTGACCCGTCACATCGGACGACTGGCAACATCTACTTCTGATCAAGAACAACATATAGGTACTTGGTCTCTGTTGAGAGCTTCAGTTCCACGCCTTTCAGCCTCGATGGCCTGAAGTCTTTGACCTTATATCTACGAGTAAATAGAACCAATTCCGTCACATATCGTTTGGAGAAATTTTCCACCTGCCATAGTGACGCATATGCCACAATTTTCGTATTAATGATTTAAGCACTCCGTTCACCACAAGAAGCCATTGTCCAGAGTTCCTTTTTGCGCATGACGTCACGTTATTGAAAGCCCCTACTATATCCGGGTAGGCAACTAATGGGAAGTCACCTGTATTACGATTGCGCTCCGTTAAGCCAATCGTGTCATGAAGACTGCTCTCGACAGATCTTTCAGCCACCATCTTATCCACCTTCCGTATCTCTGTAACACAACGAAGTCGGATGCAAACAATCCTGGAAGAAGTTTACCAAAATCATGCACAGATGACTCCTGTAATATTATGAAATTAAGGTTACGTCATTTTAATTTATAGTTGACGTTGAGTTCCGATTTAAGCGTTACTTCCACTCAATGCAATAAAACAAACTCATATAATCATAATTAAAATTTTAAATATTTCTTTTATTAATTGCCAAAAAAAAATTTTACATTATTTTTTAATTTTCTGTTTTTTTTTTTTAATTTGGATCCTGTATCTTGTTAACTCTCCTATAAATATACATATAAACTATAAATACCTGTTGTTAAAGTAATGTAATTATTATATATATACATAAATTTGCATATACTTATATAAAATGCTTTATCAAAAAAAGAGACGAAAACAAAACTTAATCAGTACAAAAGGGTGTGATAATGAATTGCTGTCGCTACTCTTATTGTTTGTTGTTAATTTACGTTCATTAAATCTTTTTAAAAAAGGTTCCTTCTAATAAACATTGTTAAACAATTGATTTCGCGAAAACCACAACAAATACTATCAACAAATTCCAACTAATGTAGAGGAGGGGTGGGCATGAAAATTAAAACTACGCCTGCGTAACTATATAAACATCGCCATTGCCACTGACCACCTCTGTCATGGTTACCGTAGGCATTGCTGTCGCATTATTTTGTACATTCGATAAATTTAAATTCTGTGTTTGTGTTGTTGAGGGCGCATGAGCCACTGCCGTTACGGTGATGGCATCACCACCATGTCCCGTCACCTGCAGGTGATCCTCCAGGGATTGCACATCAAAGTACACTGAATTACATTCGCCACACTTGTATTTGGGTGAGTTTGAAGCATTGGGGTGCTTACGCTCGATGTGGGCCTTTAGCGTCAAGGCGGAGGAGAATTGCTTGCGACAGTTATCGACCGCACAGGAATACGAACGCTGCTGATGCGTTTGCCGGTGACGATAGAGGATGGCCTTTGATTTGAATGCCTTCTGGCAGATGTGACACGTGGGCACCTTGCCCGCCGACTGGTGCGTTTTCATGTGCATTCTCAACATGCCGGGACCCTTGAAACTCTTGTGGCATATCTCGCATTGCGGTTGTTTCTTGCAATTCGCCCGTATCCAATTGGAATGTGAATGCATGTGATTTTGTAGACCCTTGAATTGTTTGAACTCCTGCTGGCACAAATTGCACTTGTAGCGGCCAGAGCCCAGCACAGTGGTCTGCTGATTTATAAAGTCCGCAATGAGTTTTGAATCGATTTCGAAATCATCATCTTGGGCCGCTTGAGCTATGGAACAGGCGGTTGCTTGCAATTGGCGCGAATTGGCCAAGTTGCGATTAGATTGGGCATTTGAACGTCGCGCAGGAGTTTTCTTGACCGCCGAGGTGGGTGAGAAATTTGAAGACGGAGGCGAGGATTGTAATTTCTGGTTGAGATGTTGCTGTTGTCTTTCAGACTCATTAGCATCACAGGCTGCTTGAAATACCGCATTAACTTCCGCCTCTTCGAGAGCATCCACATCGTCCACATCTGCCGGATCGGCTGAAACACAACCCTCCACCACCGTATAGTGGTGGCTGAGTCCATTTTCATCAACATAGTCCGTCTCATCGCCATCCATTATGTGATGGCTGTCCTCCACATCTTGTTCGGTAATAAACTCAGAGCCATTTGAAGTCTCCAGCAGGACAGTGCCATCGTCATCTAGCATTTCTTCCTCCATTTGGATTTCCTCTATAATGTCGTCGTCGTCTTCATTCTCCTCCATTTCCTCCTCATCGTCAAGGACATCATGGACCACAGTGACGTCTGGCAATATAAATTGCGATTGTGAGTGCGTGTGATGTTGCTGCGACGTGGTCACAGTCACATCTTCTAGATACTCCAATTCATCATTTTGCTGCAGCAGCTGGGCATGCTGTATCTGCAGCTGGTCATCTTCCACTACTATAGTCTCACATATCTGTTCGCGGTCATTGTGATGCATGTGATCTTCGTGATGTCCCCCCTCCTCATCGTCGTCGTCACCGTCATCAATCAAATGTTGCTCAGACTGTTCCATCAGAGCTTCTTCGTCCACCATTGTAAGGTGATCGTCGTCCAATATAGCCGTGGTGCTGTTGTTGCCCGCGTGGTGTCCTGACGAACGCTGTGGCACAATTTGTACTAATTGCAAGATCTGTTGGCCATTAGGTTGCTGTATCAACTGCAGCGTCTGACCACTGGAGGTTTGTATCAATTGGGGGGCGTACTGATGATGTTGTGGGGGTGGCGGAGCAGGTGTGGGCGCTGGATTGGGATTGCTAATAATCTGCGCCAGCTGAGGCGAACCATTAGCATTGGTAGTTAAAATTTGCGTAGTGGTTATGATTTGACCATTGGGCAAGAGTATTTGTTGAGGCAGGCTAGTGGTGGTGGCGCCGCTGGGCAAGACCGTGGTAGTGGTGGTGGTGTGGCCAGCATTAGAGGTGTTGTTGGAAAGGGGCATTAACTGGGGTGGGTTGAGTAGACTTTGGGAGTTCTGCAGGCGACTGTTTTGCAAAGAGACGGCTTCGCTCAAGGTTAAAGTGGGCGGTTGTTGGCTGACAATTTGTTGCAAATGTTGTTGCTGGTGTTGCTGTGTTTGGGATTGCTGTAAAGTGGCGGTAGACTTTTTGGCCAAAGGTTGTAAACGCTTAAGGGAAGCAGCTTTTCGTTTAGCGTTCTGTTGCACCATTAGCTGCTGTTGCTGTTGTTGTTGTTGTTGCTGTTGTTGCTGCTGCTGTTGTTGCTGCTGCTGTTGCTGTTGTTGCTGCTGCAGCAATAGCTGCTTTTGCTTCTCCTCCTCTTGCTGTTGCTGCTTTTGCTGTTGCTGTTGTTGTTGCAATATCAACTGTTGCTGCTGCTGTTGTTGCTGTTGCTGCTGCTGTTTCAATTGCTTCTGTAACATCTTTTGTTGCTTCTGCTGTTGCTGCTGCAACTTCAGCTGTTGTTGTTCCTGCTGTTGCTGCAACAACAATTGTTGCTGCTGTTGCAATTCTATCAATTTAGCCTGACTTTGCTGCAACTTTAAACCTTGAGCCTCATCCAACACAACTCTGTTGGTCTGATGTACCCCCCGAATGGGTGCAATATCCTGCTGCTGGGGCTTTTCGTCTATGACCACCCGTACTGTGAGAGATTTTATGTATTCTCTTAGCTCTTTATCGCTGCGTTCCACTTGCATTTTAAATGCATGACAACGGGACACAGCATGGACACATTGCACACATATTTTATCGGGCCATCCTTCCGTAGGTTCCACACTCACCGTGGCACATTCCATTAGCATTTCCGCTACCTTTTCACTGAAGAGAGGACGCATATCTTTGCGCTCGCAAATACACACACGACAGATTTTATCCAATTCCAAAACCTTTTTGCGCTCCATTATGTTATGCAGGTGAAGGAGGAGGCAGCAGGGCGGCAAAAAATGATGAAACGATGATGGGACGGAATATGGTTAGCTGGAATTTAAGATGTGGATACTTAAGGTGAGTGGTTTTAGAAGAGAAAAGCGAAAGATAAACAAGTTGCAAGCGAAGAACAAACAGAGTTGAAAATGCTTTGGTAAAATGTTGTATCAAGAAATACTTTTGGTGTAGCAAAAAGTACTTTTATTGTAGCAAAACAGTTTTTATTGTAGCTAAGATACTTTAATTGTACCTAGAACAAGTTATATCGTACAAAAAGTAAAGTTTTTGAAAACAGAAAGTTATTAAATTGTACCAGAAATTACTTTTATTCTACCAAAAAGTACTATAATTACAAGAAAAAGTACTATTATAGTACCAAGAAGTGCCATTTGTCTCATCCACTATCCCCACATTTAACCTGAAACAAACGTTTTTTTTTCGCAAAATTGCGGGACATGCGCTCAATACACCAGAAATAGAAGCCAAAAAGGCTCATTGAGAATATGAAATGAATTGGTGTAGGGTAGGGTTTCGCGTGTTGTCTTGTGATAACAACGTTTTGGGTGGTATATACATATGCTCATATAAATACATATATATGTATGTATATTGTTCGGCAAATTCATTCATGAATGAAAAATACGCTGCTGAGTATACAAAACTTGTCGGTTTGATAATAAATTAATTATTAAAACTGTGACACAAACATTGCCTTGGGATAGGCTATAAATTATGGAGCAAAGACATGTTTAGGAATTTATATTGCTTCTTTAAAAAAGAACGATTTACTTACAATTTAAAGAGATGTTTTTATTACATTTATGTATAATGCTGTCATATCTAACTCGCACTCTTTGTAGAAAATGTTGATGTTTGTTTTGCATAGGTCAGCGTGAGGATTTGCTTTTGCTATCAAAAATACTTAGTAGGCATCTCTACTCGCTTCTATAAGATGTCACGTAATAGATCATGTAGGAAATATTTGCTTTTGCATGGGCCTACGTTTGTAGAATTGGGCAAATGGGAAGCATTGGTAGCCAATTTTACAATGCGTAATTTTAAAAGAAGGGACAAAGTCTGATAAATGTGCTGAAATTCCATTGCAGGCATGGCTTTTGTCCTTCTAAAACCTGAAATTTTTCGATGGACAATTTTTCAAGAATAGTTATCTTATGTTTTATAAAATACATCATTTTTTATATTTGTTAAGATAATAATTTATCTATACGAAAAATTTTATTTAAAAAATATAGCCTCGGAGAAACTTTCTTAATCTTTCTCGTAATTAAAAGGCAATAAATTCACCTCGCAGATGATATACTATACCAATAAAGATCGTAGACACATTATTATTTTCTTTCAAAAACTTTACTGTAGGAAATTTTGTGAGGACTAGCTTAACTGGAAAACTTTTTATACAGTAGAGTCAGACATATTCGCAATATAATTGTCTAAAGTCTCTGTAGTATCTTAACTATCTGCACCTTTGGAACTTTTTTGCACTTTGTCAGACGAGGTGCTCTGGATACTTCTGTTATTTCTAGTTATAGAATTTCAAAAAAATATCTTATGTTTAAAGACGGCTCACAACGTCAGCTTTATGGAAAGCCTTTCCTATACATGATGATGGAATCGACCACTCTAGAAGATGCTAACGATAACATCGAGGGACCCAACGGTCAAAGAAATGTAAAAGATTGATGTTACAGGTTTGAAATCTCAGATCACCCTGATGGTAGTCGCGTGTTCTTACCACCATACCACGAATGGCCTACTATGGCGCATTGAGAACGTGATTTCTGGCTGTACTGAGAAATTAAGAAGCAAGCTTGGAGGCATAGAACTTGGAACGTTCTTTAAAATAGCAGCATATTTGTAATCATAATAAGAATATATCAAAATATCCCAATTCAACATTTAGTTTCCGGGTCTCAAAGAACAAACTGAGGGGTGTTTTTCCAGCAACTGATGCCATCAAAGTCGACGGAACCTAATTCATCGCTCAACTGCAGAAGGATCAGTACGGCAGTGTCGTTAAAAACTAAGTTCCGTGTCATAATGAGAATCCGAGCCGGCAGACATTTGAACGATATCATATTCCACACATAATAGCATCTTTGAGCCTTTCAAATAAAAAATAATGTCATTAGTATCTCTCAGTTTTTTTCATTCTATAGCAACATCAAACCATGCTTAATTAAAAGCCCATTTTTGCCATTGTTTCTGTTAATGCCGGCTCGCTTTTAACTTAAGAGACGCTATTATGTAAATTGACTTATTGTTAATCATTGAAAACTAAGTTCCGTGCCACCTTGAGAATCCGGGCCGGCAGACATTTGAACGATATCATATTCCACGCACCCTTGAACCTTGTAAATACAAAAAAGAATTTCATTAATATCTCTGACACAGTTTGTTTTATTCCATAGCACTATTTGACCCTCCTTAATGAAATTACATACATTCAAAAGATTCACTTTTGTCATTGTTTCTGTTTAAGCCGGCTCACAATTAGCTTAAGAGACGCTTTTATTTAAATTGAGTTATTGATAATCATTTGTGGCTTCTAAATCGATATATTTATTTATATGAATAACTCTTTTCCACAAAAACAATTCTATTATCTTTAAAAACATTCCAATAGAACTAAAAATTTCTGTCCAAATTTCTTTACTCATCTGTTTACAACAGCAAATATGTAAACATTGCATTCGTGCACTACCCTGTTAAAATCATTTGCTGTTAGGCAGTCTCTTCCTCTCATTCTCTCAAAGGGAGAAGAAGAGATAACACCAGTAACTTCAATAGAAAGAGAACAGTTCGCTATAGTTTATCTCATGTACAAGAACAACAGGACAAAATAGAAAAGCAAAAAAACACTGAAAGCAAAGCGAACGATGAAAACACAAAAGCAAAATGGTAAAAAAAAAGTCGCACACACAAAACATACACGCAACGAAGAAAAAAATTCCGGATTTGGTCATATTGACGAGGGAAAAAGATACTAAAGCACAAGCTGTCCAAATTTAATGCGGTGTAGCACAAAATTCCATGTGAGAACACACGAAATAAACCAAAGCATTCTCGAAGAAACAAAAAATAACACTTGGTATCACGGCGGCGGCAGCTGCCAATCACTACACTTACCTCTTGTCGCTGTGTCCGTCGACGACGATGATGAATTAACACCAGAAATTATATAAATTAAGGCGAACCACTTAGTTAAGCACTTTTAAGAGTTTTATTTCAATCCACTAGAAAATTCACTGTACTTTACATTTTCATTTCACATTTTTGCCATCGAGGCTCTGTTGAAGTTGAAAATCTGTTTTTTTTTGGTGTTTTCAAAACAATAACAATCAACACAAACCGTTAGAAGAGTTTGCAAAACTCAGATGTGTTTTTCCAACGATAATTTACATGAACGAAATAACTAGATTTCCAAAGTTTAAGGAATTTCTCAGGCAAACACTATCAGCAGCTATGAAATTTGTACGGGTGAATCGACGAGACGAGTCTATCGTGAAAAATATTCAGTATACGAATGACCTTTTGTCTTACTCTGACGTCGGCAAAACACAATGGCTGCCACTAAAGTGAAAACGAAGTTGTTTCGTTTTTGACGGTGGCACTAGAAAGAGAAAAGAAATATGGGCATAGCAACACAGCAGATATCTCTTTTACGCCATACAGCAAACGCGGGGAGAAAGAAAAGAAAAACACAACAGCTGTTTTGGCCCTAAAAGTGCTGCCAGATGTCATTTGTATGAAAGAAAACAAATAGATGGCTATTGCAACACAAAGTTGTTTAAATAAACCATGTAGATGAAAACACAGTACAAGATTACTTATAAGCCGTAAACTTACCTTTTGTTTTTAAAATAATATAATATTTCTGTTGTTTTATAAAAATTTAATTTAATTTTCTCACTGTATAATTTTGCTGTTACACTCTATGGTACTCTCCCTCTCTCGCTCTATCTTTTACGCACACACAATTTCTTAGTAGAAGTTGAAGCACTTAGAATTTGCCCATTTATATAGCTTTTTCAAAACCAAATTGATTTTTTCACTTTTTTTGTGTGTTATAACTGAGATTTTAGATTTTTTGTGTTACACTTGTTATCATTCAATTTGTTAATATAAATTACGTCGCGTTATCTTTTATCGTTCAACACAATTTCTTTCGTTACATTTCAATCACGATTCCAAAATTTTGTCCTTTTTATAGAGGGGGCGAGCGAACACCGAAATGTTTATCAAGAAGAAACCGTATGATGAAACTGAGCTCGTGCTTTGCTCGATTTGGCCCCCACAAAAATTCTGGTAGGAGAGAAAAGTTACAATAATTTTCCCTACATTTCGTTGGAGCATGTGTGTGCGAAAGAGAGAGAGGGACAGTGCGAGATAGTTAACTTTGTACATGAAATTCTAACAAGAATGTTAAGTTGTTTTGTTTTTGTTTTTCGTATTTTGGCGAGTGTTGCCAGATTCTAATAGCAATGAAAGTTTGTAGTTGGGGATTTTTAAGGTACGGTGATGACATTTAAAGGGTAATGTTTTTGATTTTTTTCAAATAAGCTTTAATTAATGTATTTTTTGAATATTGTTCAAAATAAAGTAACATTTCCATCATATATTAAACTAATTGTCCTCTAATTTTAGTACGTAAAAAATGGCTATTGTATCTTATTTATATATAATGATAATTATTTAAATAAATTTTGTTTCCTGGACCTTTTGAACATTTTAAAGGTTAGCGATAATTAGATATCAATCAATAGATTATAATTTAAAATATATTTAAAAATAAGTGTACATTAGTAATTAATCATAAATAAATAAAACATCATAGATTTTGTAGAATTTATGACATCAAAATCATAATAAATTAATAAAAAAAATTTAAATTCTTAAATATATAAATATTTCAAATAGCATTTTTAATTTGTAATTTTTACATAGTTTGTTATAAAAATTCAATATAGAAATACAAAAATTGTTTAAAATTCACCAATAAACTAAAAAATGTTTCAAATTAGTTAATAGAAGTCTTATTTAAGCATAATAAAATATTTAATTTTTTTATAAAATTAATACGTTGCTTCGCCAATAAACTAAATAAATGGTTTAATTGAATTAAAGAATAAAAAAATAGATTGCTAAAAAAATAGATTACTTTTCAAAACTATTTTATTATAATTATTTTTTTTAATAATTTAAAAACAATAAATAATTGTTTTTTTTTGTCTGAGTTTTCGGATTCGGCACTAAATATGACCTACCATTTCGATGTTTGGGTAACAATACGAAGAGGATTTGTAATATTTTTTTTTTAAATTGGCAATCCCTATTTTTATAAATTTACTTAAAACTTTTTAAAAAATAAAAATTTTAATAGTTGTTGTAGATTGTTGACCTTTGATTATCTATATTTGGTAATTTTTCGGCTTCCAGGTCTATTTATAAAAAGATTTAAAATATTCTTTTAAATTTTTCAATTTTCATTTCCAATATTTCGAATAAAATCTTTCAATAACAAATATCTTCAAACTTATTACATAAAATAATAATTACAAAAAGTTTTTAAAATCTGATTTAACGAAGTGTAATAAATAAAATACTTTTTTAATTCTATACAAAAAATAATTTTTAAGCTTACATAACAAAATTATTAAGGATACGTTCGTTTTTTAACAATTTTCAAAATTTAAAAAATATTTTAATAAAAAAATAATAATTAAAATAAATAATAATAAAAAAAATAATTGAAAAAAAATAATAATTAAAAGAAATTTTTAGAAAAATCAAATTAAAAAAAATATTGAATTCTTTTTTAATTCTATACAAAAAATAATTTTTAAGTTTACATAAAAATCAATAATAATTATGGCTTCTTAGAAAACTTTTTAAATTGATTTATGTGTTTTTTTATATTTCGAAGTTATGTTATTTGTTTGTCAAATTTATAGATTTAAAATTTGTAAAAAAACTAAAAACCATAACAAAATCATTAAGAATATGTTAATTTTTTTAGAAAAAAATAAAAAAATATTTAAAAAACTAATAGTTTAAAACAAATTGAAAAAAAAATAATTAACAAAATTTTAAGCGAAATTTTAAATAAAAAAATATTTTACATTTATTAAAAAATCTAATTGAAAAATGTGGTATAATATTATTTTTTAATTTTATAACAAAAAACCATTTTTAAGTTTTTATAAAAATCGATAAGAAATATTGGTTTTCAAGAAAACTTTTAAAAATGCATTATATGTTTTTTTTTAATATCAAATTTATAGATTAAAATTGGGGAAAAAAATAAAAATCAAAAAACTTTTAAAAATATTTCAAAAATAAATAGAATCCAATTAATTGAAAAAATAATAATGAGAAAAAATTAAAGCGAAACTTTAAAATCTTTAAAAATTAAAATTAATTTAAAAAATGTAACACATACAAAATTTTTTATTTTAATCAACAAATAATTTTTAAGTTTTCATAAAAATCGATAAAAAATATCAAAAAAATTTTAAAATTGATTCATGTATTTTTTTTATTTCGAAGTTTTATATTTTGTTTTGTCAAAATTACAAATTAAAAATTTGTAAAAAAAAACAAAATGTAGTTTTTTAAGAAAGTTTTAAATTTAAAAAAAAGTTTTAAATTTAAACAAATATTTTTAAACTATTTGAAAAAAAAATAAAACAATTTTAAGCAAAATTTTAAATTGAAAATTATTTAAAAAAAATCTAATTTAAATATAAATAAATACAATTTTTTTAGTTGTTTACAAAAATGATAATTAAGTTTAGAATAATCTTTTTAATTTCGAAGTTTTATATTTTTGTAGTCAAATTTATAGATTACAAACTTGTAAAAAATTAAAAACAAAAATCAGTAAGAATATGTTAATTTTTTTTAAATTTAAAAATTATTTCAAAAACAAATATCCTTAAACTATTTAAACAAAAATAATAATTAAACAAATTTTAAGCGTATATTAAATTTTTTATAAAATTAAAAAATAAAATTCTTTAATTCTATATAAAAAAAATTAAATTTATCTAAATTTATCGCAAAAAATGGTTATTTAGAAAACTTTTAAAAATCATTGCAAAGTTTTACATTTTTTTTGTCAAATTTATAAAAAAATGTTATTCATATATATATCAAGCTACATTGATAAATATAATTGTAAACAATTTTTTTTCTTATTTTATTTAATTTCCCATATTAAATGCAATTTGAATATAAATTTAAATTTGAACTTTTTAATTGAAGTTCGCTAGTAAAAGAACACATAATTTCAAATTTGTAACAAAAATGTTAATAATTTGTTTTATTTTTTTTTACATCCTTCTTTTTATATTATCTTTTAAATGATCCCTTCTTCGCCATACATTTCCTACCCCAACACGTAGTTAAGTGATAAATATTCACAATAATCACGTCGAAAAAAAATGTATACCAAACAAAATTCAATTTTTTTGAATTAAAATTTATTAATCTCCAATAAATAATACAACAATCTTATCTAATTATGAATAATGCCGACGCCAACAGCAACATTAAATGCCAGTAAACTTATATCGTTGACGCTCCTCTTTTTGGCTACAATTACGCACGATGCCATAAATTACGGCCAGTAAAACCCCGCCCAACACTAAAACGGCCACAATGAACCAGGGGTAAAACCCCGGATATGGATGATCACCATCACCATTACGATCAAGTGGAAATTCCACGATATCTTCTTCGCCACCTGCATCATCGAAAAGTCCCAAATCATCGATTTCATCAAAATCTGTATCATTTTCACGGGTAAATGTATCTTCCTCCAGAGTGATGCGTTCAAAACGCTTGCCATCGACGGAATGTATGCTAGCCGTAACAATGTCTTCATCTTCGGGTGTTTCATAGACGGGTTCGGTACTCTCCACCCGCATGAAGGTTACATCGCCGTTGTGCATTTCATTGTGGAAACGTTTGACGCCATAGCCAAAGTACTCATAAATGTCCGCCGAGAATTGTTGGCGATGTTCGGCCCACTGGCCGATGAGATCAACTTTCACTTTGGTTCTGGCGTCCATTTTGCGGCCGAAATAGGCTTTCTGCAAAGGAGACAAATAGATTAGATGTATACTTTTATATTTCACTATTTTTTATATATATTATTTTATATTTTGTATGTATTTTATATTTTTATATTTTTATATATTTTTATATTTTTTTATATTTTTTTATTTTTATATTTATATATTTTTTTATTTTTATATTTTTATATTTCTATATTTTTATATTTTTATATTTTTATATTTTTATATTTTCATATTTCTATATTTTTATATTTTTATATTTTTATGTTTTTTTATTTTTATAATTATATATTTTTATATTGTTATATTTTCATTTTTTATATTTATATATTTTTATAATTTTATATTTTTTTTTATATTTTTATATTTTTTTATTTTTATATTTATATATTTTTATTTTTTTATATGTTTATATTTTTTTATTTTTATATTTATATATTTTTATATTTTCATATTTATATATTTTTATATTTTTTTTTATATTTTTTTATTTTTATATTTATTTTTTTTTTATATTTTTATATTTCTATATTTTTATATTTTTATATTTATATATTTTTATATTTATATATTTTTATATTTTTTTATTTTTATATTTTCATACTTTTATATTTCTATATTTTTATATTTATTTATTTTTATATTTTCATATTTTTATATTTATTTTATAATTTTTTTATATTTTTATATTTCTATATTTTTTTATTTTTAATTTTTTTTTTTATATTTATATATTTTTATATTTTCATATTTTTATATTTTTATATTTTTTTTTTATTTTTTATATTTCTATATTTTTATATTTTTATATATTTTTATTTTTAATTTTTTTTTTATATTTCTATATTTTTTTATATGTTTATATTTTCATATTTTTATATTTCTATATTTCTATATTTTTATATTTTTATATTTTTTTATTTTTATATTTGTATATTTTTATATTTTTATATTTTTATATTTTTATATTTTTATATTTTTATATTTTTATATTTTTATATTTTTATATTTTTATATTTTTATATTTTTATATTTTTATATTTTTATATTTTTATATTTTTATATTTTCATATTTTTATATTTCTATATTTTTATATTTTTTTTATATTTTCATATTTTTATATTTTTTTTTATTTTTATATTTCTATATTTTTGTATTTTTTTATATTGTAATATTTTATATTTTCATATTTTTATTTTTTTATATTTTCAATGACAAAACTGAAAAAATATATATTCCGATTGAAATCCAGGATTTACAGTGTCTTCAACTTAATTTTAAATGTCCTCTTATTATAATATAGTTTTCTTCTTCGCTTACCTCTTTGACATCCATACCACCCACTCCCTTATCGTCTAATTTCAGTACGGCATTTTTATGTTCGAACAGCAGCGGCAATTTCAACATTCCGTCCGTATAGACTGTACTGATATTCAATTCGACTTTTTCGACATATTCATAATTGAAATTGCCATAGATTTGTTTTCTCTCACGACTGGGATTTTTCAATATCGTTTTGCCCAATATAGTTTTATAACTCATGGACGAATTGATCCAAGGCATAAAGGTGACATTACGCAATTCATACATCAAGGGCTTGATTTCAACTAAAACGTTAATGTTGGAATCTAAACCATACTGAAATTGAAAAAATAAAAACAATAACAAATTTTCTTAAAATTCTCATAATATATAAAATAATAACTTACAAAATTATCCTCAAATATCATAACGACACAAGTGAATAAATTTTCCGGTATTTTAGTAACTAAATCAGAGTGACGGAAATGACATAGTTCGGTTTTTTCACGTGATACATCTGTAGCTTTGGCCATGTAATTAAGACGCTGTAAAGTCGAAAATTTACATCAATTTAAATAAATTAAAAAAAAAATATATATATTTTTAAAAATATGTCCCACCTCTTTTGGATCCAATTCTTGAGCGTAGTGTTCCTGCATAAACTCATAAGGTATCCAGGCCAATAAGGGATTGGTTTGACTGTTACAAATCTCATGATAATCTCCTCGTCCCACCAAGTCACCATTGTGTATTTTTAAAAAATAATAGACATCCTTGTGGGAACCTCCGTGGTCCTTGCACATGGTGTTGAGAAAACTTTCCTAAAATTTTGAATATTATATATGTATATGTACAATCATAATAATGCTATTGAATTAACATAATAAATGACATCACTGCAAACATTTTCAATGTCAATGTTGATGCATTTTTTTCCTAACACTCTGTTAATGTTGTGTTATCATAGCACGATTTGTCAAATGTTGTCGTATGCTGCTGCAACTGGTTTAATTACAACATTAGTTTTGGTTTGAAAACAGGTGTTTGACAATTGTGTTTACCATATTGGTTCGTTTTGGAGGTTAATTAGTTTTTTAAACTATATACGGAAAATAAACAAGATTGTCAAGATTTTTGGATTACACATTTTCAGTCCCCATTAAGGCAATGTTTCCTATGATACAAAAAAAAATTGACAGTCGCAGATAAATTAATCAATTTATTGGAGAGTGTCGACATCACCTGCGGGAAGAGTGATAGATAACTAAATAAAAAAATATTGTGCACCAAAAAGTACTTTAAATGCCTTAAAAAGAACTTTAACTACACACAAAAGTACTTTAATTATAATTTAGTTGTACCAAAAAGATCTTTAGTTTTAATGAAATGTACTTTTAATCTACCTACTAAAAGTACTTTAATTATACCAAAAAGTACATTATCTTCTAAAATTAAGCTACTTGTCGGCACAATTAAGGTACTTTTTGTACAAAAGTAATTTTTGGTACAATAAAATAAGATTTAAGTACATAAAAGTTGTTTTTGGTACAATTAATGTACTTGTTAGTAAAGTAAACGTAGATTAAACGTACTTTTCGGTTCAACTAATGTTCTTTTTGGTAGAAGAAAGTATTTTGGTCCAATAAATGTGCTTGTTTGTTTAATTAAAGTACTTTTTGGTTGATTTAAGTACTTTATGGTACAGTAAAAGTAATTTTTAGTATAATAAAGATTCTTGTTAGTAAAATTTCAGTAGTTTTTAGTAGAATTAAAGTGCCTTTTGGTATAACAGAAGTAAAGTACTTTTTAGATGAATAAAAGTACTTGTTGGTACAATTAAAGTACTTTTTAGTAAAATAAGAGTAATTTTTAGTAAAACAAAAATACTTTTTGCATAACTTTGGTAGGACAATTAAAAGTACCTTCTGGTACAATTAAAATACTTGTTAGCAAACTAAAAGTACTTTTTTGTACAATAAAAATAACTTTTAAGTATAATATAAATACTTTTTTTACAGTATATATCGGCACAACAAAATTAATATTTAGTAGATTAAACGCACTTTTTAATATAACTTATGTACAATAAAGTACTTTTTAATAGATTAAACGAACTTTGAAGTAGATTATACGTACTTTTTGCCAAAATTATAGTACTTGCGGGTAAAATTAAAATAGTTTTTAGTAGAATAAAAGTACTTTCTGGTATAACAAAAGTAAAGTACTTTTTAGAAGAATAAAAGTACTCGTTGATACAATTAAAGTACTTTTTAGTACAATAAAAGTTCTTTTTAGTAGAATATAAATACTTTTTGGTATAACTAAAGTACTTTTCGGTCACTTAAAAATACTTTCTGGTAAACTAAAAGTACATTTTTGTAGAATAAAAATTACTTTTAAGTAGAATAAAAATACTTTTTGGTGCTATTACAGTACATATCGGTACAAAACAAGTAATTTTTAATAGATTAAACGTACTTTTAAGTAGATTAAACGAACTTTTTAGTACAATTATAGTACTTGTTGGTGTACAATAAAAGTACTTGTTGGTGCAATAAAGCAAAGTATTTATAGTGGAATAACAGAACTTTTTCTAATTGGAACAAAAGAACTTTTTTGTACAACAAACGTTAAGTTATTTTGAGGAGAATAAAAGTAAATGTTGGTACAACTAAAGTTGTATTTGGTACATTGAAAATACTTTTTAGTATACTAAAAGTACTTTTTGGTACAATAAAAGTACTTGTTGACACAATTCATGTTCTTTTCGGTGCAGTAAAAGTACTTTTTAATAGAATATAAGTGCTTTTTAGTACAACTAAAGTACTTTTGAGTACTGTAAAAATACTTGTTGGTACAATAAAAGTACATTTTAGTAAACTGAAAGTACTTTTTTGTAAAATTAAAAAACTTTTTAGTAGAATAAAAATACTTTTTGGTACAATTACAGTTCTTATCTGTACATCAAAAGTCCTTTTTGGCAGATTAAAAGTACTTTTTTCACTAGTTCTTTCTCTTACAATAAAAGTACTTTTTAGTGGGTCAGAATTACTTTTTGATACGATTAAAATACTTTTTGGTAGAATAAAAGTATGTATTGATATAAATTAAGTACTTTTGGTACAATAAAAGTGATTTTTAGTACATTGGAAGTAATTTTTGAAAAAAAGCTGATAACATATAAACCAGGCGTCAGAGTGCGGCTAAAAAAGGTAATATGTAATCCTAATTATATAAAAAAAGATCCAGGAATTAACACATAATTATTTTATTTTTTAAATTTTATATTTTTTTAAATGACAAATTTATGACAAATTTTTTAGGACAAATTTAAACTTTTGACCTCACCCATGATCAAACTGACCAGATTCTGAATATATAGCTAAAATTAAAATATACGTATCTCACAGTTTTTCTAGATCAGCTCATTTTTACGAGTAATTCAATTTTTGGAGCAAAGCTCCCATACAACGACTTGAAAGTGACTTCCTCCTGTTCGCAGAACTCAGAGAGTTGTTAACAGATTTTGACGAATTTTTTTTTATGTATTTCAAATGGCCAGGATGTGGTTCTGACCAATCCCAAATTTAAAGTTTGTCACAAATTAAATTTGTCACAAACAAATTGTTGTTGTTGTAACAGCTGGTGGTTAGCTGGGGTGATAATTCTTTATACCGATTTTCAATTTATCGGCACTCGATCGGGCATATAATCCGATTATACAAACAAATTGTCGACAGGTTTTGATGTATTTTTTTTAAATATGTTTCAAATAGCCTGGAGCGGGTTCGGACAAAGTCCAAATTTATAATTTGTCAAAAATTTAAGTTGTCACAAATTGTCACAAATTTTTTTTTATGTTTTTCAAATGGCTAGGAGCTGGTTCTGACTAGCAAAATGTATTAACAAATTAAATTTGTGACAAATTTTAAATTTTGGCTTCATCAGAACCCGCTCTTGGCCTTTTAAAAAATAATAATAAAAAAATTCATCAAAATCTGATAACAACTCGCAGAGTTCTGCGAACAGGAAGAAGCCACTTTCATATCGTTGTATGGGAGCTTCGCTCCAAAAATTTAATTGCTCGTTAAAAGCTTAAATGAGCTGATCTAGAAAAACTCGGATATACGTATATTTTTATTTTAACTATATTTTGAGAATCCGGTCAGTTTGATCATGGGTAAAAAATCGTGCCGAACAGTGTAGTATTAGAGATTTTCCAGAAGGGGTAGTTCGAAATTTTTAACTTGTAAGGGTAATTTTCACACTTCGGCAAATCCTGGAAAAGACCGAAGAGAAACAGATCGACACGTACCATCTTTTTGTCGACTATAAAGCTGACTTCGACAGCCCGATACGGCAGAAATTACTTGAAGCCATGGCTGAGTTTGGTATTCCAGCGAAGCTGATACGTCTTTGCGGAATGACGCTGACTGACACGCAGTCTTCAGTGAAGATTGGCAAGGACCTTATGGAGCCATTCTATACCAGACGAGGCCTAAAACAAGGCGACGGCCTATCGTGCGATATCTTCAACATTGTGATGGAGATGATAATGAGAAAAGCTGCAGTAAACACGAGTGGCACTATATTCAACAAAAGCCACATGATACTCGCGTACGCTGACGACGTAGATATTATCGGTCGAAAACTGCGGGATGTGACTGCAGCCTTCTCAGGTATTCAGAAGGAATCAGCGAAAATGGGCTTAACGGTGAACGAGGACAAAACGAAGTTATTAGTTTCAACGAACAAAGAATCTACTCGTTTGGGAAACTGCGTGAACGTTGACAACTATAATTTCGAGGTGGTAGATAATTTTGTCTACCTAGGCTCCGCCATCAACAAAGCAAATAATGTCAGCCTAGAAATCCGGAGAAGAATCCTGCTTGCAAATAAATGCTACTACGGACTAAGCAAGCGATTCAATGACAGAGCCCTCTCTCGACGAACAAAACTCAAGCTATACCAGATACTAATTCTACCTGTCTTAATGTATGGCTCAGAATCCTGGGTTATTACACAAGCGGATGAATCGGTTCTGGCGGTATTCGAGAGAAAAATACTCCGTAAAATATATGGGCCCATCATCGTTAACGGAGAGTATCGGCGTCGTATGAATCATGAGCTGTACGAGCTGTACACTGACATTGACGTGGTCAAACGCATTAAGGTGCAACGGTTGCGTTGGCTAGGTCATGTTGTACGCATGGACGAAAATGCTCCAGCTCGAAAAGTCATCGACAATGAACTCGATGGACGGCGCAGAAGAGGGCGACCTAAACTCCGTTGGAAAGGCCAGGTTACTGAGAACCTTACAGAACTCGGTGTGACTAACTGGAGAAGAAGCGCAGAAGAAGAAGCGCTTATAATATTTGTCTACGTGCGGTATATAATCCACTGGGATTGCATAGAAATACCAGCTAAGTAAGTAAGTAAGGGTAAAAAGACCTAAAAAGTTGGTTCTATTTTAAGGGAACCAAAGGTTTTCTTGCATTTTTATATATTTGTTGAATTTGTTTTTAACATTCGAACGATGGAAACAAATTCATATTTTTATTTTTTGATATTGTTATATTTTTTTAATATTACATTTCTAATCAATTTACGTTAGTGTATCGTATGACATCAAATTCGGCTAAAGATCAGAAAAATGTTTTTTTATTTATTGTTTGGATATTTTTGGTCAAATTCAGTGTGTCACGCACTAGGATGACGCGTTTCGAACTCCATGACGAGTTCATCTTCAGACCCCTTTGTGACAAACTGATGCACAATGGTACATCATCAGCTGTATATACATATATCTACAATTATGCCAAACATGTGCATGTGAAGTAGATATCAGCCGAAACTGTCCAGCATAGTTATGAATTTGACCATTGATAACCAAACATGAGAATGGGGGATAATTTATATTTCTATTTAAATTTTTTTATATTTATAAATTCATATATTTTTGTATTTTTATATTTTTGTATTTTTATATTTTTATATTTTTATATTTTTATATTTTTATATTTTTATATTTTTATATTTTTATATTTTTATATTTTTATATCTTTATATTTTTATATTTTTATATTTTTATATTTTTATATTTTTATATTCTTATATTTTTTTATTTTTATATTTTTATATTTTTTTATTTTTTTATTTTTATATTTTTATATTATTATATTTTAATATTTTTATATTATGATATTTTTATGTTTTTATGTTTTTATATTTTTAAATATTTATATTTTTAAAATTTTTATAGTTTTTCATTTTTATATCTTTTAAATTTTTATATTGTAATATTTTTATATTTTTTATATTTTTGTATTTAAACAAATTTTCTATAGAAAACTTCGCTCACAATTTCTGCAGCATATCTCTCTCTCTCTCTGTTAGTCCAAACTGTCACTATTTTTCCTTAAGAAATTACATTTTCTGCCACCGCAACATTTTGCATTGTTTACATTTGCCTTTCTTTCATATTTTATTGCTATTTTTTACCTTCTCATTATTTGTTAATGTGGTCGCAACAATTTCACACGATTCATTGTCGTCAACTGTGGGTCTCTTGTGTTTCTCCATATCGGCCAAAAACATAGGCTGGGTTTTTATGCAGAATTTCGCATTCTCCTCAAACATTTTTGCCACAATTCCACCAGCACTACTGGTCACTATCAAAACGATACAAAGACACCGCCGCAGCAACATTGTGTTGTTATTAAATTTTCAAATTTTATCCGTTACTAACACAAAGATAAAAAAAACAGTATTTCAAACGCTTAACTGTCGATATCCGTGTTGAGTGTGTAAGAGAACGGAGAAACGGAGTCCGTTGTGTTCTGAGGTGTGCGAACAACTAAAGTGTATACATTTAGAATAAGTTTAGAGTTAATTGAATTCACTAAATTCGCAGACAATTGATTACACAAAAAACAAATGGTTTGTGTTTGCAAAAGCAAAATAAAACAAAACGCAGTCCCCAGCCCGGCTATAACAACTTCTACACTCATGGTCGAATTTTGGAAAATCTTAGTGCGTTTTTTTGTTGCTTTATGAATGAATGCTGGCTGCAACGAACTTTTTGGTCAACTATCATGTAACAGGTTAGTGACTTCATGGGGTGGCTAACAAGCGACGCACACTCACACACACAGAAAACTATAATAACAGTGTTTGATCGATTGTTCTTGAGACTATTGCAATTATTTTGTTTTGGTTTGTTTTTCCAAACTTTTGGAAATTTCAGCTTTTTTTGTTGTTGTTGTTTATAATCAAAACATTAACAACGCTTTATTTACTTTAATCTTAAACCTCCTGAGCAAAAAATTTAGCTTTGTGATAAGATAAATTTGATTAAAGTTTTCAAATATTTTGCCAATAAACAATCTCAGTGGAATGGATCATTTATGACATATCATACGATTTATTTTTGGGTGAAAGAACTGATAGGAAATACATAAATGCAATTCATTTCTTAGGCATTAAGTATATTCTGTCGTTAATTTACATTAATAGTACACTGAAAGAAACTGTGTGGATTCGAGTGGAGTTTATGGAAATATGTAAAGAGATCATAGGAAATTTGCATTGACATATAAATACACAATAAAACATAAAAATTTTAAAGTACGAAAATATGAAAATATAAATATATAAAAACATAAAAATGTTAAAATGTCAAAAAAATATGTAATCATGAAACTAAAAAAATATTAAAATATAGAAATATAAAAAAATATAAATATATAATTATATAAATATATAAAAATATAAAAATGTAAAAATATCAAAATATAAAAAGATAAAAATATAAGAATATAAAAATTTAAAAATATGAAAATATAAAATTATAAAAATATAAAAATTTAAAAAATTAAAATATAGAAATATAAAATTATAGAAATATAAAAAAATAAAAATATGAAAATATAAAAAGATAAGAATACAAATATATAAAAATGTAAGATTAAAAAAAATTTGAACATTTTTATAATAATTGTCGATCTTTTATTATAATTTACATTAATAGTACACTGAAAGAAATTGTGTGGATCCGAGTGATGTTTATGGAAATATGTAAAGAGATCATAGGAAATTTGCATTGACATATAAATACACAATAAAACATAAAAAATTTAAAATATGAAAATATAAATACATATGTATATAAAAATATAAAAACATTAAAATGTCAAAAAAATATGTAATCATTAAACTATAAAAATATGAAAATATAAAAATATAAAATTATAAAAATATAAAAATTTAAAAAATAAAAATATAGAAATATAAAAATATAAATATATAGAAATATAAAAATGTTAAAATGTAAAAATATCAAAATATAAAAAGATAAAAATATAAAAAGATAAGAATACAAATATATAAAAATGTAAGATTAAAAAAAATTTGAACATTTTTATAATAATTGTCGATCTTTTTACAGTTAAATTTTATTTTGTAAGATTGTAATACAAATTCTATAAAAATATAAAGGCATAAAAATATAAAAATATGCAAAATATAACAATATAGAAATATCAAAATATTAAAATAATGAAATGTGTATATAAAAATTTGAAAATACAATAATATACATACGTTTAATATAAAAATAAAAACAAATTAAAAAAAAATATATATAAACAAATATAAATTTATATGAATATAATAATTAAAAATAGGAAAATTTATATATAAAAAAATATTTACATAAAAATATAAATATATATAAAAAATTAAATATAAAATCTTAAACATATAACAATATAAAAATACGAGAATATAATAACTTGATAATATATAAATATAAAAAATTAAAATATTACTAAAAAAAAAAAATTAAATAAGGAATTATAAAATTATTTGTAAGAAAATTAAGATTTTCTTATGTTTTTTTCTGCTTCTACCTAAACAAGTTTCTTTCAACTCTTAACTTTCAACCAAACAGACCATTTCTATAAAAATTAAAAGTTTTTTCTAAAAAAAAACAGATTGTGGTCTGTTTTAATTGAAAAAATTGTATTTAGGCTTATACAAATTTAATTAAACTTATGAAAAAATATAGATAAAAATAAAATAGAAATGGCTCACAAAACCCATAATACTACGCACAAATTGTTCAGTAAGACCAAAGCTAAAGTGGAAAAAGGAGAAAAGTCCAACTTAGTTTATAAGATTAAATGCAATGGTGACGGATCCGACATAAGCCCAAAGGTATATGTTGGAACTACAAGGACAAAATTAAAAGCGAGATTGGCTTCGCACAAAACTGACCACAAAGCGACTGGGAAACCATTAGAACAAAAAACTGCCCTTGCAGCCCACAGTACTCTAACAGGACATATACCAAATTTTGACGACGTAAAGATACTTGTGGAAGAGAGGAATTACGCCCAGAGATATACTTTAGAAATGCTGCACATAATTGATACACCGTTGGACCAGAGACTAAATTATAAGAGCGACACATCAAATTGCTCTCTGATGTATAGATGTATATATCTCACTGACAAGTACAGACGACCAAATAGCTAGTAGTTTACAGAAGCTGACTCAAGACAGTATCATTTTAGCTGCCGATTTTTGTAAGAATTTCTATCAATGTAAAAATATGTTTATTTGTGTGTTAATTTGTAACATTTTTGTATCTTTGTGAATAATAGATAACCCTGATGATGATTTTAAAAAAATATTAATTAAATTGAATATAATAATGTGATATATAATAAAAAATGGATTTTTGAAATTTAAAAATGTATTTAAACTGTTTGTTTTGTTAGTTTTAGTCGATCGTATTGTATATATTATCAATTCAATGTATCATTTGATACACTAATGTAAATTGATAATTTAAAAATGTGTATAAAAACTTTTTTAAATAACTAAAATTTAAATTATTTTACATGATAAAATTTGGAATATTAAAACAGTTGTAAAAATAAATAAATAAACTCATAAACAACTATATTTTATTTTGTTAAAAATTGAGAACAAAAATGCTATATTGAAATAAATGTTTAAAGTGTTTGAATAAATTTTTTAATATCAAAATACTTATAAAATATAAAGCAACATTGCTTCGAAAAAAAATGGTTAAATAAAATTAAAGTTGAATATTTTTAGTGTTTCTTATTAAATTTACGTTAAAGTGTATCAAATGATACATCAAATTCGGCTTTCGATCAGAAAAGTGTTTTTTTTTATTGTTTGATATTTTTGGTCAAATTCAGTGTGTCACGCACTAGGATGACGCGTTTCGAACTCCATGACGAGTTCATCTTCAGACCCCTTTGTGACGAACTGATGCACAATGGTACATCATCAGCTGTATATATATATACAATTATGTCAAACATGTACACGCGAAGTAGACATCAGCCGAAAATGTCCAGCACCAATTGTGTTTCTTATTTTTAAAACAAATTTAATAAATGTTTATTACTAAATGGACTGAAAAAGGAAAAGGTACAAAATTAATTTGAAAAAATATAATTTTTTTTAAATACATAATTCAATTAAATTAAATTTGTGCAAACTTTTTTACAATTTAAATAGAAAATCATATATGTACAAATTTCACGAAAAAAATTAATATATTTAAAAAAAAATGTTATTTGTGCATGTTTAAGAGAACGAAATTTTAAAAAAAATTAACAATGCAAAGGTTACTACCAAACGGAATTTTTTGAAAAAAACATTTGCCGAATGTTGATGTTTATAAAACCCTGATTTTCGTGTAGCATACGATATCAGGGTGAAAATGCGAATCTTAGGTCATATGGTAGCTGTTACTTTACTATTTACCCTCCTGAACGAAATTCTTACCCGGCCAAAATAAAACGATTTTTTTTATCTATTTTCAAACAATTTTTTTCTTTATTAATTACAGATTTATTTCTTTTTTTTGTTACTTTATAAAAATGCAAGTAAATTGTTATACAATTTCTTTTTCACGTTTTTTTTTTATTTTTTTTTCGTTATATTTTGTTCTTCAATACTTACATTAATAAGTTACATACACTGATAATTGGTATTTTTGTAATTTAGCTTTTTCCGTTTTTTGTTAGACAAAATATATTTATTTTTTTTTTAACAATTTTCAATAGTTTATGTATAAATTATAAAAATATAGGAAACATTTTTTTTATATGAAATCGTTTATAAAAAAAGAAAACAATAAACGTAAATATAAATAAAGAATCTATAAATGAGATATTTTATGTTTTCTCTTTCATAGGAAGAACGCAAAAAAGAAAATTGTAACTGGCTGAACAGAAAGGGCTCTTTTTATGTTGTGTACATATCGCGAGAAAATCATTATGTTGTAGGAAAACGCAGGTAAATAAGTAACAAAGTGTATAGTATTACAAATTTATTATAATAATAATGCTTAAACTAAGTTAAATATAGAGATAGAAAAAAAAACATAAAGAATTGATGATTGTTGGCGTAACAACAATAAATTTTGAAAATCCATCCCCATCTCAAGTGCTCTTCTTTGATACAAAAAAAGAAAGGCAATGCAGCTGGAGGGGAATACGAAAAGGAGCTGGCTTGGCTGACTTGTTGTTTTGTGTTGAATTTGGGTCAACAAAACAAACGCTTTACATGTGGCGGCATAGCTAGCCTCCTCTCTCGTAACAGTAGCAGGATGTTTCCAGAGAAGAAGGAAAACTACGTGTGGGTTGGCAACAAAACACTTTTGGGATACGAGCGAGATATAAAATGAGTTCTAATCGAAAACTCGGAAACCGAATGGAAGCTCATCATCATCATCGTCGTCGTCAATGTCTATCCAATTATCATCCTCGTCGTCATCGTCGTCGTCATCATCGTCATCGTCGTCATCATCGTCGTCGTCATCGTCATCATCCTGGTCATCGTCGTCATCGTCATTGTCGTTGCCACCAGCACCCCCACGGCGTCTACGTCTATTGCGCATTTGATCGTCAGGACGTATATCAAATACTATATATGGGAGACAGGTAAAAAAGAAATAGAAAAAAAGAAAACAAACGATTAAATTACTTAATATTAGCAGTAAATGTTATAGGATACGAGGTTTAATGGTTTCCTATAAACATATGTGTCCGTCTGTCGTCTCCTTTTAATAAATAACATTTTTATAGATTGGGCTCCAATAAATTGTTTAAACAAAATTTCATCTTTTGACTTTCAAATGTTATTGCTGATAAAGGAGACATTTAGCTGAGCTGGGAATTTGATGTGCATGTTTTAAGCGCCTGCTTACAAATTCTCATTCCCTCTCTGCCTTTACAGTCATACTTACCATTAGCTGATTCATCACTATCTGAATTGTCCTCATCGGACTCACACTCCTCTTCATCTTCCTACAAGCAGAGACAATAAATTTATTGCTATATCATCCAAATCAAAGGAATCATCATTGAGACCATTATTGGCATCATTCGCTGCAGCTGCTGCGCCACGCCCACCACCGCCATTATTAGCGGATGGATCTGCTCGATGGCCAGCGTCACGATTGTTATTGCTATTATTACTATGCATGTTGATGGTGCGATTTTGCAGAGAATAAGGCGGCGGGTGGTGATGATGATTGTGACCACGTGGAAGTGGCTGTGGTTGAATCTGATACGGATGTCTCCTTATAGAATGTCCCATTAGATAGGGTGGTATTACTTCTAAATTATTACGATTCCAGCGTATGCCAAAACCATGACTGGCATTCTCCACGACATTACCACCATTTCTTGGTGGTGCTGCTGCCGCCGCCGCCGCTGCTCCTCCACCAGCACCACCACCATCACCGTCGCCACTTGCACCACCCCCACCACCGCCTCCTACGCCATCATCGTTAACGCCGCCAGCAGCCCTGGGGCGCGGCACAGCAATACCACCGACGCCGCCATTGCCACTGGCAGCCGTCGTTGCGAACATAGCGCCATCTCTGCCCAAACCGCCGCCTGGACCGAAGCTCTCATGCAGTCGGAACAAGTTGCGGTGGGTAGAGCCACTTTGTGTAGTATTATCAGTTTCTATATCACACACCTCTTCGTCCTGTTCCGTTTTCTTCATTCCTACACAGTAGATTTTCACAAAGGTTTCCTGTTTCGCCTCGTACGATGGTTGATCCTCTACCAAAGCAATAAGACTGCCATTACTGTTGACGCTCAAATCGAAAATACTACGCTTGGCATCTATCGTCGATATCGAAGAATAATCATAGGCATCTAACACTTTAAAACTGGTATCATAAGTGGTTGCTTCATCGAAATCCGAACGGTGTTCCATTTGGAAACGAATGCCGTACAAGACTTGCATTGGTGAGAATTTGATAAAACATTGATCAAGCACAGGCACTGTTTGCAGCAAGTGGAAAGTGCGCAAATCCCAGACTTCAGTATTAGAGATAATCTAAATTAGACAGAGAAAATAAAATAACAATTTTAACAAAATCTTTTTAACTTTTCGTTTTACATACCTCTAAGCCATTTGGATGGAAGACACCTGATAAGGATTGATTAAGCTTATCGAATTTGTGGATCTCTTTTCCTGAACGAACATCCCACAAAACGCCATCTGCCAAGAGTAAACAAACATAATCAAAATCTAGTTTTTAAACACAACAACCATAAATCATATACAAACCTGACAATACCAATTCATCGGTGGGACAGAAAGTGGCTCTATTCTTGGTATATTGATTACCCAAAGTTGGTGTAAATGTGGAAATCTTTTGTCCCGAGTTGATGTCATAGATTGTACAACACTAGTAAAGACAAGATAAAAAATAAAAAAATCATAAATTTAAATATTTATAAGTTATAGAGATTTTTTTTTCTCAATTCCCTGACTCACATCATTGAGCGTTCCTATCACTTTATCCTGTGCCAGTTTACTAAATTCACAGTAGAACTCATCGACGAAATGTAATTTTGATACAAAATCATTGTCCTTTATCGACCACAATATACTTAAAGGTGAGCGCCATGAAGCCGATGTTAACACTAAATCTCCCGCCGTATTGGATATAATGGAATCTATTATGTAACTGTGACACCTTGACGAAAACACCTCTGTGCCATGATTCATGTTGTAGGCCTTGGCCTCACCCTGATGTGTCCCCGCCAGGAGGATATCAGAGTTGGGTACTATGTGACATGAAGAGAATACTATGTCATTGTAATCATTTGAACGTATCGTTCGCCAGTTGGCAAAGTGTGAGTGGACAAAGCGACGATTTAACCGTTGAGGATTGTAGCCAGCCTGTGAACGGAAGAACCTTGTGGTCACGTTAAGATTGTCACCCATTATGCGGTTTGGTTTGGGATCCGGACATTTGTGAGGTGTTAATAAATCGAACTGGGGACATGTGGTCATGGGATTATTACACAGGGCATGCTGATTTGTAAGATACTCAGTAACAATAGTGCTAAGGGTAACACCGTTCGACGACGATGTAGGTGGAGAGCCGATTTCCATGAGACTATTGGGATCTACCACAGAGATTTGTTTCTGCAGGGATTTTGATGTGGAGCTTATTGCATTGGTATTCAGGTTAGATGTGGTTGGCATGGCAGGAGTCTTCTCTAATTTCCTGATCAATTTTATGGGTGTTATGCTGTTCATGTATTGATCTTCAGAAAAACTACCATTCATTAAATCATGTTCGCCGGCACTAGAACCATTCGTATGTAGCACGTTGTTAATGGCTTGATTGACATCCTGCATTCTGGATCTCAAACGATTGCGACCTATGGAGTTTGTGGGCAACACTTTGTAATCAAACGGCGATTGATGGAAATTTTTCGTTGTCGTCGAGGGCAATTGTAAATTAGCTTCCTTTTGCAACATCTGAGCCGTCTGGCCAAGACCTTTCGATTCCAAATGTTCGTGTATCAATTGATACAGTTGCAGTTCATTGTATTGTATCTTTGTTTGGGCTATAACATTTGCTTTGTGTATATTGGCCAAAGTGGGATCCAATTGGTGGCTAAATGGTTTAGATTTACCCGATACTTGTTCCAACAATTCCAGAGCGTATTTCTGAAAGATAACATGCTCGGAACGTTTCTCCTGGAGAATAGGATCACGCATTAAAGATTGTATTTGTCCGCTAGCAAAGAGGGGCAATTTGCCAATGATTTGTTTGACACGTTCCCAACGTGCCAAACCGGCCAAGGCACGGCAAGCCATGCCGCGTATACAATCAGCATCGGTTATGGGTGTTTTGATTTGCATAAGCGATAGTAAAACAATAATGCCATTGTTAGAACAAACCGACTCCCAAACTTTCTCCACTAACTCTTCGCTGTATTTGTTGTTGTGTTTGGTCCTCTTGGAGGAGTTGAAACATTTAATAAAGTTGCTGGGCTCTTTCTAAAAAGGTAATATGGAAATATATGGATAAGAAAAGGTATCATATAATAGATATAGGTGTGTTTTTATGCTTAATCTCTTTTTGCTCTTTTACTCACCCTTGCTATTGGCGAGCACACACAATTACACAACACGGCCAGGGCCGACTTTTGCACATCAGCATCGGGTACAATATCACCCGCCGCTGCTCCCAATATCGAGTATATACCCGATGTAGTAACCAACGCCGGCAATTCCAAGATATCACAATAGGCCGCATATACTCGTGGTATAACACAACATATCGATAGTACATCCAAAGCTGAACGCACAGTCTCTGAACGTCCACTATTGTTCCAGTCATAGGAGAAAGCTATAATCTTTAGCAGCAAAGTTATGCCACCCAATTTCAGTAATTGATCCACTGGTGCCCAATGAGCCCTCACTGAGGTATTCTCTTGCAGCGTGCGTATTTGCTCATTGATTTGTTCCATAGCGGTTTTGGTAGCTTTTGTTATGTTACGATTAAATTCACTGGACACAGGAAATTGTTGACACATAAAGTTGTTGTATTTATAGAACAAATGGGATTCCATATAACGTTTAAGGGCCACACACACATGACGCACTATTTGACGCGAGGCACATTCAACGTCTTCGTTGATATCATTGTTGTCATCGTCTTCGTTATTGGAAGGATTTAAGATTTTCAAAACTGATATCTGCAAAATAAATGAATGGTTTAAAAAAATAATAACTTAACGATTTTTTGTTTTCCTACACTTACCACATTGTATAGCTTTCTTAAACCGTCTTGGGCATCAAATTCATCCAACATTACTTTAAATTGAAAACTTAAACCGAAAAACATGGTGGCATGACATTTGCCTGAATCATAAGAATGCCCTAAAATCCATAAAGCATATCTAACCAATTCAGTTATGATATACTTAGGCATAGTGCAAATACGTTCCATGGCATCTTCAGAGTAAGCCAAATAGTACAGGGTAATGGAAACGCCAGTGGCAGCTATGCTGGGGCGAGGAACTCTTAGCAAACGCTAGAGGCAAATAAATGAAGTAAAACAATAAGTTAATAAAAATAATTAATTATTTAAAAATTTACACTTACCTCTAAGCCACCATGCGATATAAACTCCAATGCAAATTTCTTGTGACACAACAACGATGCCAAGTATTTTAAAGCCTCAAATGCCAAACAGGTATCGCGACGATCCAAATTCTCAATGTAGCCAAATATCAATTGCATAGCATTGTTTTCGAATATCAAACCCAAAAACTCTTGATATTCACCCATTGTGGTCAAATAACGTAGTATTAACATTTGACTTGTTTCTGCTGATGGCGGATGTATGGGTATGTACATTTTCTTATAGAAACGACCGGAACTGCCCGTAGGAAAAGCATCACGGCTATTTTCAAGCAGAGCCGATAAATTCGAACTATTGACGAATGTATCTAATGTACTGCTGTTGTGACAACGTGATCCATTGGCACTGTCGTCTAAACGTTGTGGTGATTGAGGTGCTGATCCCGCCATCCAAGAAGGCAGACTACGGTCCACATCATTGCCTCCAACGACGGAGGTGTTATTAGGCGCCGACTCACTATCGATGGAGTTATTAACCGAGAATGAATCAGGAATATGAGGCTGTAGAATAGCTGCAAATGAGGGAAAAGTTAAACAATTAATATAGGTAAATGTCGGGAATGAAAGGCTAAGATAGTCGAGGTTCTTGCTATTGCTTTGTATTATTACAAAACAATATATTATTTGTTTGCCACTTACTCTTGTGTATAGCCTGCAACATGTGTAAACGTTTTATCATTTTCGGCACCAAACGTGTGTTCATCTCTCGAAATGTCACCGCAATATCGGTAACTTCCATAGCGGCTGCCAACAAACCGGTGGCATAGCTCTGCAAAGGCTCTATACTATCTTCGGCCCAGCTGTATATGCGATTAATAAGATGATCAAATTCTACTTGAAACACAGCCGATGTCTCCAGACCCGGCATGATAACCAATATCAAACGTAATGCCAAAATGTTAAGTTCATAGGAACTTTTTTGTATATTTTGGCGGGTGAAGTAGGTGTCACGTAAATAGTCATTGACCAGCTGGATATGAGAAACAATAAAGAGTTAAAAATTAGTATGGAAAAGAAAATAAAAATGTGAATACTGTATTACCTTTTTCATAAAAATATCTTTACGAAAGAGCTGTTTTAATAGGAAACCAAACTGGCAGCTAGGGTCAGTGCGATAGGGATGACGCTCATCGAATGGATCAGGATCTTTACGCATGTAAATTTCTTTCTCCTTTTCAAAAATTTCAGCCAATCTGGAAGAATAAAAAATAGTTATTGAATATTAAAATAAAATTAAGTTAAATGAAATAAAATAAATTAGAATAAAATAAAACAAAATTAAAAAATAATTAAAATAAAATAATACAACAGAAAATAAAACAAACAGAAATTAATTTATGAAGAAAAACTAAATAAAAATAAAAAAATTAAATATAAAATGATATAAAAAAAAAAAAGTATATTACATGAAATAAGATGACAAATAAAATAACACAACAGAAAATAAAACAACCAAAAATTAAATAAAACAAAAAAAAACAATAATAAATAAAAATAAAATAAAAATGTAATATAAAATGATATAAAGCGAAACAAAACATAATATTACATGAAATAAGATAAAAACAGTAAAAATAATAAAATAAAAAAAATAAAAAAAATAAAATAAATAAAATATATAATATATATATTAATAAAACATATAATATATATATTAATAAAATATATGATATATATTTTAATAAAATACAAAAAAATAAAGTTAAATGGAATAAATTACAAAAAAAAAATGGAGTAAGTTTGTTGCATACACTGTGAAATATTATCAAATAACTATAAACACCATACATTTTTGCAGTTGCATAAGTCCTCAAAGTGTTGATGAAATTAAAGTTATCTTACTGTACAACAACCCTAGTCATTCGTTGTCTTACTTTGTTTACCAAATGACCTACCGCAATCTAGCCTATAACATCGAGATTATTACACACATACTAGTACAGGTTCACGTATTAACAATTTCTTTACTGAATCGAATTTGTGGCGGCTAGAAAGTTCTTTATATTAGAAGTTTCTTGTCCAAAGTGAGTTCTAAAAAAAGGATTTTTTCAAATATAACTGACAAAAAATGCAGTATTCATATAGAAAATAGATTTTTTTTTGTAAGTCTTGTACGGCAAGATATTAGTAGTCTCTATTCATTAGGTAAGCTTCATTTAAATGTAGAATAAAAAGTTTATTTCATTTGTTTGTTTCGCTTTCTAACAAACCCTTAGCAGTGTCAGGAAAGACTGTCAAAGAAATTTCAGGTGGACTGTGGTATATATGGCGCATGAGTTCGGAAATAAAAAACAAGTACGTAAATCATCAAAATAGTAAATAAACTATTGCAAACTATATACAACATATATTGGAAAAAATCAAAGCAAAATAGAATGACAAATATCGTCTTTCCGTCGACTAGATGGCTGCCTTCGGTAACCCGATATGGCTCAAATTGATTGAAGCCATGACCATGGTTTGGTATCCCTGCGATGGTGATACAACTTCGCATATAGACCCTGACCGACACAAAGTCTTCAGTGAAGAATTTTAAGATATTCTCACTACGACATATCCTGGAAAAGATTAATGCAAAACAGAATGACAAATATAGTCTATTCGTCGACTATATAGATTCCTTCGACAACTCGATACGGCTCAAATTGATTGAAGCCATGGTCATAATTTGGTATTCCTGTGAATCTGATACGCCTTCGCGGAATGACCCTAACCGACACAAAGTCTTTAGTAAAGAATTTCAAGATATTCACACCACGACCTACCCTGGAAAAGAAAAATGCAAAACAGAACGGCAAATATCGTCTTTCAGTCGACTATATAGCTACTTTCGACAACCCGATACGGCTCAAATGGACCATGGGTTGGTTTTTCTGCGAAGCTGATAAGCTTTCCAGGAATGACCCTGACCGACAGAGTCTTCAGGGAAGATTGGCAATAAGATTACCGAGACATTCTTTACCAGTGGTGGCCTTAGATAAGACATCCTATCGTGCGATCAATTCAACATGCTTATGGACACGATAATAAGGATAACTGCTGTAAACCAGACTGTCGTACCTTCATGATATAGACATCATTGGTCGAAAACTGCCAAATGTGACTGCAGCCTTTTTAGCTTATCAAAAGTAATCGGCCCATGTTGGTCTAACGGTAAACGAGGACAAAAAAGGCGTCCAGCTTCGGTGAACAAAGAATCTACTCATTTAGGACGCTGCGTTGACTACAATGTCGAAACGTTAGATCATTCTATCTTAAAAAATTGGTCATCTTTAATATTTCTTTATTGAGTTCCCTTAATTGGGGGAGTAGAGTATATAATGTTGACTTTGACCTATACAGAAATATGAAATCCGCAATTAAAATGTAAGCAAACTTCTCTGAACTTCCTCAATATCATTTTTTTCACTAGTCATTTGAATAGCAATTTAGTTATTTTTAGATATAGCAATTATTTTTGTAGTTATCGCCATAGCCATTTGCTAATATTGTTTACACAAATTCCCTACCATGCAGCAATAACAATTAAATGCAAAGTAAACCCACTACTATGTACTACTGTTTTAGATGATTGATTAATTAACAATCCCTAATACTTCCCCCCTCCTATCAGTGATTCAATTTACCTCTTCAAAGCTGGTACTGGATCAAAACCCGACTGAGTATGTTTAGATTCCCAAAATTGTAAAACTTGTGACATATCCTTTTCTTCGAAATTAGGCTCGGACTCCTCGAAGCCATAAAAAGGTGCAAGGTGGGCATTGGCAGCATTATCATCCCCCTCTGCATCGGAGTCTGGAGCATTATTAGCCGGTTGATCTTCACCCTCGGCGGCGGCCGGTTGTTCTTCACCCTGTTGTTCAGCGTTGTCATTAACAGCGTCAGTAGCAGCAGCAGCAGCTGCTGGTTGTTGGTCGTCTACTTCCATATTTTCTCCTTGTCGTTGTGCTGCCACTTCATCTGCGACAGCAGCGGTCGTCTCATTATGTTGTTGTTCAACATTATCAACATTGTTTATTTGCTCATTATTCGTTGCATTTTGGGCTTGTTCCGCTTGTTGTTCTTGTTGCTGTTGTGGTGGCTCCGGTGTTGATGGCTGCTCTGTATTGTTTGTCATTTTGTTTTTGTTTTCGTTCCTTTTTGCCGTCAGCCACTTTTCTGCCACTCACTTTCGTTTGATTTTCGTTGTTTTGGGGGGAATTCTCTTTTACACTCTTCTTCGATTCGTTTTTTTTTTCTTTCTTTTTTTCGTTTCTAACCTAACACTGGCTCTAGTCACCGTTGACACAACAAAAATAAAATTTTCCACTTTATGGAATAATATTTTTTCGATTTGTTGTAAATTTCGCAAAATCACATTTGTAGTTTCACAATTATTTTTTTCCTTGGCACTCCGAAATATCCCGTACACGCTTCATAGCATCATCAAATTTACAGTAGTAATCGTCGTTTCTCTTGGGAACTTTGCGTTCCTGTACTTGTGGTGTCCGACGACTGGTAGGGTTGTCTTTTCGCTGCTTGGCGAAGGGCTTTTGTCGCACGCACGCACTCACACAATCAGTCACTGTGGTGATAGACCACGTTTTCCGTGTTTCGAGAAATTTTTGTTTGCAATTTTATTGTATTTTTGAGCTCGCAAATTGTTATTACTCTTTTGTTGTTACAACACTGCGCTGTTTCCACGTCTTTTCCGTACAATTATTAACTTTAATTTGTAGTTTTTCTCCCTTAATGGTGAAATGAAAAATTGCAAAACTTCCTAGCAGCTTCTTTGGTCTCTGCCTTTCTTTTTCAATTGCTTTCCCGTCTACTCAACGCTACTTTTTGCATTTTTTGTTGACTGAATTCCAAATCCTCTGTGTCAAATTGTGAAATTCTCTCATAGCAGTGGTAGTGTTGGTCAACGTCAATAGGAAAGCAGAGTGATTGGCAACACAAGTTCGTACTAAATCGAAGTGAATAGAAAAGTAGCCGGGAAGTGTGTCATTATATTTAATTCAGACTCCAAATTACGGAAAAGTATTAATTTATTTGGAAAATATACGGGAGAAATGTTGATGTCAATACAATACTCGAATTCTACGATTTTTACAGCAACGTCTACCCATTTTGTGTTGAAGTATTTAATTTTTCATATATTTAATATTTTTCTTGGTATTTTAAAAACAAATATTAAGGCTTAGCGTTTAAAATATTTTTTAATTTTTTAATTATTCTTGATTGAAATTATTGAATTTTTTGTTATTTAAATTTTTTAAACAATAATAAAATAGTTATATATGGATGAGTGGCTATATTAATTAATATAAATCTAATTTTTTGAGAGGAGAGAAAAACAGTAATTCAAAAAAAAAATTTTATATAATAACTATTTAATATCTTGCGCCTATATATAATTTGTCGTAAAATGTTACTTAAACATATGTTTTTTGAAAACAGTTTCATTTTCGAAATAAACGTAACTTTTTATTCAAATATACATTATTTTCAAGACCAACCGAAGCGATTTTCCGAGGATAGCAACTTATTTGCTATTATAATGAATTTCAGAGATTTCTAAATTTTTTTAAATAATCTAAATTTTATTCTGTGATAAAATCATAAGTTTTAAATCTTTTTATATAAGTTTTGTAAAAATTTATTTTTAAATTTTTAAATATAAATTTATTTACTTATTTGCAGTTACGCAAAAATTAGCATTGTTTAACTTTCTATGCCGTTAAATGGGAGACCATTATTCAATTACTCGTAAGTCCAGTAAAATATGCTTTAACACATTAATGACCCGCAATTTGGAAATTTGGGGCCGACCGTGATATGATGGTTAGAGCACGCAATTATCATACGGGATACCAGGCTTGGATTCATGTCTCAATCATCTTCATTTTTATTAATCGGTGGCCTCTCAATGTTGTCAACAAGAACTTCGCAGTAAAAGTCTATTAAAAGCTTTCCAAAGCTGACGCTTGAATTCATCTGTAAAATTTAAGTCCCATCTCTTTTTTATTATTTTGTGTTTAATTTGTTTTTTATGTATATTTTTACATAATTATTTTTTTTTATTTTATTTAAATTTATTTCACTTGATTTTCCTTAATTTTTTTTCTAATTATTTATTTATTTGAGTTCCATCACTCTCTCTACCTCTGTCTACTTCGTACCTTTTTCCACTCACAAAACTTGCCAACCTCCTTCACAAACAGTAATTCATATTTCCCAACCCTGTCCATAGCGTAGTGTTGTAAAACGTAATATACCGGAGAGCCGGAGTGGCCGGAGATAATTAGCAAAACAGCTGATGATGACGTTTTAATTTATTTACAACTGACCAACCGCCTCGCAAGCATTTGTTTTAGCATTAATTAGTGTTTTTTTTTAACGAATGGGTTTGTTTTAAACAAATCTCGATAATATTTACAACATTTAATAAAGTGTTATGTAAACAACAGCTGCAACAAGACGACACATTATAGCAATTTGGCAACAGAAAGCCATTGGTAGTCGCTGGACTGCAAAGTATTAGGGAGGAACACGAAAAAAAACTGCAGCAAAATGTCATTTATGTACATTTTAAGTTGGATTGCGCTAGTATTGCAAATTGTATTTGTAACCATATCAATAGGTGAGTAAACTTATGGACAGATACGTATATCGGAATGTTACCAATTGTATTTTCACCTCTAGCTGCCGGTTTGTACTACATTGCCGAGTTGGTGGAGGAGTATACAACTACGGCGCGTAAAGTTATCATGATGATGATAAGTTTCACCATGTTTGTGTATACAATGTTTATATTCTGTGATGATTTGCCCTGGAGCATGATTATAACGGGCTTGGTGACCCAATGCCTGCATTTGGCCATAATGAGCAGCTTTCCGTTTATAAAATTTGTGTCCATATCATTTATAGGAACGGTGGTGTGCTTAGTAGCCAATCACTTGTTGGCTTTTCAACATTTTACTGCCGTCTATTATCCATTTACGCAGGTGAGAGGCGAAAAATACTTAAATTTCTTCAATATTTATTAATGTATTTGTTTTGTTTTTCAGATTCTAGCTTATTTTACCATCTGCTTATGGATGGTTCCCTTTGCGTTATTTGTTTCCTTAAGTGCTAATGACAATGTCTTACCCACCACTGTTACAGACAGCCATTTGGGCGGCAGCCATCAGGATGTGGTTAGCAATTATTTCTCAAGGGGTAAAAAACAGGGCTTGCTGTCCTTGTTTAACTATGTCAAGGATAACATAATGCCGGGCAGGAATAAAAAATCTTTTTGAAGTACTATTTGCTACAATCAACGATTTTAATTAGTGCATAAGAGCTTATAGTTTTTGGTTGACGACGACGGTAGCGGCAAGGGAGATAATGGTGAAGTGTGTATAGTGTTTTATTTTATTATTATTTTTGTATTTTGTAGGATTAATTTAATTTAACGAAACATATGAAAAAGACTTTGTAACAGTAACAGTAAAAACAAAAAGCATATTTATGAATTCGAAATAAAACTTATTAGCAATAATATACAGTTTTTAATCAAACTCGTTTGGTGTTTTTTTAAAATAGATTTTATAAAAAAATTTAAGCAATTTTTTATAAAAAAAAACTGACCTTAAAAGAAAATCTGCGGATACACCAAAAAAAAAAAAGAAAATCAATGAATTAATCAATCCTGTGTTTCTTATGAATTTTGTACTGTTTTTTTTTTTGTGAATATGATGCGTGTCAGATTTCTATACCATCACTCTGAATCTGTGATAGCTAAGTACAATTTTTTGTACCAAAAAGTACTTTAATTGCAACAAAATTTTATTGTATTTAAAAGTAAATTTGTTTTGCCAAATCGTACTTTTTTGTGCCAAAAAGTACTTTTATTTTACCAATAAATGTAATTTTTATGTGCCATTATTACCTATTGTACTTTCAATGTACTTGAAATTTCTTATTGTACCAAAAATTACTTTCACTGTACTAAAAAGTTCATTTATTGTACCAAAAACATACTTTTTATGTACCAAAAAGTGTCTTCAATATACTAAAGATAACTTATTGTACCAAAAAGTATTTTTTTTGCATCAAAAAGTACATTACATGTACTTGAAATGATATTTGTTGTACTAAATGTACTTATATTGTAACAAAGACCAAAAATATTGCACTAAAAAGTACTTTTATTTTACCAAAAAACACAAAAAAGTACTTTCAATATGTCTAAATTACTTTCAATGTGCCAAAATAGAAATTTCTTGTACCCAAGAGAATTTTTATTGTACCAAAAAAGTACTTAAGTTGCACGAAAAAGTACTTTTGTTGTATTAAAAAGTACCTTAGTTACACTAGAAATTCTTTTATTGTACTAATAATTAAAATATAAAAAAAAATTTACAAAAATAACTTCTATTGTTCCAAAAAGTACATTTAAAATACCACAAATGTCTTATTGTGTCAAAAAGCACTTTTACTGTACCAACAAGTACTTTAAGTGTACCAAAAAGTACTTTTGTTTTACAAAAATGTACTTATATTGTACTAAAATGTACATATATTGTACCGAACAGTATTTTGTTTGTATCAAAATACAATTTAGTTGCACCAGAAATACTTTTATTGTACTAAAAAGTACTTTTGATGTACGAAGAAGTACTCTTTATTATAATAAAAACTACGTTTGTAGCACCAAACAGTACAGTTTTTGTACCAAAAAGTACTTTTATTGTATCAAAAGTATATTTAATTTTACACAATTGTACTTTCATTTTACCATACAGTACTTTTATTGTACTAAAAAGTACTTTATTCTTCCAAAAAGTACTTTTATTATACCAAATTTTTGTAAATTTATTGTACCAAAAAATAATTTTATTGCACCAAAAAGTACTTTTATTTTACCAAATATAACTTTTATTGTACCAAACAGTACTTTTACCGAACTAAAAACTAATTTTTTTGTATCAAAAAGTACAAGAAGTTTTCATTCAACAAAAGATTAAAATTGCCCTTGACTTATGTTTCACACAAAAAGCTTATCATTTGAAATTGTTTACAAAATTTATTAAAACATTAAAACTGTCATATAAAAAACAATATTCAAATAATCTATTAATTTTAACAATTACAAAGTCCATTTAGAAAACATAAAAGAACACAAGATTCAAACATTTTACTCTTAACAACTAACATATCCCATCCCTCTCTTCCTCTCATCTTCACTTGTCTTGCGTTTTGACCTGACCATCGGCCATACCAAAATATGCCTTGGTGGCCATATTTACAAACAGACCCGTCTCAACCACACCTGGTATCAACAATAGATCTCTATTCACATCGGTCCACACAAAGTCCACGTCTTGAGGGAAATGCCAATCCAATATGAAGTTGCCATTGTCGGTTACACAGGGACCAGCTTTAGCTACGGCCATACGTAATTTCAGTTCACCACCAAACAGCTTTTGTACTTTCTCACGTATGGGTACATATGCCATGGGCACCACTTCAATGGGTACTCCCTTTTTGTATTGCTGTCCCAGCTTCTCGGAGTTTTTAGTGTAGTCAGCTATAATAATAAGCTTTTCGGCACATGAGGCTACGATTTTCTCTTGCAACAAACAGCCACCACCTCCCTTGATGAGGACCATATCCTTGTCTACCTCATCGGCGCCATCAATGGCCACATCCAATTGTGGATTACGATCGAGATCACCCAATGTCAAGCCATTCTCAACAATAAGTTGGCGTGCTTGGAAACTGGTGGGTACACAGACCACCTGTAGACCTTCACTTCGCACACGTTCCGCCAGACGGTCCACGGCAAAGACCACTGTGGAACCACTTCCAATGCCCACAGCGGTATTGGTTTTCACCCATTCGTCAACGGCACGATAGGCGGCAATACGTTTAGCTTCATTCAAAGACATGGTGGTCAGGTTTCTGTAAGTTGTTTGTACTAAGCTACGTCGGAATTCACGTGTTTCTTCTGAGGGTACAGCGAGTGCGGCGCGCTGGGGGAGTCTTGTATTTATGAGCGCAATAAAGTGTTTACGAGAGATGATGGCGCGCGTCAGTGTCATTTGGGGAAATATTCTGATCAGAAGAGTAAAAAAAAACACAGAAATTAGCGATGCAAATGAACCAACTGTAAAAGTAACCGGCCGCTCGAAATGACAAAGCCGGATGACAAGGCGTTTATACGTCGCCGTTTATTGCTTAAGGAGGTTTTCTTAATTGATTAAAGATAATATAAAATAAACGATTTTAATTTTTTTAATATATTAAAAATTTTATAAAAATATTAAAATAAATAGGTTTTTACCTATTTTTGCAAAGAAAAATCAAATCGACTGAAAAAAAATGTGTAAATTAACAACAAAAGTTATTAAAAAAAATAAAAATAATAATTTGTATTAAATTTTTTATTTTATAAAATTGATAAGTTTCCTGGTTTTATTAGTTTTTGATAAACATTTGACTTTTCAATTTTTTTTAATAACTTTTGGTGTCATTTTCATATCAAAATATCAATCTTCTTTTACTATAAATGTAAAGTTATAAAATATTGTCAAATATTTTTTTTAAGTCGGTAATTTTACTGTAAAACTATAAAATGTTATTAAAAATTCTTGCTTTTTTTTAAAATAAAGTATCAATATTTAATTCCGTTGGAAGGACCAAGTGGTAGGCGATGTGCCATCATCCGGTAGGACTAACTGAAGAACACACGCAGAAGACCGAAGCTTGTGGAATTCTTTTTTACTTCAGGCCTCAAATTTATGAACTACGTTTCGCAAATTGTAATTGGCCACTTAAGTAAGTAAGTATCAATATTTAATTAATTAATTTATGATTAAGTAATCCCACAAGTAATTATATTTTTAAGTGAAAATTGTAATGATTTTAACTCTTTATCTTTGTTTACCATCTAGTACTGGGAACTAGTTCGTAGCTAGTGAAATATGTGATTACTAGGTAACCACCTCTACCAACTTTACCAACAGTAATTAAATTTCTGTGTTCTCTCACAAGTATGCTATAGAATGACGGTAATTACAAAATTCAAACTGTGTCTGGGTGGTTTATGTCAAAGCTAAGAAGAAGAAGCACATACAATTCACTACAATAGAAAATGTTATATTCCGCTAGATTGCGCTGAGCAACTTAAGCCAAGGATACGAAACTGTGTACGAAATAAGCGAGCGGTTAGTTGATTTCTGAGCGGCATAGAATAAATATGACAAAAGTAGATAAAAAATTTAAATATATAAAAATATATAAATCCAAAAGTTTAAAAAATATAAAAAATTCAAAAATATAAAAATATAAAAAAATAAAAATATAATATAAAAATATAAAAATTTAAAAATATAAAAATATACAAATACAAAAGATAAAAATATAAAAAAAAATTTAAATATAAAAAAATAAAAATATGAAAATAAAAAAAAATATAATAACATAAAAATATGAAAATGTAAAAATATAAATATATAAAAAAATAAATAATATAAAAATATAAAAATATAAACACATAAAAATATAAAAATATAAAAATATAAAATATAAAAATATAAAAATATAAAAATATAAAAATATAATAATATAAAAATATATAAATATAAAAATATAAAAATATGAAAATATAAAAAAACAAAAATTTAAAAATTTATAAATATAAAAATATAAAAAAATAAAAAAATAAAAATATAAAAATTTAAAAATATAAAAATATAGAAAAATAAATATATAAAAATTTAAAATTTAAAAATATAAAAATATGAAAATATAAAAATATAAAAATATAAAACTATAAAAATATAAAAATATAAAAATATAAAAATATAAAAATATAAAAATATAAAAAAAATAAAAATATAAAAATATAAAAATATAAAAATAGAAAAATATAAAAATAGAAAAATATAAAAATATAAAAATGTAAAAATATAAAAATATAAAATTTTTATTTTTTATATTTTTTCAATAATAGGTCATTTCGTATAGAAGGCGCAGGGCTATTCTGCCTTTTTACAATCCTATAACGGCTTTTTGGAAAATATTAGTACTGGTAAATTTTAATAAGGATCCATGAAATTTTACTCGAGTTATCGTGGCCACCAGCCAGACAGACAGACAGACATGGCTTAGTCGTCTTAAAAAGTCTTAAAACGAATTTAGTCTTAAGATATTTGTTGTCTAACACGTCTCCTTTAATGTGTTACACTGTTTCTCGTATCAAATGATATATATTCTCATCCCTTTGGGTGAGGGTATACAAATTAAATATGTCCATAAGGACATAGGGATCTCATTACCAAAACTTTGGAAATGGTTTTAAATTTTTGTTTTTATTTTTTTTTAGGACTTTTCCCTTTTTAGTCCAGGAATGAGATATAAGAGAGATTCTTGCATTTGTGTGAGTTAAAGTCAAAGTAACCATTAGATCATTTGTGATGTGTTTTTCGCTAGAATCTACCTTCTCCTCTTCAGCCTCCCCTCATACCAAGTGCCATTTTGTAATTACTCCACCAGCTCTTAAGTTGTTTCACTTCTCTCTAATTTATGACCACAATTATAACCCTTTCTCAGAGAAAACTCTCATAATTAAATGCGACAAATAAAGTCATTTGGATAAGTTTTTAGAGAGAGAGAGAAAAAAAACAAACAAAAACAACATTAAACTGTGTTCCTTTCCTGCCATTTCATTTTCAATTTGTATATGCTGCCCTATTAATAAGTACATCCTTTGTTACATTCATTACCAAACCGAAGGGGCGGGCAGGTGGAGCAACAAGCAACAGGGAACTTTCTTCTAACGGGCATCTAACCGAGTGTCCTTTCTGTGCTAGCTGAAAAATCGCCCATCATTTAGTCTCTAGCGTACAAAACATTATTTGGATAATAGTCTTTAGTCCTTGTTGTTGTTGTTTGTGCTATATTCTCTGCGTCGTTGTTGCAGTTATGCTATTATAACGTAATGCGACTGCATTTCTATATTCCTCTGTCAAAAGGGACTAGTGGGTGGGTTTGGGATGTTTTGCATGGCAATGGCCGTTGATGAAAAATATCAGAAAAAAGATCTTATAATCACCATTATCATTGACTTGGCCCTTTTCAGGTTTCTGCCATTGATATTCCCAGTGCTTGTTAATGTTTACTTTCCTTTCCTTTGCTGTTCCTGCCCCTCACTCCATACCCTTCGCCCGCACATCCTTTGGTGTTGGCATTAAAGCGTTGTTTCATTACGCTTGGCCTGAGCAAATACAGAGTGTGTGTTCTCCGCCTTTTGGTGTTATTTTCACTCCTGACCTTATTCCCTATTCCGTACGCGCAGCACAAACGTCACTTGCCATCAGCGCCATCATCATCGCATCGGCATTCGCATTTGCTCCCCTGGGTGGTGGTAATTTAACACAAACCTTCCTAATATTATATGATACTCCTAACGGTTTGCAGCCTCGTCCTGCCTGCCTGCCTGCCATTCAAGCGGTCGTCCATTGTAGCTACGTCGTGTTCCTTCAATTCATTTTTCAATCCTTCCCCTATTATCCTTAGAGACTCATCAGGTATCTCTCTCTATATAGCTTTTGCAGCATAATTTGGCCCATTTCTTCATTTTTCATTTTATCGTTTTCGGCCTTTGTGAGGCAACATCATCACACAATGATAGCGTTTAGCAGCAGCAGGACCAACAAGGATACGGAAATTCGTTTGCTATTGTTGTCGCAAAACCCGAAAAAAGGGAATACTTTAATGAGATCGCATTGCACCAAAGGGAAGCTCACTTTTGGTGTTAATTTGAATTCTATGTAGGAAAAATATAACTGAAATGAAAACAACAACAACATTCAATAGAAAGCACGACAAACAACAACAACATCAAACAATCACAAGGGAATGCAAGAAACACCAAAAGGATAATTGACATCATTAAATTGGGGTGGGCGGTAGTGGAGATATGTAAAAGCGCCGCTAATGAATATGAATAATCAATAATCTTAAGATATACCACGTCATTGTAAGTGTGTTTGTTTGTAATGCTAAGGTGCCTTGCTTACTAGAGTCCTGCACAAGTGCTTCTGAAACGGTTTCAAGGATATTAATTATTTTTTTTCAAAAAATGAGATTGAAAAAATATGAATATGAAAAATTCCCCAAAAACAAAATTGGGCGAAAATAATGAAAAGTGCCAAAAAGTACTTTTACAAATATATTTTTTTAAAATAAAAATGAACAAATTGATCTTCCAAAAAGTAAGATGTATTTTACGAAAAGTACCAAAAACTACTTTTATTGTAACAAAAATTACATTTATTTTACCAAAAAGTACGATTTATTGTACCAATATGTACAATTATTCTACCAAAAAGTCTGATTTATTGAGCCAAAAATACATTTATTTTACTAAAAAGTACTTATATTTTACCAAGAAGTTTTTTTTTGTTGCAATTTATTGTACCAAAAAGTATGAATAATTGTATAAATATGTTAAATTATTCCACCAAAAAGTTTGTTGCACAATAAAACAAAGTACATTAGTTGTACTAAAGAGAACTTATAAGTATAATTTATTGTAATACAGTGTTGTTATTGTACCAAAAAGTACTTTTATTTTACCAAAAGTACTGTTATAGAAACAAAATGTACTTTTATTGTACCAAATACTAAAAATTATTGCACCTTAAAGTATTTTATGTACTCTAGAGTTGAAAATAGTATAATTATTGTACCAAAATATATATATATTTTACAATAAGTATAATTAATTGTACAAAAAAGTATTTTTATTGTAACAAAAAGTACTTTTAGAGTTGAAAATAGTGCAGTTATTGTACATAGAAAGTAATTTTATTGTACCAAAAAGTACTTTTTTGTGCAAAAGTACAATTTATTGTACCAAAAAGTACTCTTATTGAGCAAGAGTACAATTTATTTTACCAAAAAGGACTTTTACTGTATCAACTTTTATTGTACATACCACAAAGTTCCTTTTTTGTACCAAATAGTAAAATTTATTGTTTCAAAAAGTACTAAATATTTTTGTACCATAAATAAATTAAATTGTACAAAAAGTAATTCTATTGTACAAAAAACTACAAAAGTTACCAAAATGTACTGTTATAACACCCAAAATTAATTTTATTGTACCAAAAAGTACTTTTACAAAAAATAATGTTATTGTACTAAAAGTACAATTTATTTGACCAAAAAGTACTTTTTTTGTATCAAAATTTATTTTTATTGTACCACAAAGTTCTTTTGTTGTACCAAATAGTAAAATCTATTGCAAAAAGTACTATTATTGTACCAGAAATAACTTGTATTGTACCGAAAAGTATTTTTATTGTAACAAAAAGGACTTTAATAGTACCAAAATGTACTTTTACAAAAACTGAGGTTATTGTACTAAAAAGTACAATTTATTTTACCAAAAAGTACTTTTATTATATTAGCATGTATTTTAAATGTATGGCAAAGTTCTTTTGTTTTACCAAATAGTAGAATTTATTTGTGCAAAATGTACTTTTATCGTACCAAAAATAACTTGTACTACACTAAAGTACCAAAATTACTTTTGTTATGCCAAAAGGTACTCTTATTGCATCAAGAGGTACTTTTATTGTACCTAAAATAACTTTTTTTGTATCAAAATGTACTTTAATTGTACCACAAAGTTTTTTTGTTGTGCCAAATAGTAGAATTTATTGTTCCAAAAAGTACTTTCATTATACCAAAAATTACTTGTATTGCTCCAAAAAGTACAATTTATTAAACCAGAAAGTACTTTTATTCTTCCAAATACAACTTTGTTGTGCCAAAATTTATTTTAATTGCACATAGAAGAGGACTTTATTCTATCAAAAAGTACTTTTATTATACAAAGAAGTACTTTTGTTGCAATAAATAGTACAATTTATTGTACTAAAAAGTACTTTTATGAAACCAAATAGTACAATTTATAGCACCAGTAGGTATTTTTACCATACCAAATAGTACCTTATATTTATAGCACTAAAAAGTATTTTTACAAAAAGTACTATTTATTGTACCAAATTGTACTTTTACTAAAGAGTATTTTATTGTAACAATAATTACTTTTATTGTACCAAAAAATACTTTTATAGTACCAAAAGTATCTTAATAGTACCAAAATGTACTTTTATTGCACCGAAATTGATTGTGCCAAAAAGAACTTTGCTTGTATCAAAAAGATCTGTTGTTGTACTATAAGCAAGACCTACATTTGTCTTCTCCCCCACGTACAAAATCGATAGCACTGATTGTCACTCTATGTTTACACATATCAGCAATGGTTTGGATAATATTTTGCCAAAAACCAATAATATCTAACATTTCATATCAGTCTTTTTTCCTGGTAAGCTTAAATATTTACACACGTCTGCTCATTATACACTTTGTAATCATGTTGCCTTGCCAACACTCCAAACTCCAACACTTAGCCCTTAGCTAGACCGGGAAATTAAGGATATGTTAACAACTACCATCAAAACTTTTGCGCTGGAGTCATTAGAATTTTCCAAACTGTTTGGAGTTAACCGGAAATCCAAACAATTTTGTTATTTACGCAAAACCCATAATAAACGTCATGCAATAACCAACTATGCCTCCCCTTCCCCTACCCTGTTACAAAAGAGGAAGTTTATTGTCTAGTATTATGGCCACAAAAACCCTATTCAGAAAAGTTATACGTACAATCACCCACATATACATACAAAGTTTAAGGTTGCCACTCATGCATACACACACACAGATATCTCCGGCAAATTTCCATTAAATTTTGAGGCAATAGTAATCTCTCCCATTCCCCTTTCGTAATGGTGCAGGAGAGAAACACTCCTATACTCCTATCTTCAGGTTCATCTATTATTGAGTAGAGAGCCTCCGGGGTAGAGTTTTCAAACAAACAACAACAAAAAATATGTATGTTATTTACATGAAATGCGTATTGCTGCTGTTGGCGTGAGGAAAGACAACACGCTGATTGCCCATAAAATCGTAGCAAACTTGAAGCAAAAAGTTTGTGCAACAATAATTCAATACTTTAATTTTAATGTTGGATCGTAGCCAAAGTATAAATGCACTGGAAAATACACACAATCATTCATTTGCAATTACAGCTGTCAATTAGCAAAGATGTCAAGCGCCACCGCAATCACCTGTATCACCAGAGCTGTAGAGTCATTGGTCTTAGCGCCACTGGAGACCAGCAGCAGCAGTGGTGACAACCAGTTGTAAGCCCAATGGGGAGGACGTAACCGAAGCAGCGTGGTGACAACCGTCACGTCACGTCAACGACAACAACTCGTCGTAATGGAGAGTAAGACATTAAATCAATTGTATTGTCGTCATTCGATCAAAAACGCAACGGAAAACACAAAAGCCATTGAATTTCATTAAACTATTAAGACGACCACATACGTTGGTATGTATACAAGTAAAAGGATCAGTCAGGGACGTCGAAAGAAATGATTGGGGAAGGGGGGGGGGGAGTAAATCTACTATCGAAGTAATAAGAAATCGATGTTAAAATATAGAAAATGAGCTAAAAAGCCAACTTGAGCAAAAAAAATCGTATGACCATTAAAATATTAATGCAGCCAACGAATGATGCAGAAGTTCTTATTTTTAGGGCTACTTTCAAGTGCAATTTTCAAAATTCAGTCCCAAATCAATGAGCTGAAAAATGTTGTACTGTGTAATTATATGATACCTTTAATTATTATAATGCCAAAATCCATTGTTTATCTTTCTCTGTCATATTAAAATTGCTAATACATAACCGCTATCCAAACCATTGTTTACTTTTACCCTCGTTTTTTCTCCTCTCTTAAAATTTCTCAATATTTACGCCGTAAAAAAACACAAACATTACCTGTGTTTAAATAAAATCAACATGAATTTTTAGGAATTTTCAAGCTCAATTTATTTTATTGAATGCAAAGCAACGTTAGATAATTGTTATTTTCAGTTTGTTGTTATTGTTTATTGATGGCTAATGTAAATATGAAATTATAATGCACCAACGTGAAAAAGCGGAGGGGAGCGGGACAGAAAAAATGAGAAACACAATGACAACGAAACAACAACCATAAAGTGAATGACGCCAATATGCCACTTGGGGATACATTTGAATATTTGAATATTCATACGAATTTATCATCAACTTAGTCCTTGAAATATTTATTATTTTTGATAAAGCCGATATTTAACAATAACTAATACATATACAATTGAATGACAGAATGGACTAACGTTCTACTCTGAGCCCTCTCTCAGTTGCACGCTCGCTCACTCGTTCGCTTGGCCATCCTGTGTACATTGACAAATCTCGGTTAGTTTAAAATGCAGATGTGTTATGAATAATACACAAACGATTGTTGCTGCTGCTGCTGTTGTTGTTTTTGTTGTAACAATTACATATTTACATTGCCCCTATACAAATATAATTTCAATATAGTGCATCTGTGTGTGTGCGTTGTTGCATACATAAGCAATTGCTTACATATAAATATTTTAGAATTTTTCAATAAATCAATTGTTGACATAATAAATCTCAAATTTTTCAACATCATCACAAACCATTTGCCGTAGGCTTTTCGTCGGTGATGGCGAGTGCGAGGTGATGCAATGACTGAGCCTTCAGTTAGTTGCCCTCTAGGAAAATTTGCATTAATGGAGAGGGTCAAGAGAAGGAATTTGTGATTTGTTTGGTATAGGCAAGGACACGTGTGCTAGTGTGTGTGTGTGTGCATGATAATACATGTATATGAATATTCAAATAATAATAATTGCTTTTTAATATTTACAAGTTGCACATATGCAACTACTGAAACAGTGATAAACAATTCAGTTTATGCCAAACAGATATAGGAGGACCTGGGAGAGAGTAAAAGTCATTGCAAAATTATAGCGAGAGAGGGATACATCAGAGGATATGAATTAAAAATAATGATTATAAGAAATTAGATGAAAGTAATTGCAATAATGAAATATATAATGAAAGTAACGAAAGTAATGAAAGTAATGAAAGTAATGAAAGTAATGAAAGTAATGAAAGTAATGAAAGTAATTAAAGTAATTAAAGTAATGAAAGTAATGAAAGTAATGAAAGTAATGAAAGTAATGAAAGTAATGAAAGTAATGAAAGTAATGAAAGTAATGAAAGTAATTAAAGTAATGAAAGTAATGAAAGTAATGAAAGTAATGAAAGTAATGAAAGTAATGAAAGTAATGAAAGCGATGAAAGTAGTGAAAGTAATGCAAGTAACGAATGTAATGATGTAATAAAAGTTATGAAAGTAATAAAGGTAGTTAAAGTAATGATAGTAATGAAAGCAATAAAAGCAGTAAAAGGAATAAACGTTTATTTAGTAATAAAATTAATGAAAGTAACGAAAGTATTGAAAGCAATTAATGTAATAAATGTAATGCAAATAATAAAAGTAATGAAGGTAATGAAAGTAATGAAAGTAATGAAAGTGATGAAACTAATGAAAATAATGAAAGTAATTAAAGTAATAATTTTAACGAAAGTATTAAAAGTAATAAAGTTATTAAAAGCAATGAAAGTAATGAAAGTAATGGAAGTAATGAAAGTAATGAAAGTAATGAAAGTAATGAAAATAATGAAAGTAATGAAAGTAAAAAAGTAATGAAAGTAATGAAAATAATTAAAGTAAAGAAAGTAATGAATGTAACGAATGTAATGAAAGTAATGAAAGTAATGAAAGTAAAGAAAGTAACGAATGTAATGAAAATAATGAAAGTTATGAGAGTAGTGCAAGTAATAAAAGTAATGAATGTAATGAAAGTAATGAAAGTAATGGAAGTAATGAAAGTAATGAAAGTAATGAAAGTAATGAAAGTAATGAAAATAATGAAAGTAATGAAAGTAAAAAAGTAATGAAAGTAATGAAAATAATTAAAGTAAAGAAAGTAATGAATGTAACGAATGTAATGAAAGTAATGAAAGTAATGAAAGTAAAGAAAGTAATGAAAGTAACGAATGTAATGAAAATAATGAAAGTTATGAGAGTAGTGCAAGTAATAAAAGTAATGAATGTAATGAAAGTAATGAAAGTAATGGAAGTAATGAAAGTAATGAAAGTAATGAAAGTAATGAAAGTAATGAAAATAATGAAAGTAATGAAAGTAATGACAGTAATGAAAATAATTAAAGTAAAGAAAGTAATGAATGTAACGAATGTAATGAAAGTAATGAAAGTAAAGAAAGTAATGAAAGTAACGAATGTAATGAAAATAATGAAAGTTATGAGAGTAGTGCAAGTAATAAAAGTAATGAATGTAATGAAAGTAATGAAAGTAATGGAAGTAATGAAAGTAATGAAAGTAATGAAAGTAATGAAAGTAATGAAAGTAATGAAAGTAATGAAAGTAATGAAAATAATGAAAGTAATGAAAGTAAAAAAGTAATGAAAGTAATGAAAATAATTAAAGTAAAGAAAGTAATGAATGTAACGAATGTAATGAAAGTAATGAATGCAATGAAAGTAAAAAAGTAAAGAAAGTAATGAAAGTAATGAAAGTAACGAATGTAATGAAAGTAATGAAAGTTACGAGAGTAGTGCAAGTAATAAAAGTAATGAATGTAATGAAAGTAATGAATTAATGAAAGTAATAAAAAGAACAAATGTAATGAAAGTAGTTAGGGTAATGAAAGCATATTTTTTACCTTGTTCGATATTATCCTGAATTCAATGTACTTAAAAGAAAAATTTTGAATGTATCACTATGAGTGCGATTTCGGTCACTTATGTGGACCTTACCCGAATGAATGTGGCAAATCTTTCCACTTTAAGATGTTTTGCTCTTTATTTCAAGATAATAAAACTGGCGAAATTTATGTATTCTGCAGTTTCCCATAAACAAGTTATGGAGAAATATTAACTTTCCATGTGAGGTACCAGAAGATGTTTTACTATTTGTATCACTGAAAGTCTAATCGAGTTATTGTGCCCACCAGTTTACTAACCAGCCAGCCGGTCGGCCAGCCAGATATAAGGATATGGCTCAAACCTCTTATAAAAGGTTCTGAAACGCAATTGGTCTTTAAATACTAGGTATCCATCTCGTCTCCTTTAAAGCGTTACATTCATTGTCAGTACATATTTATATTATATTTCCAGTTCTAATCGACTCATAACTTTCCAGCCAACCATCGCAGCCCCATCTAATTGCTGAACCCCCCGTTCCCCTTCATCACTTATCAATAATGCTCATATAGGTGTTATTGCTGCTAGCAGCACCTAGTGTTCAATTCTATATCAAATTTGGTGTGATGCTAACAATATTTGAATATTTCATTTCGTTTATTTGTATAGAATTTTATTTCCTCTTGCCGCTGCCTAGGAGTGTGTGTGTGTGTGTAGTAGTTTTAAATAAATGCACTTATACTCGATGCATATGAATTTATAATTTGTAAAATATACAAATAAAATTGCCAAAAAATGAGAGAATATACAAAATTAAAAAAAAAAATCGAAACACAAAAATAAACAAATTTCAATTTGTTTCAATGGATTTTTTTTTTATCAATAATTTACTACAACAAACTATGTTGTGCAGTTGAGTTTTTCTAGCTGCAATATAATTGCATATTGTATGATATTAATAGACTATAACAATTTAGCAATAGGCAGGAAATAGGTTTTGGTTATTATTACATTTGGAATATTTGTTAAAGTTTGTGTATATTTAACATGTCTTAATATGATGAGAAAAATTAAACTTTATATGGAATACTGGTTTACGTAACAACTACAGTGAACAACAATATGGGAATTTTTACCAAGCTGCAAGACATAAAAGAGGATGAAATTAACTAAGTTATTCAGGAGGCCTTGTAAGTTTTTGTATAAGAAAGGATTACTGAAAGTTAAATTCTTGTTGGCAACTTTTGCTTATTTCTGATTTCCATACAGCGATTAAAACCATATATCTTTCCTAAGATTGAAGACTTTAAATTTGTTGTATTTCGCAATGCTTTCTAAGTTATAAGTTAGTTTTACCTGTTTTAAGCTTAATTTGTTTAAAAATTCCACTTCGTTTAAAAATTTTGTTATCAGTACTCTCGTTTTAGTCTGACTTCGTTTGCTTATCTCGTGTTGCAGTTTAAAAATATTGATAGCTGACTTCTTAAATGCTGTCGTTACCCGTCCTTCTCTTTGCTTCTTTTATAAAGATAATTTTGCAGTTGCTTTCCTTTTTTTCATTTTGTTTTTAATTTTTTTTCTTATTTCTCCACTTAACAAAGTTAATTGAATTTCTACGCAGTGAAGCATTATTTATACGATTCTCATCTCAAGAAAATAACCCATCTCATCATCGGCAACATCAGCAGCAGCAGCAATACTAGCAATAACAGCAACTGTAATTTCATTGTCAACATGCAGGATAGCCGCACGGTGGTGTAAAAGGATATGTGTGAGACATAAATATAAAAGGAGAGAAGACTTTTGGTTATTGTATAAAAAATTAAAAATATGGGAACTAAAATCCATTTGAAGTTAATAAAAATCTTATTTTTAGACAACCATTTTTTTTTGTTAAATTAAAGATTTTGAAATATTATCATTAGCGTTTAGCTAGAAAACGAAATTTTAATAGATTTTATTTAAATTTTACAGTAATGAATTATGGAAAATCTTCGTGTATGTAATGAGTTTATAAGATTTTTTTTATAACTTTTAGAATCTTTTTGTTGGTGAATTTTACCACACCACTGTCCTCCAAGTCCTTGGCATTGAAAACATTCGCTTACTCGTGCGAACAAATAACAGATAAGAGGTAAGACAATTTTCTACTGCAATAGTGTTGTTAAGGACTACAAAGGAATGCAAGTAAGTAATGGATGTGTTGATGACGAAGATGTTGTTGTTAGCAACACCAACATAAAATGAGATTTTTTCTATATCGACTGCAGACTGCAGAGCTTAACTCTTATCGATTTTCTTAACTATTCAACCATAAGAAATGCAAGATAAGGCCGCAGCATTATAATACAAAGAAAACAAAGGGACGGAAGACGTTTTTGGAATTAAGTTTACAATAAAACAACCAAGAAATACAAATAAATTAATAGGATAAATTTAAAATTTTAAATAACTAAATCATTAGTTTTATAACACAAAAGAAAACAAAGTGTTGAGAAAAGTGTTTTAAATTAAGTTCAAAAATATTATAAAATAATTTTAAAAAAAAACCTAGAAAAAAAAAATTTTTTTCATAAAAAAAAAAAAAAATTTGAGAAAAAAAATCAAATATTAAAAATAAATTATTGCTTTTACAATATTTACAAAAAAAAAAAAATCAAAAATTATTTAAAAAAAATATTTTTTAAATATCATAATGCAAATTATGTTATAATAATAATAAGACTAGAAAAGTTTGTGTGAAATTAAAAAAAAACAATTCCTTTTAAAATAAAAAAACTAAAATAAATGTAAAAGAAAAGGAAAACAAAATAATTTAAAAAAAAAACAGAATGCACCAGAATATAAATATGACAACAGAGAGACGAGAAAAGGGGACGAATTTAAGGTCACAAAACGAAAAAAAATTAAAATGCAAGATTTTTTTAAAAGAACAACATTTTTTTTTACGGAATATCAAAAAAAATTAAGAATTAATAAAATGAAATAATAAAAACGAACTTAAAATCTAATAAATATAAAGCGCTAGTGTTAAAATAAAAAAGACAACAAATATACGGGGAAATTGGAGTAAAATAATATCACAAAAATTATAAAAAAAATATTTTAAGCAAACAAAAAATTGTTACATTTTTTAAAAAGTGCCTAAAAAATTAACAAAATATTTTAAAAAAATAAAGTTCTTAAGGCAAAAAATTACAAAAAATATTTTAAGAACTTATAAAAAAAAAATAATAAAACGAAGTTCCCAAAACAAAATAGGAATTACGAAAAACATTAGTGTTATAATAAAAAAGACAAAGTTCATGTCACAAAAACAATGAGGGGAATGTTTTGTAAATAAAAAAAATCCTAAATTAAATTATAAGTAATAGCACAAATTTTTTTTAACGAAAAATAAATATAAATTTTTCTTTAAAATAAAGAATTTAAAATATCATACAAAATAACTAAAAAAAAAAATTAAGTTTTTAAAACTAAAAACTATAAAAAAGTGAACGGAAAAATGTAAAGTAAACTAATTTTCAAGTGTTAAAATAAAAAAAAAACGTCAAAGGAACGAAAAAGTTGTTTTAAGCATTGATAAAAATGCATAAAAAATTAATAATTTTTTTTTAAATGTAAGTTATTGAAACAATAAACTACAAAAAAAGTGAATAAAAAAATTATAAGTATTAAAATAAACATCAATGGGACGAAAAAAGTGGATGAAATTAATGTCGTAAAATTAATATAAACAATTATTTTGAAATAAAAATAAAAAAAAAATAAATTTTATTTTTAAAGAAAACAAAAAGATATTTTAAGAATTAATAAAAAATTAAAAAACAATGTTTTTAAAACAGAAAAAATGACAAAAAATAATAGAAACATTTTCAAATTTTCAATGACATAACCCAATAGTGGTTAAATAAAAAAAATTGATGTCACAAAATTAATGAAATCAATATTTTGTAAAGTTTTAAAAATTAAATTAATAACGCAAAATTTATAAAATTTAAAAAAAACATGCAATTATTTTTAAATAAAGAAAAATTCAAGAATGAATAGAATTTTTTGAAAGAAAATAAAAAAAATATTTTAAGAACTTATAAAAAAAAAATAAAAAAAATCTTAAACAAAAAAGAAATTACGAAAAGAAAATTAAATTTTCAGTGACATAGTCCACAAGTATTGTAATAAAAATTACAAAATTTATGTCACAAAAACTTGTAAATAAAAAAATCATAAAATTAAATTACATGACAAAATTTATTGGAAATATTTTTTTTTAGCCAAAAACAGTTTTTTTTAAATGAAATAATTTTAAAAATTCCAAAAAATATCTACAAAATGAATTAAAAAAAATTGGAAAAAAATTTATTTATCAAAACAAAAAATGTCAGAAAAGTGAGTGGAATAAATTTAAAGTAAAATATTTTACTAATGTTAAAATATAAAAAAACATCAGAGACGAAAAAAATGGAAGAAATAAATATCATTAAATTAATATAAGCAATTATTTTTAAATGTAATATTATATATTCAAAAAGTAATAGATAATTTTAGAAAAAATAATAAAAAAAATATTTTAAGAATTTATAAAAAAAATTTAAAAAAAAATTTGTTTTTAAAACAAAAAATAAATTACGAAAAAAATTAATAGAAATAATTAAAAATAAAAATAATAATAAAAAAAAAAATACAAAATTTATGTCACAAAATTAATCAAATAAATGTTTTGTAAATTAAAAAAAATACATTAATAACACAAATTTTATAAAAAATTAAAAAAACAAATTTATGGCGGAGCCAAGGTAGACAAAATCATCTACCACTTCAAAATTATAGTTGTCAACGTTCACGCAGCGTCCCAGACGAGTGGACTCTTTGTTCGTTGAAACAAATAACTTGGTTTTGTCCTCGTTTATCACCAGACCCACTTCAGCCGACTGCTTTTCAATGCTCGAAAAAGCCGCAGTAACATCTCGCAATCCACGTCCAATAATATCGATATCATCAGCATACGCGAGCAACATGTGGCTTTTGTTAAATATGGTGCCATTCCTGTTTACTGCTGCTTTCCGCATGATCATCTCCATTACGATGTTAAAGAGATCGCAGGACAGACTATCGCCTTGTCTAAAGCCTCGCTTGGTAGAAAATGGCTCTGACAGATTTTTGCCAATTTTCACTGAAGACTTCGTGTCAGTCAGTGTCATCCCGCAGAGTCGAATTAGTTTTGCGGGGACACCAAACTCAGCCATAGCATCCAACAATGCAGCTTTGTAATCGATGAACAGATGGTAGGTATCGATCTGCATTTCTTGGGTCTTCTCCAGGATTTGTCGTAGCGTGACTATCTGGTCTGTGGTGGATTTACCAGGTCTAAAGCCACACTGATAAGGTCCAATCAGGTTCGCTAAAGGCTAATCCCGCGATAGTTGATACACACACTAGGGTCGCCTTTCTTAAGCACGGGACATAGGACATTCAGATTCCAATCATCGGGCATGCATTCCCTGAGCCAAATCGTGTTTATGAGCTGGTGCATGCATGTTACCAGGTCATCGCCGCCGGCTTTAAAAAGCTCTGCCGGCAGTCCATCGGCTCCCGCAGCTTTATTATTTTTAAGCCGGGCAATTGCCGTGCTGAACTCGTTTTGGCTCGGTGGTGGACAATCTACTACATCGTCGATGATTGGTGCGATTCCGTCACTTATGCTGCCTTCGGGAACGAGAAGAGATTGAAAGTGTTCCCTCCATATTTGCAGCACACTCTGAGTGTCCGTGACCAGATTTCCGTCTCTGTCCTTACAGGTGGGGATCCCTATTCCAAAACCTTTACTTTTTACCTTTTGGTAGAACTTTCGGGTCTCACCTCTACCCCTGTAGTTTTCGATATCCTGGCTCTCTCTTTTCTTCCACAGACGCTTTTTCCGTCTGAACAGGCGTTTCATCTCCCTCCTTTTCTCTTTATAACGCTCCGTCACCGCACGCGTCGCCATTGGCTGCAGTTTTGCCTTGTATGCAGCATCCATTTCCTCAGACATTTCGCGACATTCGTCATCGTACCAGGGCTTGTCTGAGCGTGGTTTTTCATAACCCAGTACGGTTGTTGCGGCAGTGGTCATAGAATTCGCAATATGCTGCCACTGCATGTCGGGAACATCAGAACTAGGGGGATTTGTTTGGAGTAATTGAGAGAGTTGGTTGGAGTAGGCATTGGCTATCTCAGTGGTCTGCAGCTTTGTGATGTCTAGCTTCCTTTGCGTTTGATTAAGAATGTTTTTAGCTCTACTTAATCGTGTGCGTACCTTGCCTGAAATTAGGTGGTGATCCGAGTCGATATTTGCACCGCGCATCACACGCACGTCCATAACGCTTGAGACATGCCTTCCATCAATTACCACGTGATCAATCTGATTTCTTGTATTTTGATCGGGAGATATCCAGGTTGCCTTGTGGATATCTTTATGCGGGAATCTGGTTCCGCTCACAACCATTTTTCTTGCCGACGCGAAACTTACCAGTCTGAATCCGTTATCGGAGGTGTTGTTGTGTAGACTGAATTTTCCGACTGCTGAACCAAGAGCATCTTCCCTTCCTATTTTAGCATTAAAATCTCCCAGAACAATTTTAATGTCATGTGCAGGGCAGCGGTCATATATATCCTCCAGGCGCTCATAGAATGAATCTTTGATGTCATCGTCTTTGTCTTCCGTCGGGGCGTGTACACAAATCAGGGTAATGTTAAAATATGCGAATGCGAATGGTGGCTATACGGTCATTTACAGGGTTAAACCGCGAGACCAGGTGTCGAAGTCTCTTGCCGACTATGAAACCACATCCAAATTCGTGTCTTTCTGCATGGCAGCTGTAAAAGATGTCACAGTTCTTCCGTCGTGTGCATCCCTGTCCCGTCCATCTCATTTCCTGTATGGCGGTGATGTCAACCTTGTATTTGTCGAGGACATCCGCCAGTTGGATAGAGGCACCATCTCTGTATAGAGTTCGGACATTCCAGGTGCATATCCTTAAATCATGGTCCTTATATCGTTTGCGGGGGTCGTCAACATTTGGGGGGGTTCTTCTTTCGTTTTCTTCGTGTTTTCATAATAAATTTTTGTTTAAGGAGAGTGGCTTATTAGGCCACCGCTCCCGATCTTAGTTTCTTGGGGCTGCCAAAGCCACTAAGAGAGCCTGTGTTGAGTTTCAGTAACGTCTGTTACCTAGTTCCTAAGACGCATCGGTGGTAGCATGCCGATTAGGTTACTCAACATTTCGCCTTCTAACTCTAGCTAACTTCAAAGCGGTTGCTTTAAAGTCATTACCCAGGGAATACTTGGTCTAAGACCGGAAGTAGTTAGCTGCTTGGACAGTGCCGCAAAGGAATCGATTCTGGTCACTCCCAAGTGAGTGACAATCAGTAACTTTCAGCCTCTGGGCAAAGTCCCATTCCCCATTAATTTCGATAAATAATTACAAACAATTACCTTTAAATAAAAAAATAAATCAAGAAATAATAGAGTTTTTAAATCAAAATAACTTTTTTTTGTAAGTTTCTAAAAAAAAATAAAAAAAGAAGAAGAGGAAAAAAATTGCGAAAAAGTGAATGGAAAATATTTTAAATTTTCAATGAAATAAAAAAAACATAATTTCCCTTTAGACCCCATGAATAAGGTATGGGAGAGTTTCTCATGTTGTTATGAGTTAACACGTTTTCTATTTCAGATTCACAACTAACGTCACCTACTTGTTTATCGGCAAATGCGTTACTGTTTGAGAAGATTTTACTAGACATGCCGATTGACTCGACACTTATACTGCAACATTGCTGTCGACAACATTATATGGGCCTGCAATAAAAGAAAAATGTAGATGACTGGAGGCAGGAATCGAACTCGGGATCTTTCACATGGTAGTCGCGTGTTCTAACAATCATACCACGACAGGCCCCAAATGATATAATGCTGTTAATTATTTAAAAAAATATAAAAAACAATTTTTTGAAATAATTGTTAAATTTAAAAAATTTATAAAAAAATAACGTCCCTATAACAACAAAATACAAAAAAAATTAAAATATAAGGTAAAATAATAAAAATAAAAGTGCCAAAAATATTTTAACAAAAAAAAAAAATAACGTTAAATATTAAAGAATTTATAAACAAATCATAAACTTCAAAAAAAGTAATAGAAAAAAATTTAAATATTAAATAACATAAAACAAAAAAATTTAAAAATAATATAATAAATATTTCAAAAATAAAAAGATAGTAAAATTTATAGAATTAATAAAAAAATCAAAACCTTAAAATTATTGTTATCATAAATAAACCTAAACTCCTTACAAAAAAATTCGAAAACTAAAAAAAAATTTATTTAAACAAAATTATTAGTTTGTAATAAAAAATCCAACAAAGAGGCGAGAAAAGTCGATGAAAATTAAATTAAATTAAAAAAAAGAAAAAAAATGTTTAATTATAAAAAAGTTTTTTAAGTAATAAAAAAAATTTAAAAATTGATAAAAAAAAACATTTTAATTTCCTAAAACAAAAAGAAGAAAATACAAAAAAGTGATTTGAAAAAATTTTAATTTTTAAAAACCCTCTTTTTTATGTATTATTTCACATAAAAAAAGAGGCGAGAAAATTTAATTAATAATAATGAAAAAAAAAAAAAAATTTAAAAATTATAAATAAGATTCCAAGAACTAAAAAACATATAAATTTTTTAAAACATAAAGGAAAAAATACCAAAAAGGTAATAGAAAAAATATCTATTTCAAATAACAAAAAAAAACAACAATATTTTAATAAAATTGATTAACGAAAAAATTGAAAACCTTAACATTGCTGTTCCTATAAATAGATCAATATTCAATAACACATAATTTATTAGTGTTATAGTAAAAAATGCAACGGAGAAACGAGAAAAGTGGATGAAAATTAAATTAAATTAAAAAAAAAAATAAGATATTTTCCTAAATAATAAAAAAAAAATTAAATAACAATAAAAAAGATACAAAAAGTGAATAAAAAAATTTTTTGTATTACATAACATAATAAAAAATTAAAAAAAAAACAACAAAAATTTAGTAAGATAAAAATGTTGTAATTTTTATCAAATTATCATAAAATTAATAAAAATTTAAAACTTTAACATTACTGTTATCACAAATAGATAATTATTGCTTAAATGTGAATTAAATAAAATATAATTTAAATTTTATATAACATAAAAAATAATAAAAATTAAAATAAAATAACAAAATTTTAGTTAAAAAATTAATAAAACGTTATCATAAAATTAATAACAATTTAAAATCTTAACATTACTGTTATCACAAATAGATTAATATTGCTCAAATTGAAAATCCTTTATTATTATTACTGTCATTGTACGCCAACATAAGCGTTTAATTAAGTTACTGCAACGGCACTAAATTTTCCTTACTGTCCTTACTGTCACTTCAATATTTATGTTAAATACTGCAACGCACCACTTTACACTTTCCATTTAAGCTTTCAGCCAATAACTGTCACCCGGCAACACTTTTTCCTGTTGCCGACAATGTTGGTGTTGCTGTTGCTGTGACCCCTCTCCCCCGTTAGCACCTTGTCCCGGCACCGGTTGCCAGTTGTCATTTGCATAAAGTCATTGACAGCGTCATCGCCGTCATTGTCGTCAGTAAGAGAGCTCGCGCGCCATCTCTCAACATCGTTATCGATAGCGTTAAAAATATTAATTGGTTTACATTCTTTTATAGAGCTATTCGCCAATTTTTGTTGTTTTGTTTTATTATTTTATCGACACACACACACCAAAAAAAAAAAACAGCGGACAACAAGAAAAACAAATAAACTGTCAGTTGAAAAAAAACGAAAAAAAAAACCAAAATATAAAGAAAATCAAAAAAGCACAACCAAAACTTAATTAAAGCAAAGACAAGTTGTATGTGAGCGACCACTCAGCGTGTGACCAACCAACAACAACACTACTGTTTCAGCTAGGATACGTGGCTTATGAGAGGAGGGGGAGGGGTTTTATATGGTATGGCATGGAGGCCATAATTTATGCACAATTGTTTTGACAGGTAATCTTGAACGATGTTGTCAAAAAAGGTGTCAATTGCCATAACAAAACTGAAAATCGTTTTATACGAGATTAAAAAAATAAAACCGTGAGGAGAAAAATGGAAATTTTATGGAAAATATAGTAAATTGTTTGTAGGCAAAATGACTGGTCTGTTTGTGGTGTAGCAGAAGACGTAACAAAAACAACAAGAAAAAAATATTATCGTGACAACAGTTTCTTGCACACATTCAGCGGTATATTGGACGTCCTATGTACATATATGTATACATATATGTATGTAAATGCAAAATTTAAAATAAGTCTAGATTGTTTTTGTTTTTATACCCTCACCCTACGGTTAGGAGGGTATATATCATTTGATACGACTCAAAAGTGTAACACATAGAAGGAGTCACTTTAGACCCTAGGTTTTTTGAACCAAATTCGATTCATGACTTTTTACGTCGTTTGAGCCATGTCCGTCTGTCCGGCTGGTACGCACGATAACTTTCGAAAAACGCAACCAAATGTTTTGAAACTTAGCACGAGTTAATATTTCCCCAAAACTTCTTACGCTATTGCAAATGGGCTACATGGCCACTCCCCTTCTGGTATCTCCCATACAAATGTACCACTTCGCCTTCTTTAGAAATCGAGTAATAATATCAAAACAACCAACGCGATCGTACCTAAATTCCGATCTTGGTAAAGTTTTAGCAGGATAAAGTTTTGGAAAACAAAACTGAAAGTCCAGCCACGCAACGTATGGTACCTACCATACCTATCTGGTACCGCCCTCTTTAGAAATCGATTAATATTATTAATACATCCAACGCGATCGTGCTCAAATTTCGTATTAATCAAAGCTAAAGCATGATAAAGTTTTGGAAAAATAACTGGAACTCTAGCCACTCCCCATCCGGTACTTCCAATGCAAATGTACCACTACGCCCACTTTAGAAATCGAGAAATAAAGTCAATACACCCAACGCGATCGTGCCGGATAAAGTTTTGGAGAACAAACTTAAGTCTAGCCACGCCCCTTCTGGTACCTCCCATACAAATGTACAATTCCGCCCACTTCAAGGATGGAGTAATAATGTAAATGCACCTAACGCGATCGTGCCCAAATTTTGTATTTTGTTTAGCTAAAACAGGATAAAGTTTTGGAGAACAAATTGGAAGTCTAGCCACTCCCATTCTGGTATCTCCGCTACCTCGCATACAAATGTACAATTCCGCCAATTTTAGGGATGGAGTAATAATATCAATTCGCCCAACGCGATCGTGCCCACATTCTCTATTAAGGAAAGCTACTGCAGGATAATGTTTTGGAGGAAAAAATTGGAAGTCCAGCTACGCCCCTTTTGGTACCTCCTATACTAATGCGCCACTTCGACCACTTTAGAAATCGAGTAATACGATCAATATACTAGAAAATTGTATGTTTTACTAAGGGTGAGGGTATATGTAAGTCGGTTTTAACGACTGAAACTGTCTTACTGGTTTATGCTTAAATAGTTGAGAAAATCTATAAGAATTAAGCTCTGCAGTCGATACTGAAAAAAATCTCATGTTATGTTGGTGTTAAGAGCAACAACAACACCATCATCGTCATAAAAACTTTCATTTCTTAGAATTGAGCAATTTCGGAAAAAACTACTTCCACCTCTGTTACAAACACCACCTTTTTGGGGGTTTCCGTTCGTCTATCCCTGCGAATACTACCTAAATTTAAGTGCTATCGAGCTGAAGTTTGGTATACCAGCTTCTATCCTATATGCGGTAGTTAAGTTATAAGATGAGCAAAATCAGACAAAACTTACTGCCACCACTCATACAAAACTTTCCCCTTTT